>OU785227.1:0-1200000 GCA_917051295.2 Erebia ligea
CCTACCAGTAGTCAAGATTGAGGAGAATAGTGATAAGAAAGTACCTACAAAGTTTAAAGAACAAAATCGCATCGATCCATCGTATTGCAATCTTTTGAGTGTGGTCCAACGTGACGTCATCGATTTGAGAGGCATCGCGTATTGGCGCCGAGCACTCACGTCCAGCTCGTCGAGCGCGTCTTCGTAGTCGTGCTGATCGCCAGCGGCGCTCCAGCGCGCGGCCTCGTCGGCGTCGTCGGCGGCGGTCTCGGCGGCGGTGGCGGCGCGGGTGCTGAGCGCGGCGTCCGTCGCGGCCGCCTCGTCCGTCTCCGCCGCGTACTCGGTCGTTCCGTCTCGCTCACCTAGCTCCGGATCTGTAACGTTAGTTAATGCCACAGTGTCGTATCTGTATGCATGCATGCGCAGGCTCGGGGGCCGCCCGCTCGCGTCTGCGCTCACCGGTGCGCACGAACACGGGCCTGCTGAAGAGGCCGTCGCCGATGTGGTCCTGCGCCAGCACGCGCAGCTCGTACTCGGCGCCGGGGCGCAGGCCCAGCAGCGTGGCGGCCGTGGCGCCGCGCGTCAGCACCCGCAGCGTGCGCCACTCGCCCGCGCCGCGCTCGCGGTACCACACGGCCGCGTCGGCGTCCGCGCCGCCCGCGCCCCACGCCCACGTGACGCGCAGCGAGCGGCCGTCGCGCGCCGCCGCCGCCGCCAGCGCGTGCGGCGCGCGCGGCGGCGCGTTCTCCACCAGCAGCTCGCTCTCGGCGGCGAGCTCGGCGGCGGCGTTGGCGACGCGGCACACGTACACGCCGCGGTCGGCCGGCGCCACGCCGCGCAGCGTCAGGTTGCCGCCGGCGAGCGCGTGGCGGCCGGGCGGCAGCGGGCGGCCGTCGCGGCGCTCCCAGCGCACGGCGGGCGGCGGCGCGCCGGGCGCGGCGGCGGCGGCGCACGGCAGCGTGACGGCGTGGCCGAGGCGCGCCAGCACGAGCGGCGGCGGCGCGGCGGCCAGCGCGGGCGGCCGCAGCACGCGCACGCGCACGCCCGTGGACGCGCCCGCCGTGCCCAGCGCGTTGTACGGCGTGCACGAGTACACGCCCGCGTGCGACTCGTCCACCTGCGCGCCGCGCATCGGATTGACATTTACTTAAAAATATTTAAAAAGTAGGTACTTACTAACTATAATTAAACGCCACCTCTAGACAACCCATTACGTTGAGAGCCTCTCGGACCATCCAACTCGTGTTATACCTACTATAGCTCTGGATCTATAAAGAAATCTACCTAAGTAGATACTCATCTTCGAATACTACTTATCTCGATACTGACTCGATCAAATCTACAAATTACTCAAAAAAGGCACCTCTCAAACAGCAAAAATGATTGTTAAAATGGGAATCGACCGCTGAGGGCGGCGCGGCGCGGCGCACCCACCCGGTTGAACAGTAAAATGGGAATCGATAGCTAAGGGCGGCGCGGCGCGGCGCACCCACCCGGTTGAACAGCAGGCTGCCGTTCCTGCTGTAGAAGACGCCGGGCACGTTGTAGGGGTCGAACAGGAAGCCGTCCTTCTCCCAGCGCAGGTTGGTGAGCGGCGGGTTGGCGCTGAACTGGCAGTCCAGGCTGGCGGCGCGGCCCAGCGGCAGCTGGCGCTCGGCCGGCGCGTGCAGCACGCGCGCCGCGAACTGCACGTCCAGCCACGCGCTCGCCGACTGCGCGCGCCCGTCCGGCGCCGCGGCCGTGCACTCGTAGCGGCCCGCGTCGCCCGCCGCCGCGCGCGCCAGCACCAGGCTGCCGTTGCGCGCCGCCGCCGCCGCCGCCGCCGCCGCGCCGGCGCGCCGCCACGTCACGCGCCACTCGGCGCTCTTGGGCAGGCACTCGAGCTCGGCGCGCTCGCCCTCCAGCACCGTCACGTTGGAGGGCGGCGTCGCGATCAGGTTGCCGCCTGCGGACACGCGAGCGGCGGTGAGAGGGGCGCGGGGTCCGGCGGTGCGGACTGCGGGGTCGCGGGGGCTCACTCACCGTCCACGTCGAGGTAGTAGAAGGTGCCGTTGTTGCGCGCGGGCGGCGTGCGGTTGGGGAAGGCGACGCGGCAGCGGTACAGGCCCGCGTCCGCCTCGCGCACGTTGCTCACGTTGACGGCGCCGCCGCCCAGCGCGCCGCCGCCGCCGCCGCCGCCCTCGCCGCCCACGCGCCGCACGCGCCCCGCCCAGCGCTCCGCCACGCGCGGCGTGCCCTCGCCGCTGTACCACGAGAAGATCACCTCGCCCTACAAATGACAACCGCATATACAACGTTACTTTTAGTATAAGCAAAACCGCTAGATATACCGCGAAGATATACGAGTAGCACACGCTCAGTGAAGACCATTTTGTTGATGAAATCCTCACCTTGCCTATACCTATCTTTATCTTTTTCTAGCTTATTTTAATTATCTTTGTATTCAATCAGTCAATACATTTTCTTTATTCAATTTAGGTACACTGTACAATTATTGATGTCCGAAACTTATAAAACATGATGGTGATAATCAATTACGGTATCTTAAAACTAAAGCTACGAGGGTTCCAAACGCGCCCTGGCCTGAAAAGAGCCCACAACAAACTCAGCCGGTTTCTGTTTTTATATCAATCATTTCTATCATTCAAACGGTCCTAGGCCGAACGACAAACAATAAAATTTCATATCATCATCATCATCATCATCATCATCAGCCGTTGTGCATCCACTGTTGAACATAGGCCTCTTTCGAGCAGCGCCAAAGTGCTCTTTCCTCGGCTTTCCGCATCCAACCTATGCCAGCCACTCTCCGGATATCATCGCTCCACCTCGCTTTTCAGGATAAGATGTTGTTAGCGGACTTACCAAATATACCAAGTATCAATTTTCTAGCATTTATATTTTCAGATTTATTGATACCTGAAATACGTCGATTCGTGACTGACTCACTGACCGTCATCAAAATGAAAAAGGTACTTCCTGAAGTGCTAGAAGGCTGAAATTTGGTATGTAGGCTAGAGTTTGCATATAAACAACAGGAAAGTTAAGAAATCTGAAACTTTCCCCCTCCAACCCCTCGTAAAGGGGGTGCAAATCTGACAGCATTTCCTCGTACTTTCCGAACAGTCATAACTTCGGTACGGATGATGGTAGAAATCTGTAATTTTCAGGATAACATGTCATTGGCAGATTTATAAAAAATACCAAGTATCAATTATCTAGCATTTATGGTTTCAGATTTATTGATACCTGAAATACGGAATTAATACGTACTTTTGTGGGTTTTTTACTTTTACTAAATCACATGAAAATCAAAACCTCTAGGGTACTTCCTAAAGTCCTAGAAAGCTGTAATTTGGTATGTAGACTAGAAATTGCGTATTAACAATGGAAAAATTAAGAAATCTGAAACTTTCTTTTTCCAACCCCTCCTATTGGGGGTCCATCTTTGACAGCGTTTCCACGTATTTTCTGACCGTCATAGCTTTAGTCCGGATGATGCTGGAAAGCTGAAATTTTCAGGACAAGATGCTGTTGGCAGACTTATTAAACATACCAAGTATCAATTATCTAGCATTTATAGTTTCAGATTTATCGATAACTGAAATACGTCGGTTTCGTAATTTTGCCTTTTAATAAATCGCTGATGAAATCAAAACCTCTAGGGTAGGTACTTCCCAAAGCCCTAGAAATCTGAAATTTGGTATGTAGGCTAGGAATTGCATATAAATAATGGGAAAATTAAGAAATCTAAGCACCACAGTATGGAGCGATCAGCGTGCGTTCATTACGAAATACGAATAGGTAGGTATATAAGATCTACAGCTGGTAGTGGGACTTGGCAAGTGTGTTACAATCTTGTCAAGTAGCTAGATCTAGCAACCTAAATAAGCAGATTCCTGTTTATAGTCCAGGCGAATTAGCTTGTTTTGAAACGAAAAAAAACAAAATTGTTAACAGGATGGGAACAGTTGGAAATGGTAAAGTGGCGTATAATAAACGTAAAAAAAATAAATGCGTGAGCAGGGGCGTTTCCAGATAAACATGGGAGATGAAAAGGGGTGGAATTTTGGATTATTGCGATTTCCGGCGAAAGTTGAAGTTGGAGAGAAAAGTGTACAATAGAAAAGTGGTAGATCATAAAAAGATCTACAACTTTTGTGTTAATAATTTTTTCACATAACCTCAAAATCTCCGAGTAAAATGCGAAAAACCGCTTTTATCGTTTTTTATTTTTCATTCACACAAAAATAATTTTATTTTGACGAAACTTGGTGAAAGTATACCTTTTTGTGTCTGAAATATCCACAATTTTTTTCAGATAAAAATATTAAGAGATTTCCGAGATAATCACGTTTTTCGGCCCAAAAAAATATTTTTCAAATCAAAATTCGCCTTAGGAAAATTGTCGTAGAGACTTCTTTCAGGTCGCAATTTTTTCGTTTTGAGTTATACTTTCTTGTGAAATAATAAAAAAATACAGTCCCCATTTAGAAACATGCTCAAAAATTGGAAAAATCAAAAAATGAATTTTGCAACCATCCTTTTTTTACTAAATGTTAATAATTTGTTTAAATTTTCAAATAATTCTTAAAAAGTAATTGAACTATTTAAGAAGAATAAAACTTAATTTTATATTTACATTAACAATTAGTAAATGAATGTAGTTTACATTAATCGAGATTTTTTTAATACATTTGTAAATTGATCATCTCTTTCTTCAATATCGCTTCTATTTGTAATTTAATTATCTTCTTCTTCTTCAATATCGCTCGGATAACCTGAGGATTCTTCTGTTAATTGATTTTCAGTGATTAAGCAAAGGCCCGGCTGCTCCTTTGCAGCAGAATTATCTTCGGATTCATCGAAATCTTCTGAAATTTTTTCAACATTCAAACAATTGTCTGAACCGCGACATTTTGTACATAAATCAGTACATCGAAGTCCGTGCTTTCGACAACCACATCTCGCGTACGATGCGCACGTACGCGCATCACTTTACAAGCCAGCTGGAGACGCAGAAGACGCCATTATTATGCGCCGTTTATTATACGCCACTTTACCATTTCCAACTGTTCCCATCGTGTTAACAATTTTTTCCTAGTAATAGTGTAATTTGCCTGGTCTATTATGTGGTTTTAACTAATAGTACCTAAAAACGAAATGTCGCTTCCATTGTAAGGCACGAAATACATATTAAAGACCATGAATCTAGGTTCATGTTATAGGCATATATAATATGTTAACATGTACCTATGTTATTTCGTGCCAAGGTACCTACTTACCTATACAAAGTAATAGGCAAATACGCCGTACTACACATACTATACCTATGTAGTATGTAGCTACATATGCCCCATTATTTATTCGCCCAAGCCCATTATGCATTGTTCCTTATTGTTACACGATACACGTAGTTAGGTACGCGACCGAACCACAAAATGAACCAAACGCGCAGTCTTAAAAAGTGTGTTTATGTCGAAGCCGTTACCATACCTAGCAGTACTTAGCCTGTAATAAGATAATAACCTGGATAACCCCTTCTCGCCGTCGCGTCGTTGTAACGCGAGCAGGTGTCGCTGGCGCCGTGGTTCATTATTATTAGTCTAATTTAGTAAATAGGCGCAAGTAGCTCGCACTCGCATATCTCAGAGCGCGCATAAGTAGTCGCCGGCACTATACAGTATGCAGTATACTCCGCAGTCCACACTCAGCAGGCAGTGGGTCATTTAGATTAGTTAGCTTCCTGCCGCGGCCCACTGGTAGTTGGTAGGTACCTATACCTACCTACTGGCCGCGCGCTCTAACAAGACGCCGCGTAATCTCCACCTCGCGTCAACTGCAATTACCTACTTACGTCAAAACTGAATTAGCGGCCGCGCTCGCAGATCAGGCGGGCAGTGGGCAGTGGGCACACGCCGCGTCCCTCCGTCCCGAGCTAGCAGCTAGGTACTCCCTGTTTTCCGGGATAAAGAGCCTGGTGTCACTCTCCTCAAATACACCCATGCGACAAACCACCCTTATACGGCGTGATTGAACGACACACCAACAAACAAACGATCACACTTTCGCATTTATTTTGTTATTATAAAAAAGTGGATAGATAAATATAAAGAAGAAATATAACCACAGAATAGGTACCTAATAGTACCTTGGTATAACTCCAGTTGCAGGTTTTCACGGATAGAATTTACATAAGATAGAAATAGCTCGTAACTAGGTATGTGTGGAAAAAGGAAATACCTACTTACTTAATATTAATGTAAGCTACTTAAAAAACACTACACTTACTAACTACTACTTATAAAGTACCTAATTAAAATATAAAAAGCTTATAGGTAGTTAGTTAGGAGAATGGGTGAATACAAAGAGAACCAGAGTAAACTAATATTTGGGATAATTTAGAAATTATTAATTATTTAGATTTTAGATCCTACGCATGGAGGAGGCCGTGGTGAAGTAACAATGATACTTATAATAATTATTATACTTTACATTGATACCTACTGTATCAATGTAAAGTGTGTCTGTCTGTCTGTCTGTCTGTCTGTCCGACTGCATGGCTGTTGGCTACGCTTTCAGTTTTCACGGCAAATCTGTTCAACCGATTTTGTGGATATTTGGTACAGAGATAAGTTGCATTGCATCCCAGGGAAGGACATAGGCTACTTTTTATCCCGGAAATTTAAGAGTTTCCGCGAGAATAAAAATACTAAGGTTTTGGCATTTGGGGACCCCATCGAGCCGCGACCCGAGCTGGTATCCTACGTCACAAGATAAATAATAATTCCTTGGTCTCCCACGTAGCCTATGATTTCTAGCTTAAATGACAATTTCGTTCAACCAGTTTTGGGAGCTTGTAAACTCTAGCGACTGTGAGGGTCACTACTCACTCGGGTACCTGCAGGCTCCACACAACTTCTAGTGACTGTGAGGGTCACTACTCACTCGGGTACCTGCAGGCTCCACACAACTTCTAGTGACTGTGAGGGTCACTACTCACTCGGGTACCTGCAGGCTCCACACAACTTCTAGTGACTGTGAGGGTCACTACTCACTCGGGTACCTGCAGGCTCCACACAACTTCTAGTGACTGTGAGGGTCACTACTCACTCGGGTACCTGCAGGCTCCACACAACTTCTAGTGACTGTGAGGGTCACTACTCACTCGGGTACCTGCAGGCTCCACACAACTTCTAGTGACTGTGAGGGTCACTACTCACTCGGGTACCTGCAGGCTCCACACAACTTCTAGTGACTGTGAGGGTCACTACTCACTCGGGTACCTGCAGGCTCCACACAACTTCTAGTGACTGTGAGGGTCACTACTCACTCGGGTACCTGCAGGCTCCACACAACTTCTAGTGACTGTGAGGGTCACTACTCACTCGGGTACCTGCAGGCTCCACACAACTTCTAGTGACTGTGAGGGTCACTACTCACTCGGGTACCTGCAGGCTCCACACAACTTCTAGTGACTGTGAGGGTCACTACTCACTCGGGTACCTGCAGGCTCCACACAACTTCTAGTGACTGTGAGGGTCACTACTCACTCGGGTACCTGCAGGCTCCACACAACTTCTAGTGACTGTGAGGGTCACTACTCACTCGGGTACCTGCAGGCTCCACACAACTTCTAGTGACTGTGAGGGTCACTACTCACTCGGGTACCTGCAGGCTCCACACAACTTCTAGTGACTGTGAGGGTCACTACTCACTCGGGTACCTGCAGGCTCCACACAACTTCTAGTGACTGTGAGGGTCACTACTCACTCGGGTACCTGCAGGCTCCACACAACTTCTAGTGACTGTGAGGGTCACTACTCACTCGGGTACCTGCAGGCTCCACACAACTTCTAGTGACTGTGAGGGTCACTACTCACTCGGGTACCTGCAGGCTCCACACAACTTCTAGTGACTGTGAGGGTCACTACTCACTCGGGTACCTGCAGGCTCCACACAACTTCTAGTGACTGTGAGGGTCACTACTCACTCGGGTACCTGCAGGCTCCACACAACTTCTAGTGACTGTGAGGGTCACTACTCACTCGGGTACCTGCAGGCTCCACACAACTTCTAGTGACTGTGAGGGTCACTACTCACTCGGGTACCTGCAGGCTCCACACAACTTCTAGTGACTGTGAGGGTCACTACTCACTCGGGTACCTGCAGGCTCCACACAACTTCTAGTGACTGTGAGGGTCACTACTCACTCGGGTACCTGCAGGCTCCACACAACTTCTAGTGACTGTGAGGGTCACTACTAACTCGGGTACCTGCAGGCTCCACACGACTGGACATGTCATGTAATTAGTGTACGACAACTAACTAACTAGGTAATTTCCGCACTGCCCTCCGCCGCCGCTGGCAATCAGCGCTGACGAGCGCAAGCTCCTGGCTGCCTGCCTGGCGCCTGCGCAGCAATATGCGGTCACTTCACACTTCACGATCACGCCGCTCGCTGCGCGCGGAGACATCTACTTAGCTGATCATCCGACACGCCTTGCGGGACGTAAGTACACCAGACTGTGAATAGGGCGCTACCAAATACAGCTTTCCACCTTTCTAAAGGAAGGCAACCCAGCACCTCCGCAGACTCCGACAACCGCGCAGTTATAATATTATGTAGGTAGGTATGTGCCGAATCACCCCAATCCGCGCCGCGCCGGGTGAAACGCTCACGATGCTACGCGTCCAGCTCTGCCTCTATATCTACTCCTAGGCGGTAGGCCCCACCGAACACGCGGCAGCGGCAGACATAGGCCAGGATTACACTTGAGTTGTACTAAACACTACTTACGTAAAAACTTACCTAACTATTTAGTGTAATTGCGACTAAGTACTTTTTATACCGGAAAATCTAGGAATTCCCACGAAATTTTTCAACAACCTAAGCCCACGCGTAGTAACAAGCATCATTTAGTATATTATACTAGGTATAGGTACCTAATGTAGGTAGTGTACTGTGTACTGTGTACTGTGTACCACACACTTGCCGGCACGCCTCAACAGAGCAGAGCCGCGGCCTCCAGCGCCCATTGTGCACTATGCGCAGCACGCATCTTTGTACCTATCCTATCCTATACACTGCTATCAGACATGTACGCGTATTGAATACATTTGTCGCACAATTAAAACATAATAGCTACACGCTAATGTACCTAAGCGTGCGCCCATACTGTTCTGCCGCCCTGCACGCGCGGCGCGGCGCGGCGCGGCGAATCTCCACAGAGATTACAGCTATCTGCGAAGGAGATATTTATAGCCCACAAGTGTGTCCTATGCACTTTCTATTCCCTTAGTCTACGAGACTCGCTAAGTTGCACGAAACTATTTTAAAAATTTAAGTGTTGATTAAACTAATTTAATCACAAGACTCCATACGATTCTTGCGATTAAATTAGTCTAAGTTCCACTTAAATTTTTGTATTTGTTTCGTGCAACTCAGCGTACGGGAATAGAAAGGCTATAAAATAGCCCGATAGGCTAGAAAATCCGACACGGCCGGAGAGAGATCATACGCAGGCTTAAACGTGCTCAGCTCCGAGACGCGCAGATGAAATACCGCCAACTTCCTAACTTCGGGGGGCGTACTTAATTTTCCTGTCCGAAAGACCCTATAACTAAGTAATTATGGCTTAGCCAGGGAATCAAACTCGGGATGTCGTCACCCGCGGCCGAGGATGCTAACCGCTGGACCAACGAGGCAGTATACACTAAAGGGTGCGTATAATCATCCGAAGCACAAACCAATGTAACGGCGTGTAATAGCATCCGAAGCCGCCGCCGACACGTGTCTGCGGCGAGCGGCGGCCACAGGACGGACGCGCAGCCTTCGGCTATTTATAGGTATAACTATTGTGTTGCGACTGGCGCGGGACGCCTCACGAGTCACGCCGCGCCCGCGCCTCGCGCTGCGAAGGCCCCCTGCGCTCCTTCAGCGCAGGCCCCGGGGAGCTCCGCTGACTATACAGATACACCTAATATTTTTGCTGACATGAACGCTTTTCCGTTCCTGCCTACCTGTAACCTGTAACCTGTAACCTGTAACCTGTAACCTGTAACCTGTAACCTGACCTATAGATTGAACTTCGCTACAAGTCTTTCTGAGCTGATTTTTCTGAGCATTAGATACAATTCTCGCCTAAGGAACAATCGATCCATAATTTAATCAAATGGGCAAGTAGGCAAGATAATCGGGCTTAGGTGAATTATTGAAAACTAGCTGATGCTCGCGACTTCGTCCGCGTGGTTTAAGTTTATTTAATTCCCGCGGGAACTCCTTAATTTCCCGGGATAAAAAGTAGCCTATGTCACTCTCCAGGTCCTTAACTATATCCATGCCAAAAATCACGTCGATCCGTTGTTCCGTTGCGGCGTGATTGAAGGACAAACCAACAAACCAATAAACCAACAAACAAACACACTTTCGCATTTATAATATTAGTAGATATGATGTAAAAAACATTACTTCAGTACCTTCGGAGAAATAATTCTAACAGAGAAAAAACTAACGGCAGTTCTTCTGCTGCGTACAATGACGATAGATGATGACGATTGATCGGACGGCCGCGGGCCAGCGCGCGCGGCGTCTGCGCCGGCGTCGCCTGCTGCGTGCACTACGCACTATGCACTATGCACTATGCACTATGCACTATGCACTATGCACTACGCACTATGCACTATGCACTACGCACTACGCACTATGCACTATGCACTATGCACTATGCACTATGCACTATGCACTACGCACTACGCACTATGCACTATGCACTATGCAGGCAGCGGGACTGACCGACTGGACTGCCAGCTACTTCGCGGCTTGCTCACTATCAATACTACAAGTATCCATACCTCTTTTTTTTTGTTTTATTAACTACTCAGCCCTTGACTGCGATCTCACCTGATGGTAAGTGATGATGCAGTCTAAGATAGTAGCGGGCTAACCTGTTAGGGGAATGCCAGTTGTATTAAACCCATGCCCCAATTCGGTTTCTACACGGCATCGTACCGGAACGCTAAATCGCTTGGCGGTATGTCTTTGCCGGTAGGGTGGTAACTAGCCACGGCCGAAGCCTCCTACCAGGCCAGACCACGAATATTCAGATAATTTATAAATTTCCAAACCCTGCCGGGGATCGAACCCGGAGCCTCGAGTTAAGGCAACAGCGCTCAACACTGCGCCACGGAGGTCGTCAAAACTCAAAACCTACCAATATATACTCGTATACCTACCTAACTACTAATATTATAAATGCGAAAGTTTGTCTGCTTATGTCTGTCTGTCTGCTACGCTTTCAAGCATCTTCCTATATTGACAAAACTTGGTATACTGTAGTGGTTGAGAGTGTCTCTGTCTGTCTGTCTGCTGGGGATACAAGTCTAACGAGCCCCGTCACGCGATACGACGCGACGCGACGCGACGCGACGCGACAATATCAAACGATAGCTGACCTTTCCCGCGGCCCGCTTGTCGCGTTGATCAGTTTATCACTTTCACAGAAAGGTTTCTGTTGGGCGGAAAGAGGGCGGCGGGCGGCGGGCGGCGGGCGGCGGGCGGCGGGAGCCTCTCAGACCAGACCAGACCATAGACAATTTAAAATTACAAATTCCCAAACTGCTCCCGCGGAGAATCGAACCCGCGCATACGACCCCAACGCTCACCGCTGAACCTGGGAGGTCGTCTAAAGTGTCACCGCATGCAACGACTGTGTACATTGTACCTATAACTACGAGTATAATATATGACTAGGATTACTACTCGGTGATAAGTGATAACGTCTAAGTTAGAATGTGGACCGGCAAGTATGTAGGTGAGGTGTAATTTATTCAATAGACTGGATCAAGGGTCACAGTAGAGCGTGAAGTGATGTGATCTCTAAGCGTTACACATCGTAATATTACAATCACTTGGAAAATAGTACTTTTTGTTTTTGTAGCGGGCTAACCTGTTAGGAGTAGGTATGCCGTCTGGCAGTTATATAAACTCATACCCCTAATCTTAGGGGTACACGGTACATTGCGTGGTAACTACTAACTAGCCACGGCCGACTCCTCTCGCCAGACCAGATCTGAGAAGAAATTGTAAGTTCCTACCTACCCAGCCGGGGATCGAACCTGGGCCCTCCCGCTTATAAGACAGCGCTCAACAGTCGCCACTTCAACAGGAAAGCCGTCAAAACCCATCCGCCCAGAAGCGAACAAGGTTAAATCGTAGTAGGTATTATTCTGACATTTACAAATTCATTACAATAAAATCTAATTTTTCCTCTTCTGGCATTTCTAGAAATCGGACATCCCTAGAATGAAGCAACCCCCCTGGGGTCCGGCCTGTGCTCCGGCGCCGTCCGCCGGAGCACGAGCGGCGCCGCGGTACGGTACTCACGTCCTTGTCCCACTGCAGGTGGTAGGGGATCTCGATGCCGAAGGGGAAGTCGAGGTGGCAGCTCATGACCGCGTAGCCGCCCACGCCGGCGCGCAGCCGCTCCGCCTCCGGCAGCAGCGCGCCCAGCGCCAGCGCCCACGACGCCCACAGCGCGCACGACGCCCACCACCACGTCGCGCGCATGGCGGGTCCGCCCGACCGGAGCGCGCGCGCACGATCGAAGCAAGAAGATTGCAGCTCGCTAACTCGACGCGCTGCCGCTGACCGCTGGCGACTGACACTGTGACCACCGCGACAGGCGAGAGGCGAGAGGCGAGAGGCGAGCACACTTCGCTCTGTCCGAGCGCCGACTGCTCCCTCCAGAGTCCCGAGCGCGCGACACACGACCTTACTTATGCAATTTAATTCCTTTTTCATCATACCTATTCGAAAAACGCATATTGCCTTCAGAGGATAGCGGGAGCAAAGTGTAACTTGTAGGCCCATGGGACTTTTCATTTCTCTCTTCTGATTGGTCCGAAGTCACGTCATCAATTTGTTGATCGAATATACGACTTTGCATTTCTCTGTTCTGATTGGTCCGAAGTCACGTGATCAATTTGTTGATCGGATATACGTCTTTATATTTTATTTAAACTTTAAATATACGTCTAAATAATGTCTATACAATTACATAGAAGGTTGATAGGAGTATCTTCTGATTGGTGCTTAAACGTATAGGTAATGTCCATACATAGTAGGTTGATACTCCTAGCTTTTTCTCATACGTAATGATGAAAAATAGTGTGTGTCACTCGGGGCCATATTTTTTGTTCTCGGGCGGCGTATATTGAATTCCTCGCTACGTTCAGGATTCTACTTTAGAACCCCTCGCTACGCTCGGGATTCTACTATAGAATCCTTCACTTCGCTCTGAATTCAAAATAGCGCCCTCGGGGAACAAAAATTTTCTTTGGCCCCATGTAACACAAATAACTATTTCGTACCCAGTACCTACACAGCACACACCTAACGATGCGACAGCACGTAGGTAGGTACCTACTATATCTCTATGGTATTAACCCCTTGCCAGCTCTTATCTGTTTACTTTCGGGATGAATCTCTGGTTTTACTGTTTTGATAACTTGCCCTTTTAAAATACCTACCAATAAAAAAATAATATTTTCTATGACTTTATGAATAACCTAATATTCTCAATCAAACTCACAGTACCTAATCCATACTAATTATAACTGTATTATAACTGCGTAAGTACGCCTGTCTGTCTATCTGCCACACTTTCACGGCCTGTTTCAACCGATCTTAAAGGAATATAACATTGTAACTAGTTTGTGTAAATAAAAATCTTGTTTATTACAATACATATTATGTTTATTTAGAATCATTAAGTATATATTTAAGTATTATTTCTTTGTACAATATCATATTATACATTTCCATGATTGTATAACTATACTAATATTAATTTAAGTTCTTAAAAATACGTTAAATTCTGGAATATGCTTATGCTCTTACATTAAAAATATTACTATTTATAATAAGAAATGGAAAAGTCAGGGAATCATTTATAGTTTATCTTATAACTCTCATAATTAATTAATGCGCACCACACTTCAACCTGTCAAAACTGGCCACAGATGCTAGGATCCTACGTTTATGGAATCAACAATTATTAATATGCTTATATTGATGAATTTAAAGCACCTCATACAATGGAGTGAATATTCAAAGTCAACGTACAAACAAGGTAAGTAATTAGATACATTAAATGCCTTCTGGTTTATAGATAAGGTCCTGGTTCGGAGAAGGCGGCAGAGGGCGGAGGGCGGAGGGCGGAGGGCGGAGGGCGCGGGGCGCGGGGCGAAGGGGCGGAGAGTTAGCCTTGCATGATGAGGTGCACAAAGTTCTCATAGTTGATGTTGCCCTGCGAGTCCTCCTGCCCCTGCAGCAGCTGCTCCACCTGCACACACACACATACATACACCGCTAAAGTGTGTCTGTCTGCCTGCTATGCTTTTGCGGCCCATCTGTTCAACTGATTTTGATGAAATTTGGTACAGAGATTACATCCTGAGGAAGAACATAGGCTACTTTTAATCCTGGAAAGCAAAAGCTGGCGGGAGTCAAGAAATCTTAATCCACACAGACGCAGTTGCAGGCAATTTAATTCAATGCAGTCGATGCCCTTGACATTGATATTATGCTCTAGTAAGTAATATTTGTAATACATAAGAATTAGGTAGTTACTTAAAAGCTACTATGATATTAAAGTTAGAAATAGTTGCCTAGATTACTATGATTAAATATTTTCCTGTTTGGTTCAATCATTTTAGCTGACTACAAGATTGTCCAGGATCAACCGGTTTCTTTCTTAATTAAGTCTTGTAATGGGTGGTTTGTCATGAACATTGGTTTAAAAGAACATTCTTATTGAAGTCTATTAAAAATATGCAGTTATATGCAGTTATATGGACACTTCAATAACTTCCATGTGAAATAAACAAAATGCAAGCCAAGTTGTTGTGCGAGCACAGAGCAGATGTTACCTCGTCGTCGCTCAGCTTCTCCCCCAGCGTGGACAGCAGGTGTCGCAGCTCGGCCGACGAGATGAAGCCGTTGCCGTCCTTGTCAAAGTGCCGCAGCCCCTCTATGAAGTCATTGGCCGTGTCCCCGCTTCGGGCCTTGGATATAGCCTGCAACAATGTAAAGCCGGTGTCATCGTTGCACCACTAGTGACGAGCGGCGCCGCGCAGTCGGTACGCACCTGGTATATGGGCAGGAACACCTCGAAGGAGATCCTCTCGTCGGGCTTGAGGTGCAGCGTGCACTTCTTGACGTCGGACTCGGTGGGGTTCTGGCCGAGCGCCCGCAGCGCGTCGCCGATCTGCGCCACGTGGATCTTGCCGTCGCCGCGCGAGTCGAACAGCTGGAACGCCTCCTGGAACTCTACAACACAAATCTCCATCTTTAGCGGCGGTCGACACTCCGAGAACGCAACGCGACGGTCGCAACTCGCGAGTACCTTCCACGGAGGTCAGCTTCAGCTTGGTCGGCGGCTCGTACGTGAACATGGCGCACGGAGGACGGCTGCGAAGGCACTGCGCGACGAAACGACCTCCGCAGAAATGTTTAAAATACAAACCATATAAGGAAACTAGGGCGCTTGCAAAACTCGACGCTTTTAGTGACAATGTTGATTGACACGTGAGTCACAGGCCACTCCGCGGCGCCGTCGACTGCTCGTGGATCGTTTGCCGATACCAATTTTTACGTAATTACACTTACCGATAGTACAATGAGTTAAAATTTTAAGCTAACGAACAAAGAAGTACTTAAATGACGACAAATTGAGACGAGATATGCTTGATAATAAATGACTCACCCGCTAGTTGATCTTCGGAATACCCAGCCTGCAAGCATATTATAAGGTTAAATAATAAGCTAATTAATAAATTATAAAATTAAAAGTTAATTTTGTATTGTTTTTACCATAGTTTTAGTTGAATTTAGCTTACAAAACAATAAAAATTATTTTATGTTTAGCTCCGCCCACAGCTTATCTTAACTGTCACTGTCAATGGTCACGTCAGTGTCAACCGTAGGTGTCACTGTCGAGTGTCGTTGCATTTGAAGTTGTCAACTACGTCAACCATAGAAGAAGGAACCTCTAGAATCAGGGTCAGCCTGTAACCGAAAGGGATAGGTAATACTATGAAACACCTCCCAAACGTCATACAAACGTCATAATTTGTCTGGCACAATAGTAGGTATGCAATAGGCACAAACCCCGTGACACGCAGAAAGGGAGAGAAAAACACATATTTTTTTTCTCATTCTATCTTGTGTAACATCCCAACACTGCATCTCTTTCACGTGGGAGTGAAAAGGAGATATGGCGTTGTCTATATATCTTGCTCTGTCTACGTAGCATGGTTTATAGTGAGTCATCATAATCATAGAGTTATAATTATATTTTTTAGTTGTGTTTCTAGATTATTGATCAAATATCGCAGTTGCATTGAATGTGCTAGCAACTAAAAAATGAAAAGATAATTTTCGTAAATCATCATAATCATTTTTTTCCTCTATATGACGACATTGATGAAAATTGAAAATCCCCATGATAGCTGATGATAGAATACTAGTATTCTACTCGAGTATCGTATCCTACAAGTATTGTAATGGGAGAAGGGCCTAAGCCTGCATTTTTGCAGTATATGGGGATACCAGGCTATAGCGCCATCATTTATTTTGTACTCTTTTCTGTTGAAACAACCCACAAAGCAATCCACAGAGTGCCCACAGACCATCCACAGACATATTATTCTATGGACACAACCATACTTGAAATTATTTTAAAATAAGATGTGAGAATTTTTATTTTTTATTTTACATTTCATAATATTTTACGCAAGATTTACTGATGTAGTTCTACACATTACGATTGAACATAGAATAGAGTAAAAATTAATTTAAATGTTCATCGACTCGTTCCTGAACGTTAGTAGCCATTGATCTTTTCACTCGAAAAAAGCCGATTGAAACGATGGCGCGGTCGGGTTGGTCGACGATTGGTGAACGAATATATTGTAGGGGGAAGGAAAAAGAAAAATGGCAAAATGGTGTAGAAGTCGTTTAGAAGGTTAGTCAATAGCTTTTTCGGAGATTAAAGGATTTAAAGAAGATTTTTTAATTATTGTCGTTCATCTCGAGCCATTCTACACATTATTCGGTAAGCGATTACCGTTATCGGGCGAGGTAGCCGACAGGGCGACGGCTGCGTTCGGCATAGGCTTTGTTCGCTAAACTCCACGTGCCTTCCGCCATTTAGAATAATTTTTGGAAAGGTTTACTGCTTACATTATTCATTAAAATCAATCGTAATAGAACTTACACGCGGTCGCCTACTTCTTTTTCCGTATTTTTACCGAATTATTGGCCTTAGATCACGGGAAAAAGATGGGACATCGGTAAAGAAGCAGCGTGGTCTGCCGGAGCCGGCTCCCTCGTGCGGCGCGGCCGGGATGGCGGGCGGAGAGTTCGTGGACGGCTGGCTGGTGGCGCAGGTGCTGGGCGAGGGCGCCTACGGAGAGTGAGTGACAGACCATTTACTTCTTTATACTCACTTCACTAACCTTCATCATTCAAACAGAGCGTGCGGGTGCTCGAAGCAGGCATGGCTACAGGGCACAATAATGTTTTGTTATTACAAAGGATGATAACACAGCTGGTTGGATGTATAATAGTAGATTGTTAAAAAAAACAATGGTGTGTATCACTTAGCAGTGCACATTGTGCTCACGATAACGTGCACCCACTACTTGTGTTGGGCACTTGGTTGACTGGCATAGTGTTGAAACTATTGCGATCATTGGACATGTTTATTAGTTGATAGGTAAATGTAACAAATGAATGGGTTTATATTTGATTGTCATGCCTGCAACTGTATTAATCTTGTAGTTTGGTGCAATATAGTTTTTTGGATGGCTGTGGTTTGTTGACTGTGTATTGGTTGTGTGACTGTTGATAGATTGTGTTTCTTATCATTTAATTTGGCAAATATAGCTGAGTTTGGGTCGGGCCCCCAGACAACGGGCAACAATACACTACTGCTGCTATCTGTGTCTTGTTCACCGCCAGTATTATCGGGTGAGAGATAGAGATACTTCTTACACTGATGTACAACACTTGTTGTTTCAGTTTAATTACTTAACATGCATTGGAATTAAGAGATTTGAGACTTGATACGACTTGTTAAAGTAAATCTTGTCGGATATAAAAGATTATTTATTTAGAAGCATAAATGAGATAGGCGTATCACCAAAAGCTGATCAGTTTATTTTAAATTGTAACATCTATCAATATTTTGTGAAAATTTTGAAATAGATAATACACTTATGAAATATTTTGCAAAATATTGGAGGCCCTAGGTTATCTTTTTTGTATGCCCTATTTGTATTTCGAATAGTATGAAAGAATGAAACTGGTGATCTCATTGAGACTAACTAGTTGAATAATTAATTATTCTTGAGGAAAATAGTTTTGAAAAGAAGCAGCCCCGGGCTTAGAGGAGTGCTCACGGGTCCCGAGCCAACTCGTTGAGGGCTAGAGTTTTTACATTTAGAACAAATCACCCCGGGGGTGTAGTGATGTTGAGCTCAATTTATTAATTACTAGCTGATGCCCGCGACTTCGTCCGCGTGGATTGAGGTTTTTCGGTTCCCGCGGGAACTCTTTAATTTTCCGGGATAAAAAGTAGCCTATGTGCTATTCCAGACTATAATCAAATTCTGTGCCAAATTTCATCCAGATCCGTTCAGCCATTGGAGCGTGATTGAGTAACAAACATCCATATATCCACACATCCGTACATCCATCCAAACTTTCGCATTTATATTTATTTGATCCAAGAACTGTTTAGGCAACAATTTAAATACACCAGCTTAGTGTGCGTGGACTCTGGACAGGGGTATGCAGTCACTTGACATTTCTATATTTTGGCTGATTAATGTATGTTTTTGTTAAACTAATGTGCTGTACCTTCTAGATGTATTTCTGTCATGTGCCTATTTTAGTTCTAAATTTTGTATCAAATTGGGCAATGTAATGTAATTCACTGTAGACCCTGAATACGTGTCAACTAGGGCTTTCGAATACCGGTTTTTCTCAATACCGGTATTAATACCGGAACGATTTTTTTCAATACCGGGATCCCGGGATCCCGGTATTGGAAAAAAATTAAAATGTGGTAGATGTTTTTTAACTTAAAATTAGTCTTTTCTGAAGCAAACGGACCCTTAAAAAACAGTTTTTTCATAAAAAAAATTTTTCACCAAATTAACTCAAAAAAGTCCCTTTTCTGCTTAAATTCAGTAAAGAAAAGCCTTTTATTTCACTCCGCGAGATTTTTTTTTGGATATAGAACGCTGTGGTTGATTATTACGCTGTGGATTGGTATGTCTATTTCACTGTCTTACGAAACGTTAAGTAACTCCTTCACTCTATTTTATATCATGCAATATTTTATGAAATTGTATTTTCTTTAAAAAAAATCACCAAGTATTGATTTTAGATTTATGTATTTGTATTTTGAGTATTGAGATAGTTATTTACGCGTTGACTTAATTCTTACGAAACTATCGTTTGTTTCATGTATGTATAAGGTGAAAATTACGGACCACGTAATGTTCTGAAACTCCATCACATCATTTTAAATACAACCTTATTAAGTAACACTTATATTATTATCAAATAATCAATTTCTTATTCATATCAATCAGAATATCAACTATATGATTTTTAAAATAGAACTATTTTTGGATGAATCTGGGAATTGAATTGAATTGAATTCTTACGAAAATATATATTTTTAACATTGAATTATATGTAATTTTATAATTTTTAATTATATGTACGTTAGTACATAATACCTCAATGATTTTTAACCTCCATTGAATTTTGAACTTTTAATATAAAGTATATTTGTGACGCACTTTCTCAACGTACACACAAAATTAGGTAAATAAATATGGCAGGGAATTTTAAATAATTAGTGAAATTAGTGTCGAAGATTGTAATTTAAACTACTATCGTCGTCTCAACCTATAGACATCCTGGACGTAGGTCTCCTGCATGGATCGCCACAGAGCACGGTCTTGTGCCCCTTGTTTCCAGCGGCTTCCAGCTACACGCTTGAGATCGTCCGTCCACCTAGTGGGGGGTCATCCAACACTGCGCTTCCCGGTGTGAGTTCGCCATTCAAGCACTTTGGGACCCCAACGCCTATCGGTTCTACCAACTATGTGCCCCGCCCTTTGCCACTTAAAGCTTGGACTCTTCGAGCTATGTCGGTTACTCTGGTTCGCCTATTGATCTCCTCATTTCTGATTTGATCACGCAGGTATACTCCAAGCATAGCTCTCTCCATCGCCCGCTGAGTGACCCTGAGCCTCCTTATTAGGCCCAAAGTTAGCAACCATTTTTCGGAGCCGTAAGTCATCACTGACAACACGCACTGTTCGAAAACTTTAGTCTTCAGGCACTGAGGAATTTTGGACGAGAACATTTCGCGGAGTTTCCTGAACCCTGCCCAAGCCGAGTTGGATTCGGCGGTTGACCTCTGGACTATAATATGTACTCATCAACAATTTCGAGTGCAGAATTCTCTACTAACACAGGTTGGGGCTGAACGTGTGCATTATAAATGATCTTTATCTTGCTCATATTCATTTTTAGGCCCACCTGTTGAGGAACTACTAAATGAGTAATAAACGATATTTTTGTAAGAAGTCGATCGAAGTCGAAGAAAACGATAATTTTGTCAAAACACAAATTAATCTAAAATTCAATAGTTATTATTTATAAGAAAATAATATATCATAATAAAATATGCATTAGTTATAAATCAGATTTCTGAACGTTTTGAGAGACTATGAAATAGAAATGCCACAAGCCACAGGGATCTAAATTCAAACACTAATTTTTCCCTCTGAGTGAACAGAAACGACTTTTCTTCACTGGTTATAAGCGAAAAGGCGCTCTTTTTGAGCTAATATGCTTAAGATACAAGTTTTAAACTTAGCCGAATAAACAACAGTGGCATCTACCAAGAAATATATGCAATAGTCACTGTTTCGTTTATAGTGTCACCAATACCGGTATCCCGGTATTAGACATTTCAATACCGGTATTGAAAACCGGCGAAAAAGTCCGGGATCCCGGTATTGGCCAATACCGGGATCCCGGTATTGGAAGCCCTAGTGTCAACAAGTTAGACTGGTGTAAGCTCAGCCGTGGGGTCCGGGCCTGCTGCCTGCTGCCTGCTGCCTGCTGCCTGCTGCCTGCTGCCTGCTGCCTGCTGCCTGCTGCCTGCTGCCTCTCGGCTGGAGCTCCAACAGTCTAGTCGTTCTGTAGTTACACTTCGCTGTGGCCTGCTTTATATTAATCATGCCTGCGACTTCGTCCGCGTGGATTAGTTTTTTTTATTCCTGCGGAGTCTCTTCAATATTCCGCGATAAAAGGTAGCCTATGTCCTTCCCTGGGATGTATGTAACCTGTATCTGTACCAAATTTCATCAAAATCGGTCAAGTAGTTGGGCCGTGAACGTGTAGCAGACAGACACACTTTCGCGTTTACAATATTAGTAAGGATGTTAATGAGACAAACATTATTGGCCTAACTATAAAATGTGATTTTTATGGGATTGGATTTGTTTAATTTTTATTTGTAGGTAGTGTATAAAGTGGTACATGTGTTGGGGTTTAGCATACCTCATGCAGCCGTCGCTGTCGCGTTAAAAGCCTTGTACCTGCGCAGTGGGTTGTATTTCAATGTACTCGTACATAATAGAAGGGTATTAACTATTAGTCCTATTGCGCCGCCGCGCTTCGTGTTGCGCCGCGGGCGAGAGCCCCGGCTGATCGTGATCCTGCATTCAGTCAGTCCCAACTCCCAACTCCCACTGTCAGGCGAGGGCGGCGATCCGGTTATATCCCTTTGGTTTTTGTGGTATAATATATTATATGGTTATATCCCATTGGATAATATTATCATGTGTGGATTATGTAAATGAGTCCATCGCCACCTACAGTTACGTCACGAGTCCCGACGCGACCGCGACGGTGAGATAAGTTTGACCGCGAGAAGGAGGCTGCTGTCTGCTACCTACGAGTACGTTCCTGGGGGTCTACTCTCTTTCTCTAAAACGAAACTTCGCAAACAAACGAACGAAATTTCGTTAACTCCTCTCCTACATAATATTATCTCTATGCTCCTCTCTATTTCGTTTTCGTACACGCAGACGAAGTACGGATCCATAGAAAATTTTCGTGACCGATTGGATTGAACGATTTTGTGTGGGTCTAATAACCGACTAATTACGTTCGTTTGCGAAGTTTCGTTTGAGAGAAAGAGAGTAGACCCCCTGGACTACGGATGTGTTCGACCCACCACAAGGGGCGTTGATTTTCATAGCTTAGATCGCTAGCTGTTATATAGAGCTCTCCTACCGGTGGGTTCGACGCACATCTGCAGCGTAGTAAGTAGTAAACATAGCGCATAACATGATCTGGTGGAACACGCACGATGCCACGAACCTGCTGCGGCGCGCTCGTCGGGCGTCGCGTCGCAGGCGAGCGCGCGTCGGCGGCGCATCCTTGAAAGTGTAACCACCCCGCGCGGTCAGTGCCGCCGTTGTTTTTGTACGAGTCTGTATTTTCGGCTGCGCGTGGAGATGGCGCGTCATCGGCGCGGCGCAGCGACGCGCGACGCCGCGCCGCCGCCGCGTTGCCGCTGCTTCGCTTCTCATACAAACTGACCAGCGATATTTTTATTTAGCAAACAGTACGGAAAAGGTATTGATGGAATCCAAACTTAGGTACATAATACTTTAGGTAGAATCTAAAAGGCGTCCAACGGGCGCTACCTACGTGAGCCGTGCTACAAGACGAGTCTGCATCCCCTTGACCTTCGTTACGCAACAAACGATGCCTACTGCAGTGTCGAGTCGAGATGACGATTAAGGCTAATTCATTATAATTTCAATTATTCAATAAACTTTATGGCTAAGTGGGCTGCCCAATTTAAAAGTTTGCAAACATGATAATAATTTAACGTACCAATAATTGCGACGCTATAAAATTAGTTTGTCAGCGTGCTGTCTTAGTTTGCTGCGCCCGAATACCTATATACCTACTCGTAGGTAAACCGCAAGCCAATCGGCCGAAATTAAACTATCAATACGCCGTTATCCTAAAATAATTTTCGTTTTTTTTGCTTGTCCCAACCAAACCACGCTTTACAAGTTTAGACGATAGGTAGTTATTAATTTCACTGTTGTATCTGTCTAATACGTAACAGTTTGCATAGTGGAAAGTTATAGTTGAGATGCAAATTTTATACACAATTTAACGACAACCATTTGAGTTGTGCATTTGAATAGAGTTAAATTACCGCACAAGTTCTATTATGATTATTGTTATCGTATGGTTTTTGTAGGTGACCAACTGAGCGGTAATGTTTTTATTGCACTAGTAAAGTAATAGCTTTAGTTTTGACAGTGCAGTATTGTAAACAAACGTTAGTTCGCAATCAGTGACTTGTCCGTGTTGGCACTCGGCACGGGCGGTGTAATGTTGAACGTGCGCGGCGTGTGTCGGGCAGGGTGCGGCTGCTGGTGCACGCGGTGTCGGGCGCGTGCGTGGCGCTGAAGGCGGTGCGCGCGGAGGCGGGCGCGGGCGAGGCGCGCGAGGCGGCGCTGCACCGCGCGCTGCGGCACCCGCACGTGCTGCGCTGCCTGGGCGCGCGGCGGCACGGCGCGCTGCACTACCTGTTCCTGGAGTACGCGCAGGGCGGCGAGCTGTTCGACCGCATCGAGCCGGACCGCGGCATGGCGCCGGCGCGCGCGCGCCGCTACTGGCGCCAGCTGCTGGCGGGGCTGCGCTACCTGCACGCGCGCGGCGTGGCGCACCGCGACCTCAAGCCCGAGAACCTGCTGCTCGACCACCGCGACCACCTCAAGATCTCCGACTTCGGCATGGCGACGCTGTTCCGGTGAGCGCCGGGGCGGGAGACGGACGGCCGACTGAAGCTGTGGTCGCGTAACAGTAGCGTGGTGTGTGCGGCAGGGTGGGCGGGCGCGAGCGGCTGCTGGCGCGCGTGTGCGGCACGCTGCCGTACGCGGCGCCCGAGGTGCTGGCGGCGCCGCAGCGGCCCTACCGCGCGCCGCCCGCCGACGTGTGGAGCGCCGCGCTGGTGCTGCTCGCCATGCTCGCCGGAGGTTAGTGTGGCAGTTGTTTGTGTGCCCTGGTGCGGAAAGTTGAATATTATAGTATAGTAGTTCTATTAGTTTAATAATAAAACACATGCAAATTTACTATGATGTTAAAATATTATCGCTACCATCAGGTGAAATCGCAGTCAATGACTAACTTGCAGTGGATTTAAATAAATGACGAACAAGTAAAGTAATTTAACATTTCTCAAGAATCTGTTAATTAATAAGATTGCCGAACATAATCTTTTATAGAGGTTTTTACAGTACCATGTTATTTTTACAATTTGAAATATCAGCTTTACTAGAAGTATTTAATGTATTTTTGCAGTTAGTAATTCTAAAAATTGCATTAGACGTTTTCCAAAAATGTTTGAAAAGTATTGCTCAGCATGTTGTATACATGCTTCTAGAATTGCACAATGTCATTTTTACCGCTAACCAACACATCAGCAAAATTGATTTAGGTATTGCTTTGATTTTGTATTTTGTATAACTATGTATTTAGATTTGTTTATAATTTCACTGAAGTGATGTGTATTAAGCATAATCAATTTCAGTCATGCTGTTCAATAATACCAAACTATCAAAATATATACGGCTCTTCTGAATACCATGCGCTTTGAAGTATGGAACTGTCAAACTCAATGTGACACTGGCCATAGAGCTATAACCAGAAGTATGGAACTGTCAAACTAAATGTGACACTGGCCATAGAGCTATAACCAGAAGTATGGAACTGTCGAACTCAATGTGACACTGGCCATAGAGCTATAACCAGAAGTATGGAACTGTCAAACTCAATGTGACACTGGCCATAGAGCTATAACCAGAAGTATGGAACTGTCGAACTCAATGTGACACTGGCCATAGAGCTATAACCAGAAGTATGGAACTGTCAAACTCAATGTGACACTGGCCATAGAGCTATAACCAGCCGAGCGATCGCGTAACTTCTGCATCAATCATTGTTACAGTATCAATTGTTGTAATTGGCTGAATTTATGGCATTCTTGCTGCGTCAATGGATTATGTCCAATAGTGGAAGAGTGTTAACCAATCAGAGGTGATTGCGATGTATCAATGATTGATGCAGAAGTTACGCGATCGCTCGGCAGAAGTATGGAACTGTCAAACTCAATGTGACACTGGCCATAGAGCTATAACCAGAAGCGAGTTCCCAACAAGCCAATTTTACTATGGAATATTCAAATCGTCGCAAATCGTAATGAAGTGAAGGTGTTTCCGGCGGGGGGCGGGGGGCGGGGGGCGGGCCGCGTCTTTGGTATCCTAGCTGTAGGCGTTCACGTCCCTAAAGTTATGGTACCGAAGTTACGGCCCGCGCCCACCGGCGGCGGCGGCGGCGGCGGCGGCGGGGGCGGCGGAGCGGACACGCAGCGAGAGGCCACCACAGCTCAATTGCTTTACAATACATATTTTGTTCTTAAAGTTGCTCTTCCTTCACCGCTATTAAAAATAAAGAAGAATTTTCCCACCCAACCTTACCTCGTAAGCCGTAGTCAACAAAGTACAAAGAAGTGCGTCAACATTGATTTTCGCACTAGTGCGGTAATATTAAACTACAGTAAAAAATTTTGGTACTGACTATAATGATATGACTCTCTGGTGACACATTTTTAAAATTGTAATTTGGCGCGCACCTTTGTAATTTGCTCTTGTATGGAAAATATCATTTAGTATCTAATTTCTATTGAGTATGTATAAGAATTAAATGATATCTAAAAGATAAAATCTATATCCATGACATAATTTTTATCTAAAATGTTCCTATTAGTCTCGAATTTATTGTTTTTACACATAACTTGCTATTTTACTGAAACATACGCAATTTTTACTTTAATGTTCGATTGTAATTTTGCTGCACTCTCATTATCAAACTTTTCTTCTACTTGCGTCAAAAATCTAAACGTCTTTGTCCTTGTCTTTCAAATTGTTTGTGGCACTATTTTGATATAGTATTATCTATAGTATAGTAGGGGACTAGCTGCCATCGTGTGGCGTCTGAGGAGGCGCGCGCGAACACGCATTTTGATTTGTTAGTTTTATAATAACGATGCTTGAACTAATGTAACAAATGATTGAGGTGGCTACTGCGATACTAGCGGTCGATACGATCATTCTGTGATCGTATAAGGATCTAGTGTAGTGAGTGTAGCGGCGCGGTGTCCGCAGAGCTGCCGTGGGAGCGCGCCGGCGCGGAGGACGCGCGCTTCGCGGCGTGGAGCGCGCATTGCGGGGGCGGCGCGGCGGCGGCGGCGGCGGCTCTGGGCGGGCCGTGGCGCAAGGCGGGCGGCGCGGCGGCGCTGCTGCGGCGCGCGCTGTGCCCGGACGCCGCGCGGCGCGCCGCGCTCGACGAGCTGCTGGACGAGCGGTGGCTGGCGCGCGCGGACGACGGTGAGCAAGCACACGGGGCACACGCGGGGCACGGGGCAACACCTAATAGTCACGTGTTCCAAATGGCACTTTACACTTTTTGAACACCAATATTATGTATAATTGGTTGGAGCCAATAGAAATCGTACTCCAGCTGAAATCTTCTCCGGCTAGACTTGGAATTCTTGGAAAAAACTTCTGTTGTTTTAAAGAGGAAATTAAAAAACCTGGAAACAAATTGCCTTAGGGCAGTCGTTTAGTGGCATTGTAAGCGCATTAAAAAAATAGTTTGAACCATTTTTTGCAGGTGTATCCATCTTTCCACAGCATTCTTTAACATTTTTAATTAGTGAAGAAGCCCGGAGAAGAGGTATCGTCCCTGGCGTCCGCGCGGCCGCCTCAGGTACTAGGTGACTCTGAGTGGATGCGCGCCTCAGAGGCGCCTCGTGCCTCAGCGCGGCTGCGGCGGCGGCGCGGCGCGGCGCGGCGCACGGCTGCGGCTGCGGCGCGGCGCGGCGCTTTGGCGATTTAGCTCCATGACGTGTCGCAGGCTCATAAAGCTAGATTACCAAAGCACTGCGCCGCGCGCTCCCTCGAGCCGCAGCCGACGACGGAAGCGATCGGCGGCGTCCTGTCGGCTCTCTGCACCACGTTATATTATTGTTGTGAAGCGCGAGAGCGCAGAATGGTTCATATAATATTTTATTTGCAGGAATATGTATGTCTTAAAATAGTATTTCCCTTGCATGTTCTACCATACTATGGTGTACAAATTGTTACGTATATTAAGTTATTTCATAAGTACCACTCCGTTTGCTTCGTTTTGTTTAAAATTGCTCTCGTTAATGAAATGTTAATTGTATGTATTGAGCGAACTGAATAAATTGCTGTTAATCTAACGTGACATTAAGGGACCGGCGACCGCCGCTCGCAACTTCTACTCGCGAACCGCAAATATAAATTTGCCGGTATATTGCTATCCCTATTTGGCTGAAGACACATGACCGCGTGCAAGCGCGATAGCAATATGAGCGTACAGAATTTGTTATACATTTAGTCTTGTTCCGTGAATACCAAAAATGATGAATGAAAAATTGTTGTGTTTTTAACTTCGTGTTGTTATTCTGTAACTTGACAATATAGGCTATGTTCCTGATCAATTAGTACGTGAGATATCGTTGGTTTTAATATGAAACAAATAAGGAGAAAACATGTCCTTTATGTCGCAAAAACATGCAAAACGCAATGTGCTTACATTTAATTCTGGGAAAGTATTTTGGAAAAATAATTATCCAGGGACCTAGATAAATACAAGTTCAATCTTAATAATCGCATAATATGGAGGAAATATGCTCGAATTACAAATTATTTTGGTATTACGTTTGTATGAGCAATTAGCCCTCCGCTGGCGCCTTAACGAGAATTTCATTCAAAAAAACTAATGTTTCACTGTCACTATACCTTCATATTTGTTAACAATTTTACTGTGTTTATTGTATTTGCCGTATGAATCTCAATTTGTGATTTGGTTTTTGATTTGTAGCTAGACAAAATAATTGCGCAGTCTATTACAATATTGTTGATAGATTTAAGTTTGTTCTGTATCTGTACCTTTATAGTAATTCATAATTTGTTGAGGTTGCAGTTGTACTTGTATTTTTGTATGTAAGAGGAGGGAGTGACTCGCATAACTGACATTCGCATACGACACGCGACTCACTATACCGTTTACGTGTGGTGAGTCACTCGTGTTGAGTGAGTAGGTACAACTTGCAAGTGTAACCCTGGCCTGATGACCGTCTAGTTAGAATGAATATATAAATGTGGCGTGTCGTGTGCGCGGCAGAGGCGGAGGGCGCGCGGCGCTCGTGGAGCTCGCAGCCGGCGGCGCGGGGCGGAGCGGGCGGAGCGGGCGGCGAGGGCGCGTGGGGCGGAGCGGGCGCGGCGCTGAGCGCGGCCGCCATGGACGCCATGCTGAGCTCGTCGCAGCCGGCGCACGCGGACGACCTGCTGCTGGCCACACCCGCGCCCTCGCCCGAACACCAGGTACCTCCCCCCCACACCCCACACTACTTGCCGAGCCGTGGTCTACGTGTGCACTCTGCACTCTGCACTGTGCACGTGTCGCGCGGCCGTTTGTACGTAATCACATCATCACTCGAACTCGAATTAGTGAATACAATTTCAATCTATTGGCATCCGAGTGAATGTCTCAAATGTATACGAAACAAAACTCGTCGCGCGACGAAATGCAGTTTTTGGTTTACTGTAACATTCCGCTGTGTGTGTCAGGGCGCGGCGGGCGGAGCGCTGGCGCGCCTGGTGCGGCGCATGACGCGCGTGTGGCTGCGCGTGGAGGCGGGCGCCGCGCTCGCCGCGCTGGCCGCCGTGTGCGACGAGCAGCGCGCGCCGTGGCGCCGCGTGCACCCCAACGTGGTACGTATGGCGCCGAGCGCGCGCCGCGTGCGGGCCGCGCGCGGGCGCCGCTCACCGCCGCTCTGTGTGTTGCAGCTGGCGATCGAGTGCGGCGGCGACGTGTGCATGCGCGCGTGGGCGCTGCCGGTGCCGGCGGGGGCGGCGGGGGCGGGCGGCGCGCGCTCGCTGGTGGAGTTCCGGCGCTCGCGCGGCTGCGGGCTGGCGTTCAAGCGGCGCTACGTGCGGCTGCGCGACGCGCTGCTCGCCGCCGCGCCGCCCGCGCCGCCGCCGCCCGGCCTCGAGCCCGCGGGGGGCGAGGGGGGGAGCGCGCCCATGGACCACTGACGCCTCCTCCACAAGTGTTGCTCGTTCACAGTTCGGCGACTCGCCCGCCTCAGCATGTGATAATTAATAGTTGTAAGTAATGTAATAATTATTGATAGACTTTGTGTGTTCGACGAATGTGTGTGAATTAATGTAATTTTTAAAAGATCTGTATTGTTTGATTTATAATTATTTATGAATAGAATTTGAATTGAAATATATTTTTATAAGTACTTTTAATTTCGGCTGTTTCATTGAGTTCCGACTTATGCCTGTTGATCTAATATCTATACTCATATTATAAAGAGGTACAGTGTGTGAGGTTGTAGAATGTAGGGGTAATCTCTGGATCTACTGAACCGATTTTTAAAATTATGGTACCAATAGACGGCCACATTAGTTGTGTGTTATCCTTATCAGTTATAGGCTATATATAAACCCGAAAAATTATGGAGTTCCCGTGGGAATTTAAAAATCTTATTTCACGCGGACAAAGTCGCGGGCATATCTGCTAGTATATTATAAGCCTTAAAAAGCGTGGATTCTCTTGCGCGACCAACAAGCCGGGAGTCAATTATTGCCGATTCTTTCAGAACCGGTGCAGTGATAGTCAAAACATGGACTAGACAATAGGCATGAAAAAAGTATCGATACTTGAAAAAAAATATTGATCTCGATTTCGATGTATCGAAAAAAAAAAGATATGAAAGTGTGTGTTTCATGGAATTAGGAATTACGACTATGTCTGTGTGTTTACTAGTGTAGCTCAATAAATCTGCCATTAAATTGTTTATTCCGAGCAAAATCGGACCTCGATCTGAGTGATGGACACAGAATAATAGGAATCCTGAAAATTTCAGCTTTCTAGCTTCATCTGGACCTAAGCTGTGACGGTTCGAAAATTCTACGAAACGCTTCCAGAAGCTGTAGGTAGTGCCCCGTTTCCTTTGGCTGGTCTTTGGCTAGATACTCAGTCATAGACAATGGTAATAGCGCGTTTCATCCGCTTCGGCTCAGGGGGTCTAGGTACCTACTCTCTTTCAAACGAAACTTCGCAAACGAACGTAATTAGTCGGTTATTAGACCCACAAAATCCGTACTTCGTCTGCGTGTACGAAAACGAAATAGAGAGGAGCATAGAGATAATAATATTATGTAGGAGAGGAGTTAACGAAATTTCGTTCGTTTGTTTGCGAAGTTTTGTTTTAGAGAAAGAGAGTAGACCCCCAGGCGTGGGCGTGACTCAAGCAAAAAAACTGGTCGTCTGTAACGTCGGTTTACGGACGAATCACGAAAGTTTTAAATGATAACGTCTTAGAAACATTGATGAAAAATTGCCACAGAAAATGCATACTTTTATGAATTGAATTGAATTATTATCACTGAATCCATACTAATATTATAAATGCGAAAGTGTCTGTCTGTCTGTCTGTCTGTCTGTCTGTCTGTCTGTCTGCTACGCTTTCCCGGCCCATCTATTCAACCGATTTTGCTGAAATTTGGTATAGAGGTAGGTTATATCCCGAGGAAGGACATAGCCTACTTTTTATCCCGGAAAATTAAGGAGTTCCCGCGGGAATCAAAAAAACTTAAACCACGCGGACGAAGTCGTGGGCATCATCTAGTTGAATAAATAAGAGCTTTCTGAACCTGCGCAGTGGGCGACTTCACAGAATAGAGTATGCATAGAGGTATAATATGGGCACATGAGTAGATAAACGGTAGGTATGGGTCCGTGTCACGAAAGCAGGGGGTCTACTCTCTTACCTACCTATGTATATTCTCCCAAACACTCGTGCTCCATAGAGACGGCGCGGCGATGGGTTTTGTTAATTGTAATGATGATTGAATAGTTAAATCTGTGTTTTATTGAAGAAAAACCTAACAATCCTCTAGAGTCTAATATGATGTTAGGACCCGCCACTATCACACCTGCCTTGTCGGTCTCTCAGAACGGGATACACGTTACACGTTATTTCAATGGATGTCAGTCAACATTAAGAAGGAAAGGGCTAATGAATAAAATTCACTTTATTAAATCGATTTATTACAAATGTCTATCATCACTTGACAGCAACACCCAGGCTAGGATCTAAGTCGCAAACAATACTTATCTTATCAGTTGTATACATAGGTATTAGGTACATAATACAATTATTATAGTAGGTACATAGACGTTAATATTTATACGTAAGTAATACGTATAGCTCCACATGTTATGTGTTACCCTTACATTATAATTTTATCGTCTACTGAGGCCAACGCTTGACAGTAAAAATTCTACTTTGTCTGACTCTGTGCCGTTGTGTTTTTTACAGGAACGCATAGTAAGTATAGCTTAAACGTCTTTGAGAGGTGAAATCTAGTGAAAGGCCCGATGAATAGCGTCAGTTTTTATACTGTTTATATAGGTACTGCGCATACTTTAATACTGTACAAGAATCAGCCTTTCAAGTTACGGTTCATTTTTGGTAACCATAAACCGTCTTTGAGCGGCCATTTCTAGCGAAAGGCCCATCTTCTTCAGCGAGCGTCACTTCACTTCAAGCGTTCACTTTTGTCATCAGTGGAGCGCCCTACGCCGACCTGATACTGAATCAGCCTTTCTGGCGATAGTTACCAAAAGTGCAGCAATCTCTTAGTCAGATACCACACCTAGTGCTGAGTGCTGACTGCACGCCGCACGGCGCACGCATCGAGTCAGTGACCGCTTGGTGACCGCCGCGCGCCGGCTGGAGCCGGAGGCGGCGCTGGTGCACGCTTCTTAATAATATGTAGTTGTAGGTACAAAAGACATTTCAATAAAATTGGTAGTTAGGTACCAATATAAATGCGAAAGTGTACCTATCTGTTACATTTTCATGGCCCATCCGTCAATCCGATTTGGATATCACAAAGGTATCTTGCATCTAGGGGACTAGAGATTAAAAGAAACAAAATCACCTGTTATCTCATATAAAAGCTTTCGAGACCAACGCAGGATAGGTTATTAAAATCCTGTGAAAATCTGCGATGGAAAGCCTTTTTTGTTGCGCCCGTCTCTGGGATGCACGTTATTTGTACCAAGTTTCGTTAGAATAAAAATGGATGGGCCTGGAAAAGGCAGACACACTTGGAATTAAATAATATTAAGTAGTAAGTAGGTATGGACTTTAAAAAAATAGTCGTTGCACTATGAAGACTATCAACCTTTATTAAGGGTAGCTAACATCTTTGTACCTATCGTACGTAGGTAGATACAACTAGGCATGTTATATATACGACCACATAGGTACGACCATAGAAAAAATAAATCTATTCCCGTACGACGGAGGATTCAACAGCTGAACGAGGTGTTGAAGGAATTCACCTGAAACCAAATAGGTACCTGTCCTGTGCTTTCAGGAGAAAGCGCAGGACACGTTAGCTTTTCCACAAAATTGCCCGTTGAGTTTTAAAGCTTTACTTATTTTTCAAGATGGCAGTCGTTCTACTGTGGTATCTACTGTCAGCTGTACTGCTGTTGACAATATTTTGTTTGTACTGCGTGCTCGATACTGCTGCATGTGTACACTGAGTACACTGCAGTCTGCAGTCTGCAGGAAAGCATACGGGTACTCATTAGGTACGCGCGCACCTGCCGGCTGCCGCGCGGTTCGGGGCGCGGCTGCCAACTCAACAACTAACAACAATAATTATTTGCCTGGGTCTACAGAATATGAATTACAAGTAGGTACATACTATTACTATAACATAGTTCATCTAAATTAGATCACTTTTGATAAGTAAAACTGTACCTACCTACTTAGTACACTACTACTTTATACACTATTAGTCATCTAAGCCATCACGGCGTATTCACGAACTCCTTAGCTTGCGCACTAGTAAATGCATCTTTGTCGGTTAATACTCGTAAATTATACTTAGTAGGTACGGTTTGGCGCAGATGTGATTCATCTTGTGATTTCCTTCAATTTTCACTCGTAACAGCCGCCTTAACTATAACCAATACGAACAGCTTTTGTGACATTATTCCCTAAATACATACCTACATATCCAGTTTTTCTACGAGATTAAATTTTATTATGTAATTATTATAACTAGCTATTAGCTAACTTGAAATGCAAACACCGCGCTCTCGTCCGCACTCCGCACACAGCACACAGCTCAGTGAAGCAAGTCCCTACAAATCATAATATTATTTAAAACTTGACAATAACAAACCAATGCACGGAGTAGGTAGGTAACTATTTAATATCATACACGGTGATATGTTTATTGCACAGTGCACTGCATCACGCATATCACTAGTGTTCGCGTCTCACATTCCTCGTCGGCTCCGCTGAGAACCTTAGCAATAATCTTATTCACTACGCGACTAGCGCATGCGCTCGGCTGCGGCTGCGGCTGCGGCTGCGGCTCGGTGACCGCACGCACGCTGGCGGCATGTCCCCTCGCGAGTCGCCGCGCGCCCGCCGCGGCCGTCCAGAGTTCCATGAGATTTGGTTCCGTTTACGATTACTTACCTATAGAGTTTTAGCCTTTTCTAATAAATCATTGATAAATTTCTGGAAAGAAAAATAGTAAATTATTAATTCAGTAGGTAGAGTACCATCACGGGCGTATTTACCCTAGGGCCAAGGGGGCCATGGCCCAGGGCGGCAGGCTGCGAGGGGCGGCGAAGCCGCCCCTCTTGGCTTTCTCTGGGCGCCTTTTATTGTCAAGCTTAACTACAATAAATATTATATTTTAATTGACATTTAAATTAAAAACCATTTTTGTAGGTACCAATGCTTTCAAAACGCGCGCTTTCAAATGCACACAAACAGCGCAGCGCATGATTTTAGATTTTAGATCTATTATTCTTCTATCAGAAACCGCGGAGTTCCAGCCTCTAGGGTGAGAGTTCTAGTTCCAGTGATTTTTTTAAAAAGTAGGGATTATCTCGTTTCTATGAAAATTGTATTCTTCTTGTATGCTCTTCTAGAAGTTTTATGAGAGTTCTAGGCAAGATTTGTACTGTATGTACTGTATGATCTATTATTATTCTATCAGAAACCGCGGAGTTCTAGCCTCTAGAGTCTAGGGTGAGAGTTCTAGTTTCAGTGAATTTTTTAAAAGTAGTGATTATCTCGTTTCGATGAAAATTGTATTCTTCAACTATGCTCTGCGAGAAGTTTTTCGAGAGTTCTAGGCAAGATTTGTACTGTATGTTATAGATCTATTATTATTCTATCAGAAACCGCGGAGTTCTAGCCTCTAGAGTCTAGGGTGAGAGTTCTAGTTTCAGTGAATTTTTTAAAACGTAGTGATTATCTCGTTTCGATGAAAATTGTATTCTTCTGGTATGCTCTGCGAGAAGTTTTACGAGAGTTCCAGGCGATATTTGTACTGGATGTTATAGATCAATTATTCTTCTATCAGAAACCGCGGAGTTTTAGCCTCTAGGGCGAGAGTTCTAGTTTTAGTGAATTTTTTAAAACGTAGTGATTATCTCGTTTCGATGAAATATTGTGTTCTTCTCCTATGCTCTGCTAGAAGTTTTATGAGAGTTCCAGGCGAGATTTGTACTGGACATTATAGATCTGCTATTCTTCTATCAGAAACCGTGGAGTTCTAGCCTCTGAAGCGACAGTTCTATTTTCTGTGAATTTTTGTTTTATGGTCTGCCAGATGCTCTGCTAACTTCCCGTAGCAGATCATTATTTTCAATTGACTTTTTTCTAGGTTAATGTGCTAGAACTATGTCTGAAACCTATTTGGAAGTATAGAACTCAGTCGCATGCGCACAGAACTCACTTCAATTTTTGATTTTGTGTAAAATGATCTGCTACCGGAAGTTAGCAGATAATTTTTTCAACCGGCGTTATTTAGGTTAACTCGCCAGAACTATCTCTAAAATCTATCAGGAACTATAGAACTCATCTGCATGCGAACAGAACTCTCTTTTATTTTTGATCTGCTAGCACTTGCTCTGCCAAGTTCACCGACATGTCATTGACGATTTTGTCAACCAATTTGTACATAGGAAAAAAAAATGAAAATATTTACCTATTATAGTGAATAAATGGTTAAATTTTTTTTCATTTATTATTTCACATCACACAGTAGGTTTTTTTAAATTAATGGGGCGGCAAAGCTAACTGGCCCGGGGCGCCAAATCTTTAAATACGCCTCTGAGTACCATCGTACCTACCATGTATCTACAAGGTTAATTAGAAATTGAAGCGTACAGCGTAATATAAGGAGAAGTGGTATTTAACAAGACGTCATCGTCGAGGCCTAACGGGAAAATATATGACATTTTATTATGAAAATTGGCCGGCACATAACATGATGAGCACTTAGGTAGGTGCATCCCCTCGAGCGTGAGCTGTTTAGATAAGTATTTTGTAAAAAAACTAAATTGCTCATTTTTGTAAGTTATTAAGGGTTTATTCACTTTTAGGTAGGTAAGTAAGTGGTTTATTTTCCAATATATTAAGATCATTACTAATTATGTAGCTACGTCTACCTAGACAGACATGTTTGATGTAAGTAGCTTGAGCGAGCGTAGGTGGCGTATAGGTTTCTAAAACTGCCAAATTCAACTTTACAGCCTTCCAACTTTCTGAATAAAATGGCTGTGTCACAATTTACTAAAAAACTACCGGAGGCAGTGGTTGTGTTTGTGTAGTTTGTGTAGGTTGGTTGGTAAATAATTATATATTTAACACTCACATGTACATCTTTCTGGGGCTTCTTGGCATCGACTAGTAACGTCTGTAACAACAAACGTATACTTTTAAAGCAAGTACTTATATTTACGTAACCACAGATCAAGTAAATATTATCAATCAAATAAATATTATAAATGCGAAAGTTTGGATGGATGTATGGATGTTTGTTACTCAATCACGCTCCAATGGCTGAACGGATCTGGATGAAATTTGGCACAGAGATAGATTATAGTCAGGAATAGCACATATAGGCTACTTTTTATCCCGGAAAATTAAAGAGTTCCCGCGGGAACCGAAAAACCTAAATCCACCCGGACGAAGTCGCAGGCATCAGCTATACCTCGCTCGGCTCGAAATATTGCCAAGGCTCAGGCTCTGGCCTGAGGTACCTGAGCAGTCTGCTCAGGTTCATACAGATACAGTAATACCTACTTCATAGTAGGATTAGAAGGATGTTTGACCGTAGATAGTAGATAGTAGATAGTAGATAGTAGATACTGGATACTGGATAGTTACTACTTACGTGGATGTTTGCAAAACTCAACTCAACAAAAAATAATCAAATAAGTATCTATAACTACTTACTAAGATAAAATGAAGAATTATTTACTTTTAGCGAAAACAGAAATTTAGTACATTTCAACCTATTTTAATATCGTGGACCGTTAGATATACCATTAATAGGTAAGTAAGTCTATAGGGTCGATGTGCCGGATTTCGGCCTTTTAGTGCTCCCATCAACTTTAGGACATCAGAAAAAAATGTTACAACCTTAATATTGCTATGCTCATTATGTTAGATGAAAGCCCATATAGTGGAGTTTCTTTTTTAGAAACTGTGTTGCGCTTGAAGCTATTAGTTATTTTTATTTTTTATTTAATCCGGAAAAACGCTAAAATTTCAGTTTTCGGCCTCAAATTTCAGTTTTCGGCCATCGGGTATTCTGTTTTCGGCCACTGGATTGTGATGGATTTAAAATGAATTTATAAGTTTAAAATTACATTAAAACGCTTTTTGTAAGTTCATTATTGTTTTATTATGTATCCAAATGTTATTAAAAGTCATAATCAACATAATTCAAGAAAGTTATATTACTTAATAAAAAACTTGGAACCTTTGTTACTCACGAATTACAACACCTTTAAAACCTATCAAATACGTTCCTATTTTTATGTTATTTTTGAAATAGCAATCTTGGATAATTGTGCATATAAATAAATAAATAAATAATGTTTGACTCGGTCAAAAACTCTGTAAGTTCCCTGAACTAGTCTGATCGATTCTTCTGTTACTCGTGCTCTGGCCTTATTTATTCTTAGCTTCTGGCCTTATTATTAATATAATGTTAAATTAAACCAGGTTGTGTTTCTCTGAAAAACAAAGTTTTATTTAAGTAAGTACTTACTTACAACAACATTTTTACCTACATTATTTGCCTATTTGATTACAAATGTTTATCTTACCTGAAAAACAAAGAAAACAACATTTGATGCACTTAATTTACTGTCTTTAAGAATCTACGAAAATTATCTAAAACTTATAAATCTTTAGTCGGGAAGAAAAAACCGTTATTCCAATGTCATCTGTCACTTCTCAATCGAATGACATTTCGTAACAAAGACTACAGTGACACAGACTGACTACAAAGACACAGACTTATAATAGAGTTGTGAGGTGGTTTTCTTTACATCTTCCCCTCCGGAAAATGACAATTGCATGCAATTGTTCATTCATCAACAAACACTGGAGACAATTTTGTTATGTGGTAGAGATTTGATTCCGTTTTCTTGCGTCCGGTATTAACTTCATAGATTGAATTTGAAATCTTCTTCAGAATCTTGTATGGTCCAATTCTTAATTCATCCATCTTCTTCCTGTTTAGACGATTTCCGTTTTCCACGTAGACTCTGTCTCCCTCTTCAAATTTATATCCTTCTCTATGCAGGTCGAATATTTTTTTATTATAATTGTGAGATTTTATTGTGTTCTCTAGAGCTAGTTCCCTATCTCTTTTCAGGTCTTCTTTTGTACATCTTGATTTCAATTCAAGTGGTAGGATATTCACATTTTCGCCCTCCAAGAGGTATTTTGGAGCGAATTTTGTAACTGTGTGTTCCGTTTCATTATATTTTTCTACGCATTGTCGTGCAATGGTAGTCCATGCTAATTTGTTCTCACTTTCATTTATTTTACATCTTATTTTATTGACTAAAGTTTGATTTAATCTTTCATTGAGCCCATTTGAAAATGGTGAATCCACAGCAGTGAAAACCACTGTTATGTTTTCCTTCTTCAGGAATTCTTTAAATTCTTTGGAATTTATACCAGGATATTGGTCCGTTAATACAATATCAATATTGTAGTTTTGTGTCACATTTTTTATTAGTTTAATAAAATCACTGGAGTTTTGAGTTCTTGATGTGAAAATATAAGCATACCTTGTGAAATGATCGACCAGAAGGTGTAAGTATTTTTTTGTTGACCGTGATCCTCCAAAACCTCCAATGGTGTCAATAGATACTATTTCAAATGGGTGTGTTGCTGGACCTAGATGTGACATTAAGCCATATTTTGACTTCCTCCTTGATTTGTTTCTTATACAAATTCCACATTCATCACAAATTTGTTTAATATTTGCAATGATATTCTTTGCTGTGTAGAATGGTGTTATTTTACTTATCATCTGGGATCTTCCAATATGGCAGTAAGTACTATGGACGTCTTCTATTAGAGTTTTGCTAAGTTTTTCTGATAGAATGATTTTTTTCCTTCTTCCATTCTTCTTGTAGTAAATATCATTTTCAAATATAAGTTTTTCTTTTTGTAGGTCTAGGTTTGTGTGTTGGTCATTTTTTATATCTTCTAGATTTATTAAATTTACTACTTTTAAGAAGTCTTCAGTATTATCATAAGGTTCTAGAACTGGATTTCTGCTTAAACAGTCTGCTTCTTGGTTTGATTTTCCTGGGTTATATATAATTTTAAAATTATATTGGGATAGATAATACATCAAATCCCCAAGTTCTTCATCAGTTCTAGCCTTGATGTTCATATTTTCTAATGGTTTATGATCTGAGTATACCATAAATTCTTTTCCCATAAGCCAGTGCTGCCAATATTTCACAGCTTCTTTTATTGCCAGGCATTCTAGATATATTGCCTTCTTCTTTTTTTGAGCTTCAGTTAATTTTTTTGAAAAATAAGCAACTGGCTTACTGTTTCCGTTTTTATCTTTTTGTTTTAACACTGCTCCCACTCCTTTGATACTGGCATCCGTGTAAATCGTTATTGGTAGTTCAGGATCGAAGATATTCAGAATTGGTCCAGAACATAGCAGTGTTTTTATTTTATTAAATGATTCTTGACATTCTGCGGACCATATGAATTTCACATCTTTTCTTAGTAAATTGTGTAACGGTTCAAGGATAATTGCACTGTGTGGTATAAATTTATGATGAAAATTTACTTTCCCCAAGAATTGTCGTATATTTTTCTTTGTTTTTGGAACTGGAAAGTTCCTGACAGCAGTTAAATAATCTTTAAGAGGTCTGATAGAATTGTTTTCTATTATGTGACCTAAATATTTGGCGTAATTATTCGCAAAAGAGCATTTCGAAAATTTTAGTCTGAAACCTTCTGTTAATATTGCCTCCATTAGTTTCGATAAATGTAATAAATGTTCTTTAAAAGTTTTTGAAAAAATTAAAATGTCATCTATAAAATTTACCGCAAAATTAGAGAGTTTATATTTTCTAATGATGTTTCCCAATATTCTTTGGAAGATGGCTGGAGCAGTCTTTAACCCGAATGGGAGACATGTCCATTGAAAGTGGCCTTCCTGTGTAACAAATGCAGTCTTATATCTATCTTGAATTTTTAAAGGAATTGACCAAAATGCTGAATTTATATCCAGAGTAGAAAAAAATTTACAGTTTACAGTTTTTGTCATTAAATCCTCAATTATCGGAAAAGGTTGTGATTGGGGGACAACAATTTTGTTCAGTTCTCTGAAATCTATACACAATCTTGTTTTTCCTTCATCTTCTTTTTTATATGCCAGAGTTACCGGAGCAGCAAATGGGCTATAAGAATCCTCAATCAAATTCTTCTGTAATAGTTTTGATATTTGATTTTCTATTTCTTTTCTATCTTCAGGTGTACATCTATATGGGCGTTTGAAACAGTATTTATCTACCATCAAGTCAATATGAGCTTCATAATCTCGCACTGTACCAATGTCATATTTATCCTTAGCGAAGACGGGTTTGTATTTTTCTATCAACTTATCAATTTCTGATTGTTGATATAAGTCTAGATGGTTTACTAGCATTTCAAAATCATCTGACTTTATATGTTCGTTGAAGTTTATTTCACATTTATTCATAGGTTTAGTTAATAATCCTTCTTTATTTTTGTCACCTAGTACATCAGGAATTTTGACATTTGTAATATTTGAAGTATCATTTTCTGAGTAGATTGTGTTTTTTGTATCCTCTTCATTTGAGGTAGCTTTCTTTTCTGTTGGATTAATATATTGTTTGATCTCCAATTTTTCATTTTGCATTAATTTGAAATTTTTGATGCAATCCAAACCAATTAGAAAATCATAGTTAAAATTTTCGTTATCTACTACAAAAATATCCATATTTTTCTCAATATTATAAATTTTTATTTTCAGTGTTACCATACCTTTTGTTTTCTTTTCACCATTAATAGTTTTTAAGTTAACTTTTTGTATATTACTTGTATTTTCTTTTGGCTGTATCTTCAATAATCTTGCATTAATCAATGACACATTAGAACCTGAATCATAAATTCCAAAAATATTTAAAGTATTATTTAATAGTAACTTAACTTTTATTAATGGTGGCACTTCTAGTTTTTTGGATTCTCCTCATTTAGTTCAATTTCCAATTCTGAGTTATTTACAGTTTTTACAACTGCTTTTTTATCTTTCCCTTTAAACCAGCAATTTTCCTCAGGATGATAACGTTTCCCTCTTTTCTCGCAGACACAGATTTGGCATGGTTTTTTTTCTTCAATTTTGTTAGTTTTAGCATTAGGATATGTAGTATTTTTTTTATCGTATTTATTTCTTCCAACAAGATGTTCCAATCTTCCTATTTCATTGTAGAGATCTTCCGTTCCCTGTAAAGTTTCTCTGTCAATTTTATCCGCCACATAATTAGGTAAACCAAATGCTATAAGGTCTATTAGTGTCCCGGTATCAATTGATTTTCTTACTTCCAGTAATAATTTTTCTTTTTTTAAAGCATACTCAAGTAATGAACCTGCTTGGTATTTAAAAGTTAGAGCATATCTAATAGGTGACCATCCTTTGTTTGCAAACGTTTCACAAAAATTTTTCTCCCATTTGTTCCATTCTGATTCTACTGTAAGTTTTATTAGCATGCAGCTGTACCAGTCCACACTAGCGTGTTCCAAAAAGTTTTTTAGAATTTCAATTTTCTTTTTGTCTTCATTGATTTGGAAACGTTCACATTCTTTATTAAAATTTTTAATCCACTGGCATGCATTGGAGTTCTTGCCGGTGAATTTCTCTATTACAAAATCCTTTGCGATTTTCCCCAAATTTTGGGTTTCCGATTTCGTTTGTTTACCTTCAATCAATTTCTGTAAAAGTTTTTCCAAAGTTTCATTTGATTCACTCGGTGTACATTCAGCCTTATTGGTTTTTTCCAAAATTTCTTCTAGGTAAATATCATTAAACTGTAAATTTTGTTCCTCATCCAAATAGATTTTTGACATATCATCTGTCAAGGTTATCCATATTTTCCGTGTTTGATGTCTTTTATTTAAAGATTTTTTTACTTTGATATAGTTGGGAGTACTTGTAAGTACTTGGTGAAGACTTGCAGGTTGGAACTCAGTTGGTAATCCAAAAATTTGTCCTTGAGGTGTAGCTATCGAGGTTATGCATATGATGTTCGACTTTCCATCTGCTGCTGGTTTCACCACGAAATCAAACCTCAATTTGTCCATGTTTCATAAAATATTTGCAGAAAATGTTGTTTTATAATGTTAAATTAAACCAGGTTGTGTTTCTCTGAAAAACAAAGTTTTATTTAAGTAAGTACTTACTTACAACAACATTTTTACCTACATTATTTGCCTATTTGATTACAAATGTTTATCTTACCTGAAAAACAAAGAAAACAACATTTGATGCACTTAATTTACTGTCTTTAAGAATCTACGAAAATTATCTAAAACTTATAAATCTTTAGTCGGGAAGAAAAAACCGTTATTCCAATGTCATCTGTCACTTCTCAATCGAATGACATTTCGTAACAAAGACTACAGTGACACAGACTGACTACAAAGACACAGACTTATAATAGAGTTGTGAGGTGGTTTTCTTTACATTAATAATAATAACATAGGTACAATATGTAATAATACTTAGTTATCTTTAAAATAAAAACGTTAACTCAAAATTATTGTTGGCTTTAAACTTTGCAATTTTATGGCCGAAAACTATTACCGGTATTCAGTTTTCACATGCTTTCCATACTATGCCGAAAACTGAGGTAGGTACTGTTTCTTCTATGTTGTGGTTTTCGGCCACCCCCAAAATGGTCTTCACTTTTAATTTATACTAACAAATTGACGGCCGAAAACTAATGGCGAGGGTTTTCACATCAGGTACAATAATAAAAGAAAGAGTCGTGACATATATCATTTCACCAATTGAATAAAAGAGACAAAAGCGTGGAAGACTTGATACGCCACATATCGGCCCCTAGGCCGAAAAACAAAGTTTTGAAGAAAATTTAATGTTAGATCGCGGCCCCCAACATTATTGTTGTTTTGTACAAAATATTCACATAATCATATTAAAAGTATGTTAATAAGTTATTTTAGAAGGGTATTACATGCCTATTACCATCATTCATTCACGAAAACAACAAAAAGCTTGCCTTGGAGTGAAACGCGCGGCACTATTTTTTTTCTAATTTCCGCAGGTTGCGTTACCTCCGATGCCCCCCGTCGAATTGTATAAATTCACTAAAATCACTCGAAGATGTTACCTGACCAAAATTGTTGTCAGATACAAAGCAATTATTTTCAAATGTCTGAATAAAGATTTCATTTGGAAATAGTATTTCTAAGCGATATTCTCGCAATTTTGCGGCACCGAGTACGCGTAAAGGCCGAAAACTGAAGGAGGCCGGCGAACCGGCATAACAACCCTACTTTTCTTGAATTAATTTTCACCAAATGTGGTGATGTATTAAAGTACTTCCTTAATTCCCCTCACCATCAAAAGGTCTGAGTAGCAAAACGTCTACACGTTACGCCTACCTATGTGAAAAGCCGTTTCGCTACATGGCTATGTAGCGAAACGGCCATTTATCAAAAGGTCTATAAGTAAGACGAGAAAAAAAAGAAAATCTACTTCGAATAATCTACACGAGCCTGATTACCTATTTGAGGCTTAGCTTAGCTTATGCTTGGAGCTCCGTGACGCATTTATCTCTCGACTAAACTAGATAATTTAATATTTTCGCATCGCCTTGTAGATTGTGAGGTAACTACTAATACTGTTGGTCCACAATAGGTACAGGTATAGGTTATAGGTACTCCACAATGTGTAACACAAGCGTGGCCGCGTGCTCACCGCGAGGTGCCGCCGGCGGTGCTCGTCGCTGTCCATGTCCAGCAGCTCGTCGATGTCCACCTCCACCTCGGTGCTGCCGTCCGCCGCCGCCGCCGCCCCCGCCGCCCCGCCCGCCCCCGCCGCCGCCGCCGCGCCCTGCCGACACAGCGCAACACTGGAGCAGTCGCTCGGAAGCATTCATTTTATAGGAATGGTAGCTCCATCATGTTTTATAAGTTATTGGACGTTATAAAACATGATGGAGTTATTATAAATAAATATTGATTGATTGAGCTGTCTGGTGTTACGGCTACAGGAACAGCTACGAAATGACAAATACCATTTTATAATTTAATATACATAGTTAAATGTAATACTTAGGTAGATATTTGCTACACAGCGGATGATACATCTATGGTATTATCATAAAATTATAAAATGCTTTTCGCAACTTCAGTAACTCTATTAACAACATGATGATCTTGAGTCTCGACTACTAGATATATTAGGTAAAAACCCTCGCGGAACTCGATGAGAACGCGATAGTGGAATGTGCCTGTGGACGATGCATAACTTCTCGCCTGCTCTCGGTTCGCAGCGCACAGCGCACAGCGCACAGCGCACAGTATACATACAGCAGAGTGCAGAACTCACGGGCGCCTCGTACAGCTTCTGCAGCTCGTCGTAGAGCCACATCTCGACGGCGAGGCGCTTGCGGATCAGCGCCATCTGGTGGCTGCCGTACTTCGCCGTCAGGAACTTCTCGCGCCGCTCCTTCACCTGCAACGCGCAACACGCTGAGTGAACAAAGGCGTTAGCAGTTAGCACTACATCGATTTAAATAAGTGTATGTATGTAGCGAGCGCTACACGCGCATGCGGCAATAGATGGCGCTATTACAATCGGTACGAAGCCTGCATCACGATTACGAAGTTTTTCTGAATTGCACTATCCATACTAATATTATAAATGCGAAAGTCTCTCTGTCTGTCTGCTACGCTTTAAGGGTCCATCTTTACAACCGATTTTGATAAAATTAGGTACAGAGATAGGATGTAACCTATGAAAGGACATATTATGCTACTTTTTATCCCTGAAAATTATGGAGCTCCCGCGGAAATTAAAAAAACTAAATCCACACGGACAAAGTCGCGGGCCTTATCTAGTAAGTAATATATAGAACTTCCAACTCCAAGATACAACGGTTGGATCAGTCGACTGCGCGAGCATAACTGCACCGGCTCGGATGAAGATCTTCCTGCTTAGGTACTTATTTGCTGTCTTGCTCGCACCTCGCTCCCGCACAAGTACCTACATTTTGATCAACGGTGAAAAGTCGTCACAGTCGGAGTTGTCACGTGCTACGAATGAATGGGGTACGGCAGTACTCAGTAGTGCACCGCGCCGGATGGGTTTTGGAGTTTGGACCGTCCGCCTTTTGGAATTTGGATAAATCAAACCGCTCCTGTTAGATGCAGTTTAGCTGGTGAGTGCGGAGCGCAGGACATGCGGGACATGCGGGACATGCGGGACATGCGGGACACCCACCTCGCCCTTGTCGCTGAAGTTGACGTGCAGGCCCGCCCGGGCCGGCGAGCGCTCCGTGGGCGACAGGGCGGGGGGCGGGGGGCGGGCGCGCGCCGGGAAGCCCGCCGCCGCCGCCGCCACCGCGCCGCACTCCATGCCGCCGCTCACGCCGCCGCCGCCGCGGCTCTGCAACAAACACCACGACCGACCCACTGTTAGCATCCAGCTGCTAACGCTTACGCTTCAGGGGGGCGAGAGAGCTGCTGAACGTGGGGCCTACCGCCTAGGCACAGATATCCGAACGAGGATTCTTTGATCCTTTCCTTAATTCTCTGATCTCTGGGCCTAAGTATCACTGAGCACTAAACTAGCTGTTGGTTAAGTGGTGGAGCATAGATGCTAAGTACAGAAGTTGTGCTAGGAGAGCACTGCTCAGCCCGAACATTCAACCTTCGATAGACGTCTCCGGACGCGGGAGGAAGGTAGATACAGATACTCTCTGGCAGAACTTGTGCGCTCGCCCAACGTTACGGTGACGCTGAAGGGCCACGACATCCTATAAGTACAACCCGAAAAATCCTCTAGAAGCTGACGCCGAATAGTTACCTACATCTCTCGATTACGATTTACAGCGACGGTCAGCTCTTCCGCGATCTTGGAATTGGGTTCACACTTTCACAGACACTCCGAAGTTAAACTGACGAAGTCCAAAGGAAGATCTCATCGAAGATCAACCTTTTGCTAAATTCTATATCTAGATTCGGAAAGATTGTCTGCCTGTCATCGATCTGCTGCTTTAAATAATTTAGGTACGTACTTAGTTAGTTATGTTATGCTCACTCCGGTCGGCGGTCAGGCTCAGCCACCAAGGGGCTCAGCCGTGACATTTAAGCCACCTATGGTTACATTTACCTATGGTTGTAATTTATAACCGACATGCTTCAATATCGTGACTCGTGAGTGATTCAGAATGGAGTGAACTCTAGATCTATTAGCTAGGTATTAGGTTTGATACCAGATCCACAAGCGATATAAAACTAATGGTGAATAATGATATGTTGAAAATAGAAGATACTACTGTGTTCCTGGGGGTGACCTTAGACGCAAAGCTTCAATGGGGCACCCATATATCAACACTTGCTGGCAAGCTTAGTTCTGCTGCTTACGCTGTCAGAAAGATTCGACAGTTAACTGACATCGAAACTGCCAGGATTGTATATTTTGCTTATTTTCATAGCATTATGTCTTACGGAATCTTACTGTGGGGTAAAGCGGCGGATATTCAAAAAATTTTTGTACTACAAAAAAGGGCAATACGTGCAATTTATAATTTAAAACCGCGTGATTCCCTTAGAGAGAAATTTAAAGAAATTGGTATTCTAACAGTAGCCTCGCAATATATTTACAGTAATATAATTTTTGTAAAACAGCACATCCATAATTACAAAAAAATATGCGATCTGCACGATAGGCAAACTAGAGGCCGTAATAGGCTCGTGACTCCATCGCTCCGCCTCAAAAAAGTCAGCAAGTCATTCGTGGGAATGAGCATTCTTTTCTATAACAAAATTCCACAACCTATTTTAAACTTGCCTATACACAAGTTTATGAAATCCATTAAAAGTATGCTCCTGAAAAAAGCTTATTATACTATTGAAGATTATGTAAATGATAGAGGAGCCTGGATTTGATCGCTCCAGCAATGCTAAGGACAGCGGTTAATTATGTACCTACCTACACATTGATATAAGTTATAATGATAAATTGTAAATGAATTATCTAAAAAGAGCAACCACCGAGTTTCTTGCTGGTTCTTCTCGGTAGGAATGGCATTCCGAACCAGTGGTAGATTCACTTGACGATTCAAAAGTACTTGTAAAAGTTTATTTGAATAAAAAACATTTGAATTTTGAATTTTGAATTTTGAAAAGGTCCTGTCCTTCACGTTTTCCGTCACTTTCAGAGTCCAGCTGAAGACACTGCGCCTCTGTGAATTCAAATAGTTAACGATGCGATATACCTAATATGGGATGCAGATAAGTAATATCAGATAGGTATGTAGTTAAAGATTGAGCGGAGAAGGGGGAGGAGGTTTTTAGTCCGTAGGCCGCTGGGTTTTATCCCCAAAGGAGTCGGGCATGCCTCCAAAACTCCCGAGGTATCCAATGAGGATTTTCCTCCTCCCCAGAGAAAAAAAAAAGGTATGTAGCTGTTATATCCCAGGTTAACAAACACAGAAAAGGTAAAGTCTGGAAGCGCTCGAGGTCATCTTCCGATTATAAAGTTTCATTTCTAGAAATAATCTCAAAAGAACATTACAATTTGTAGATAACATATTTTTTAACCGTATCAAAGTAAATAAGGGTGAATTTCCCAACAGCAAAATTTATGCGGCATGGATGAAATCGGTAGTGCAGAACGTTACTATACAGTTCTAATATTTTTTTCTAGGTAGAAGAGGTAGTTACCTATGTGCGAGGCATTAAATATTTCTTGATTAGGATTACAGTTTAAAAAAAAATAATGGTAAAGCTTCGAATTTTTCATTTCGGTGGCTGTCACTGCAACATGTTTCTGTGTAATTTTCCTCATAAAACAAAAAATGTTGGTTACTAAGGTTTAAGGCTACCTTTATTTTAATCATGAATAGTGATAGTAGGTATAATCCCAAAGTATTTTTTTAATAATATCTACCCTGTTTAATAGCAGGAAAGTAAAAATGCATGTGTCACTGAAAGTTCTTTAATTTCGGTGACAAAAAGTTTATCAAGTATATTTTTGCTTAAAACAACTCTAGCTCCCCCCGCGTGCTCTTAAAACTTACGCAACTGTGGCCTCTAGATGCTGATCGTGGGAGAACGTGCGCTGCTTGCCTGCGTGTTCCCGCAAAACACATAAGTATGTCATATCGGTGACATGGAACCCATTTCTTTTCATTTCCGTGTATAGGTATAACTTGTCTTGCAATAAGCTAGTAAATTTATCTAAGTATTCATGAATGGGCAATGGTACTACGCTCATTTGTGTAGTATTCCTTACATCCTATAATAAATAGTTTTCTCGTAATGCTAATTATTTTCCTTGATTTTAATTTCGGTGTTTTCATTTCGGTTGATTCGGTGGCCTAAACTGACCACCGAAATGACAAAATACTCACCGAAATGATAAAAAATCTCATTTCGGTGAGTTTTTATCATTTCGGTGTATAATTGTTTCATTTCGGTGGATGTTTTTATCATTTCGGTTGATTATTATTTCATTTCGGTGAAAATCCAAGAGGTGAATATTTCACAATCTTTGAATACATTTTGCTAATGTGTTTCCAAGACCTGTACTTTTGTGCGATTTATTGTAAACTAGCTGATACCCGCGACTTCGTCCGCGTGGAATAAGTTTTTTAAATTCCCACGGGAACTCCTCAATTTTCCGGGATAATAAGTAGCCTATGTCACTCTCCAGGTCTTCAACTATACTCATGCAAAAAATCACGTCGATCCGTTTCTCCGTTGCAGCGTGATTGAAGGACAAACCAACAAACCAACAAACAAACACACTTTCGCATATGATTTCAACCGACTATAACGGAGAGACAGAGATAACAAGATTTGATTAAATCTTCTCCTACCTATGAAATTGCCGTTTTGTATGGAATAAGTGAAAGTAAGTACTTATTTTTTCAAACTTTTTTATTTCTGTTCTTCATCTTTGCCAACGCATTGGCAGCCCTATTGATGCCCTTCTTGTAAAAATCAGCTGGACGAGAGGCAACAAGAACAAACTCTTCAAAGGCATTTTGTACTGCCTCTAGGGAATTGAATTTTTTACCCACTAAAAAGTTGTCTAAATTTTGGAAAAAGTAATAGTCGGTAGGTGCAAGGTATGGCGAGTATGGCGGATGAGGGAGAGCTTCCAACCCCAGCTCTTGCAGCTTGGAGACTGTCTGTTGCGCAGTATGGGGTCGCGCGTTGTCGTGAAGGAGCAGTGGGGACGACCGATTGACCAAAGCTGGTTGCAGATGTGCAAGCTTCTCCATCATTCTCTCCAGTTCTTCACAGTACACATCTGCAGTAATGCTCATGCCGTTTTGTAAAAAGCTGTGGTGAATCACACCCGCACTAGACCACCAAACAGTGACCATCACCTTTTTAGGGGTCATTTTTGGTTTATTGCTTTGCGCATTGCTTTGGTGCTGAACCAGGATCTAACCAACTTGCTGAGCGCTTTCGATTGTCGAACAGAATCCATTTTTCGTTGCACGTAACAATTCGTTTCAAAATTCCTTCATTTCTTTGCCTGTTGAGCAGCGCAAGGCAGGTCTCGACGCGTACGTTGCGCTGGCGATCGTTAAGGTCGTGGGGCACCCATCTATCAAGCTTTTTTACCTTGCCAATTTGTCGCAAATGGATCAATATTGTTTTGATGTTTACATCAAAAGCTGCTGCTAGCTCAGCTGTAGATTAAGTTTTGTCAGCTTCCACAATCGCCTTTAATTCATTATTGTTGACCAAAGTCTCCGGACGACCACGAGCTTCATTTTTCAAGTCAAAATTTCCAGAACGGAACCGGGAAAACCAATAACGGGTTGTGCGTTCGTTTGTACAGTTCTCTCCGTAAACGTTTTTGATGTTACGTACCGTTTGTGTCGCGTTGGTGCCACGACGGAACTCATATTCCATAATTACACGAATTTTTAAAGTATCCATTATGACGAAAAATGTTGAAATGTAATGAAAATACTACGCTAATCAAAAAACAAAAGACTGTGTTTGTAAAAAGAATGTCATGGTTTTAAAACAAAATTAATTTGAATTTAGAATACAGAGCCATTACAAACTTTTTTTTATTTGAAATTACCAGTACTGAAGAAAGGCAATTTCATAGGTAAAGACCTAATATAATACGATTTATTTATTTTAAAGTACCAGGTGAATGCAAAGTTGAAACGCGATACCAACTATAATTGACATATTTTTTTAGAATGCCGAGGCTATCATTGACTGCAGATGAAAGAAAGGAAAGAAGAAGATTATGTGAGCAGAGAAGAAAAGAAATAATGCTTGTATTAGTTTTCGGTGGATTTTAATTTCGGTGTATAGGTTTTTTCATTTCGGTGGCTAGTTATTTCATATCGGTGAACGAATTTTTCATTTCAGTGGCATCACAAATTTAAACACGATTTCTCATTAGTTTATTAAGGTATATTTTGATGGCATTAAATAAGTTCATGAAGAATATCAAGAAGTACAATAAACTATTGTTTAAATTTGAGAAAACTTGATAATACGAAAGTTCACCGAAATGAAACAAAAAAACGCCTTTGTTGAAATTGACCCATAAGAACTACGAGTTCTATAGGGCGAGAAAGTACTTCCCGAGGCTACGGTTGAGCGGTGCGACCGTGCGTGGTTGAGCGAATATACCTACCTACCTAAAGTATTACACGCTCGATGTTACGATGGAGCATAAAGCTGGACATTGCTGACTGCGGTGAAATAATTGGCGGAAATAAAATATGGCACTAATTATACACTTAAAACAAAAGGGTGACTTCGACCGGCGCAATAAACATCACAAAGCCGGCAGCTTTGCTCCGCCGAGCGGGACCGCCAAACCGGTAACGTAGTTTGCGTGTATGGATGGCTTTTAATCAAAGGGTTGGCTATGGGTCCACGCCAATGATATCATTTGTCTTATTGTATGGTCCATATGGCCGTATGGCCACAGTAAACAGATACAACTGTGGTAAGGCCCAGCTTCGCACTGTCTGTCTGTCTATTCTATTTTCACGGCCCATCTGTGTAACCAATTTTGACAAAATTATTTGATGGCTGGTGCTTTTTAAGCCGGAAAATCAAAGAGTTTAAAAAACTTAAATTCATGGGGACCAAGTGGCGAGCAAAACTGTAAGTATACGGTCTATTTTTTCTGTAGTTAGAAATTGCGGGAAAAGTATTCAAAGTAGACCTACCTACTTATAAAAGCTACAAAAAGCTTACCTACTGAAACTGTTTTATTATGATAGGAGTAAGGTCAATTTCCTTCGTACCTATATTAACTTCCTGTTCGAAACAAGTAATTGTTCTAAATCAAAATTTCCCGACCCGACCGAAGATCCAAAGGGCTTGGGACAACATCATATCAGTCTCAATACGAGATTCCCTCAGTAACACCGCGGTTGGCAAGGACCGGGCGAGGCTCCTTGCATCCTCTAGGAAAGAGTCAGGCTACTGGCTCCATGCCTAGTGCCTACCCCTCACCCAATACTGGCACCCTCATCGACCCGGAATCATTACGCGCCAAAAGGTAAATAAGTATAGCTGTCTTGGCGCACAATATGAATTTGTCCCGTTTGGCGTCGAGACACTAGGCCCGTGGGGCTGGGGTGCTCATAATCTCCGCAAGGAGCTTAGTAAACGCCTCAGGGAGGCAACAGGCGACCCTCGGGCGGGCAGCTTTCTCGCGCAACGAACTTCTATAGCTATTCAGCGCGGGAATGCTGCCTGCGTGTTGGGCAAAAAATTTAGATTTATTTTAATTCTTAGTTTTAGTTAGTAACAACATATATTTTTATATTTTATTATTATTAAAATAATAGACTATGTTTTATTAGTAAATAAAGTAATTGTTATGTACCTAGGTATGAATTATGTATTATTATATTTTGCTTTATTCTCTATGGTAAGTAATATATATGTACATAGTAAGTAGTAAGTACCTAAACAATATTAAAAGCGTGGGCTGTAACGAGTATCCTAGCCTCTTGTCTAGACAAGCTGCTTGCTCGTCGGCTATCGACCGCGGCGGCGGCGGCGGCGGCGGCGGCGGCGGCGGATGCTGCGTCGCAGGCAGACGCTAGAGGAGCTCAAAGCTTTGCGGATACGGGCGCGGCGACCGCTTTACTATATTCAGTTACGTTAAATAGGGATACGTCCAGACGAATTGAACACCAAACTGCTGAAAGATTCTTACTTATTTTATTTCAAATCTATATAACTTATAATAAAACTGTAACAGGTCCAATTCTGTACATTGAAGATATTTTGAAAATTTTTTTTGGAGGGCACTCATTATTCGATACTGAAGCCAAATCTGTATTTTTTTTCATTTTTGTCTGTCTGTCTGTCTGTCTGTCTGTCTGTATCTTGGCCGCGCATCACGCCGAAACTACTGAATGAATTCAAACGAAACTTGGCACGATTTGAGCCCATACTACGAGGTAGGACATAGGATACTTTTTAACCCGAAATTCTACCCCCGAAGGGGTGAAATAGGGGTTGAGAGTTTGTATGAAAATCATTAATTTCTCAAGTTATAGCCATGAAACAGCATTTGGGCTTTCGTTAAAATATGAAGAAGTACGTGTTTCACCATTATAGGGGGATTACACCGTGGGATAGTAATATAGGCTACTTTTTATCCAGGAAAATTAACTGAAAAACTTATTCCACGCGGACGAAGTCGCGGGCATCAGCTATAAAGAATATACATACATACATACATATTACATACATAGGCTACTTTTTATCCCGGAAAATTAATGAGTTCCCGCGGGAATCGAAAAAACTTAGTCCACGCGGACGAAGTCGCGGGCATCAGCTACACCTAAATAAGAATCGAAGATCTTGTCCGCACATAAAACAACATACGGTCGGTTACCTATTTTGGTTTCTATCGAATTACAAGTACCTACCCACCTACTTATATATGTATATTTTAGGATGTGGTAGCGGTAGGAAAATTTTATCAAATTTTAAGAAAAACAACATCATATAATATTGTATTGGTGTTTGGGAGCGTGTCGGCGTGGGTGGATTGGATTATTGCGTAATCAGTGGACTTGATGAACTTGTATCTAAGTATGGGGCAAGTAAAGACTGATTTTAGGATAGTACCTACATCTAGCAGATCAGTTGCTGCTTGCTGTGGCACCTACATAGTACATACCTATAGTAGGTACATACCTGCAGCGAAATCCATCGCTGAGTTTAGATAGGTACATAGGTACTACATAGGTATACCTACCCTACCTATTTAGTTCAAAGTTCTTTGAATAGTAAAGATATCAGAATGTAGAGTATTGCCTACATTTAATGTGAAATGATTTATGATTTTTAATGGTTTAAATTTTATGACATCATCTATTAAATGTCAAAATAGATGACGTCATCGACTAACGCTTGCGGCTTGAGCCTCTACAATATTTTGCCCTACTTTAATCGTACCACAACCACAATAGGCAGGTAATAGGTCACGAGTCAAGCTTAATAGGTATACTTAGGTGCTCGTACTGAGGTACCAGCTGTACCCACTAGTAAGTACTTACTACCTAACCAACAGATATATTATACATGTTTAAGAGATGCTCAGACTTCGCAGTTGTCCGTGTCCGAGGTCGACGAACCCACAAATCCTACAATATACCCTCTACTGAGTGGTGATAATAATATGATCTCGAGTTACAAGTTGATGAGCTACAGACACCAGACACCAGACGGCAGACAGGTACAGGTACAGTGAGGTACCGGCTATACAGAGTACAGACAGGCACGGCGCAAGTTCCCAGGAGGTCAGCGGAGGTCACGTTAAGCGGGGAAATGTCTACAAGCACCAACAAGCACCTACAAGCGCGCGGGGAACGGCTAACAAAATATGGAAACGGCATTCTCTCGAGTTTATCGCGGCACAGATTAACGTAACTTCAAAATTAAATATTATCTTCATTCGCAATCGCTACTAGCTGATGCCCGCGACTTCGTCCGGGTGGTTTAAGTTTTTCTTTAATTAATTTGAGAGGAGAGTTTACCGTATCGACGGGTGAACATTAAATGTTTGACCGTTACGAAACACATGAACATTTTGTATGGGAAAATCCCGCACTCCGCGCCCCGTGGGCACGTGGGCCCGTGGGCACGTGGGCCCGTGGGCACGTGGGCCCGTCATACAGCTGCCTACTTTCTAGTAAATAAGTAATGTATAATGAACGGGCCGCGGTCACCACTCGCACGTCACGGCCCGAAATAGAGCCGCCACAGCACACAGCATCGCGCGCGCATCTCTATGATACGAGTATGCTCCGCGGGTTGTGCGACCGCGGGTTGTGCGACTGTGGTGCAACCGCGTGCTGTTTCATTATACCTAGCCCTAGCCGCGCCGCCTCACAATAATATTAACATGTTCATGTTGGTGTTTTAATGTCCCTAACCATCCACCCTATCGGCAAAGACGTGCCGCCAAGCGATTTAGCGTTCCGGTACGATGCCGTGTAGAAACCGAATAGGGGTAGGTATGGGCACATATGTTCTGTGGGTATGGGTTTAATATAACTGCCATGCCCCTAACAGGTTAGCCCGCTGCCATCTTGGACTGCATCATCAGTCATCACTTACCGTCGGGTGAGATCGCGGTCACGGGCTGACTTGTAGTAGATAAAAAAAATGTGTCTCTTTAACGTGAAACATGCGACGAGCTCCTTGGATAAGATTAGATAACAAAACGTCACAATTTACATTTAGGTAGGTATACTAACTAGGTAGAAATTATACTGTTCGCCCTCTGCCATATTATGATACAAGACGATGCCCGCGACTTCGTCCGCGTGGATTCAGTTTTTTAACTCCCGGGAACTCCTAAATTTTCCGGGAGTATGGATATTATTCATAATTTAAACTAGCTGATGCCCGCGACTTCAAAAGTATAGATAATTTCTAACCCTCAACGCAAACAGAGGGGCGTTTTAAGTAGGTATAACGTATGTACCTGTGTGCCAGTGTATTTATGTATCTGTCTGTGACACCGTAGCGCCCAAATGGAAGAAACGATTTTGATTTTCGGGGTTTTTTTTTTTACTTGAGCGAGAGTGTTCTCGCTCTCTTGAGCTATGATTCAAGAGAAGCTGTCCAGGACTTTTGTATTATTAGGAATTTTTATATGCTGAATTTATAAATTAACATAAAAAGTAACATTATGAGTAACTTGGGAAGTTGGGAAGGTCCATAGAACTAGAAGAACCGAAGTAACCGATAACTCCAAGAGTGAAGCGACACAGTTAATATTATGTGTTTGAAGAACTGATACATATATACGTTCGCTTTGTTTGAAGTCCCAAGTGTTGGCGACCTCGCAGATCGCACCGGACATCCCTTCAAGAGGCGAAATGTTTTGTTATTAAACTGGGTGTGGGTAGGTTTGGCCTCGCTAATTAACTAAACCGGCTGAGCGATCGGCTAAAAATGACAGCTACAGTGTAACGATCGCAATCACCTCTGATTGGTTAACACTCTTCCAGTATTGGACATGTTGCGGCACCTCTACACCACAACTTTATAAAGGACTCGTGGAGTGCTGGAATCAAAGTCCAATCCATTGACGCGGCAAGAATGCCATAAATTCAGCCAATTACAACAATTGATACTGTAACTGTTCAGGACTCTGATAGCCGTGGGTAAATGAAAAGCATTAATCCCCGAACGTATGAGCGTTTATTCTGACTATTGTTCAAACATATACACATTTAAAGGGGAGCAAGTAATAGTGCGAGCCATTGACGTGCAGCGCCATCTATTTGTTAATATGAACAACTTTAAATATCTACAACACAAAACTTAAATTTAAACATACCGGCCGCCAAGGACTAAATAGTCCTTCAACGTAATTTATCACTATTAAAGAAACTATTATTACCAAAATACGTGAACTGGAGTTTGCAATTACATTTAAAACGGTTCCGCCAAAACAATAACATTTAATCTGGGTTGGTAGTAGACAATATATTATATGCTTATACTCGTATTTTTAAATGAAAAAATCCGACCTCGAAAGTAACAAATTCAAATCTTATACTATTATACTAATACTACTAGTACTACTATAATCTTTACTATGTAAAGTAAATATGAGAACAAAAATACAAAAAAATGTTCCATGAGATTGAACAATTATTCATAGTGAGGAATGACAGGGATAAGACAAAGTCTTGAAGTTGGACGTCGAATTAATGAGTCTTTAATTCTTATAAAACGAAGCGTGGCGGTACGCGTGGTTTTATTTTGCCTGGGATGGAGTATGGAGATCTACTTACAGCAAGACTATTTAAGGTAAGTTGTCCTCTTGCACTTAACTCACATAGTTAATCCGGTTTTCAACACCGAAGCTAAATATTCCATTTGAATTATTTGATTATGCAAGCACGTTAAACTTTCAAACTTCAGCGATAAGTATGTTGCCATGGATGCGCACTTCTTGTTTGGGTTTTCTCCCTATTATAATCAGATATCGTTGATAACGATTCTCTGACTCGCATTAATCCACCTTTCTCCAGAAAGAGGTAAAGGGCGACTGATTTGTTCTGATCAGATTTCTGTCCTGAGAATATTGCTGAATGAATTTCTACGACCTACATTTAATGCCTTTGGACGTTTGGGTACAGCTTGTAAGTGATTCTTCTATTTCCTTAGATTTTAGTAATTTATTTATTATTTATTTTAGTTTCAGGTGCAGAAGATTCGTCTAGGAGTTTCACCGTGTAATCAAGTGCATCAGACCGGCGGTTCCAGGTAAGTGTTACTATCTTCGTTATGACCCTTTCTGTTGCTTCCATCTTATTTAACGTAATTGCTTTTAACCATCCTACTGGTTCTTTCCGATTCCTTATCCATTTTTGCAATATGAAACATTTCTTATTAAATACTTCAGTTTCAGATTGGCAACCAGATATAAAGTAGTCCCTGTAATAATCTAGGGCGATACAGCCTTCACTCGTCATTATCTGCTTGAGAATGTTGACAGCTAAGCAAAGTATCCATGATGTTACACATGACAGTCTTAGTAATTTATAGTCTTTGATTTCAGAATCGCGCTTATTTCGCCGCACCAGTTGATTACAGATTTTGAAGACGTATGTGATAAGCCATATTGCATGTAGATGTAGATGCCAGCCTGTAATACGAGGCCGAATAGTTTCATTGATCGACACCTTAGACGTAATTAACTGGGTTCTAGTTTTTCGGGCCTTGTCTCCAAATATCCGTGACTTAGCATCGGGGCGAAATGGCACTTGACCAACGTAATTATAAGACTGATCTCCACTCTTACCTGCTGTTTTATTTTCACCTGCTTGCCTTTCAGCATTGGAAACCTCTTTCTCCGTCCTATTACGATCTGATTCAAGCGTGGCATGCATATTCATAATTCTGTTGTGACATTGGTGTTTTGCGTTTTCATCGAAGTCTACCAGACCCGACAGTATCCATCCGAGGTAAGTATCTTGTGCAATCAATGATCCATTGCATTGTTTAATCAACCCTTGTTTCAGAATACTGCCATATACTTCGGCACCCAACAAAATGTCGATCCTATTGGGAACATTATACTGGGGATCAGCTAGTCCAACTTGATTTAAATCTTTCCAATACGGTTGAACAAATTTCCGTTCTGGCAAGACCGAGGTGATCTTTTTTAAGACATGAGCTTTAAGTTTTAGTTTGAAAGTTGGATCATGAAGTGACTGCATGTTTATCGTCACTACATGCTTAGAAATAATGTCACTGTGACCTCCACCTAATCCTGAAACACAGCTTTTTTCAGTAATCTTATCTAAACCTAAAAGTTGAACAGTGGCTTCTGAAATGAAAGACGCTTGCGATCCTTGGTCTAGTAGAGCTCTTAGTTCATGAGAATGGCTGGTTTGGGATTCAACATTTACTAAAGCGGTGGGCAATAAAGTTTGGCTATGCATTTGTCTCTTGGCAAAATGGGACGCAATATGATTGGCCTCATACGTCGGATTAATTTCTACTTCGCTATTTTGGGTTTGCTCATCATTGGTCAAATTGGTCAAGCTCTATGGCCTCTGTGGCACTTGCTACGGTATACAAAGGGGGTTTTCCATGGAGGAGACTGTGGTGACGCTTCTTACAAATACGGCAAGTTGTGGGTACACGGCAGGTTTTTTCTGTGTGATTAGGGCCTAAGCAGTTCCAGCAAAGTCCTAATGACTTTACTAGTTCTTGTCGACGGTTCACATCTACTTCGATAAATTTACTACATGAGAATAGTCGATGATTTTCAGTGCAGTGAGGACAAGTTACGTTTGAAATAGAATGCAATGATTTCGAAATACTAGAGGTAGTATTAGGTTTAATTTTAACAGGTTCAACAAACTCTAAGGCTCTGAAGCGGCATTCTAAAAAATCTTTTAAGTGGGTAAAGGTCGGCAGCTCTTCACTTAAACTATTCACATGTAATTCCCACTGTTTACGCGTCTCAACATCCAACTTTAAGCTTACAATATAGATAATAAGTATATCCCAAGAATCTACCTTAATACCTAAATTAGACAACTCGTGCATACAGTCAGATGTGGTATCTAGGAGGTCCTTGAGACCGTTAGAGCTTTCATTCGTCACCAGTCGTTGATTGAATAACCGTTTAAGGATACAATTTGACATAAACCGCTTATTGTTATACCTATTCTGCAATAAGTTCCAACATTTTGTGTAATTAGCTTGAGTTATGGGAATATGCTTTATTAACTGCTCCGCTTCTCCTTTGAGTTGAGTTTTCAAATAATGTAAACGTTGGACGTCATCTAAAGTAGCGTTATTATGTATTAAAGAGATAAAAAGATCTTTAAATGACGACCACTCTGCATAGTTACCACTAAACACAGGTATAGATATTTTCGGCAACCGCACAAGAGAATCCTTAGCCGCGTTGGATGAAAAAGCATCAAGGTTTGTACAAGATCTAGTTGTAGAGCTTAATAACGTAATCAACTCACTCTTATAGACTAAGTAACTTTCGTAACCTAAATTGAATATATCACTTTTAAAGTAACCACTTTTGTCCAATGCCTCACTTTCATAACTGGAAATGATGTTCTCATGCTTGTTAGAAAATCGTTTGATTATCTCCTCTATTCCTTCCAATCTTGCCGTGACGTATGATTCTGTTATTCGTTCTTTAGGGGATTTTTTAAAATTGTTTCTAGCTCTTTCTATTTGATTTTTTAAATCTTGTATTACTCTTAAATCGGCTTCCATTTTAACCCCTTTTAGTTTTATTAGTGTTAAACAGAATTTTATGAAATTGTACTAAATCCCAAATTTTTCCAAGTGTTAGCTTAGTTGAAATTTTCTAAGTCCAAAATTTGTTCTAAGTGTTCTCAACTCTTCACAAATCGTACAAGTCCAAATATTTTTCTAAGTTTTTAAAACGTTAAATATCAAGGTAAATTTGGACATAGGTTCCCCGTCTGGTCGTTTTTTAACGAATTTTTCTAAGTTCTAACCAACACTTTGAAAATTTTACAAGTCTACAAATTATGCATTAATTTTCTAAGTTTTTCTCTCCCTGATAATAGAGTTTAAATTTGCGTACTCACTGTTCTGTTGCACTTTACCACTTCACGTAATACGAACTTCCTGCTTGTTGTCTTTGGAGCTGCTGTTGTCAGGAACGGCCACCAGGTGGCGCCACTGGATCTTGTGTCACTTTTCTCGAAGACGTCAGTTGTCACTTGTCAATGCTATTTATAACTGTCAACTTGACACTGACAGCTGTCACTGCGTTGATTTTGAAACTTGATACTAAGAGCATTTATTTAAACTTTATAGACAATGTACCAATATTGGTCAAAAAACGCTCCGACTTTGAAGGACCTTGTTCAGGACTCTGATAGCCGTGGGTAAATGAAAAGCATTAATCCCCGAACGTATGAGCGTTTATTCTGACTATTGTTCAAACATATACACATTTAAAGGGGAGCAAGTAATAGTGCGAGCCATTGACGTGCAGCGCCATCTATTTGTTAATATGAACAACTTTAAATATCTACAACACAAAACTTAAATTTAAACAGTAACAATGATTGATGCAGAAGTTACGCGATCGCTCGGCCGGTCGACGTCCGAGTTCCGACGATAGTGAACGTTTAAGAAACATTATAATAGATTTTTGATTCCATTTCATCACACGAGGATCTCTTACATACTCCGTTACGAAATGCTGCAATATTATTCTCCTTCCAAAAAGAAATCAAAAACATTTTTAATGTAAAATCAAAGTCTAAACAAAAGCATTATGATTTATGTTATCAGTTATGACTCTGAATGTGCCTTGGATTAATGTTTATTGTACGAGGTAGCTAAAAAAAGGAACAATTACTCTTATACTTATCAAATAATACAAATATTATAAATGCGAAAGTTTGGATGTATGGATGTATGTTTGTTACTCAATCACGCTTCAACGGATGAACGGATCTGGATGAAATTTGGCACAGAGATAGATTATAGTCTGGAATAGCACATAGGCTACTTTTTATCCCGGAAAATTAAAGAGTTCCCGCGGGAACCGAAAAACCTCAATCCACGCGGACGAAGTCGCGGGCATCAGCTAGTAATATTATAAATGCGAAAGTGTGTTTATTTGTTGGTTTATTGGTTTGTTGGTTTGTCCTTCAATCACGCCGCAACGAACCAACGGATCGACGTGATTTTTGGCATGGGTATAGTTGAGGACCTGGAGATTGACATAGGCTACTTTTTACCCCGGAAAATTAAGGAGTTCCCGAGGGAATCAAAAAAACTTAAACCACGCGACATTAAGACATCAGCTAGTAGAACATAATCTGGAAATTGGTATTTTAGTGTACATCTTAATTACCAGTAGGTATAACCGACATAGGTATATTGCACAAGTTAGTGTTGTACAGTGATTTCAATTGAGCACATCATCGAAATCATCATCCGTGGTTCGTCTACCCAACGCGACGCAGCGGAGGGTGGCGGACTGTAACACTGGCATATAAGTTGTCCTTTTACAGTGCTTGTAAAAAACGCATACATCTTCATTGCAACAGCGGGACGCGCGCGCTCCGGCGGCGCGCGGCGCTCAGCGCACATTGCGTGCACACTGTGACGCAATGTTATAGCAGGACAGGAATATGCGCACGCGCGGCTGAGGTGCTGAGGATGACGCCAGTCGAGACCGTGCGAATGTGCGCTTTGATCCAACTGCACCGGCTACCGAGTACCGACCGCGACCGCGACCGCGACGTGCGATCCGAACTGAATCATAGAAATGGATAAGGAGCATGATTTATCTTTCACAGCGAATTGACTACCTGATAGGTAGCTACTAGCTAAGGCGAGTAAATTAGCCCGGCTTTCTATTTTACAAGCAGCTTTTTTACAATCAGATAGTCAAAAGCAGATTGTAAAAAAGCTCAATGACACGGGGCGAGTTTACAAGCTACTAGCGAACTCGTTGGCTTGTAGCTTGTAAACTCGCCCCGTGTCATCGAGGCATAAGTATCAATCCATGTTAAGTGGGTTCTCATCTGCCGGGCGATTGTGTAATTCCTGCATCAATCATTGTTACAGTATCAATTGTTGTGATTGGCTGAATTAATGGTATTTTTGCTGCGTCAATGGATTATGTCCAATAGTGGAAGAGTGTTATCCAATCAGAGGTGATTGCGAACTATTACACTGTAGCTGTCATTTTTAGCCGATCGCCCTGCTGCTGGTTCAACCATACATGAAGTTTGAGCGCTAATAAGTAACCAATAATATACTTACATCTAACACAGGTAGGTACCTAGTACCTACCTGCGTAGACAGATACCTACTTAAGTACACTACGCCGATTATCAGGAGGAAATCAACAGTGATATTTGCCTTGAAAGCGACGTTCTAGACGGAAGATGAAACTCTTTCCATCTGGCAGTTGGCACAGAAGCGATGCGTGCGGTGTGCCTCGTAACAAATAACAATCCACATCCTGCGGGCATTTGACCTACTTACTTATTTATTGTTAGTTTTAGACTTCTCCCGCTGACCCTAGACTGTTGTGTTGTGCCTGGGTATTATATATAGAGTGAAGTTATCTAAAAGGGCGCTTATTCCCTGCTTATTCTCGTAAAAGACAACCTCTTTCGTTAAAAATAACTCAGTGAGTCTGGTATTTTTGTCTATCGAGATTCGAGACTCATCATGATACAGTTTTTCAATTTCCTACCTAAATAGCTCGGACAGAGGCGCCAGCCGTACCCATGACCGAACGCGACGCACGATCGCGTTTGTTAAGAGCCCGCAAACTAGCGCGCCCTTTCGCGCGTCGGCCAATTTTGGAATTTGTAGGTATACCGCACAGTAAGACCGTTAGCTGCACTCACACATAGACGACATAGGCCGGTAAAGATACTTTGATACTTCGCGTAGTCAAGTTCATAATATTTTCACATGATACAATTTTATAATCCTTTTTTATAATATAATTAAATATTTTCCCTATGAATAAATGTTTATTTGGCATACATATACTTTTATAAAATAATACACATGGGTATATGTAAGACTAAAATTTAGATACATCTACATGTTTTTTCATTTATTTACTTATCATTAAAATTGATGATTTTTTAAGTTTTAAAACCTATACGGCTATCTGCCTGTTACTGACTAATAAAATTAAGGTAGGTACACGATTATTGACCAAGTTTTACTACATGGGTCATTAGAGTAATTAGGTCGTCTCGAAAACACCATTGTTATTTTGGTATACAACAAAAACAACTCACAGATAAGCGATTAGTATTGTGTTTTACGCAGGTGTAGTTGGCACGTGCAAAGGATTAGTCAGTAATGATATCACAGACACGCAACCCTCTCAGGTATCAGGTAATGTAAATTACCATACTTCACGCGGACTATGTAATTGCATCAATTTAGGTAGACAACTAAAAGTAAAAAAAACTTTACAATCGTGCATTATCGAGTCAACATCTCCTGAAAATGCTCCGGTGTCGGAGTGAAACGTACGTTGAGAATAATTTGGAAGATTTATATGTTGTGGTGAATATCGGAAGCTACAAGTGCAAGATACACACTGTACCTACATAGATTTGCCTAATGTTGCAGATTATAGCGAATTAAATTTCTTGTTTTTTAATTAAAAACTTTATGACCATTGACCTTACTCAAAGTAAGTTTGAATAAGAAAATATATTGTGTTAAAATATGTCTTGCACAACACACCTTATGCATTTTACGATAAAGTCTAAATTAAATTGTATTGTAATTGATTAGTTAAAAGATATTTGACCACTGCAAGGTTATTTCGGGAATTTGCAATTTCCTAAACTTGTCTTGTCAGTTCTACTTGAAGACTTCCCCCGTGGCTATTTATCACCCTATCGGCAAAGATGCCACCAAGGGATGTAGCATACCAGTACGATATCGTGTAGAAACCGATAAGGGTTTTGGGTTATAGAGTTATGGGTTATAACCGATTAGGGATATGACTGCCACACCCCTAACGAGTTAGCCCGCTACCGTCTTAGGCTGCATAATCACTTACCACCAGGTGAGAAAGCAGTCAAGGGCTGAGTTTTAGTGGAATAAAAAAAGCTAAGGACTGTAAGGGATTTTTTATGTTGTTTGTGTTTGTATATTGTATATTCCAATAGTAATTTATATGCCCCTTAGATAATTTGTATATGGAAGACGTATGTGATATATGTAATTGGTTTTGCCTTTAGCGAAGACTACGTGTGTAGTCTTCGCTAAAGAGTGGTTTAAATCAAGTTGTTTAGTTTAAATTGTGTCGCCAAGCAATTTAGCGTTCCGGTACGATGGCGAATGTGCCATTTTTATCTAGTAACTGCATCGTCCCTTACCACTAGGTGACATCGCAGTCAAGGGCTAAGTTTTTAGAGAGGTAGAGGAATAAAAAAGAAAAAGAAAAAAAACTCAAAAGCAATATTGACAATATTTAATTTAAATATACTTAAAATTAAATCTTTTTAATCATAGAACAGTGTCTCTGCGGGGCATAGATCTAGCTTTTCGGGAATCCAATATTTCTGGAAGTAAACAATTATAATAAAATTTTACTAATTTTTCTTCCATGTTTTTTTTTCCAAAAATCTAAATCTCTTTCAATTATTTCGATTTTTAGATTATGCTCAGGGCCAGTCCACACGGCAAATAAGCATCTGGGTTTTTGAGTTATGTGTAACTGGCCCTGAATTTGGTAATACCAATCATGGTGTCATTGATTATAATATTAGTATGGATTTTCTCTGGTCTGGTCTGGTCTGGCGGGAGGCTTCGGCAGTGGCTAGTGACTATGCAACCGGTAAATCAATTAAAAATCAATATCTCAAAACTTTCAGGTAACTGAATCTATATAATACTCGTATATAAAAGCCAGAGGTCACTGACTCAATGATTCATCACGAGATCTCAGGAAATATAAAACATACAGCATAAAAAATTGTACGCGGACGAAGTCACGGGCGACCTCTTCAAACTCTGTGCACGCCACTGTCCATGGGTATGAACTACGAAGTCGCGATATTTACCTACCATGCAGCGGTAGGGCATTTGTGGATAGGCCTCTTGCAGTGGGAAAATTTCATAAACTTATAGGAAGTCAGAAATGGTACGCGGACGAAGTCGCGGGCGACCGCTAGTTCGAATATAGAATAATCTTACCTTGTGATATATAAAACAAGTCAAATCAAATCCAGAAGCGAATATTCCAATCCAATTACACAGCAAGGGTCGGAATATTATTTTCACTGATTACACTGTCAAAGTCCATATAGAGATGCCAAGGTCAGAAAAACAAAAACACTAAACTTTTATGGTTTTGTTGGAAGCAGTTGAGCACAGTAGAGTACCTCAATGATCGCAAGCGACTAGCAAAGTGACAGTAAAAGGTTTGTAGGTTTTATAGAATGTAAAAATATAGACATCCCTAGCATTTGCAATTTAGTTGTCTTGGAAATACCATTGTTATTTTGATAAACTACAAAAACAACTTTCAAGTAATCGATATATAGGTTTACTTGTTTACAGTCTGCACGTGCATAGGATTAGGTCATAAATAATATTAGGTCATAAATAATTGGATCAATTTAGGTAAGAGATCCAAAACAACCCAGGAACGAAACAATATGATATAAATAAAAACTTTACGACCATTGAGCTCTTTACTCAAAGTAAATTTGAAAAAGAAATAATATTGTATTAAAATGTGTATTGCAATATATACCTTATGCAGCTTACGACAAAATACAAATTAAATTGTTTTCATGATGAGCTTCTTCGTTTTAGAATGTCAAATTGTTGCGGTAATATTTTATGACTTATAATATTGTTTGTAGTTTGTAGTAGTAGAAAGGCAGTGCTATTTACGTTACTATTGTCGAAAGGTAAACTCTGGTCTGGGGATCCGGGGGCTTCGGCCGTGGCTGATTATTACCACCCTACCGACAAAGACGTGCCAACTGCCATCAAGCCATGGAGCGTTCGAGTACGATGTCGCGAAGAATAGAAATCATCACTTACCATCAGGTGAAATCGCAGTCAAGGGCTAACTAAGCTTGTAGTGGATAAAAAAAATTATAAAGAAAATATAAAATTTCAGGAAAGTAAGTTCAAAACCCATACAAATAAAACGTATACTTAAATCCCGATTTACGTGAAAAACAGTATGAGATTATAATAATGTATCGTACAAAATGATTTAATAGTTATAAAAAAAATTATCCTTATTAGTTAAATACGTATCACGCATTCATTCGATATCAATTGAATCGGATCCAGAAACTAACATTCTCTGCTCATCAAACAAAGGCAGTCGCGCTATGTATTGTTGCAACACGTTTTTTACAAAGGCTTGTGAGAGAGCTCACGCACACATACAAAAGAGCCCGTCCAGCTACACGTCCTCCCTCGAAGAGAGCTGGGCTCGGTATGGCGGTCGTGCGGTCTGCAGTACCATTTTACACGTGAACTCTATGAGACTTTTGATATTTTTTTTGGTCATATAGGTATTTTATAGAACTTTATTTTTTTACAATTTATGTTATATAAATACTAAACATTCATGGGAAATTTTATTTTTTCAGTAAATTTGCCAAACTTTTAAGAAATACAGGTTATTGTGACGCGTAAATTTTGATAAATCGTGCACATTGATTTGATTTTTTTATTAACTAATTTTGTATAGAACGTATAAAAACGAATCGCAACAGTCCAATTTTAAGAGTGTGTTTATCATATTAGTATTTTTTACAAGTCATTTATTATAATTTTTCGTGGATTTATATGGGTGAAAAGTTTCGCCCAAAAGTGTAAAAATGGTAAACGTATTCTGCAAGAATGAGAATTTCACTATTATATTTCAATAAAATTAATATTTTTTTTGCAACAGTCTACTAAGGAGGGATTAATCTTTAATGTTTGAATTTTTTTTTTGTTATAATACTAATATCTCATGCACAACACTCATGAAAAATTCTTAAAATGTCGGTTAGCAGGTTTACGGGTTCTTAAACATCTCAATCCAACAAATCGAAAGTGGACTGGTGGCATTTGACCGGCAATCTGCGATCAATATTATGTAAGTACCTACTTAGCTGATAACGGGTTATATACATATAGATATTAGATACCCCCAGAGACCAGAGTCCTACGATTGCGATACCATTCTATAGCCTCAATACCTATCACGAAGCGAATAAGAAAAGGCCGCTTTGCGTGATACCTCTCGTACCTATATTATGTGTCAACATCACTTTCGAATTGTATTTTGTTATAATTTATACGCATTTTGCAGTAAGTAATTTACATAAATTATATTATCAAATATCAATAAATACGTAACCGCTGATTACGACCGCAACATCGACTAAGACACCCCAACTTCCACGCTATTTATTTTTTACCTACAGACTACAGTCCACAGTCTACACGTATTGGTCTGTCATGTCGGTAATCAGGAACGATTAGTTACACAAAAAACTGTGATAACACCATCCTTGAATATTTCATGCTCAAAGTAAACAAAACATCAATAAGTACCTAGTAAGGTATAGACTATCTAAGATGCCTACTTACATTATTATTATTATATTTTATTTTTAACGTTGGCTCTATAGACTACGGTAGACTTCTTAAAATTAATGATACATTAATGATAAATTAATGAAACGTATGTACTTAGTAGTTAGTAGGTACTTACCTATTTTATGTGTGAATAATTAGTGGTAGTGTAATTTTAATTATAAAAGTCGCATCCATGTTTGTCTATCTTCTGTGTACTTATTCGATATCTTATAATAATTTTATGAAGATATAAATACCTAATACCTATCTACGTAGTAGGTACGTAGGGTGACTTGAGAATTTGTATGCGATTTCATCGGAATTGAGAAGTAAGAACTCAGGAATTTAGGAATTTATATTGAATCTAGGTCTTTATATTGAAATACCACCTAGGAAGTCGATTCAAAATGGTCCTATATTAGCCGTTCCCAGGATACAAGCTAGTACCTCAAGATAAAATCAAGTGAAAAGACAACAGGTAGCAGGATACAAGCCCCGGAAAATCAAACAGTTAGGTACCTCGGGCTTGACCCCGAAACATGCGGTTGAAGAGACGCGGGCATCATGTCCAACATTAGCGATATATCCTTCAGATTGTTACGGTGGTGTCGGATATACATCGACGTGCTAACTACCTACCTGCGTAATTAGGTTACATAGGTATAATATACACCCGCGAACGCAGGTGTCGGCTCGCCGGCCGCCGCTAACGAGATATAAGCTCTAATCTGTCGCACAAGGAAAATGTGACTCCTCGACCCGAGGCGAGCTAGAAGTTACACGAGCACGGAACACAGCTCTGTACTCACAATATACACCAGCAGTGTGCCCAAAGCTGGACATGGTGTTAAAATATTTTGTGCTAAAGAAGGCCTAAAATGTACAGAGCCGCGATGAATAGTGGTAAAGAGGGCCGTATTCGCAGAGGCGTCAGGCGTGAGGCGATGCGCGGAAGTCGGTCCTGGGCACCGTTACTGCTGACTCTCCTACTACTTTCCGCTTTGTGCTACTGGTATAGAGCTGAGACGATGCTGTGAACTCGTACCGAGATGTCGGAGGTCAGCGCCCCCGCTGCTGCGCCGCTCTAACACTGAACACTTTCGGTCGCAACTCGCAATGTGCACATTCAACACTGACAATATATCGACGTCACACACGCGTTCGCAGCGCAACGTGCTCGGGCCCGCACTGCTGACTGCGCGGCCGCCGTGGGGGATATCTCGCGTCACTGTGACGTGCTCGTTCCGTGCGCTGTTCACACTCGGTCTGAACAGGCCCGGGGGCCGGGGCGGCGCGGCGGGCGCTGCTGCTGCTGCTCAGACACCGCACCGCACGGGATACCGACTATAGGTAGACTTCCGATTTCAGACAACTTCAGCCGAGGTCGACGACCTGTGAACTTCGTAATCGTGAAGTATCCGGAACGAGTAGCCCATAGGTAGGTACTCTGTGCCATAGGTAGCCACCTTCGACTCTCCAAGCTGTGTCGTCTACAGCTGTAATAGGTAGGTACTTACTATTTTGTAGTTTTGCCTGAATAAATCAGAATAGAATATGCGTCACCATATACTTTAATAATGTCTCACGCTGAAATTCCTATAGTTAAAATAAAACGATGATGAGTCTCAACTCGCATCTAGGTACAAAAAAAGGTAAGTAGGTACACCTATACATAAATTATATCGTGGGCATATTTTTCCGTAATCCCGTTTTATTTGCACACGAATTTAAAATAAACTGTCACGAACACCGGTGTCGCGTTTCGTTTGAAGCCCATTCAAGTGAAGCTTATAATAATTACTGTAATGAATGACTATAAATAATGCACCCATATAGATATATCAGAGCGTCGCGTCGTGCGGTCGCACATCGTAGACGTACGACATCACCACGGTAATTGACCGAGCGAAGCGAAGGTCTCTGAGTCTACTGGAGTGAATTGGCACTTGTCCGTCCGTCCGTCCGTCCGTCCGTCTGTCAGAGCCTTATAACTTCTGAATTACTGAACGTAATTACTTCAAGTTTAAATATAATATGTAAACCGATGGCCTCCCGCCGAATATGGCTTAAAAAATTATAAAAATCTTCATTTCAGGGGGGCTCTCATAGAAGCGAATGCGGAGTAAAATATTTTTTATAGCGTTACATAGGGTTGCGGTATATCATTTTAAAGTTAATGAGGAACAGAGTCCAAAAATATTTTTTTTTAATTTTTCCCCTAAAATTGACGAAATGGGGGGCTTTCAAAGTGGAGATTTTCTGACGTCCAAAGATGACCTCAGAACTCCCAATTTTTTGAAAGGCTGAGCCTGAAACTTGATTAATTATTTGAATTATATCCTGTACTTGAACAACAAAAACTAAAATTAGATAAATATTATAAGGAAACGAAATTATTTAATTTTTAATGAGCTTCCGTATTTTAACAGAACTTCACAATAACGTCAATAGATGGCGCTCTGTACAAGTTTATTCGTTTGTGCTTACAAAGAAAAGGCTGAGCCTGAAACTTGATCACTTATTTGAATTATATCATGTACTTGAACAACAAATACTAAAATTGGATAAATATTATATGGAAACGAAATTATTTAATTTTTAATTAGCTTCACTATTTTTAACAGAACTTCACAAATATGTCAAAAGATGGCGCTCTGTTTATGGATACCGCGAGGTCTCAGTTCGGGGCGAACCACTAGTATTATATAGATAATATTACCGTGACATCACAGTAACACATGTCTCTAAGATACCAGTAGCCAGAACCAAAAGAGTATTTACTGAAGATAATAACACAAGGGAACAAAATTAAACTTTTTTTTTGTTGCATGGAATTTTATGCATGTTGTTTACTAATTTGAGGTCGCTGATTTCAAATCTACCCTTATATTTTCTTTAGCAGCTCTAGTTTTTGAGATACAGCTATCAGACATATTTTTGTACCAGTCACATTTAAACTTGAAAACAACCGAGCTGTTTTTTTAAAAAAGTTTTTTGTTTTACCATTTCCACGTCGAGAAAGATCTGTAAAAACGATCCCAACTATTTTTGTAACATCTGTGGTGAATATACATTCAAAAATTGTAGACCATTATGTCGGAGTCCATAAAACGGGTGTATTTTGATTACTTTGGATTCCCTTTGGACACCCGTGACAAGTACTGGGTCCCTCATATGGTATGTTAAACATGTGTGGAGTATTTGAGATTATGGACGATTAAGAAAATACCCCATTGTACCTAAGTACCAAACACTAATGTTGCAGGCATGTGGCAGGAACCTTCCAATCATCAAGATAATTGTTATTTTTGTGCGGTTGATATAAACGGGATTAATAAAAGAAACCGGTCGAAACGGATTTACCCTAACTTGTTATCTGTTACTCGACCAGTCCTTTACTCCGGCGATGTGCCAGTACCCCAAGCTACTTCATCTACACAAAATGATCACGAGTTAGAAGAAAAAAGCTCTTCTTCAAGTGATGAAAGTGGGACAACTGATTTTAACTCAGCTATTTCTTCTGAGCTCCAGCCCTTCAATCAGGAAGACCTCAGTGCATTAGTCAGAGACCTTGGTCGGAGATTCTAGCTTCTCGATTAAAGCAAAGAAATCTTTTAACCCCAGAAACAAGAATTTCATACTATCGTAACCGAGAGACAGAATTGCTTTCATTCTTTTCTGAAGATGACTTTGTTTTTTGCGGACTTTGACTATGCGGAACATATAGTACTGATGTTGTAACACTTCCAGCAGCTTGATTGTAATATGAGCATCAAGGTACACTTCCTCCACAGCCATTTGGGCCGTTTCTCTGAAAATCTTGGTGATCTGAGTAAAGAACAAGGGGAACGGTTCCATCCACAGAACATATAATAGAGGTTAGAAAGGCGATGTGGGCGGGTCACGCGCGCCACTATATTGAGCGAACGCTCAAACATACCAAAAACACACCTCAGTCGGCCGCGGACTGTCTTGGGAAGTTTTACGCGCAAAAAAGTGTTTATAATGCCTTCTTGCGCGGTAATAACCTGCAGAGCTAGAAGCCAAAATGTCAATGTGACTAATGGCAAGATATCTTTTCATCGGTAAGTACATTAAACCTTGATTTTAAATGATTTAATTGAAAATACTAAAGACATTATGTTTTCCTTCACTAGTGTGACTGGATCGCAAATTTGTATGTACATCGCTGGTGCGAACAACGCGCTCCAACGGAGTCATGTACGCGAGCGGCAATGTAAAGCGTAGTGCGTATGAACGATCAACTCCACTTGTTACCTGGTATTACCCAATAAGAGTAACTTGTCGATAGGGCTGAGTAGCATTTTTCCACCGTATCGATAAATAGTTTATTTGTTTCTGAGTTTATTATTATGAACTTTTAATGATAGTTACAGATTTAGATTTTAATCATAAATGTTTGAAATATTGTTATAGTATTTTGTGTTTGTTGGTTTTGTTGTATAGTGTGTTTTGAATATTGTTGATGTATTCAAATAAAAACCATTACTACTACATACTATGGTTTACAACCATAGTTGTTTTTTTATTTTATTTATTTCTTATAAAGAAACAGTACTTAGTTATAAGCAAAAGAAATATCATTATGTCTCCATACATTTTTTAATCTATACTTATAATAAAACTGTAACAGGTCCAATTCTGTACATTGAAGATATTTTGAAATTTTTTTTTGGAGGTCACTCATTATTCGATACTGAAGCCAATTTCTGTAATTTTTTTCATTTTTATCTGTCTGTCTGTATCTTGGCCGCGCATCACGCCGAAACTACTGAATGAATTCAAACTTGGCACGATTTGAGCCCATACTACGAGGTAGGACATAGGATACTTTTTATCCCGAAATTCTACCCCCGAAGGGGTGAAATAGGGGTTGAGAGTTTGTATGAAAATCCTTAATTTCTCAAGTTATAGCCATGAAACAGCATTTGGGCTTTCGTTAAAATATGAAGAAGTACGTGTTTCACCATTATAGGGGGATTATACCGTGGGATAGTAATATAGAATACTTTTTATCCTGGAATATTAACTGAAAAACTTATTCCACGCGGACGAAGTCGCGGGCATCAGCTATAAAGAATATACATACCTACATACTTTTTATCGCGGAAAATTAATGAGTTCCCGCGGCAATCGAAAAAACTTAGTCCACGCGGACGAAGTCGCGGGCATCAGCTAGTTTAAAATAAAATAGTAAAATCTACAGACATAGAGTCCAACTTAAGTTAACAATATGAATATTGACATGCTGTCGACCGTACGAAAAATAAACATCGATAAAAAATATTTTAGTCAATCCCTAGCGTATGTTGCTGTTTTACACGACAACACGCGCAAGTTTAAAGTTTCACTAGTGTGCGTAGCTTCGCCAATCGCAGCGCTTTTTTCTGCCTCACGCACACATGGGAACTCTCGTGTGTATTCGTTTAGATTAGTAGTAGTGAAGAATGGTGGGATCAAAACGGCGACAGCGGTTTCCGTACAAAATTTGCACTAGGGCCTTTCTAACCTCTATTATATGTTCTGTGGTTCCATCAAGACATTCGACCTATGGAGGAACGTTACCAGGGCCACTGGAATGCTCACATGATGGCGGACTATTGTTGGAGCAATAAAAACAGCCCTCGTGAGCAAGAAAATCTTATAAAATATTTTTTTTTGATAAGTAGTGGTTGATTTTCTAAGGGTTTTCTTAAAATAAATTGATTTTTCTTACAAAACGCGTTTTAATTATATCTCAAAAACTAAAGCTGATACAAACAATCTGACTTCAGATCTGAAATCAGCACCCTGAGAAAGTATAATATTACTCATAATATTTCATGCAACAAAAATGCTGTTCCCTTGTGTAATCTTTAATCATCGACTTCTACTTAACGCGCCGTTATACAATATACGTAGTATAATATATAAAACCAGTTGACCATAACGGTTAGATACGAGGAGGCAATAAGCAAAAGTGCGAACTACTTGAAGGTCTAGTCCAAGAAGAAAGGGACGGCCGTGACTGCGGAGTGCGGAGACGCTCCACGGCGGGAGGCCTTTGTGAGGCTTAGCATTGAGGCCCCCCCCTGGCCCCCCCCCGGCCCTCCCCGCCACGCCTGAGCGCCAACAACGAGAAAGCTCTAACAATGCTGTAAAAGGATTTCGCTCGGGAGAGTTGGCAAACAACAAAACAAAGCTAAGCTGTTCCTCGCTTACTTGTACCTACCTACCTTTAATGCTATATCTGCATTCTGTATCAGTTATATACAACACCAACAGTACCTGCCATCGGGAGTAGGGCTTTCGAATACCGGTTTTTCTCAATACCGGTATTAATACCGGAACGATTTTTTTCAATACCGGGATACCGGGATCCCGGGATCCCGGTATTGGAAAAAATTTAAAATGTGGTACATGTTTTTTAACTTAAAATTAGTCTTTTCTGAAGCAAACGGACCTTTAAAAAACAGTTTTTTCATAAAAAAAATTTTTCACCAAATTAACTCAAAAAAGTGCCAAAAGTGACAAAATTTCTTTAAAAAAAATCACCAAGTATTGATTTTAGATTTATTTGTATTTTGAGTATTGAGATAGTTATTTACGCGTTGACTTAATTCTTACGAAACCATCGTTTGTTTCATGTATGTATAAGGTGAAAATTACGGACCACGTAATGTTCTGAAACTCCATCACATCATTTTAAATACAACCTTATTAAGTAATACTTATATTATTATCAAATAATCAATTTCTTATTTATATCAATCAGAATATCAACTATATAATTTTTAAAATAGAACTATTTTTGGATGAATTCTTACCAAAATATATATTTTTAACCTCCATTGAATTTTGAACTTTTAATATAAAGTATATTTGTGACGCACTTTCTCAACGTACACACAAAATTAAATAAATATGGCAGGGAATTTTAAATAATTAGTGAAATTAGTGTCGAAGATTGTAATTTAAACTACTATGGTCGTCTCAACCTATAGACATCCTGGACGTAGGTCTCCTGCATGGATCGCCACAGAGCACGGTCTTGTGCCCCTTGTTTCCAGCGGCTCCCAGCTACACGCTTGAGATCGTCCATCCACCTAGTGGGGGGTCGTCCAACACTGCGCTTCCCGGTGTGAGGCCGTCAATCAAGCACTTTGGGACCCCAACGCCTATCGGTTCTACCAATGTGCCCCGCCTTTTGTCACTTAAAGCTTGGACTCTTCGAGCTATGTCGGTTACTCTGGTTCGCCTACGGATCTCCTCATTTCTGATTTGATCACGCAGGCATACTCCAAGCATAGCTCTCTCCATCGCCCGCTGAGTGACCCTGAGCCTCCTTATCAGGCCCAAAGTTAGCGACCATTTTTCGGAGCCGTAAGTCATCACTGACAACACGCACTGTTCGAAAACTTTCGTCTTCAGGCACTGAGGAATTTTGGACGAGAAGATGTCGCGGATTTTCCTGAACCCTGCCCAAGCCGAGTAGGATTCGGCGGTTGATCTCTTTCTCGAAATTTGACCTACCTAACTGGACTGTATGTCCTAGGTATATATACTCATCAACAATTTAGAGTGCAGAATTCTCAACTTACACAGGTTGGGGCTGAACGTGTGCATTATAAATGAACATTATCTTGCTCATATTCATTTTTAGGCCCACCTGTTGAGGAACTACTAAATGAGTAATAAACGATATTTTTGTAAGAAATCGATCGAAGTCGAAGAAAACGATAATTTTGTCAAAACACAAATTAATCTAAAATTCAATAGTTATTATTTATAAGAAAATAATATATCATAATAAAATATGCATTAGTTATAAATCAGATTTCTGAACGTTTTGAGAGACAATGAAATATAATAGAAATGCCAAGCCACAGGGATCTAAATTCAAACTAATTTTTCCCTCTGAGTGAACAAAAACGACTTTTCTTCACTGGTTTTAAGCAATAAAGGCGCTCTTTTTGAGCTAATATGCTTAAGATACAAGTTTTAAACTTAGCCGAATAAAAAACAGTGGCATCTACCAAGAAATATATGCAATAGTCACTGTTTCGTTTATAGTGTCACCAATACCGGTATCCCGGTATTAGACATTTCAATACCGGTATTGAAAACCGGCGAAAAAAGTCCGGGATCCCGGTATTGGCCAATACCGGGATCCCGGTATTGGAAGCCCTAATCGGGAGTGAAAAGCTGTGAGAATTAACTTCTTTGGCCCCAGAGAAGACCCACCTATATGTATTCAGAACATCGAATATTTGTGAGGGCACCATTTACCAAGCTAATAACTTTACCAGAAGTTACCCGTAGAAAATACCTAAGTAATGGAAAAATGTCAAGATTTAATACTTTTCGGATTTGACGCGTAAGCTCAATGCGTTATCATAATTGGAACCCATCGCCTGCCCCCTGCCCCCTGCCCCCTGCCCACGGATGAGCATGGATCTCCGCCCACTGATAACAACGAGAAGGGTGTAGGCTTCAAAGTTCAAACGCCTGTGATAACCCGGCTAAATTTGTTGTGGGCTCTTCTCGGAGCCTCAGGGCGCGTTTGGAACCCACGCAGCTTTAGTTTTAAGATACCGTAATCGATTATAACCATCACGTCTTATACTTTGTATTGTGATTCTGATCCTGAAACATTTTGGAGAACTCTAAGGCATTCAGGTTTCCTCGAGATGTCGTATCGCGAGGTAGGTATATTGTATGGTCTGTGTATAACACCCTATCCCAGGAACACCCCGAACTGGGAGCACAATTCTATCGCATTTCACCGCTCGAGTAAATCTGTATTCAACAATGAATAGGATTCTACATTTGCATTGGCCTAGGAGCCTGTATCAGGGATTCACGTGTGTTGAAGACGTAGACGCAACGGTGGAGCTGCAAGTTGCAACTGCAAACTATATACAAGACTAACGGCTCAATACTGACACTTTCCAAGCTATTTAATTACGGAGAAAATGCTAAAAATCAGACACCGAATATACGCTCGACGTTTTTCTCTATTCGGCTGATAAACTCTATTATGAGTTGAGTAGGTAGGTATATATACAGTGAAGCAGATAACATTAATATAGCACATCTTCAGAATATAATATTATGAAAGGAAAAGGTGACTGACTGACTGACTGACTGACTGACTGACTGACTGATCTATCGGCGCACAGCTCAAAACAATGAACGGATCGGACTGAAATTTGGCATGCAGATAGCTATTATAGTATTAATGATTTATGACCTAGGCATCCGCTAAGAAAGGATCCCCAGAGCCCCAACCCCTAAAAGGGCTTTGAAATTTGTATCAAAATCGACCCTAACGTGTCGAAGGTGCAGGCAAAAGCTAGTTAATCAATATTAGAGGTGGTAATGTTCGTTTTCGCCAGCTCTACACAGTTCTCTATCAATAGTTTGTTGAAGTCAACGAGATGGAATGTATTCGAGCACAGAATTTTTGTTAATGTAATTAGGTCTCTAGTTAGAGGGCGCGATCGCCAATTTAACACGATTGGGGCGACGGACTCCGCGCGCTCGCAGCGGTGGCCCTGCTGCCCACGGGCAGGCGGGGGCAGGCGGGGCAGGCGGGGCAGGCAGCTGGGGGGCAACACATTCACTAGCAGGCTGGTACTCACAGCGCTCCGGAACTTGAAGAACAACGACATGAGGACGCGAGGCAGCGAGCGAGGCTGCGGCTCCGACCACACTGCCGCGCCGCCCGCCCTCCGCCCTCCGCCCTCCGCCCTCCGCCGTCCGCCCGCCGCCGCGCCGCGCCGCCCGCCCTGTGCGGCCGCGCTGCGATGACACCGACCCGATATGATAACAGCTAAACGCGCGATTACCATTTGTGTACAATAGCACCATTCCAGGTGCTAAATTAGGATAATAATTAGGACAATAATAATAGGTTTATTTCTTTTCCTCTTAAATTGCAGTCGCTCGAGAGTAAATAATAGATACCTAGCTTTAAGTCATCCTAATATAGTACGATAGTACGACTACTAGTACTATGTACCTATCTCAGTTTGTAGTGCACGAAAGATATAATTAATAAATATTATAAATGCGAAAGTTTGGATGGATGTATGGATGGATGTTTGTTACTCAATCACGCCCCAACGGCTGTACGGATCTAGATGAAATTTGGCACAGAGATAGATTATAGTCTGGAATAACACATAGGCTACTTTTTATCCCGGAAAAATAAGGAGTTCCCGCGGGAAACGAAAAACCTCGATCCACGCGGACGAAGTCGCGGGCATCAGCTAGTAATTAATATGATTTTAAGATGCGATGTGACTAGTGAGGCTCATAATAAACTACTCGTAGGTCACGCATACGTCATACGTCAAGTAAACAGATAAGTATAGGCAATAGCGCTCTGCAGCCCAACCGCTCTGCGTGGCATGGCCTGAGCAAGCCGATGTGCACGCCGGCTCGGCTCGCGGAGCGTCGGCCGATGCTCAGTCGGCAGCCGACAATCTCGAGTGCGGCGCGGCGGCGCATGCGCGGCTGTATTGGCTGTATCGACCGCGCGGCGCCGCGCGCAGCTGGAACAGACGGACTTCCGAGAATCACTTCCAAATGAACGGGTACCGTGTCAGAGGATAACTGAGTGCGAAACAAACAAAAAAAATGATCGGGTACCGTGTGTTGTGTGAGGCTCCGGCGATGCGATGGGCGCTGTGGGCGCTGTGGTGGGCGAGCGCGCGCGTGGCGGGCGCGGAGCTGGACCCGGCGGCGTGCGCGGCGCGCTTCGACGTGCAGCGCGACAAGATCATCCGCACGGAGGAGTCGCGCGACATGGGCGCGCGCTACCTGTCCGAGCTGGACGTGGGCGCGCGCCAGGAGTGCCTGCGCCTCTGCTGCGAGACCGACGCCTGCGACGTCTTCGTCTTCGAGGAGAAGGTGACCGCCCGCTGCCGCCGATGCGCACTTTTTCTTTTTACCCTATACTTAGTGGTTACAAGCCCTCGATTTCACCTGGTGGCTATTGATAAATGTTGTCTAAGATGGCAGCGGGCTAACCTGATAGAGGCTGCAACTTTTCAACAGACCAAACCAGAAACAAAGCTGTTTAAGTAGCAATTGAAAATTATCGTACCAATCAGAAGCCAATAATCTCGAGGAAATTCACTTTTAGGCATGCTAAAGTAGACTAGGAACTGGGAAAGAAAACTTCCCGGGCTTTGCCGCCCGTTAAAAAGCTCGAGAGAATGAATGCGTTGCATGTAGGTATATTGTTCAAAGCCCTTCCACGTGCAGATGTGGCAAGTGAAAAAGCGGCGTGTCTTCGCAACGGATCGATGAGCGCCGCCGGCCGTGACACACTTGCACCCGCGCGTGCACACTTCGCTATTTTACACAATTTACTCCGTCTCCTCCGAACTTGACTAGTTTGGCACTACATTACTCAGCTGGCTTTAAATAATTTTGATAAAAAAATCCCGATCACATAAGACTTCTCATGATGTACCTTAGCTTTTGTGCAGCCAAATGACAGATCCTTTTTTCAATAGTGTTCGACAGAGTTCGACAAAGTATACTAAGCTGCTTGCTGAGAGAAATTTCCTGGCGATCCTTTTGATTTTCTCCATCGAAAGGCTAAAAGGAGACCTTTTTCGTTCCCAATACCTTGGCTAAAGGTGCTTGCTTTTTAAAGGAGCAAAACAGGAGGATTGTCAGGAAATTGATCTCAGTGATGATAGGTATGCGGCGCATATTTCCAACTGTCGCGTTCGGCCCGCAGAGCCCCGGCAGCTGCTACCTGTTCAACTGCGGGCCGCCGGAGGACTTCCGCTGCAAGTTCACTGCGCACGGCAACTTCAGCAGCGGCGTGCTGGCGCTCGGCCGCCGCCTGGCCGAGCTGCAGGACCAGGAGCGCCTCGCGAGACACGAGCACGAGCTGCAGAGCCTCAGGTCAGCCTGTACCACGTACCATCCGCCCCGCGTGCCCTTACCCTGAAGCCCTAACTGAGGACGCGTGTCGTTAACGGTTAACCATCCACCCTGCATGGTGAAGGGTGATGTCACTATATTGAGCGTGTTAGTAAGATGTGATTGTCTTCCACGGAGTAGGATCACCGGCAAGATTACTGCTCTGCTGCTGAGATCTGTAATTACTTATATAACTACCTATCACTTTTATTGCCTGATTTAAACAGATAAATCAGCTTGCCATGTTTATTGTTTCATCAGGTTACGAAAGGTACCCGAGTCAGTGCATTCATTAAACATTACAGCGAAGTACTCGAGGCAATATCGTTTATTATCAAATAAGTTGATGATGGATGGATGTATGGATGTGTGGATGTGTGGATGTATGGATGTATGGATGTATGGATGTATGGATGTTTGTTACTTAATCACGCTCCAACGGTTGAACGGATCTGGATGAAATTTGGCACAGAGATAAATTATAGTCTGGAATAGCACATAGGCTACTTTTTATCCCGGAAAATTAAAGAGTTCCCGCGGGAACCGAAAAACCTCAATCCACGCGGACGAAGTCGCGGGCATCTGCTAGTGTTTGATATAACTTTCACAGGCGTATATACCCATAGGTCACCGGTATTTTTCAATTTCAGTAACTTAAACTTGTGTCTCAATAAATTCTAAGCTGCACAGCTGTCAGTGAGGAGCATAAATAATCCGTTTTCTGAAAAAAGTTTTCGAGGTTATTTGGCTACCTCAATGTCAGAGGTGATTTTATAATTTCCAACAACATTTTCGATGGAGCAAGATCCCACGACGATCAGACCTTCGTTATTTTATTAAAGCTGAAAGTTTTTCTATGTAGGTATACGTCTCTACCTAATAGAGGCATAAACGATCCCCGAATATGAATTTTGGATCGCGGTTGCTTTGGAAGGTATCAGGTAGAAAAGGTGGCACAGCTGTTAAAGACAGACAGTGTCTGACAGGGGGTTGGGGGTTGCAATCGTACTAAGTGTGACAATGGACAACGTGGTTTCTAATATTATTCCAAAGAAAAATATAAAAAAATGGAGCATAATACTTTAACGAAGTAGGTTAAATTATTATCTTAAATATCAGATTTAATTATTCTTTCCTTGATATGGAGGGCTTTTGCTCATGCTGCATGCATTAATGTTTTTGAAAATATTCGAGTAGGTTTTCACGCGTTCAACAAACCTCGGGGACCAATCGGGAACCTATTCGGTGACCGATCATATTGCTTCTCATCATACAATTCGTACTTTTGTAAAAGTAGAGATACGTAGATGTAGAGTGTGTGTACTGTGTAGTGAACACGTGCGTGTGTGTTTAACTCCAGGAGTCAGCCGACGAGCACGGCGCGCACCACGAGCACGGCGCGTAGCACGCCGCCGCCGCCGCCGCGCGAGCCGCCGCCGCCGCCGCACGAGCCGCCGCCGCCGCCGCCGCGTGAGCCGCCGCCGCCGCCGCCGCAGCTGCCAAGTAAATACCTGTATCCCGACTCGAACAACGATCTAAATAAGTTCACAAAGTTCGATCATATCAGAACCGGAAATGAAACGACTTACAAGTACCTAGGTAGGTATTTACAAACATTATAACGGAGGTGAGTGAGTCAAGTGGAGCGCTGCGGGCCTCCGCCCTCCGCCCTCCGCCCTCCGCCCTCCGCCCTCCTCGCGCGCTGCTCGGTGATCGACCTCTTGACTTGACTCATCGTTGACGAGTACCTACCAGGGAGTAGTGAACTCGTGGTCAGAGACGATTCTGACACCTCGGTCTACACGTTAGGTGCATCATGTTCAATGAACTAAGTAATTCTTATACTCGTTTTATAGGTTATAGGTAGTCGAGTTTATAATAGGTCCTGTATACTAGGTATGTTGGCTCAATCTAAGAGAAAAAGTAGTTAGTTTCCTACCTACCACCATGTTAATTAGGTAGGTATTCATCAAAAAGCTCAACGGAAAAGAACTTGTAGGTACTTACTTACCTAGGTACCTATATACTACCTAAGTAATCAGTCGAAAACTACTGATTACCTACTTAGGTAGGTACCTACTACCTACCTACTAGGAACTACTTGTGTGACGCAAATAACGTTCAACCAAAACAATCCTCATTTTCTATACGAGTATTATTAATGCTAATTTACATTAAGTACGTTAATACATTATGTATGTTAATTTCCTAGTTTTTACGTAGGTAGCTTTTACTTCCTAAACTTGATTTTAGGGTTCCGTACCCAAAGGGTAAAAACGGGACCCTATTACTAAGACTCCGCTGTCTGTCTGTCTGTCTGTCTGTCTGTCTGTCTGTCTATCTGTCTGTCTGTCTGTCTGTCTGTCTGTCTGTCTGTCTGTCTGTCTGTCTGTCTGTCTGTCTCCAGGCTGTATCTCATAAACCGTGATAGCTAGAAAGCTGAAATTTTCACAAATGATGTATTTCCGTTGCCGCTATAACAACAAATACTAAAAATTAAAAAAATATATATATTAAGGGGGGTCCCCATACAATAAACGTGTTTTTTTCGTATTTTTTTGCTCAATATTAAAAACGGTAACAGGTAGACGGTTCAAATTTTCACAGAATATTAACTTGTATATTACCTTTCAAAATAAATAATTAAATATCAATAAAGTAAATATTAAAGGGGGGCTCCCATACAACAAACGTAATTTTTATTTTTAATACGTCATAAATCGTAAAACTTACTACAGGTTTGTACGGAACCCTCGGTGCGCGAGTCCGACTCGCACTTGGCCGGTTTTTATAATAGCTTACCGTTTAAGGCCCTTTAAACATTTACCCCGCGACCAACTATAGGTAAAAAACTCAACTATAGGTATACAACTCGTCACACTACAGCATATATATGCACGCTTTACGAGAGCGTAGAGCTATAGAGCGTAGAGACGCTCGATTTTATAGCCAACTAACCAATTTTGTTACTTGAAAATATTAGACGATTATTTATTTACTAGGTACTTGTTTACGCTGTTGGCCGCGGTAAATATTATGTACCTATTTATGCGCCGAAACAATACTCGCGGCTACAATAATACTCAGTTTTTGAGATTGTAAAATAATGTATAAAAGATTATCTTACCGATTTCGTTCAAAATCGATATCTGGGGTTCCGTAGGATCACAAAATGGGAAACTGTTACCAAAATTTTAAAAAAGTCAGCGCCATTTTGAAATTCTTTGTTATCGTACCGATTTCGTTCAAAATCGATATCTGGGGTTCCCTGGGATCACAAAACAGGAAACTATGAACAAAATTTTAAAAAAGTCAGCGCCATTTTGAAATTCTTTGTTATCGTACAAATTTCGTTCAAAATCGATATCTGGGGTTCCCTGGGATCACAAAACAGGAAACTGTTACCAAAATTTAAAAAACGGCAGCGCCATTTTGAAATTCTTTGTTATCATACCGATTTCGTTCAAAATCGATATCTGGGGTTCTCTGGGATCACAAAACAGGAAACTGTTACCAAAATTTTAAAAAAGTCAGCGCCATTTTGAATTTTTTTGTTATCGTACAAAAAACAGTAAAAAAAATTTTGGTAACAGTTTCCTGTTTTGTGATCCCAGAGAACCCCAGATATCGATTTTGAACGAAATCGGTATGATAACAAAGAATTTCAAAATGGCGCTGCCGTTTTTTAAATTTTGGTAACAGTTTCCTGTTTTGTGATCCCAGGGAACCCCAGATATCGATTTTGAACGAAATTTGTACGATAACAAAGAATTTCAAAATGGCGCTGACTTTTTTAAAATTTTGGTAACCGTTTCCTGTTTTGTGATCCCAGGGAACCCCAGATATCGATTTTGAACGAAATCGGTACGATAACAAAAAAATTCAAAATGGCGCTGACTTTTTTAAAATTTTGGTAACAGTTTCCTGTTTTGTGATCCCAGGGAACCCCAGATATCGATTTTGAACGAAATCGGGACGATAACAAAAAATTTCAAAATGGCGCTGACTTTTTTAAAATTTTGGTAACAGTTTCCTGTTTTGTGATCCCAGGGAACCCCGGATATCGATTTTGAACGAAATCGGTACGATAACAAACAAATTCAAAATGGCGCTGACTTTTTTAAAATTTTGGTAACAGTTTCCTGTTTTGTGATCCCAGGGAACCCCGGATATCGAATTTGAACGAAATCGGTACGATAACAAAAAAATTCAAAATGGCGCTGACTTTTTTAAAATTTTGGTAACAGTTTCCTGTTTTGTGATCCCAGGGAACCCCAGATATCGATTTTGAACGAAATCGGTACGATAACAAAAAATTTCAAAATGGCGCTGACTTTTTTAAAATTTTGGTAACAGTTTCCTGTTTTGTGATCCCAGGGAACCCCGGATATCGATTTTGAACGAAATCGGTACGATAACAAAAAAATTCAAAATGGCGCTGACTTTTTTAAAATTTTGGTAACAGTTTCCTGTTTTGTGATCCCAGGGAACCCCAGATATCGATTTTGAACGAAATCGGTACGATAACAAAGAATTTCAAAATGGCGCTCACTTTTTTTTAATACATACATACATACATGCATACATACATATATATTCCTAACATACCCTTTCCTTGTGGCTTTGCCGTAATCGGGTAAAAAAAATACGCCTACACTTGAGAACTTCCTTCTTTGTGGATGTCGGTATCAAGTTTTTCTAAGCGCAGAATATTATATCTCTATGGCAGTACACAACACGGTGTTCATTTTGTCGTAATAAATTTCGTGCAAAAAAGCGATACACCCACCCGTCCACGAGCGCGTCTCAGCGCGTACTGAGCGCCAAACGCCTAGCGCTCGGCTTCTTTTCATAGAAAAATGTATGAAACATTTTTTTTTTTGCCACATAAACTATAAACATATTTATTTGTATGCTTAATGCTTTGCACCATGGATAGAGGACTATATAAGCCCCACTTTATTGTTAATATTCAAGTTAAAATATGCAGCGGATCTAGCTTTATGGGTACCTATTCGGACCCCATTTTTCGTCATTTTCAGCAGATCTTGCGTTCGGAGAAACGTATTTATGCAGAAAATTTGTATTGGAGTGTGCGTTTTTATAAGGTCAAACGAGAGATGAAGAAATGACCTTTAATTTGATACCATGACATCCCCACAGCTGTGACTCCCGATTCTTTAAAGTGTACCTGGAAAAGGATGACACATCATGAAATCCGTATAAGGCACCTTAAGCAGATACCTATTTATGTACCTAACTACTTACCTAAGAGCACGGTTTCTATAGATTAAAAACTCTCCACTCCAGGGGAGGGGGATCCCTGCAGTACCCGGTGTCCCTACTCCCTACTCCCTACTCCCTACTCCCTACTCCCTACTCCCTAGGTCCGACTCACGGGAAAGCAAGGCAAGCTGCATCACACCTACTCTAGTCCCATCGACTAATCTTTCAAACCACCATGGAAATAGGAATCCGCTTTTATTATTTATTAGCAATATTTCTTTGCTCACCAGTAAGCGATCAGCTGCATGATGTCTAGATCCTAGAGTTTAGACTACTCACTACAGCGTTGAGACGTGAAGCAAAGCATAATATTTAAATAGATAATGTTGTGGAGTGTAGATGATGAGCTTAGGGAGAGCCTGGAGTCAGAACGCTGCATTCCTCGAGAAAAGACACATCAGCCTGAAACACCACGATATTATTCTCCACGATATTATTCTCTCACGATTGCCCCATTTTGTTGTTCTCATCAGTTCTCACACACTGACAAATGTGAAGGCTGTTTTAGTCCAGCACGGCTGCTAGCCTTGCGACAAAATGCGACAATGCGGCATGCTCTTTTTTACGCTAACATTATACTCGTACGACAAAATATTATATTTGCTATTGTAAGTATCAATAGGACAAATTGATAGGAGTATACGAGGGCCCCCTGTATATGTATATTATGCTATCATGTTGGCACTGCTGTGGGATCCTATATTGCGTTAATACTTATCATCAATCATCGTCCATTATATGTAAGTACCTAGGTACATATAAACACAGTCAATGCAATCTTACCCGATGATGGCAAACTCTATATTGCTGCAATCTAATTAGCGGGTGCCGTGGCCGAAATTCGATTCGAGGACAACTGCTTATTTTACCTAGCGGTCCTCTGGCATGCGCCGCATGTCGCATGCGCCGCATGTCGCATGCGCCGCATGCCGCATGCAGTGATGTCGCTCTGTATGATGCTAAACAATTGGTATAATTTAAAAGTTATAATTAATATTTTTTGTGATGGTGGTCGTGACTCGTGACTCGTGCCTCGTGTGTTGTCGCAGCGGGGCGGTGCAGCCGCTACCAGTTCGAGTGTCGCGTGGGCGGCGAGTGCATCGCCGTGTACAACGCGTGCGACGGCGTGCCGCAGTGCGCCGACGCGAGCGACGAGGCGCCCGAGCTGGGCTGCCCCGCGCCGCCCGCGCCGCCCGCGCCGCCGCGCCCCGCCGCCCCGCCGCCCACGCCGCAGGTCAGTGCTGTCGCAACGAATGAGCGCTGCGAGCCGACGAGTTCTGGTTTATTTTGAAATGTTTTCTCGTGGCAGGTTCAGCTGCAAGAGAGCGCGGAGGAGGGCTCGGCGGCGGGCGCGCGGGCTGGCGGCGACGCGGCGGCGGAGGGCGGCGCGCTGTGGCCGCACCGCCTCGCGCAGGCGCAGCCGCCGCGCCGCTACAGCGCGGGTATGTGGAGACACTCCGGGAGAAGACCCCGTGTAGATAAGTCTTAAATAGCTGTTCCGAAGTACAGTGAGAGCTCCTCGCAAAAAGCTAATTGTCTACGATGAATGTTTCAGAACGAATCAAGAACTGTTTTGCATCATGTATAATTAGGGATGGCTACCGATAGAAATTCCTCGTTATAGTGAGGGTATGTCCGTGTGTGTTGCAGCGAGTGCGGGCGGCTCGCACATCTTCAGCCACAAGGGCGGGCTGCTGCAGGAGGGCGCCTTCGAGCCGCCGCCGCGCGCGCCCTGGCCGCCGCCGCGCGCCTGGCCGCCGCCGCCCAGCGGTGAGCGAGCCCCTAGCGCCTGCCCGAGCGCCGCCCGCGCCGCACGCCGCCCCAGCGCTAATGTTCACGTTGTGCAGGAGGCGAGGGCGCGGAGGCGGAGGCGGAGGCGGAGGCGGAGCGCGGCTGGGGCTACGGGCGGCTGGGCTGGCCGGCCGCGGAGCCGCGCCGCGCCTGGCCCGTGCCGCCGCCCCGACCGGACCCGGTACACATTTCTGACTATACCTATACATTCGATCACTCTGCAGTCTGCAGTTGTACCTTTAACCATATTATACAAGTTACCCTGCTCCTTTAGTATTGCTGCGGCCTTCATACAGACAGACGTAAATATACTTAATTACTATAAATAAAGTATTTGTTGCTAATAAATTAGGTACATAGTATTGAAAACTAATTAAAAATTTAGCATCCGCGAATCATCCATCAGTGCGATCAGTGCGCTCTCCGGCGCTGAGTGCTGAACCCTCCTGCAGGTGTTTCCAGTTGATTCTGAGTTGAGTGCAGGTTAGAGCTGCTCTGGTCCGGAGCCGGCCGTCTGCTCTATATCGTCAATCCAGCGTTTCCTTTGCGTACCCCTTTTCTTTTTCGCTTTGAGCTTTGAGTAAAATGAACAAATTCAACGAGAGAATCCAACCACCACCAATGTCGATTGTGTCAACCGAGTTTTCCCCTTCACTGCAGGAGCTGCCGCTGTACATCCCCTCGAAGACGATGCCTGAGATGCCGATGGTGTACTCGAGCCAGCAGCAGACGCTGCGCGACGCGCCCAAGAAGGGCTTCGAGCTGAGCGCGCCGCCCCCGCCGCCGCCGCCGCCGCCGCCCGCCGCGCCGCCCGCGCCGCCCGCGCCCGCGCCGCCGCCCGCGCAGCCCGCGCCGCCGCGCTCCCGCCTCAGCGAGGACAAGCCGACGCTCGTCGAGAACACCACCAAGAAGAAGGCTTTGAAGGATCACGTGAGCATTGCCTGGTTTCTTTATCAAACGTTTTAAAGTAGGAAACAGTCCGCAGGTTAGTATAATAAGTATGCTGGTGTTCCAGGCGGCTGAGTCCAGTGAGCTGGGCGGCGGCGGCGGCGGCGCAGCGGCGCTGGAGGCGCGCTGGGCCGACGAGCGCGACGGGCTCAGCGACCACCCGCCCGCCGCCGTGCTGCTGCTCGTGCTGGGTGCGCTGCACAGCCTTATACCACTATAAGCGTACACGCATACACACAGAATTTTGTGCGTTTTAGATACACCCTAAAATTGACAGCCAGATGTCCAATCGGGATATACCTACAGATTATGTAGTTTCTACTGGCGCACCGCCTCCCACCACCATGCTATCGGTTATAGTACCTAGTGCTGAAGCGCCGCAGCTTCCGCCGATGCACCGAGATTTTAGTAAGTAATACTCTGGACCCCCTTCCTCGCGACCAGGACCCGTCGGAAGCACTGGTGCAGCAGACAATCTCACAAGACATGATGGAGAACTATCTGAGTGCTTTTTGAGTATCCCGATTGGCCGCAACGGTGTACAAATCGCACATTTTATTATCCTAAGTTATATATTACTACTTAATTCCTTTTCCGGGATAAATAGTAAAATCCCTATATTATATTCCAAACTATAATTTTCTCTGTGCCAAATTTCATTCAGATCCGTTTAGCCGTTCTGGCGTGATTGGGTAACAAACATCCATCTAACCAAACTTTCGCATAATTTATAACTAGATGATGTTCGTCCGCGTAGATTAAGGTTTTTGGATTCCAGTGGTCCGAACTCTATAATTTGCCGGGATACAACCTATCCTTGTACTAAATTTCATCAAAATCGGTTGAAAAGATGGGCCGGGAAAGAGGAAAAAAACAAAAAAACAAACTTTCACATTTATAATAATACTAGAAGACGCCCGCGACTTCGTTCGCGTGGCATAAGTTTTTTAATTCTAACAGGCACTCCTTCATTTCCGGGATAAAAAGAAGCCTATGTCACTCTCCAGATCCTCAACTATACCTACCCATGCAATCGCAAAAATCACATCGATCCGTTGCTCTGTTGCGGCGTGATTGAAGGACAAACTCTCTATTTAACGTTCTTGGGGATAGAAATTTCAAAACTGTGGAATACGTATTTCATAATTTTAAATCGGAAGCCCAAATACCAAGTTTCAGTACTATTACCTATTCTGTGGTTTCAGGGCTATAACTTGAAAAACGACGGACTTTCATTCAAATTTTCAACCCCTATTTAACCCCTTTGGGGGTAAAATTTTTAAATATTTTGACACACGTGCTTCTTCAATTTTTACCGAAAGCCAAAATAACGAGTTTCGTAGATATAACATGAAAAATATCTTGTAAAATTAAGGACTTTTTTACAAACTTTACTCCCTTATTTCAGCCCTTTGGGGGTAGAATTTTCAAAAACTGTGAAACCCGTATTTCTTAATTTTTAACCGGTAGCTCATATGGGTGAATTTCCCAACAGCAAAATTTATGCGGCATGGATGAAATCGGTAGTGCAGAACGTTACTATACAGTTCTAATATTTTTTTCTATGTAGAAGAGGTAGTTACCTATGTACGAGGCTGTAAATATTTCTGGATTAGGATTACAGTTTAAAAAAAAATAATGGTAAAGCTCCGAATTTTTCATTTCAGTGGCTGTCACTGCAACATGTTTCTGTGTAATTTTCCTCATAAAACGAAAAATATTGGTTACTGAGGTTTATGGCTACCTTTATTTTAATCATGAATAGTGATAGTATAATCCCAAAGTATTTTTTTAATAATATCTACCCAGTTTAATAGCAGGAAAGTAAAAATGAATATGTCACTGAAAGTTCTTTAATTTCGGTGACAAAAAGTTTATCAGGTATATTTTTGCTTAAAACAACTCTAGCTCCCCCCGCGTGCGCTTAAAACTTTCGCAACTGTGGCCTCTATATGTTGATCGTGGGAGGACGTGCGCCGCTTGCCTGCGTGTTCCCGCCAAACACATAAGTATGTCATATCGGTGACATGGAACACATTTCTTTTCATTTCCGCGTATAGGTATAACTTGTCTTGCATTATGCTAGTAAATTTATTTAAGTATTCATGAATGGGCTAATGGTACTACGTTTATTTGTGTAGTATTCCTTACATCCTATAATAAATAGTTTTCTCGTAATGTTAATTCTTTTCCTTGATTTTAATTTCGGTGTTTTCATTTCGGTTGATTCGGTGGCCTAAACTGACCACCGAAATGACAAAATACTCACCGAAATGATAAAAATTCTCATTTCGGTGAGTTTTTATCATTTCGGTGTATAATTGTTTCATTTCGGTGGATTTTTTTATCATTTCGGTTGATTATTATTTCATTTCGGTGAAAATCCAAGCTAGGAGGTGAATATTTCACAATCTTTGAATACATTTTGCTAATGTGTTTCCGAGACCTGTACTTTTGTGCAATTTATTGTCGATCCGTTTCTCCGTTGCAGCGTGATTGAAGGACAAACCATAATCATAATCATACCCAGCTTGTCCTGCGACATAGGCCTCCTCCAGAGCCTTCCAGATCTTCCTCTCCTGTGTTGTTCGGCGCCATGTAGCACCAGCCACCACTCTTAAATCATCTTCCCATCTTTTCCTTTGCCTTCCTTTACACCTTTTCCCATCCCTCGGATACCACTCGGTCACTTCCTTAGTCCATTTTCCACCACTGTCTCTCATCATCTTCTTCTGTCGGACCGGCAGTACGTTTTTCGGAAAAATCGGTCTACAGGAGATCTTCTGGTGTATGCCACGCACACTTGGGGTGAAGCCATTGAGAAACACGGCGAGGCACTCGCCGTATCTCTGGACATATGTAAGGCATTTGACCGGGTCTGGCACGGCAGTCTTCTCAGTAAGCTCCCAGCGTACGGGATACCTACTGGTTTCTGTAACTGGATATCTGACTTTCTGAGGGAAAGGTCATTTCGGGTTGTCGTTGACGGCAGCTCATCTGACCTAATGGCTATTAATGCCGGTGTCCTGCTGCACATCAACGATCTCCTCAAACCCGGTATCTTTGGGTACGCTGATGACAGCACTGTTACGGAGAGATACATGTCCAGTTCTAGAGCCAGTGCTACTGAGATACTTGAGCAAAGAGAGGCGTTGGTGAATCGCGTTAGCTTGACTCTTGAGGAGGTCTCCGATTGGGGTGACGCCAATTTAGTCAAGTTTAATGCCACCAAAACAGGCGTGTTTATTCACCGCGAAAAAGAGCCCCTTCACCTTGGCTCCAACTTTCCAAAGTATATCCGTCCCGATCAGTGATCATATTGGGCTCTTGGGTATTGAAATCTCAAATCTCATCCAATCTCAATTTCGGGAAATGCATCGAGTTAAAGGCCAAAACAGCTGCCAAAAAACTTGGCATCTTGAACAAGGTGAGGCGGTACATCACACCGGAATAACGCCTCGCTCTTTATCAGGCCCAAGTTCGTTCTGGCATGGAGTACTGCTGCCACCTTTGGGATGGATCCGCCAAGTACCAACTCGATGCATTAGACTCGATTGATCGCCGGGCCCGAAGAATCATTGGCGATCAATCACTCACGCAGGCGAAACTGCATTGCTTACAGCACCGACGCAATGTCGTTTGCTTATCGGTCTTTTATCGGATATACTTTGGAGAGTGTGCTCAGGAACTTTTCAACCTTGTTCCCCCCTCACAGTTCTACCACAGAACAGCAAGAAACCGTTTGCGCTGGCATCCTTATGTGGTTGACGTCCAGTCAGCTCGAACGAAACGGTTCTGTTCTACGTTTCTAATTCGAACCGGGTTGGAAGGGCATTTCACATCCTAGGATGTGAAATGCCCTTCCAACACATGTATTCCCTGCCACGTATAACTTGAGTACCTTCAAGGCAAGAGTGAATAGGCATCTTCTAGGCGGGCTCGCTTCAACCTAGACCTCATCATTGCTTTGTATTAAGCGTGATTGTCGTCAAGCGCAAGCCTATCTTGCAATAAAAAAAAAAAACATGTGTCCAGTCCAACGCCACTTTAGCCTTCTTATATGCTATGTTACATCTTTCACTTTGCTGCGTTTTCTAATAGTTTTTAGGTTTATTCTGTCTTTCTTTTTTATGTTTATCATACTTCTCTCCATATTATGTTGACAAGTTTCTAGTTTCTGTGTGTTCGCTTTCGTAAGTGACCAAGTTTGGCATCCGTAAGTTATACACGGTATTAGGCAAGTATCAAATACTTTTTGCTTTGCATTTACTGGAAGTTCTTTACTTTTCATAATTTCCTTTAAAGACCAGTATCGTTTCCATGCGTTAATTATTCTTTGGTTAACTTCTTTAGTCATCTGATTGTGTGGAGAGATAACTTGTCCCAGATACACATAATCTTCAACATATTCTATTGGTTTGTTATTAACTTTTATAGTAATTTGGTCTCCATTTGTCATCAATTTAGTTTTCTCTGTATTCATAGTTAGACCTACCACAGCAATCTCTTTTTCCAGTTGTTGTAACATTATTTCTAGTGTGTTAGGATTGTTGGATATTAGAATAAGGTCATCTGCAAACCTGAGATGGTTTAATTTTTTCCCATTTATATTATTAAGTCCATAGTTATCCCAATCTAGATTTTGAAAAACCTTCTCTAAAATGGCTGAGAACAGTTTAGGGGATAGAGGGTCTCCCTGTCTGACTCCCTTTTTTATTTGTAAATCTTCTCCTTCTTTCTCTAGTCTGAGTCGTGCTGAACATTTTCTATTTATCTCTTTTATTAATCTAATGAACTTAGTTGGTACTCCCTGTTCTTCGAGTGCCTGCCATAGGTGGTAGTGTTTTATTGAGTCAAAGGCTTTGTTATAGTCGACAAAGCCTAGGTAGTATTGACTGCAGATGAAAGAAAGGAAAGAAGAAGGTTATGTGAGCAGAGAAGAAAAGAAAGAATGCTTATATTCGTTTTCGGTGGATTTTAATTTCGGTGGATAGGTTTTTTCATTTCGGTGGCTAGTTATTTCATATCGGTGAACGAATTTTTCATTTCAGTGGCATCACAAATTTAAACACGATTTTTCATTAGTTTATTACGATATATTTTGATGGCATTAAATAAGAGCATGAAGAATATCAAGAAGTACAATAAACTACTGTTTAAATTTGAGAAAACTTGATAATACGAAAGTTCACCGGAATGAAACAAAAAAACGCCTTTGTTGAAATTGACCCATATACCAAGTTTCATGGATATAACTTGAGAAATGACGGACTTTCATACAAACTTTCAACCCTTATTTCACTCCCTTAGGGGTGGAATTTTAAAAAATCCTTCCTTATTGAGCGCTTACGTCACAAAAGGAACCTACTGTCAAAATTTCAAGTTTCTAACCCTAGCGGTTTAGGCTGTGCGTTGATATATAAGTCAGTCACTCAGTCAGTCAGGACTTTGAATTTTATACATATATAGATTAAGTTATTTATAGATAAGTGCGATTAATGTGAGTTATAAATACACGTTTCCCTCCCGCGCTATATCGAGTCAGCTCGCAGTAACACGGCACGCCCCCGCAGGCACGCTGCTGACGGCGGGGCTGGGCGGCATGCTGGCGTGCCGCGCGCGCGCCGCGCGCCGCCGCCGCCGCGCGCACCCGCGCCTCGCGCTCGACGCCGACTACCTCGTCAACGGCATGTACCTGTAACCGTGCCCACTGCCCACTGCCCACTACATCCGTACATCCGCTGCTGTGCCGGTCTGACAGATTTCAGCCTCGGAACATGTCTCCCCCGATGAGATCTCCGTTACAGCGGTCGCTCGGATCGCTTCTGGCAGCACTTTCCTCCCGGTGCGGCGCGAGGGAGGGAGCCATGAGGGGGCAGTCCAGCGGTTCGAGGAGCTATTATCGCTAGACTAAGCCACGATTGGACGTACTTAGGTTTACTAGTCACCTGCAGTCAGTCAAGTTCAAATAGCGTTTTGGCGTATTTTACGGCGCTGGTTACTATAATTAAGTACTTCAAATTCCAATTCAAAAGTTTTTTATTCAAATAGACTTTTTACAAGTGCTTATGAATAGTCGAATGAATCTACCACTGGTTCGGAATGCCGTTCCTACCGAGAATAACCAGCAAGAAACTCGGCGGTTGCTCTTTTGAAAAAAATAATTTACAATTTCATTAATTTGTAATTACATAAGTAACCGCTGTCCTTAGCATCGCTGGAGCGAGTCAAATGCATGCTCCTTTGTCGGCGCATATCCTTCTTAGTTCTTAGTTCTTAGGCGCTGAAGGCGACAGCCTAAGTTGAATCTAAAAATAGTCTAAAAATAAATGCCTCCAGGCAGAGTATAAATTCATGTTCATTCTGCAAATAGACGGAGAGCTGGCAACGAATTTCGGGAAGGTCCTTTTGGCAAGCTGAAGTTGTAGAAAATACAATATGTATAACATCGTCAAATTTGGCGAAACCCTGCTCCCCAATCATGTAAGAATGGCCGATCAAACGTTAAAGATTTTCGTCAAAATAAAATAAACCATATCTGCATTAAATTAGAGCTCAATTTCGTGTATTCATTCTTATACGTTAGAGTATCGTAGATACCTAAACGTATAAGAATGGGTAGACGAAATTGAGCTCTAATTGAATGCTGTTATGGTTTATTTTACTTTGACGACGATCTTTAACGTTTGGTCGGCAATTCTTACATGATCGGGGTCAGTCCTGCCAGTCTGGTAGAGCGTTTGCGGTTATTTCGCTACTGCGCAGCATTTGCAAACAACATTTGCAAAAAAATAATTAAAAAAATATTTCTATGCAAATGCTGTTTGCAAAAAAAAATATTTTTTTGGCAACTTGTTTTTTTTATCTTTTATTTTACTTAAGGAATTCGAAAGAAAAATCGCAGACGTTTTTGTCTGTTATAAAGTAGGTACGAGCTTATGCCCGCGACTTCGTCCGCGTGGTTTAAATTTTTTTTCCCCACAGGCACTCCTTAATTTTCCGGGATTACCAGACCTCTTCCAAAATATTTTATTAAAATTCCCAAAAAATATACTTTTGACTTTAATCATTTCAATAATAACTACTTACCTGCAAATCGCCAGACAAATGCGGTTTTAAACAATTCCCAGACGTGAATAAAGTTTTCACATGAGTACATGAGTACGAGATACGAAATATGCGCAAACGCTCTACCAGACTGGCAGGACTGGATTCGACAAATTGACGAAATTATATTTTTTCACAATTTCAGCTTGCCAAAAGGACCTTCCCGAAATTCGTTGCCAGCTCTTGGACCAAAAGCAGGTATTAAACAATACACCAATTGAGCCGTCGTCATTGGTCGTTCAGTCAATGGCTAAACTCAAACTCAAACTCAATAATCATCTTTATTCAAAATAGGTACATATAAGTATACCTACCTACAAAGTACACCTTCTGAACGTATATGTATAAGACGTTATTACTAATTATATCAGTACATTCCTATTAATATTTTTTATTGAATTATGCCAAATTATTATTTAGGTTTCATTCGTTTTCTATTCATTTTATCGCAACTTATAATAAATATATTTTAATTATTAGGCATAGGTACAAAAAAGATAGGTAAGTAAGTCTAAGAATGAATGTAGGTATGTACCTAATTGTACAAAATATTTTTATAGGCGTACTAATTGACCGAGCGAAGCGAAGGTCTCTGAGTCTACTTGAGTGAATTGGCACTTGTCCGTCCGTCCGTCCGTCCGTCCGTCCGTCCGTCCGTCTGTCAGAGCCTTATAACTCCTGAATTACTGAATGTAATTACTTCAAATTTAAATATAATATGTAAACCAATGGCCTCCCGCCGAATATGGCTTAAAAAGTTATAAAAATCTTTATTTCAGGGGGGCTCTCATAGAAGCGAATGCGGAGTAAAATATTTTTTATAGCGTTACATAGGGTTGCGGTATATCATTTTAAAGATAATGAGGAACAGAGTCCAAAAATATATTTTTTTTAATTTTTCCCCTAAAATTGACGAAATGGGAGGCTTTCAAAGTGGAGATTTTCTGACGTCCAAAGATGACCTCAGAACTCCCAATTTTCTGAAAGGCTGAGCCTGAAACTTGATTAATTATTTGAATTATATCCTGTACTTGAACAACAAATACTAAAATTAGATAAATATTATAAGGAAACGAAATTATTTAATTTTTAATGAGCTTCATTATTTTTAACAAACTTCACAATTATGTCAATAGATGGCGCTCTGTACAAGTTTATTCGTTTGTGCTTAAAAAGAAAAGGCTGAGCCTGAAACTTGATCACTTATTTGAATTATATCCTGTACTTGAACAACAAATACTAAAATTAGATAAATATTCTAAGGAAACGAAATTATTTAATTTTTAATGAGCTTCACTATTTTTAACAGAACTTCACAAAGATGGCGCTCTGTAAGTTTATGGATACCGCGAGGTCTCAGTTCGGGGCGAACCACTAGTTAATTAATTAATTAATTAATTAACTATCATTTATCCTATTATTGTTACTGAAATTTAGTTTCCTGTTTGTACAGTCTAGATAGAGTGTTATTTGGAATTAAATTATGATTTAAAATTTTCAATGTGGTTTGATTTACAATAAGTACTTAAGAATAATTGCAGGGCTAGCATGGGCCGGAGATAAAAATTTTATCCCCCGATTTTATCCACTGACAAGAGATAAAATTAACTTAAACACTTCTCAGAGCACGCCAACAGGGGAGAGGAAAAGTTTATCCCCGTTTGACATTTCACGGGGACTCGGGGGGCTATTTATCCACCGTTTTTATTTATTTAATTAGGAATAAATTTTTTATCCTTTCCTCGGGGAGAAAATTGTCTCGGCCCATGCTAGGGGGGCTGAGGTCCAATTGTCTAAGAAAATCCTACCTAATCGTGGAGTTCGAATACATGTACTTAATGCTTTTTGACACGAAGGCATTTTATGAACTTATTATACAGTTGGAATTACATAAACGTTTGACAAACGTTTACTATTACGATTTTCTTACACAATAGGGGGGCAGGTGAGTCCACTAACATCCGGAATCATCACTTACCATCAGGTGAGATCACAGTCAAGGGCTAAGGCTATAGGATTTAAAAAAACAATGCCTACTTAGCCTGGATGACTGCAATGTACAAAATTGTCTGTCATCTTATTATTGTTGTTAAGTACCTACCTAACATCCATTAATTAATTGCCATTACAGAGAGATTAAAATGTTGTACTTACTTGTAGTTGCGCTAAGCCTATCTGCGATTATAATTATTAAGTGTTGTGGTAAATGTGCGAAATACGGCATTGTATGCTCTGATCAATATCTGAGTAAGTAGGAACTAGGAAGTAATTGAAGCAAGCTTACGAGTAGGTACCTACCGACTGCTTACACTTTGTGACCAGTACCAAACTAAGTGAGTAAATATTTGTAAGCTCATTCGAGCTTTACAGCTTATAATGTAATATATCCCGCATCCCATTGCCGGCTCACTGCTGAGCACGAGTCTGCTCTCGGAATGAGAAGGGTTCGGCCATCGACCACCGCGCTGACCGAGTGCGGATTGGCACTTCACTGAAGTTTTCCTTCGCCGTTTGAAGCAAGACGTGATACGTAAGTAACGTGTATAAGTAATAAGTATATAGGTAATTTCTTAAAACGCATATAACTTTGAAAAGTTGGAAGTGCGTGCCCGCAGCCATTGAACTATACCCCGCAGCCCGGCTCATGGGCGACCGGACATACCTACTTGTATGTAATATATATCTAATACTAGCTGATACCCGCGACTTCATCCGCGTGGATTTAGTTTTTTTTGATTCCTGCGGGAACTCCTTAATTTTCCTGGGTAAAAAGTAAATGTCCTTCCCCGGGATACAAACTATTCCTGTACCAAATTTCATCAAAATCGGTTGAACAGATGGGCCGTGAAAGCGTAGCAGACAGCCAGACAAACAAACAAACAGACGGACAGACAGACACACTTTCGCATTTATAATATTAAATATGGATATTATCTTCGACAGATGCTCTTAAGCCGTTTCGCGTAAATAAAATAAGTAAGTACTTTAAAAAAATGCTGAACCATCTCATCTTGTTTTGTTTTACGCCAATTAATAAAATGCCTGACTTGTTAATATTGCTGGTAACTCGACTACATAAGTAATGTTTGAAGTCGTTAGTGCTGCTGCAGGGCTAGCATGGGCCGGAGATAAAAATTTTATCCCCCGATTTTATCCACTGACAAGAGATAAAATTAACTTATCCACTTCTCAGAGCACGGCAACAGGGGAGAGGAGAAGTTTATCCCCGTTTGACATTTCACGGGGACTCGGGGGACTATTTATCCACCGTTATTTAGCGTTTTTATTTATTTATTTAGGAATAAAATTTTTATCCTTTCCTCGGGGAGAAAATTGTCTCGGCCCATGCTAGGGGGGCAGTTGCTGGCTAAGTCCCCTCGGTCGTGGAAGTCGGCGGGGTCACATAGAGCAGGCGATACCTTCCGTAGCGTTTGAGATCAGGTTTAGTTCCTAGGAAAACCTGGAGAGTAAACCGGTAGATACATTCTTTTAAAAGTTTCCCATCCATTGGGTTTACCTGTACCTACGAGTATACATGCAATAATTGTGGTCAATCAATCGGTCTTTGAAACGTCAATAATATTTAAAAAAGAGCATTCGCTAAGTGCTAATAAGCACTTACCTATATCGTAGAATTGCTTTCGTTGTTTCGTCTAAAGCTACAGATGGCTGTCAAACTGTTCGGCGTATCGCGCAATGGTAAAACTTTATTGTTTCGGTAAGTACCCAGTAGGCTACCACCAGACACCAACTTACACTTTATAATTCGTATTTCTCGTTGCTACTATGGTCTAGACTCTAGAGTCTAGACAGACCCTAGTGGTCAGTGATTCGACTAAGGATGACGTGGTTCTTGGCTCGATTCCCGGGTCGGACAAAAAATTTATAGAAATGGGTTCTACTGTCAAGAAAAGCTCAGTAAGTCCTACTGCACCGGAGATGGGAATGTTGGTGGTGTTTCACCCCCCGTGCCTCGGAGAGCACGTACTACGCAGGCCATAGCAGTCGGTCCTGCGCCCTCTTCGGTTGTATCGGATTATTACCTCGCCGGACTAGGTATATGGGCCTGTGCCTCATGTTTTATAGGGCACACGCTATACTTATCTCCGGCGCAGATGGCTACTAATCTGTGTGGAGATTGGCCACCGCTTATTTTACCAGTATTATACCTAACTAACTACTCAGGCGATTTTCGAAAACTAATCGAATGCATTTCTTTTGGTCTGTTTATTTGTAGAACTTGGAGCCCAACGAGCTCATCAAACAAGCCTGGTCCCGGCAGCGGAAGGCGAGCTCACTCGACGGTCGACAAGAGGGATCTGTTCCAAAGCAATTCTGAAATCCACAAAGCGTTTTGGGACGTCGAAGGGCCACTGAAAGCGCTTCACAGCTGGAACTACGTCCGGTAAAACTATTTCATTATTTCTTACTCAAGTATGTGTGGGTCCGGAGTGAAAACTGTATAAAATATAATATAAGTCTTAAGTACCTTCTGTGGTAAAATGGCGAAAAAAATTATTTTGGTCCTAGCCTTGAGCTTTGTACCCAGGCCCCAGTGTTTTCAGTATCCAAAAAATTATACTTGATAATCAACTTGCATAAGTAGGTATTACTTAACCTTTCACCAGACAGACGCATTATCGCGTGGCGACTGGCGAGGCCGCGAGAGTCGAGTGGTGGCGAAGGGAAAATGTAGATGTTAGTACATGATTACAAGAGAAACTGACTGACCTACAGCTCAAACCAATGCATGGTTCGAGCAACTTGAGGTTTTGAATGTCGATTTTCTCTGTAGGCTACATTTAATCAAGATTCAAGATTCATTCATTTATTCAATATAGGTACACTGTGGGTACACTTATTGACGTTAAAAATTGCTTAATTATAAAACATGATGGTGATAATCAGTTACGGTATCTTAAAACTAAAGCTACGAGGGTTCCAAACGCGCCCTGCTGAGAAGAGCCCACAACAAACTCAACCGGGTCACCATCTCACAAATCATCGTAACTAAGGAACTATCAGAGCCATTAGAATCATTAATCAGGCTGAGCTAAGTTAATAGGTAAGTAAGTAGTAGTTGATCATTTTCCTTATCTCTGCTATGAAATGAAATAAAATGAAAATTTTATTTATTTCACGTACCTAGGACAACTCGTGCCACTTAGGGTGGACTACACGGGTCTGCCCGCGAAATTCAAATTTAATTTGGTTTTTCGCAATTTATAAACTAATACGACAAAGTAGGCTTATGGCATTCTAATTCCGCCAATGGCAGTATCATCTTCACAGGGTTATATAAAAATCTTTACTTGAAAGTGTCCAGTTTAAGAAATTAGTTAGACTATCGAGTTGGATGTGAGTTACTCACAAATTAGTCGATAATCTGATTAATTACTTAAACTGGACACTTTCAAATAAAGATTTTTATTTATCCCTGTGAAGATGATACTGCCATTGGCGGAATTAGAATGCCTTATAGCCTACTTTTTCGTATTAGTTTATAAATTGCGAAAAACCAAATTAAATTTGAATTTCGCGGGCAGACCTGTGTAGTCCACCTTAGGATAAGCCCATAAGGCTCTACGGTTCAGAAAGTGAATCTACTGAGAAGAGCCAGCAAGAAACTCAGCAGTTGCCATTGGCAACTACCCATTGGTGTTCACGTCAATGGTAACACTAGTGCGGGTTGACGTTGCAGATTGCCGTACATCCGCGACCTGCTGGCGGACGTGGCGCCCGGGGAGAAGTTCTCCAGCTGTCTGAAAGGGAAGAAGATTCTCGATGCCGGCTGCGGGGGCGGCGTGCTCGCTGAGGTGGGTCACATTTAACTATACACTGTAGTCTGTGGGTGGGTCACATTTTCTAACGTCCAAAGTTAACCTCAGAACTCTCAATTTTCTGAAAGGCTGAGGCTGAAACTTATCAATTATTTGAATTATATCCTGTACTTGAACAACAAATACTAAAATTAGATAAATATTATAAGGAAACGAAATTATTTAATTTTTAATGGGCTTCAGTATTTTTAACATAACTTCACAATGATGTCAATAGATGGCGCTCTGTACATGTTTATGGATACCGCGAGGTCTCAGTTCGGGGCGAACCACTAGTATATTTATTTTCTTGTATTTGTGATTCATCGCTAACAGCGATATACTTACATCATATTATAACCTTTGTTTCTTTCTACCATCTAATCTTCAAATTCTCTACGACGCTCGAGTAAATCCACATTTAGCATCATTGCCTCCCCTACGACTAGCTAAGTGCGTATGGTCGTGACTTCGTTTCCAGGGCCTGGCGAAGTACGGCGCGGAAGTGACCGGCATCGACATCAACAGGCAGCTGATCGAGGTGGCGCGCGACCACAGCGCCCACAACCAGCGCCTCGCCGACAACATGCCCACCTACATCCACACTTCGATTGAGGTAGGCAAACGGGGATTCCTATATTAGCCTTCTTCTATTCATTGTTTAGTTCGTTTTTAGGGTTCTGTAGTGACATGAGGAAGTAATCCCATTTTTTTTTATCCACTACAAGTTAGCCCTTGACTGCGATCTCACCTGATGGTAAGTGATGATGCAGTCTAAGTTGGTAGCGGTAAATTCCCAAATCAACCCTGCCGGGGATCGAACCCGGGACCTCCGCACGTTAAGACAACAGCGCTACACACTGCGCCACGGAGGTCGTCAAAACTTAGCCTTACAGCCGTGTAACGTTTCCAGGAGCACTGCAGCAAGTACCCGGATCATTACGACGCCGTGGTGGTGTCCGAAGTGCTGGAGCACGTCAACGAGCAGCAGCTGTTCGTGCAGTGCTGCGCGCGCGCCGCTCGGCCCGCGGGCAGGCTCGTGTTCACCACGCCGAGCCGCACGCGCGCCGCGCAGCTCTACATGATCTACGTGTTCGAGGACGTGCTCAGGAAGTACCCCAAGGGCGCGCACGACTACAACAAGTTCCTGAGGCCGAGCGAGCTGCAGTTCATGTTGGAGACGAGTACGTATCCACACTTCATCTATTTATTTATTTATTTACAAAAAAACTGTTATTTTCATGTTGAAAATTGAAGTAAAAAAAGTTATGTGTGTGAGTGACCACATGGATTTTTGTAAAACGCGTAATTATTGGAATTTGTAAAGAACTCCTTAAAGAGATACAATATGCTGCCTAAACTGTGGTCCCTCAGTTCTCACACTTCATCCTTTCAAATGTCGATACTACGGCAGTCGGCAGTATAGGTACTGTCAGTCCATAACGGCGCGAATTTCTCCCCAGTGAGAGCACTGAACTGTGCTCGCAGTGTACCTATATCGTGATTCGTGACGTTTATAGCATTAGCGTTTATAAGCCACGCCTTTTGACGTTTGGAAAAGTTTCTAGTCAAATAGCCGTACTGTTCGCTCGCAGACGACTGCAGCGTGCAATCGGTGCGCGGCTACATCTACCACCCGCTCGCCAACTACTGGGAATGGACTCCACGCACCTGGTTCTCCTTCGCGATGGACGCCGTCAAAGCGGCGTGAGCTCAACTACCCTCATCATTCATCAAAGAGTTTAACATCTATAATATACGTCTACACATTCATTTTGTTTTTCATTCGTGCCCCTGACGGGTTAGCTCGCTACCATCTGAGACTGCATCATCACTTGCCATCAAGCTTACCGTAAGGCGAGATCAAGTTCTACGTTTTGGAGCCACCGCCCGCGCCGCGTCCAACCATTGTCCATCTGATCCATTCCACTGTAGACACGGCCTCTCTGGTCCTTGCCCGATCTAGCTATAATATAACTACCTAAGTATATCTATTTATAATAAAGAAATAGTTAACTTTAATATTGTACACCGGCTTCGGTAGAACATGCAAGTGTTACTATGTTTTTGAGTATCTAACATCTGTATTATGTAACTAACTATATCATAATGTACCATGTTCTGGACAATAAATGAATTATGAGAATCTATTCACATTCGTGGGAGACGAGGCTATTTCAGTGGTTGACAATAAAACGACACAGTTTTGATCAACGTTTTATTAATTGAATGATATCTAATTTGTTAATTCCCATTGTCCGTGCATCGTATGATCACACTCAGTGCTGTGACGCGCGTTGGTGCAGCACGTCTGTACTCTGTAGTATGTGCTGCGCGGCACACTGCGGCACAGCCGGGGACGGGCGACGGGTTATACTTGAGGTGTCGAAGGTTCCTCGGTACGTATTCAGCAATCAGCATATCGCCACACTATATTACTATAAAGAGTAAGTACTTATTCGCGTTTGTTTGTTTGCGTGTGTGCGCTGCGGCTGCGGCTATATGCACCGAGGAACTCCTCACTGAATCGTGACGTGCCAGGGACGTGAACTGCTAAAACAATTGCGTCAGAACAACGCCATTGACAAGTAAAGTAACAATAACGTAAGTAGATCATAAAAAGCCATGTAAAATATCCCCATAACATATTGGAACCAATTCTGTTCAGCATAATTTCTAAGCTAAACTAAAATGACAGCTCAGAACCTAGTGCTGCCCCTTTATGTAGGGAGTATTATGAAAGGGATAGCAATATAAATAGTTGCCATTTTAACGAGATTGCGCTAAACAGAATTGGCCCCATTGTCGTCAGTTCGCGCCCCTGATGCCACGTCACGGTTCTGCGCGCGAACTCGTCTCGTCTCACAAAATAGCTAAAAACGTGCCTACACAATAGAATATTTGTTTGATTATGTCTTCACCAATAACTGTTTACATAGAGTCAACTTAATGCTATACGAGGAGGAACTGGGAAGAGCGCGCGAGGCGCCGACCTACACACTATACACATTTATCACATTGAAGTAAAACAACCCGATACACGTGTAGATTGTAGAGTCTGTTCAATAAGTCAGTTTACAAAGGTAAATTACAAGGTCATTGAAAAATTGTTTATAGCAACACGGTGAAAGATTCATCGATGTATGAAACAAAGAGAAACAGTCCAACGTGTTAGTTTCGTCCAAGAGTCCAACTCTTCTACAAACTTGACAGCAAATAATGGTGTCGTCAGAATACGATTTTAATTTTTTTCTAAAATTATTATGTATACTGACTTATTGAACAGACTCTACCTATAATATTTGTTATATTAAAACATAATAATATCACACTGATATTGGTACCAATTCGGCTGTGCACAAAAGTATTATCTCTTATACACTGTTTTTACCAATAACTCTTCTTTTATTTGTTCATAGTTCATGTACATTGATCAACTAAGTATTATACATTATTTATTGATCATCCAATTATAAAATTCATAAAAAAAGCAATGTAATTGTATCAAAATCGTTGTCTATAAAATTTTGCTCAGCAAAACAAGGAGATTTCAAACAAAAACGACTCGAACGTTTTTAATTAATGAACTATGTCTAACAGGTAAGTGGGTGCACAACAATAGAAGAAAAATAACTTTTCCCATAGCTGATAATAGAATCACTTTCAACTTAAGACTACTTATAACCGCCTATCTGATAGGCGGAACCTTAAGGCCCCTTATGGCCGACCGCCGACTGATATACTCGTAGCTACTCTTATAGCTACTCTTACAAAGTATCACTCGTGCCGATAGAGGGCGCTTGCCAGCATTACTTAACGCAGTATTATGTTAATCTTGTTGACGCGCTTGTTTCACAATTATAATCCTTTTTTTGGGGATCTCAAGGTACGTCATATAAAACATCAATATTCAAATAATACTGCTTTTAGCTATGATAGTAACAGCCCAGAAACGAATCGACAGTGGCGGCGCGGCGGTGGTCAACCCGCCGTTATCATTGAAAAATTAAAAAACTTATAGATTATTTATCAATAGTACAGATAGTTTCAATTTGCGATCCCGATAGCTATACCAGGGATTTGATAAAATCATGTAACAATTATTGATCTTCAGAGACAGATATTTAACACAATATAAAAATTAATATTATTCTACTAACTGTTGTCGTATAAGTTACGAAAAAAAACGACATATTATTTACTAATTTGAAAATAATAAAACCTTTTTATTGTTTATAAGAGGCGTATACTATTTTAACGTTTAAACTATCGCGAGTGATATTCATTTTAAATATACATAATAACCGAACAAGGGCCCCGAATGGGTTCCAAACTACATTCGTTCGGGCATTTCCGACATAGGTATGTGAGTTTATCCGGTTATTATGTATATTTAAAATGCGTATACCAGTTACACCGTGCCGTAACAACCATCAAAACTCTCAAAAAGTGCAGTTTTACGTTATTTACTTAGGAACATAATATTATGTATGTAGCTATCCACAAAGTCGAATATTCTCTACAGTAGATATTAATTATTAAAACAATGCTTAATTTATCAACGATAGGTAATATACACGATATTTATATTACATTTTATTACTATTTTTCATATTAATATAATAAAGGCACTTGTTAATCATGAGTCTATCCATCGACGACTGGTGAACTAGCAGATATTGAGAATATACCTACGTACAAGATATTAATTTGATTTACAATCAAACAAAATCAGCTTACAAACTATGGGCGAGCGAAAAAAATGCAAACAGTGCGAAAATCTAGACTAAACCTCATGCAAATACGCAAAACTAAGCAGTGCTTATAGATATTTCATGATAACACTATACACATGGTTAGACTGTACAATGTACAATATACAACTTACAGTCCTAGTGCAGCAATCTCGGTGTCAAACGCATTGACTCGCACGTGATTGGCTACAAAACGTCAAAAGTGCACGATATATTTTTAAAAATGCAATCGAATAGAAGGCGAAAAACATTGCTTTATTTTTCGGCTTCGCATCGCTAGTATTGTATGTAATGTTTGCTGTACATGCGCATTGCGCCATATTGTATAAAATATGAAGGTTATTGGACATTGTATATCATACAGTAGTACAGTTGCAAACATTAAAAGTTTTCCTAAGAGCACTTGATGTTAAAGTAATATATTGTAGAAAATGTATTAAGCCACTCTTGTGTTAGGATTAAAATCAGAACTAATGGCAATTCAGTCTTATAGGTCTTTTGGATGAATTGAGCCGTCGAATTGGGTATTTGACTACTATTCAAATAAATTATTTTTTAGTGATTATTAAATAGAGGATCTCCCAAAAGTCGTAATATCCACATCCGCTGATAGTTTTATGTTCAATAACCATTTTAAAGAATCGATTAATGTCAATATCAGCAACTTATTTTCAAAAGTCAATACGCGTCCTAAGTATGGGATTTATATGAAATGTGACGTCATTAAAGTTCGACGCACTTTTTTACTTTACTAGATAGTTTAAAATAGTTATTCAACATAAAACTATCAGGGGACGTGGATATTACGACTTTTGGGAGATCCTCTATTTAAAAATCACTAAAAATTAATTGATTTGCATAGTTACTACTATAAATACCCAATAGTAAGGGTGGTGTCACATTGAGCCAGGCCTCAAGAGACGCAGAAACGAAGCAGACTGCAATGCCGCCCGTATACTGCACACGTATACGAGCGGTGAACCTGCATTCGTTTATATTTACACTTGTACGTTGAACGAGAGAGGATTGGCTTCCTTTACAGATATCAACTTGTTCTGTTGGCTGCTCTCCCGAGAGCGCCTCGTACTAACGTAGTTTGGTTCTAATTCGAATACAAACCAATTAGTCACTAATTTGCCGAGACACTATATTACAAACTAGCAAATTATACGGAATCTGACACCACAAAGGTGCAATATTTACGTAAAAGATGATGTTGTTTTGAAGGTACACACGCTCAACGATCCGCGTTTAAACTATTGACTAATCTTAGGAGCCAATTGACTTATCTAATGCCATCCTTTTCAGCAGCAAGTGTTGTGAATAGAATAGCATTAGTATTTTAAGCACTAAGTCTAAGTTTTAAATTCGATTGAATGCACGTTCGAGGGTTCGATCACATTAGTGTCAAAGTAAAACGAACCTAAACTGTATTGCGTTAGAGCTCAATTCCGTGTATGCGTTCACATTCGATACGTTTCGAAATTAAAATCAGTTGCACTGAATTTGTGATTTTAAATCAAGAGATTTTGGGTCCAATTTACTTTGACGCCCGTGTGATCGAACGCTCGAACACGATCAATGGAATTTGCAGTGTAAAACCTCACACTAAGCGTACAGTCAGATTGAGAGACCGAAATAACTTGATTCATAATAATTTGTGCAATGTAGCAAACAATGTTTTAGCGTACATTAATTATGTATAGCTTATGCAATTTAAACTTGTTATACAATTTTACTTTCCAACTGTCGTGCGTCCAATAAGCAGCAATCAAAGTGCCAAATGCACAAAATTTAATTTAAAAAATAAATACAATCAGTTGGAATGGTTTCCAATATTTTTGTATATAAATTATTATTATTTCAATTATTATTGTACAAATAATATAATAATAAAATATTATAAAACATAATGCTATGTTCGACTTTGCTTTCGAGTAAAGTATCACGCTGACATAATGAGCCGTGCACATTGAGCCGTGGAATGTATTTTTCTTTTATTTTTCGTAAGTAATTCTGGTATGGCCGAAAAATAGTTTACAGTTTAACACAAGCTAATGTTACAAATTACAATAATTATGCCTTTTTTTTATAACAAAATATCACAGTGAAAATATACGATTCCGTTCTGAAAAGAAGTTAAAAGTGAGCCATTCGGGATGGACTTTCGAGTATTGTAGTATATTTCGTAACTACATGTGGGGCATTAATTGCAGGAATCATTTTATAGCAATTAGTTTGTTTCGGAACTGTATATTAATCAAGTTGTGATCTGTCAAGTTCCGCGTACTAAATTGTAGGATAGCCACACTGTGGTTGGTTCGCGGTCATTAAAGCGTGACGGTGGTCGGTGGTCGGTGATGGTCGGCGGTGGCCAGTAGAGGCCGGTGGTCAGTGGCGGGCGGTGGTCAGGGCAGGCGCGAGTGGTGCGGCACGTGCGCGAGCCGACAGTTCTCGATGTACAAGTCCTGCGATAGTAAATACGTCGTTATAATCTTTTCTTCTACTTGCTCGGAAATAATAAAGTATTATATTATAAACAATTAAATAAGTAAACTGGCCCTTTTCTGACGGCTAATACTCGAATAGGAAATCATATCATTCCCATGCAACACAGGGGTTTTAGCGTGAGATAAGGAGAGTCGACGTCATCTATCAGCAATGTAGAAAAGCTCTCTTAACTAATTTTAATTAGAGAAGAGCACTGTACAATTGCCTCGTTGGTCTAGTGGTTATGGTGCGCGACTGTGGCTACTGGCTGACGAGGTCCCCGGTTGGGTTTTTCCGATTAGAAATTCTCAGTACTATAACAGGAGTTAGGAAGTTGGCGGTATTTCACCCCCGTGCCTCGGAGAGCACGTTAAGCCGTCGGTCCCGGTTATTATCACGAACATGATAATAGTCGTTAAAGCCCGCCAACCCGCATTGGAGCAGCGTGGTGGGTCTAAGCTCTAATTCCCTCTCTCCTATGAGAGTGGAGGCCTGTGCCCAGCAGTGGGACGTTATTGGGCTGTAGTGGTGGTGGTGGTGGACTATACAAGTCTGGGCCGAAATAACAATTCACGGCCTCGATTACTTAAAAAGTTTCGTTTACTTCCTCGTCCTCGTCTTCACCTCTTTCTTTCACAACACTGAGCCGTGAATTAGCCGCCGCATTCTCGATGCCGTTGACACTTGAAGTTGCGGGGAAATGTACCTCCTGCAGACCACCCGATGTGCTTGACCATGAGATTCCTCGTTCCCCAACTAAGCCTCTCCAAGATGCTGTAGTAGCTGTTCTGTGTCCACCATGAGACGCCGGTAACTCTCGCGTTCTGCGTACAATGCGTGCTCACCTTTCCTTCGCTCCCCGCCTGGCGCTCTGCCGTACGCAGCGAACACTGCCCACTGCCCAGCTCGTCGCATCCAACCCGACCCAGCACTCGTGGCCGGCGTCACCTCCACAACGCCACGAGAGCCCACAGCGGTTACCTTGACGAGCAAGTCTGCGGCGGCGAGGCGCGCGTGCAGGCGCTGGGCGGCTCGCTCCGCTCGCGCGGCGCGCGCCCGCAGCGCCGCCGCCTCGCGCGCGCCGCACGCCGCGCGCCACCGCGCCCACGCGTCCGCCGACGCGCCGCACGCGCACGCCTGCACACATCACACCCATGAGATACAACACCCGCGCCTGTTAGCCGCTCTAACGACGCAGCGGCCCGCGTTGTTTGATCGACGATATCGGATACAGTAGACCCGTCCCACGACACATACGGACATGCGCACGAGACCGTGCAGATGTGTCTAACGAGAGATCTATTGTAATGTAATGTGTGCTCGGATGAATCCTGTATAGGTTATTTCACACCACGTGTAGGTTCAAATCTTACCCATGAGAGTTCAGTCGAGCTGGAGAATCGAACTTCTGGATCAAGGGCCGTAGTCGGCCGAGCAGGCACTCCGTCACGCCAGTAGTGGGAATTAAAGGGTTTTTCGTGTTGGAATGAAACCGCTATATTACCATTAACATAGAATATAAAATTTAATTCAGGTTCTACAAGGTTGAATTTACTTAACTAGGTTATACTAATCACAGGGAGATTAACAAAGAAACCGTACGCGGAAGGTTCGTTGAACTTTCGGAGAAGATGGACGGACTTAACTCACTGTACCGGGTCTATCCCGGAGAGACCAAATTGTCCCACAAAGATAGGTAGTCACTCACAATACCGGAGAAAGGGCGTGGAAAAGCCTCACAACCCCTTATCACGAGTCGCCGGGACCATGTCCCGCGACCAGCGAAGGCACCGCCGGAAGACGCGTAGTAAACACCTTTGTCACCACTGATTTTACTCTTTTTCGTTTAACACACTAGACGCGCACTTGACTTAAGTTAGACGACGCGTTTACATGCTTAGATGCTTACGAACACACATTTCAAACGATTCCACGTTTTTAGTTTTATAGTTTCGCTAAAAGGAAAAACAAGATGGAGTCGGAATTAATTTATCCGACCTATTATGAAAGCCGTACAAGGCGCGCGCGAGCAGGGAACGAGGGAATTTAGGGTGAGTCGGGACCGGTAAAATCCGGATAGGTAAGGGCTGGATTAAGTACCAGAGCTCCTCTATAACAAGAACAATTTTTACGTGACGTTGGCACCAGGTCAGAGCCTGTTGAAAAAGAAGTCCCTCACGTTAAAAAGCTAACGCGCGCGCGCCTGCACTCGATGACTTTGTGATCCCGACTGCCGCGCCACCAGCGCCCGAGTCGACGCGATAGCGCTCTCCCTCGATCGCCCTGGGGGAGAGGGGGATAGTTAGATCGTTCGGGTTGTGCCTCTTTCGGTGCGATTTATTACGTAATCAAATGTAAAGAGGTGATGTTAGGTAGTTTATACTACAATACCCCCTTTTTCAGATAAAGAGACAACCCAGTTGGCTCCACAGCCGCAACAACCCGAAAAAAAATATCTCCTAACTACCTAGCCCTGCGGTTATTCAAAAAAACTAATCTATTTTTAGTTGTTTGTTAGTACTCTACTGTGCTAAGACTCATTTATTCATTCTTTCATTCTTTTTCCTAATTTGTTGTTGTGCACAATTTTGAACTACATTCATTCCCTACTAGTATACTTCATACTGTCACTCTATTCTTAAAGCTAAATTGTTCCCCGGGGAAATCTAAGCAATTCATAAGTTAGATTTAGTGTGTTAGTTGTAATTGATTATCAGTATTTAATAACTAAAAGATTTTTGTAATTATAATATGTACTTACATATTTAGTTTTAACCTACTATATGTGTCTGCTGCTTACTTGCAGTTAGTATTTATATTGTACTGTTTTGGTTTCCTGCAAATGGTACCTTGGCATCGCAAACTAATGCACAGTATATCGTCCTACGGTACACATTTGCAAGGAATCCCCACTACGGCTATACCTATAGTGAGTATAAGTACTTATTTCTATTCCTATTTTAGGAAAGTAATGTTGAGTCATGAGTAGTGAACAATAACCTAAGGTCTGCTATATGTGCTACTAGTAGTTCAATAATTGCTAGACCCTGATAGGTGTGGTTCGTCCTACCAAATAGATACTTGGAGAATTTGAATCAAATTCTAATGTGTTATCTGATGAATACACTAAAATATACCGGCTCTAAGACTATGCTAGAAGCAAGTACTAATAAGTTCCTTTCAAATGGTAAGGAAAAAAAATTCTGTCAAATAGACAGATAAAAAGAGTGGCTGGCTCTCTGACTATGCGGGAGTGCCTTCTAAAAAGTTTTCTATTATTAGGCAAGGAAGAGGAAAATGCTCTGTCCTATGTACAGACAAAAATTTTGTAGCTGCCTCCTTGACTATGTGTGAGAGAAAAACTATAAAATTATTTTTAATTAGTAATTATTAAACAAATGTAGTGGAGTATAGCTGTTGTTGCCTGGTGGCATGTTAACTAATACTTATCAATCATCTATAAATGTTAAAGTTAAGTAAGAATGTGATTTATGTTAAATGTGACTTTGTATTTTAGTTTGTTGTAATAAAATATTTGAGAAGCGATGAATTATTTTGTTTATTTTAAATTAATAATTCGAAAAAATATACTCATGAAATAGTTTGATGTATGTAGCTAGGTACTCTAGGTATGTATTATATGTGCTAGGTAGGTACCCTAGGAATATGTTTTGTTTAGGAGTTATTATCATTGTTGTTTGTGATTAGGTGAACTTTATAATATCTTTTATATGGTATTTACCTTTAGATTTTGTACCTACATCTTCTAAGATGTATACCAAGTCTGACAGCTTTTCTATTACCTTGCTTTTCACAAACCTGGGTGCTAATTTGGCAGAGAAGAAGCTTGCCGCATTTGATTGCACAAAATTTTTCCTCCAAACAATATCGTTTACATTACATACTACATTTTTTCGCCTAAGGTTATATCTTGAAGCATTCCTCTGGTAGGCTGTTCTCAAAGCGTCCTGTACATTGTTAAAGACCTCTGATAACTCAGTAAGGGCGGAGGCTGTGGTTTCTCTGTCAGCTATTTTTAGCTCTTCTAGCTCCTGAGGCAGTGCAGAGTGGAGTTGGTGTAATTTGCCATCTATTATTATATCTCTGCCTGTGGCTAAGAAGTATGGAGTGTAACCGGTTGCTACGTTGACTGAGCTATTTAGTGCTAATTGTATTCTAGGTAGGTACTTTGACCAGGTACGATGGTCTTGTTCAACTAGTATAGATAGGCATGTTTGGACGGTTTGATTGTAGCGCTCTACTGTGTTAGACTGTGGTGAGTAGTATGCGTTATTGAATATTTTTGGAATATTGAATGTTTCACAAAATTTGAGAAAATCTTTGCTTCTAAAAATTTTCGCATTATCCATGATCAGGATACTGGGTGTACCTGCCTTCATAATGATTTCATTTTCTATGAAAGAGGTTACAGTTTTTGTGGTTGCAGTCCTTAGTGGATGCAACCAACAATATTTGGTGAAAATGTCTACTATTGAAAGTATATATATATAACCTGAATATGACTTTGGAAGAGGTCCTATGATATCCACTGATAAGGTATGCATTGGGTACCTTACTATTTTCTGGTTATTCATTAAGCCATGTGGTTGAGTGTTTGTGTGTTTGTATGCCTTGCATATTTCACATTTATTGATGAAGTTTACTACATCTGTATGCATGTTTGGCCAATAGTAGAGTTGCCTTAGTTTGGAAAAAGTTTTAAATATCCCTGGGTGTATGGAGTCTAAGCTATTGTGATTTTCTGTTATACACTCCTCTACCTTTTCTCTTGGGATTACAATTTTCCAAGTGTTTCTCGTTAACTTGTGTTTAGGGTTTGAAAAGCGGTATAAAGTGTTATCTTGAATCATAAAATTTCTAAAATTTTGTGGGTGTGTCTGGCAACCCTTGTATGTTTTTAAGTACCAGTCATCCTTTGTATTTTCGATTCCGCCGGAGTAAGAAATTAAATTAATAGAGACCCTCGATAGGGCATCGGGTACTACATTAAGTTTGCCTTGTTTATGGCGTATATCGAAGTTAAATTGTGAAATTTGCATTGCCCAGCGGGCTAAGCGACCTGAGGGGTTGTTTAATGATTTAAGCCACTTCAGACTCATGTGGTCTGTTATTACTGTGAACTTAGTTCCTTCAATGTATGGGCGAAAGTGATTGATTGAATCTACTACAGCGAGTAGTTCTCTCTCTGTCGTACTATAGTTGCGTTCGGTTTTTGACAAAAGTTTTGAGTGAAAGGCTACTGGGTGTTCTATTCCTTCACACTCTTGCGTTAGTACGCTTCCTATGCCTACCGATGATGCGTCGCAGTGGAGAACAAAAGGTTTTGTGTAATCTGGGCATGTTAGTACAGGGGCTGTTGTTAGTGCTTTTTTTAGTGTGTTGAATGCCTGCGTGGCCTCATCAGACCAGGTGATACCGTCTCTTCCTTTTCGTTTTCCTAGCATAGATGTCATTGGAGCTATGATTGACGAGAAGTTCTGCACGAACCTTCTATAATATGAGCAGAGGCCGATAAATCCCCTAAGCTGTTTGGCTGTAGAGGGTAAAGGGAAGTCTTCTATACACTTTAATTTTTCTGGGTCAGTTTTTAACCCATTTGAGTTAACAATGTAACCTAAATACTTCAATTCGTCTCTGCAGAATTTGCATTTTTCCAAATTGATAGTTAATCCTGCTTCTTTCAGTGAATTAAAAACTTTAGTGAGTATTTCTATGTGAGAATCAAAATCTTCTGTTGCTATTAACAAATCATCTAGGTATGCGAAAACTCTTTCACCGAATTGGTGAAGAAACAATTTATCCACTAGTCGTTGCATTTCGGCTCCTGCGTTTGAGAGTCCGAAAGGCATTCTTCTGAATTCGAAGAGTCCTCTATTGGGCACTATGAACGCAGTTTTTTGGCAAGAATTACTTGAATCAGCCTGATTGCTGGGGTCATTGGAATCTGTCTCGTCTAATGGTATCTGCCAATATGCACTGGATAGGTCTAGTGATGTTAAATATCGCGACCCTTTTAAATTATCTAATATTGAATTTATATATGGTATGGGGTAGGAGTCTTTTTTTGTCACGTCATTCAGTTTGCGAGCGTCCAGACAGAATCTCAGAGAGCCGTCTTTTTTTGTGGCCATCACCACTGGGTTAGCCCATGGTGACCTAGACGGTGCTATAACCCCTAGTTTTAGCATACGGTCAACCTCTTCGTTCAGTGCTTTTAATTTGTTTGGAGATAGTGAGTAATATCTCTGTTTTATTGGAGGACCTTCTGTTATTATTCTATGTTTGATGAGTGATGTTTTTCCTAAACCCACTTTTTCTGCTGAAATTTGTTTGAATTTGTTAATAATTTTATTAATTTGTGTGGCTTTTTTTGGTGGTAATTTATCTTTAGGAACTATGCAACGCAATTCATCTGTTTCTGGTTCATTAATATTTCCAGAAGATAGGTGTTGGGATATATTATTGTTCAACAGAAGTAGATTTAAAATTTTGAAAGTATATAAAAAATTCATACCCAGTATTATGTTTTTCTTTATATTAGGTATTACTAAGAATTCTATTCTATTAATTTTCCCCTCGTATTGGATGGGTAATGTCATGGTGCCTAAAACATCTACCAAGGTACCATCCGCTGTTCTTGCGTTCACAAATGTTCTATTTAAAGTAGTGGAATGGAGAAAATTTTTGTGAAAGTTTTTTCCCAATACGCATTGATTTGCCCCTGTGTCTATGAGGCCAACTAACTGATTTTCATAAATTTGGAAGTTTAGGTATAACCTATTATCTTTTTGTATGGTGTTAATTTCTGGAGATATTATGTTGTAATGAACTTTATCAAGATGCTTTGGGGGCTTAATATCTCCAGATCTTACTAGTTTTTTGTATTTGTAAACGATTTTGATTTAATTTGTTGTTTTTCGTTATTGTTACCTGGTTTGGTGTTCTTTGCACAACGAGGACAAGAGCTAGAGTAAACGTTTGGCATGTGGCACTTGAAGCATATTAGTCCAGGAAAGGTTCTACATTCCCTGTGACTGTGGCCCCTTTTTTGACATTTTTTACAAATTATGGGTCTCTTATTTCCTGTCTCCTGTTTTCTAAATTGTGTGAAATTTCCTTTAGGTTCGCTAGCCGATGCGGTAGGTAAGGCATATGCCTCATAATTTTTGCTTAAAGCGATTAGCTGTTCTAGTGTAGTAATTGCATTATTGGCTAGTAGAGAGGCGTAGCACGGTGTCAGGTTATGTTTTATTATTTCCAATAGTGAAATGTCTGAAATGGGGTTGGCTAGTTTTCCGTTAAGATCCTTTATATACGTGGTATAGGCAAAAACAGTTTGGTTTTCTTTCTGCTTGGTATTGCGAATTGCTTTTTCGGTTGAGAATTCAAAGTCTATCGCTTGAAAATTGTTTTTGAACTCCCTACATAGGTCGGACCAAGTGTTTATGTTCTGTCTAACCTGCCTATAGAACTGCAAGGCTGTTCCCTGTAAAAGTTCAGAGAACCCCCTAAGCACTATGGTCATGTCTACATCCCTTGCTCTTCTAATTTCCTCAACCCTATTCAAGAACTCATAGACACACGAATCTCCAGAAAATTTGATGTTCCAGGATTTTAGATTAGCTAAATTGTGCATATTATAAATTATGGGTTTCTCAAGCTGGAGGGTGCTATTTAGTTCATTGTACTGTGTGGATGTCTTACCTAAATCAAAAGCAGAGGAGTAAGTGGGGTGTTCTAGTACGGGGGTGCAAGTTGCTGTGGTTGTCGAGAAGGTTACATGGGTTGTAGCCTGGGGGCGCCTGGGATTTGTGTTTACGAAGGCGTCCTGCATGTCTATAACTATAGACGAGGTAATATTTGTCCCCACATTTGGTGCCGGGTTACTTTCCGGTTGTAGAGTTGTTGGAACTTGCGGTGTTCCCTTAATATTTGCCTGTTTATCCATTTTTAAAAAAATTTATTTTTGTAAGGTAGAAGGCAAAAAGATAACTTTACTGATCGTTTGGATTGAGTGTTCGCAATTTACAGTATTTTACTAATGCTATATATACTTAAATTATACAAAAGTGCTGTTGACACAATCACAATATTTATGATAAACGCTACTGCCGCTTAGTGACGCATTTACCCGACAAGCAGTAAAAAACTCTGGTTATAAAATCTTTAACACTTGGAAATTTAAAAGTTTTGTTTACTTACTTGATAATCGGGAATGCGCACTCCTTCCTGTTGTTTTGTACAATTACACAGGACAGCTGTAGGAATTACACATGAGAATTAGTTTATTAGTGTTTATTTATAATAGCAAGGAAAATTTTTAGGATTTCTTGTTGTTTACAAATGGAAACATAAGACGACAAGGCAACAACACGTTCGCACTGAAAGCTTTACTGTTTACTGGCTTTAATTTATGACAAAATGGATAATTGCTATGTATTAAATAACATCATGACAAATTAACAAATAGTAAACTAAGTTTTGACTGTCTATGTCACTGCTGTCACTTATGACGGAGTTGACAGATGATATTCAATCTAATTTCCCTTATTCACCACTGCCGCGAGGGAGGGCGCTGCTCTCGCTTTTCTCGGGCGCCATATTGTAATGTAATGTGTGCTCGGATGAATCCTGTATAGGTTATTTCACACCACGTGTAGGTTCAAATCTTACCCATGAGAGTTCAGTCGAGCTGGAGAATCGAACTTCTGGATCAAGGGCCGTAGTCGGCCGAGCAGGCACTCCGTCACGCCAGTAGTGGGAATTAAAGGGTTTTTCGTGTTGGAATGAAACCGCTATATTACCATTAACATAGAATATAAAATTTAATTCAGGTTCTACAAGGTTGAATTTACTTAACTAGGTTATACTAATCACAGGGAGATTAACAAAGAAACCGTACGCGGAAGGTTCGTTGAACTTTCGGAGAAGATGGACGGACTTAACTCACTGTACCGGGTCTATCCCGGAGAGACCAAATTGTCCCACAAAGATAGGTAGTCACTCACAATACCGGAGAAAGGGCGTGGAAAAGCCTCACAACCCCTTATCACGAGTCGCCGGGACCATGTCCCGCGACCAGCGAAGGCACCGCCGGAAGACGCGTAGTAAACACCTTTGTCACCACTGATTTTACTCTTTTTCGTTTAACACACTAGACGCGCACTTGACTTAAGTTAGACGACGCGTTTACATGCTTAGATGCTTACGAACACACATTTCAAACGATTCCACGTTTTTAGTTTTATAGTTTCGCTAAAAGGAAAAACAAGATGGAGTCGGAATTAATTTATCCGACCTATTATGAAAGCCGTACAAGGCGCGCGCGAGCAGGGAACGAGGGAATTTAGGGTGAGTCGGGACCGGTAAAATCCGGATAGGTAAGGGCTGGATTAAGTACCAGAGCTCCTCTATAACAAGAACAATTTTTACGTGACGTTGGCACCAGGTCAGAGCCTGTTGAAAAAGAAGTCCCTCACGTTAAAAAGCTAACGCGCGCGCGCCTGCACTCGATGACTTTGTGATCCCGACTGCCGCGCCACCAGCGCCCGAGTCGACGCGATAGCGCTCTCCCTCGATCGCCCTGGGGGAGAGGGGGATAGTTAGATCGTTCGGGTTGTGCCTCTTTCGGTGCGATTTATTACGTAATCAAATGTAAAGAGGTGATGTTAGGTAGTTTATACTACACTATCCAGCGGATGCCCCATTATTTTGCTTTCCATTTAAAAACAGTGATAACAAGTTACTAAAGAGGCTGGCTGGTATTTGAAATACGCAGCCCAAGTTGACATAAGGTTTTCGAAAACCTAACCTGTCCGTTAAATCCGCTCTTGTCCGTCAACGGTAAAAAGTTAGTCAGAAAGAGCAACGGCGAACTTCCATACATCAATATTATTGAGAAAAAATAATTATGTACACGTGTGAAAAAAATATATTTTTCTAAGCGTCGAATATGAAGCTCACAGCAGCTAGAATTTTTTTTTTATGAGGCTAGAAAAAAAAGATATTTCGTTCTGAAGTTTTGTAGGTTCTGTGGTAATGTCCATAGAGGTAATATATCTCTATGAGTAATGTCACTTCTAAAAATGACAACCGGAAGAAAGCCACAAAAACAAAGACAGATGACAACCACAGACCAGTAAATCATTAGGCACAGCCACAGACAATCAGCATCAGTGCTGCCATAATATTCTTTCAATTATTACCATTCTGTTAGAGATTATTAAATAATGTATGCAAGAAAATTAACTTAAATACACTAAAAAAAGAGCAATACTATTATTTATGCAAACATTGATTAAACGAAATAATTTCAATTTTTAAAACGATACAAAATAATCTACTAATTTAGATTTATTCTACCTACTAGGTAGATTATACATAAAATGGTAACACTAAACTGAGAAACGGGAACTAAATAATCAAAAAAGATTCTAAATATTTTATTTTTTTACCTAGGTTCAGTTAATTAAGGTGAATACTTGATAAAATTTAAAAAAATAAGCAAATTACTTTCGTCTTTACCTTACTTGTGTACAATCAAGATTTAGTAAATGTGGTCAATAAAAATTTCGCCGTTGTTCAAATGACTGAAATTACAACTAAATGAATGATGAAGTTGACAAGGAATATCAAGTACAGGCTATGTTTTTGGACGTAAATTAAACTTCTGATCGGGTTGACCGTCGCATCTTTATGGGTAGGTATGTTCCGAAATACACTGCGAGCACTGTAAGGTGTGACGTCAATTTAGTACACTGCGAAGCCGTTCCTTTATAGTTAGGTATAACTGGTTACTGCTTATAACGGAACGCAGTCAACACTGAGAGCACCTTACCTCGAAAACGCCAGTGCTCACAGTACAAAGATGGCGTCGATTAATTACGTCATATATTTCCCTAGGATACTGCGGCAGTGTACTGTCAGTCCATAACGGAACGAATTTCTCCACAGTAAGAGCACTGAACAGTGCTCGCAGTGTATTTCGGAACACACCCTATATAATTGAGTTATAAATGACTGACATTCTATGAAATTTACTCTCCAAGTTCAAATCTTATAGACATATAAAAAGGTTGTCGTTTGCGGAAACAAATCTGTTCTACTACAGGTTTCATCCGGCGTCCTTTAGGGGTTCCATCCAGGACCTGGTTTATTTCTTGTATTTGACAATGATATGTGTAACAGGTGACCATAATGTATGCGAACAGTGCATAATTTGACAAACTTTAGTCAAATTATGCACTGTTCGCATACAGCTAAAAGATTTTTAAGCTAAACCGCATTAGGCTCTTAGCTCTTCAAAACGATTTAAGTTCCATCTCAGACTGTTCTGGTAAAAATAAATGCCACTTTATATTAAAACACATAAAAGTTACAAAAAACGGTCTAGACGAGGATGGATGAGGTTGAGGAGATCAGAGCCGGTACAGTAGGTATCGATATGAAACTATTCTTAGATACGCACATAGACAAAATAGTCTGTAAATGCTATAAACTAACAGATTTTATTTTGCATACTTGCAAATCGTTCTTATTATTCATTGCCTGAAATCGCTTCTTAGCGATAACACCATCTTTTGTACAGCTCCTTTTCTGATGCTGATTTTTGTTTCCTTTAAAGTTTAAGTTTTTGTTTATTAATTGGTGTGCAGTAAAGTGGGGATATTTTCATTTCATTTCAACACATTAATTTAATTCGTGTTTGCCAAAAGGACTTCATTTTAAAGTTCTTAAATAGACAGTGGTATGGCTTGTAAATAAATAGAACTGTGTGCTAGCTAGGCGCATAGTTACCGGCGCGTCCTGTCGCTCCCCCGCTCCGCCCGCGCGCCGCTCCGCCTCGCGCCGTTCCGCTTCGCGCCGCTCCGCCTCGCGCAGCTCGCGCTGCAGCTGCTCCACTTCCTCCGCCTGCGGACACGACACCGCTTTGTACAGCACCACACATTAACAACGCCTCTGGGCGCGTGGAATCAGTACCCGCTCGTACTCCGACATCTGATACAGCGCCGCGCTCTCGTCGATATTTAAATTTAATTAATTCATTTTATTTATTTATTTTAAATAGGAAAAATATAGCTAGTTGATAGAGTAATATGCATTATTGTAAACCCACTAAGAGGTCGCCACAGCTCGCAATATGACAGCTTGTTGAATCACACTATGGATCGGAGATAAAAAGTAATAAAAGAGGAAAAGGTACAAAATCATACCAATATTATAAATGCGAAAGTGTGTTTGTTTGTTTGTTTGTCCTTCAACCACGCTGCAATGGAGCAACGGATCGACGTGATTTTTTGCATGGGTATAGATGAGGACCTGGAGAGTGACATAGGCTACTTTTTATCCCGGAAAATTTAGGAGTTACCGTGGGAATTTAAAAAAACTTATTCCACGCGGACGAAGTCGCGGGCATCAGCTAGTAAAATATAAAATAAATTCATAATACATATTGTATGTTCATAACATCTGTAACCGAGTGTGTGTGCGCTCAGTGCTCACCCTGGCCGCGAGCCGCGCGTCCTGCTGCGTGCGGTACGCGCGGAACTCCAGCTCCAGCTCGGTGTACTGGCGCTCCAGCGCCGCGCTCTCGTCGATGGCGGGCAGCGCGGGCCGCGCGAACTGACGCTCGTACTCCGATATCTTCGCCACCAGCTCCGCCAGCCGCTCGTCTCCTGCGAACGAGTCGCGGGGTTCAGCTACGATCGATCACTGTACCACTTTAGCGAGAGAATTGTTTACTTCCTCAAGAACTGGTTCGTAGCAATTAATTTTAAACACAATAAAATTGATGTATCGTCAGCAAACAATACTATCCAACGATAGCGAGAATGATGATTCCTTAGCGAGATAAGGAAGATCGTTAATGTCAATGAGGAACAGAAACGGTCCTAAAATTGAACCTTGTGGAACCCCCATTTTAACAACCGATCCGGATTTCCATTGACGTCTACGTTTTGTATTCTATTTTTTAAGTAGGAACTCATCATATTCAGTGCTACACCCCTAATTCCGTAATGGTGCAGTTTTCTGACTAATGTGACGTGAGCAACGCACTCAAAAGACTTGGACAAATCACAGAAAACGCCAAGTGCTCCCAGGATCATTTGAAAGGTAAAGCCAAATTATTTTGAAGAAATTCAGGGTGTTTAACAAAGCGAAAAGGTAGTTGACCCGCTCACTCACCGGCGCGCTGCTCCTCGGCGTACAGCTCGCGCTCGTCGTCCAGCTTGGCGGCCCAGTACTCCTCCGCGCCCGCCAGCTCCGCGCGCAGCGACGCCGCGCCGCGCTCCAGCTCCCTGCCCGCACACTGTACGCTCACTACACTGCGACCATCGCGACGCGAGGAACATGCCGTCAACATATCGCAGGATTGACCATTTCATCATAGCAAATACTATCACAGTCAACTATATCATAGAATGATCAACGTTATCACCACTGACGATTACACATTGACAGAGCCATATCGTTAATGTAGGGTGTTCTTAAAAATGAAGATTTAAAGGGATGGGCTTACAGTAGGGCAGACAAGAGTATGTGGAGTCAGGTTCTGCTGATTCGGTTTTGGGACACATCCACGTTTGGTTAATGTTGTACCGTCGATGATGAATCAAACAAAAGACGCGCTATCAGCGCTTCTAGTAGTCAATGATGTAATAATTTTTTTTTTTTTTTTTTAAATGTATAGGCCAGCGCTTGGCTGCAATCAGACTTGCTTGCAAGTGGTGATGCAGCCTAAGGTGGAGCGCGCTTGCCTAGAAGATGCCTATTCACTCTTGATTTGAAGGTACCTATATTATAAGAGGAGGGGAAAACGGAAGCCGGAAGGGCATTCCATATCCTAGCAGTTCGAATTAGAAACGAGGAAGCAAATCGCTTCGTACGAGCCCGCGGAATTTCGACTGCGTAAGGGTGCAGACCTTGTCGATGCCTTGCGGTTCGATAATAAAAAGGTGACGGAGGAACCAGATCGAACAGTTCTTGGGCACACTCTCCGAAATATATCCTGTAGAATACCGACAATAATAAATAAATAAATAATAATAAATAAATGAATTATTTCACAAAATTATGATTTTATAATATGATGCAATGATTGACTATAAAACGAAATAGCAGTGCATTTAGATATTGATATCGTCAGTAGTTGACCAATGTTAACTATATCATGAAATGATCAATTCTACAATCTGTTGATAGCAAACACTCTGTCACGCTATACATACTCAATGACAGCGGCCATGTCCTGCTTGTCAGCCTCGTGCTGCTGCCGCGCCGCGCGCAGCTCCCCGCGCAGCGCCGCCCCCTCCTCGCCCTCGCTCAGCTCCGTCTGCGAGCACGCGTCCACTCTCACACTCACACTGCACATAGAAACCAGGGGAATTCCCATCTCTGTACTCAATTCCTGCACGGCTTCCCTCAATGCGGGCATAGTGTCTCGCATGTTTACACAATTTGGACAGTCATCTTCTCGTCGCTCGGGCAACCTTTCACTATCAAAGATGGCTTGCAGTTTCGCCACAGTTTGGCTCAAACTAAGCATTCTCTGGTTCTTAATCGGTGATGATTCAGGAGTCTGAAATAAAGATTAATCGAGTGTCAGTTACTAGAACATTATTCCACCATTAATACAGTGAACCGCTCCCTACCTCATCGCGTAGGGGCGCGGCGTGCAGGGCCGCCTCCTCGCGCCAGCACGGCGCGCGCGCGCACGGGGCGGCGCCGCGCCGTGCGCTCGTCTCCAGCGCCGCGCCCAGCTCGTCCACGCGGTCGCGCAGGCGCTGGTTGTCGGCGCGCAGCTCGCCCGCGAGCGCTGCGGCTTCGGCGGCCTCGGCGCGCGCCGCCGCCGCCGCCGCCGCCTCGCGGTGCGCCGCCGCGCTCGCCCCCTCGGCCGCGCGCGCCGCCTCGCGCTCCGACGACGCGGCCGCGCCCTCCAGCACCTTCGCCTGCTCCTGCAAATCACAAAAGAGATCGACAGCTGTCAATTCGCGCTCGAACAGTAGTCAACTTGTCTTCTCTCAATATAATAAATAAATAAATAAATAATAAGCCTTTTATTTCTAATCCCATGGTATTTACAATTGTATATTACTACTTTTTAGATGAAATAAGTGTTAGTTGTGTTAGTGTTTGTCTTATTCTAGTTAGTATTGTTATTTGTTGTAGTATTTGTTGTAGATGTAGTCCCATATCGGGTAAAGGCCTCCTCCATCTGCTTCCAATGCTCCCGGTCTTTGGCAAGGGTCAGCCAGTTTGTGCCAGCATTCTGGGCTACGTCGTCCGCCCACCGTTTGTATGGTCTCCCAACCTTTCTTTTCCCTGGTGGTCCTTTCCAGTTAGTAGTTTGTATCGTCCATCTGTCGTCAGTGAGCCTTGCGATATGTCCTGCCCATTGCCACTTTAGTGATAGTGCTTGTGTTAGAGCATCTGTCAGCATTGTCTTTTCCCTGATTTTTGTACTTCGCACTTTGTGAATTTTTCTTATTCCTAGTATGCTCCGCTCCATTGCTCTCTGGGTAGTTGTAATTTTTTGTTTGGTTCTGTTAGTGTAAACCCATGTTTGGCAGCCGTATAATAGGCAGGGTAGTATACAAGTGTCCATTACTACTTTTTTGAGATTTAGGGAGTAGTGGCCTTTTAGGATTTCTTTAAGTGACCAATATTTTTGCCATGTGATGTTTACTCTCCTTTGTATTTCCTCTTCGTTATTTGTATTGCTAAATGTCACTTGTTTTCCTAGATATGTATAAGTTTTAACATATTCTATGCATTTGCCCTTGACCCATATTGGTTTTTCATAGCTATTCGTCATTACTCTAGTCTTGTTTGCATTCATTTCCAGACCTATCTTGGAGCTTTCGTTGGCTAATGAGCATATTAGTTCCTGTAGTGTGTTTGGTGTTTCAGCCAGTATGACAATATCGTCTGCGAACCTTAGATGGTTTAGATATCTCTTGCCTATTTTAATACCTTTGTGATCCCAGTCCAGCTTCCTAAAGATGGTTTCCAAAACAGCTATGAAGAGTTTTGGTGAGATGGGGTCTCCTTGTCTCACGCCTCTTTCAATCTTGATTGGATCACCTCTTGTTTCCAGTTTTACCTTACTAGTACTGTTAGCATATATGTTCTTTAGAATGTTTATGTATTTTCTATCGACATTGAAGAGTTTCAGTGCTTCCCAGATTGAGTTATGACTAATTGTATCGAAAGCCTTACTGTAATCGATGAATGCTAGATATAGAGGTTTGTTAAATTCCTTGTACTTCTCCATTGTTTGTTCTAGTGCCTGTAGATGGTCAGTTGTACTAAAACCCGAACGGAAACCTGCTTGTTCTATTGGTTGTGAATCATCAATTGTAGGTGCTATTCTGCTTAGGATGATAGATGCGAACAATTTATATGTACTTGCCATCAGACTGATTGGCCTGTAATTGCCTATATCTAATGGATCTCCTTTTTTATAAATAAGTGTTATTTCTGAAGTGCACCATTGTTGTGGCACTATCTCAGCATCTAATATCATGTTGAAGAGCTTTGTGAAATGTTGTAGTAGAACAGGTGCCCCTAATTTAATAGCTTCGTTAGTTATACCGTCGGGTCCTGGGCTTTTTTCACTTTTTAGCTTTCTAATGTGGTCATACACTTCTCTTTCAGTAATTGGGTCTACTGCTGTTTTAGAATTACTATAATCTTGTGTTTGTGGGGTGTCATTATGTATCTGTCTCTTGTACATTTCTCTGTAAAAATGTGTAGCATGGTTAATAATATCTTTTCTCGTTTTTGTTTCCCTTGTGTTGTCTTCTAACTTCTGTATCACGTTTTTTGTAGTTTTAAGTCTTTAAGTGCTCTTTTTGTACTTCTATGATTTGTAAGGTTTCTTGTGATTATGTCCTGTCTGTGCTTTTTATAGTCTTGACTAATAGATTTGTTGGTAGTTTTGAACGCTTCACTTAGCTCTTTTCTTATGATATTATCTTTAGGTTTTGTTTTTATTAGCTCAGTGCGTTTCTTTATTAGTTCCTCAGTTTCTTTACTAAATATTTTTTTATGTTTTCTCTCTTGGTTACTTGTGCTTAAACTGTGTACTACGGATTCCTCTAAATTGTTGTAATAGTTTTGGATGCTCAGAGTCTCTTTAAAATTGTTTTCTAGATGTGAATGTAGGCTATTCATATAACTTTTAATTTCATTGTCAGTTTTTGGACTTGTAACTGAAGGTTTGTAGTTTTTCCTATCTTGTCGTGCTGCTTCTCTCGATAGCATACCTGCAACTCGCGGATCTGGTCTCGCAGGGCGGCCGTCTCGGTGCGCAGCCGGGCTTCGGCGTCGACGCGGCGCGCCGTCTCCTCGTCGAGCTGGCGGCGCGCGGCGGCGGCGCGCTCGCGCTCGGTGGCGGCGTCGGCAGCGGCGGCGCGCGCCGCGTCGGCGTGGCGCACCTCCAGCTGGCGCAGGCCGGCCTGCAGCTCGGCCTCGAGGCGCGCGTGGTTGTCGTCCACGTCCTGCGCGAGCAGGCGCGCGCGCCGGTTGGCCTCGGCTAGGTCGTCGCGCAGCTTGTCGCGCTCGGCGCGCGCGGCGTGCAGCTGGCGCGCGGCGGCGTCGAGGCGCAGGCGCGCGAGCGCAGCGGCGGCCTGCAGCAGCAGCGCGCGCGCGTCTGGCTGCGGCGCAGGCGGCCCGAGCGCGCGCAGCTCGTCGTCCAGCGCGCGCTCGAGCTCGGGCGGGCGCAGAGCGGCGTGCGCGAATCCCAGCTCGGCGAGCAGGCGGCGCGGCCGCGCCACGCCGGCGCGCTCCCACGCCTCGGCCACCGCGTCGCTCGCCAGCGCGTCGCCGGCCGCGCCCGCGCCCTCCGCCGAGGCGGCGAGCGAGCTCGACAGGGAGGCGTTGAGCCGGTCGAAGAACTCGCCGACCGAGATCTCGTCCGAGGCGCCGGTCTCGAACACTCGGTCGACGAGGTCGCGGTCGACGCCGCGCATGCGCAGGCCGCGGCACAGCTGCAGCGCGCGCTCGCGGTCCACGGGGCGGTCGTGGTCGAGCGCGGGCGCGTCGTCGCGGCTCTCCATGGCGGAGGCGCTGCGCTTGCTGCGCTCGCGCGGCGCGGCGCGCGCGCTGTCGAGGCGCGACTCGGACGCGCCGCGCGGGCGGGCGGCGCCGTCGGCCGCGGCGCGCTGCGGGCGGGAGCGGCGCCCGTACCTCTTGGCGCCGAACACGAACTTGGGGGCGACCTCGCGGCCGGACGAGTCGTCGTCGCTGTGGTCCGGCGCGGACGGGGCGGGCGACGCGGCCGGGGCGGGCGGGGCGGAGGGCTCGCCGAGCACGGAGAGCAGGCCGGAGCGGAAGTGCGCGAAGGTGACGCGCTCGGGGCGGCGGCGGAACAGCTCTTCGACGAGCGCGGCGCCGCGCGCCTCCAGCTGCAACGCGTCACAGAGCTGCAGCACGGCGGCGCGGTCCAGGGCGCCCTCGTCGCCTACGTCGAAGGTTTTGAACACTCGGTACAGCTGTTCTTCGTAGGGGTTCGAGGGCGCACCGTCCATGTCTCGGGGTCGCTCGTGTACCGGACGGGCCATGTGAACCGCATCGAGCTAGATATTTACTTTGAGAACATCACATGTTGCGTTCTATTCTAATAAAAAAAATACTATGAACGAGAACAAATTATGTTGCCAAATACCACTGCCTAATGTCAAATCATGTCAAGTTGACATATGATGAGACGTCGTTGTCATAGGCAACTTTTAGTGAGCATTTTAGAAGTCTGAAGCTTTATTTTTCACAACTTCATGTTTAATCTGTTTTAAATTCACTTAAATAGATACAGCTTATCTGAACAAATATAATGTATTCTTCTTAAAATTTGGACTGGACATCATTAGTTATTAAGGAAATAACAGGCTATAATAATAATAATAATATCGGTTAATATCGGTTTCTCCCAAACAAAATCCTATCTTTGTAAAAGCTCCCCATCGAAATGTCAGACAACAATATTGACCTATCAATATGACGTTGACAAGCTGTTTGACATTAACTAAGGCCAATACTACATTACAGAGTTTTTTTGGCTGTGTTCCGAAATACACTGCGAGCACTGTAAGGTGTGACGTCACTTCAGTACACTGCGAAGCCGTTCCTTTATAGTTAGGTATACTGGGTACTGCTTAAAACGGAACGCTGTCAGCACTGAGACAAACACTGAGAGCACCTTACCTCGAAAACGCCAGTGCTCACAGTACAAAGATGGCGTCGATTAATGACGTCATATATTTCCCTAGGATACTGCAGCAGTTTACTGTCAGTTAAAACGGAACGAATTTCTCCACAGTAAGAGCACTGAGCAGTGCTCGCAGTCTATAACGGAACACAGCCTTTATCAACTACAAGGCCCTTGACTGCAATCTCACCTGATGGTAAGTGATAATGCAGTCTAAGATGGTAGCGGGCTAACCTGTTAGGGGTATTAGATTAGATTACAACAAGCAACTTACTATGACACGTTTACACGATTTCGCACATAGCAAATTCGATGGGTAGTAGGTATTATTTAATTCACAGATTGAAAGATCAAATCTTGCTTAAAGATAAATAATTTGAAAGATGATTGGCATTTGGCATACACAAACGATTGGGAAAAGACGTCATTGTTATCGGAATATTGTTTAATATTGTATTGTAAAATGTATATTGTAAAAACTGATTTTGAAATACGGTCCCTTGCTGCAGCCGGAACCTGGTGATTCTCCCTATATACACTGTAGTCTGTGCTGGTGATATGGATAACGGGGTGGTAACGGGTTGGGTGTCAAACCGGTTAGATAAGTCGTGTGTGTGATAGTAGCCTTATTTAGTGATTTATCTTCTTCTTCTTTTCGTTTATGCCTTTATGGCTTTTATTAGTGCCAAAACAGCACAATGCAGTGATTTATCTATTTGGAAAACAAATATTGACGAAAATCACGAAAATAGAAAATTAAACTGAAATAGCTAAATGCAAAGGTTAGTCCGGTGATTAGTTCTAACTTTGGAAACTTGATCGTAATTTTATATCGACCTTGTTGAGCAAATTATTTCAAGACTCAAGTTTACATACCAACCCACAACAAAGAACTAAATAGTAAATACAAATACCCTAATCAAATTGCTTAGTGCGCACTGCGCAGTGTTTATTGGATGTTTACAAATAATTCGCGGCTGGTATACGGTGTGATCTTCCGCTGGAATTAATATAAAAGTACGCAAAATGGTATTCAAGAAAATTAAAATAAGAAAGAGCGATCTAAGCAATCCCCTGATCGGCCAAGAGTCGGCAGAGCGTAGGGAGCGTTTCTCGAGCGCCGCGCTGGTCGCAGTGTTCGTGTCCGTGGCCGTGGTGTTCTTCACGCTGCTGTCGTGGGCCGCCGTGCTCGAGTCTACGGCGGTGCTGCTCGACGACGGCGATAGCGATAAGGTACCGAGTTGGGATGACGACAGCAGTCCTGTGGCGGAGAGGACGAGCCAAGTGGTGTCCTGCTACTACGACATGCCGGGCGCGGGCGCGACGCCTCAGCTGCGGCCGGCGGACATCCACCCGCACCTCTGCACACACATCAACGTCGCCTTCGCACGGATACAGGACAAGCGGATCTTTCTGGAGGAGCATCAGCGAACAACTATATCAGATGTAGTCAAATTAAAACAGACCAATCCCGACTTGAAAGTGCTCCTCTCGGTGGGGGGCGCGGGCAGCCACAGCGGGTTTCAGGACATGGTGTTCAACCACACCTGCAGGAAAACATTCATAAGATCCATCAAGTATACCCTCCGAAATCTGTCCCTGGACGGCATCGACCTGGACTGGGAGTTCCCTGCGGTGGACTATCACAGCGAGGTGAGCAAGAGAGAGAGGCAGCACTTCTCCCAGCTGCTGCGGGAGATCAGGATGGAGTACCGCCGGGAGAAGAGGAGCTACCTGCTCACGGTGGCCGCCGCCGCCCCGCAGGTCATCGTGGACGCCGCCTACGATGTGGATCAAATCAACATGTACGTGGACTACGTCAACATAATGACGTACGACTTCCACAGCTACACATCGTTCACTCCGCTGACGGGGCTCAACTCCCCGCTGTACGCGCGGCCCGGCGAGCAGCTCTACCTGGCCACGCTCAACATCAACTACACTGTGGAAATGTACAAGAGCAAGGGGCTCCATCCTAGTAAAATTGTGGTCGGCATTCCTACATACGGCCACTCGTTCACTCTGATCAACAGTGAGAATACTAAAGTGGGCAGCCCCGCATCCGGCTTCGGAAGTCTAGGGGACCTAGGCTTCGTCAACTACACTGACATATGTACATTTTTAAACAAATTCCAACACGAGATAACAGTCAACACGGACGAGGATGCCAAAGTGCCCTACATGTACAGAAACTCAGAGTGGGTGTCCTACGACGACCCGCAGAGCGTGACAGCGAAGGCCTGCGCGGCGCCATGATCTACTCCCTGAACGCTGACGACTATGGGGGCGTGTGCGGGGTGCGGGGGGCGGGGAAGTTCCCACTGGTGGTTAGCGTCAAGAACACACTGGAAGGCATGTTAGTGGATTAGATGAATGGATTGAACAAAGCTGATGCAGTGTGGTGCACACAGTCATAGTTTACCTTCTTTTTCCTGGACACGTAGGTGATTTTGTACATGGCACAGGACCTCATCGCTGCTGCGAGCTCGCGTCTGCGCGCGCGCGCGCTCGGCTCGTGCTGGGCGCCCACGCGCGCTCGGCAGGAGCGGGCGGGCTGCGGCTCAGCCGCACGGAACCGCGCGCCGCGGGACACGCGTCCACTTCATTACCGTACTTTTACAATTAGAAAATATGTAAGAAACCGTATGCTTCGAGTGGGAGTTTCCACTCGACCGCCTCGCACGCGCTCGTTGCCACATATTAACTAGATAATTGTTATAAACAGTAGTTATTGACAGTTATGTACAAACGAATTGTTTAATCTATTTGTTAGCCAATTTATTCCCGTTTTTTAGCATTTCATATGCAATTGGTATGATTTTGTTATTTATTTACTTACTGTGATTTTAATGTAAGATAATTAGGTACTCGTAAGTAATAATGTATTATGCTGAGGCTGTGAATCTGTTATTTTACTGTTATGAAATGTAAATTCCCGTTGCAATAGGTACAATAAAAGTGTTTAAAAAGTGTTGTATTTATTTCATAAATCAAGAATGAGGATTCAAACACGGGTCTTTCGATGTGAGAGCTTAGCTTAGCTTCCGAAATCGAAACAGTGATTTTAGGCGGTCGTCGTCGTCGTTGTCTCAACCTATAGACGTCCACTGCTGGACGAAGGTCTCCTGCATGGATCGCCACAGAGCACGGTCTTGTACCGCTTGCTTCCAGCGGCTCCCAGCTGCCCGCTTGAGATCGTCCGTCCACCTAGTGGGGGGTCGTCCAACGCTGCGCTTCCCGGTGCGAGACCGCCATCGAGCACTTTGGGACCCCAACACCTATCGGTTCTACGAACTATGTGCCCCGCCCATTGCCATTACATTTTAGGCGGTACGGATTTTAAATTGATTTATACTTAGTTTGTTCAACCGGGAATCGTACCTTGAGCACAGGCGATATTAGCACCGCTACTGGGGTCCAAATCCAAAATAAGAAAACAAAGTAGGTAAGAGGTATCTCGCTTCTCATTATTTGGGTGTTTCCTGTCTGTGACAGACACACATTCTGTCCCCAGGCTCGTACTTAAATAGCTCAGAAAAGTTACTAATGCGTGCCCGAGGATCGAATCAGGAGGGCGAACGTCTAAACCTGTATGCTACGGAACCCCAGCTGATCGGTCGTCTTTCACGCACCTGCTCAGTATAATATAGTGTAAGTAGGTACATACCTTTAGAGTATCTAAGTATTATGCGCGCAGCTAATGGCATTGAGAATCGACATTGGCTGAGCACCGTCAACCGTGGGAGTCGGTGCATTTTTGTTAAGTTCAAGGCTTTTCCAATACAAGGAAATTTTCCTCCTACTGTATGCTAAGTAGGTAGGTGGGTATCGGATTAGCATAAACTGCTAAATTTTAGATAGGTACCTACAAAAAACTAAAACATGAGTATTTTTAGGTATTTATTTCACGCCACAATGAGTGGGAATGTCTGTTTTCGTCTCATAGTAACGGCGCAGTAGGTTTCTGATAAGTTCTGTCCATTTTTAGGGTAGGTATTATATATTTGTCTTAAGTCTAGTTAAATACTGCTAAGTTACTCGTCAACTCTTCTTCGTAGAATCTGCTTTCCGAAACAGTGGTAGGTAACTAGTCAGTTACACTTCAGTGCTAGACTTTGAACGTCAATAAACACAGAAGTCAGAGTTGGTACATTTTGACCCTTTACTTATACATTGATGTAGAATTATGCCCTTAAACATTGAAGAGGTATGAAAATGATTCAGTTTACTTTTTATTGGTGGTCAAAGATAACGGTAAAAGGTAAACTTTGCAACGCAAATTGTAGCTAGGTTTTATTGTTATTGGTTTAAAAAATAAAAGGCTGTGTAAAAATAGGAAGCTCTTTAATATGGCACTACCTTACAGTACCTACCTACATCTAACTCTGTGACGCGTGATTTTGTTATGAGACAGCGTTTGCAGGAAGCCAAACCTAGTAGCTAAGGCTTCCCAAGAGTACCTAACCATACCCCTTAGGGCACTAGTCCATGACAGCCTGGTCCCCTGGGCCCTGGGGGGCTAGGTACCACATTCGGATCGGACGATAATAGTATAGGAATGTTTACAAAACAATAGTTATTATAGATTATAGTATTCAATTGATTTTTAAGTTAAATCGCGCACCTTGAGCCTTCGCAAAGAGCGAGCGCCAACATTCCTGGCGCGAGTCCCACCAACTATCTGACCCGGTGGCCAAAATTGGAACTAATTTTTATGCTTGTTTAGTTTTGGTTTTTATTTCATTTTTCAAAATATGTATTAGCGACGCCGCATCAGATAAGTTTGTGGGACTATACCTAGCCGCAGGGTCATCGCAGATGACGAAATATTGTTCGCGTACAACATATTACTAGGTGCTATTTAATTTATTAGTGGGTAAAAAGTATACTGAGGATTGCTTCAATCTGCTCAGACCCGTACGGGTACAGTACTGTATGCTGCTGCATGGCAAACGTGGAACAACTTAATATAGACTAGCTGATGCCCGCGACTTCGTCCGCGTGGATCGAGGTTTTTCGTTTCCCGCGGGAACTCCTTAATTTTCCGGGATAAAAAGTAGCCTATGTGTTATTCCAGACTATAATCTATCTCTGTGCCAAATTTCATCCAGATCCGTTCAGCCGTCGGGGCGTGATTGAGTAACAAACATCCATCCAAACTTTCGCATTTATAATATTTATTTGATTGTATCATAAACGTAAGTGAAGCACCATGTACCTTGAATATAACCACAATCTCCCTATAGGTACAGACTACTTGCTATTAGCGCCATCTACATTGTATACTTAATGTACTTACGCTATGGGAGCACTCGCAATACACTAACTTTCTGATTGACCAATTGTTTGAGATCTATTTACATAAGACTTGAGTGTACACATTGGAGAAGGTCGCAGTAGTAGAATAAGGCCAATATTAGTGCTTGTGCTTCTACCAGAGGGCTCAGTAGGAGCACGCGGAAACAGACAATTGAATATCATTGTGTTAGTACTGGCCTGCATCCTGCCTGCAAGTCACAGGCCGGCGGTGCCGGGAAACTGTTTTATTAAAATACCAACTTTATCTTTTATGAAGTGTGCCTATGCAAAGATTTTCTTAAGCCTGATCCCCATTCAATCCCAGTCAGTAGATCAGGTTGTATAGTTTGCGAGAGCTCTTAATCTACTTTACATATGGCTGGTCTGGACAACTAACAGGCACTCTTCTCACTCACCGCACAGGATACGATCAGGGGAGCATGTCCGATAACTGAGATAAGGTATATATTAAAATCTGCACTTCACTGCATAGATTTTGAAGTTTGATTTATGAGTACCTAGAGAGTAAAACATGCTTTTTAATCTATACCATGATTTTTAGACTTTTTCTTGATTAATCTAAAACATAATTAAGTATCAAAACAGGTCTATGCATCTCATTTTTGCCCCCTGAATCATATCCTGTATAACTACAAACAATTTTAAACCTGTAAAATTAGCAAACTAGCAAAAGTAAAAGCAAATAGTGAGAATTTTAACAGATTGAGATATGAATAGACCTTATAAAGAAATAATTCTAAAACTAACTAACCTAAATAAAACTCTTAAGTAAATCAAAGCATACATATTATAAATTATTCTATTAGTCTATGTTCTAAACATAGTAATATTGTCTAAAACCATCTTTAAGATGTAAATTTTAGTTTAACTTATTATGGCAATTCAATTTCAATCTCAATTTTATGCCTAATGGAAATATTATTTGTTAAAAGAGAGCTCAATTACATTTTTGAGTATTACACCAAGCAGGCAAATATTATATACCTTTATGATTGATTCAATACAAAATAATGAATGTCCAATCAAAACTTATAAAATAATAAGAATAATCTGAAACTTTAAAACCTTTGATTATTATTACTGAATTTATGTGAAATTAAAGAGATTTGTAATAGTAGATTAGTAGCCAAGGGCTGTAAGGCATCAATTGCAGCCCGAGATATTTAGGCGCACGAGCGCAGGGAGGGCGCCTATAGTTCGAGGGTGCAATTGATGCTTACACCCAAGCTAACTACTCTGCTTTACATCTCGATTGTGAGGTAAAGTAGGTCCTTATTACCCCCAAATGGAGCTTGTAGGTGACCAATTAGCGCTCGAGGGTAATAATGTAGCTAGAAAAGCCCAAGGGCGGTAAGTAATTTAAAAAAAAAACTCTTCACTCTTTCAAAAAGTTCGCGTACATCTAACCATCATACTTTTTTTAATTACTTACCGCCCTAGGGCTTTTCTAGCTACATTATTACCCTAGAGCGCTAATTGGTCACCTACAAGCTCCATTTGGGGGTAATAAGGACCTACTTACCGAATATGAGAGATGTAAAATATGATAATGTACATAGGTGCAATTGTTGTACACAACTGTTGGCGTAAGCCATAATCTGGCAACTTGTGGATTTATTTATACCATTGGACATCCCTGCAATTTCTAATTTTACTTTAACATCGAGAATAATAAATTCAAATTAAATTGTATTACTTACTCAGGATGTAGGAACAGCATTTATCATGTTTTGATAACCAAGGAATGTATCGAATTAATCTCGTTCTAAATGCATAGCGGAACAAGCAACGTGCAGGACAATTATTTAGTGCTGCTGTACCCTGCTCCTTACTCTACTTCAACACTACATTAGTACAGCTAATGTTGTAGATTTTGCACAAAATGTAAATTCATTGTATCACAAACTATAGGTATACAATATACATAATATACTCTATACTTCTCTATGCATATATATAATATCATCAAGTATCTAAATATTAGGATATGGCAACTTAACAACTTATTGTCTAATGGAATATCTATCTTATGTTTGAATTGGGGTCTCCCTCTCACCCAGTGGAGCAATGTGACAACTGAAAAGCTGACTGCACCATTATAAGCAGGTATTGATCACACTGCTGGCATTTCAGTCAAACTATTTACTTTAAAATGAGTGAGGTTATGCAGGTTTAAGCCAATTCTAAAACAGTAACTTGTCTTGATAAATGATAACTATTACAACATTTTATAGAGATCTGCTCCATGTTTAAACTTTAAGAATCACACAAATAACATGTTCATAGTACTCAGCCATCACTTCAGAGTACGACTACTTTACAAATCACTAAGAGCATGTAATATTAAGACTATGTTATCTAACCCCTAGTCTAGAGCAGGACGGTTCCCTTCACTGTGATATCACTTCATACTCCTATACAAGCTGCAACCTTATGCCGTGATATGTGAATCTACATTGACAATTTTAATTTTAAATAGACTCTGCCCCAGTACCAAGCTTGTCAGTTTCATAAAATAGATTTACTTATTCATGTGGACAAAATTTATGCGATTACTATGTCAAGACTGACAACTTGGAAAGCGCTTTCTACTCACTGCTAACTGACAAGAAACAAACACACAATGCTAACTATAGCAGCTATATGTTCCGATTGGCTAACAATACTAATGTTTGTGCTAAACTATAACTGTACAGTACTATCAACAATGTCATAAAATTTAATTGCTACAGGAACTATCAACTGCAAAACTCAAATGTGATAGTGACAAGTTTGGTGCTAGGACAGTAGTGTTGTATAACAGAGATTTCAACCAGTGAGAATATACCTAGTGAGTAGTTTGATATGGGTCATCGTGGGGTGGCGGGCTACGGCGGTGGCGGCGCGTGCTACGTCTGCAGCCAGTGGAACATGAGGCTGTGCACGGTCTGGTAGTCCAGCTCGGCGTTGGGCGCGCTCAGGAACTCCTTGAGGTCGCGCGGGGCCGGCGGCCGCGGCGGCTTGGCCTCGGGCGCGCTCTGCGCAGAGTTGTCGTCCGAGGCGCAGTCGGAGGAGCCCGCCTCACGCGCCTCGTCGGCGTAGCGCAGGCGGCACAGCGTGGGCGGCTCGTCGCCGTCGCTCGCCTCCTCGTCCACGGACACGCACGCCTTGCGCGCCGCCTCGCCGTCCGCACTGTCGCGCCCGCCGTCGTGTTGCCTCCTCGCGTTCTTCAGAGCCCTGTACCTCCGCGACCTCTCCCTTTGGAGCCTCCGTTTCCGCTCGTCGGCCCTCTCCAGCTCTTCCGCAGTTTTCTTTGTTGCATTCTTTCCGAAGAAATACCTCATGAAAGACTCGTCGCAGTTCCGTTTCGACAGATAGCTCGCCATCAACTTGTAGTAGTACTGGTTGTCCATACCCTTGTGCTTGATATGAGAGGTTTAAGGGAGACAAAAGGAAAAATAAGGGCTATATAATTAATAATCTGGAAATTGCGAAATAAAAATAATAAGAACGCAAGTGCATGACGTGACGTCATTTGACACATGCATTTGACATTCGTGATTCGGGGTGCGTTCCGAAATACACTGAGAGCACTCTGGAAGTCCCCAGTAAAGAGCACTGCCAGTGCTCGCAGTGCTTTTAACGGAACACACATGTCTGTGGAACACACACTCGATCACAGACGAAACTTCGTATTCGTGCTTGTGCGACTTTACAGCCTGTGTTTACAGCACAGACTACAGTGTTTAACTATAGGGAGATTCTAGCCTTTTTGACAAAGAGCTTTTTGAACCTGCTCTGAGTCGATATATACCTGAGTTTAATGAAAACTGAATTAAAATCGGCCTAGTATTTTAAGAAAATACCAAAAATCAATTAGGTAAAATAAAACAAGAAACGCTCAGGAATAAATTTATAGAAATGAATCAGAAGAAGCCTCAAATAAATTATATCTTGACCTCAAAACAGCCGGTAGGTAAGTATTATTAGTGCTCGTGTGTACATACTATGAAAGGTCATCGATATGGGGGTGGAAATTCACCCGTCGCGTCGCGTCGTCTTGCTATGGTATGGTGAGTGTGTTCAGGGACTTTTCCATCTGTTCCTAAACGCTAAACATAGGCATCATCGATCACCGCCGTAACGTATTTATACGATACGGCGGTGATCGATATAGATAAGATGAATCTTCGCCTATTATTCTGGATCATGGAGGAAGGAATTAATGTTCTGGATGTTAGTTTGACGATAAACGACATCAAGAGCTTCTAAAATCTAACCGGTACTTTACAGAGCCATTTCCTTATCCATACACGACTTGATTTGGGCTGTAATCGGATATCCAATTCTGTGGTATTTAAACGTAACTGTCTCCGTTTTGTCGTCGATAGACTAAAAACTTTGATTTGGTAAAGGATAAAAATGGGAAAGTCAATAAAACACAGATTGGTATTAAACGGTTTTATATTCCATAAGTGTACTATTGGTCTGTGGTCCGTGTATCAGAAGACGGGTATGTGTGTGCGTTTCACGGCGGAGAGGCCGTCGTCCCAGGTGAGCAGCGCGCTGAACGACAGGTACAGCGCCACGGCCGACATCATGTGCCACAGGTCGTGACTGTCGTAGAACTGCAGCACCTGGACACACCACCATTATAATATTATTAGCAAGGACTTCAATTTATATCAAACTGTCAAACAAAGAATGTGAACTTATTTTACTAACGCCATCTAGTCTGAAATGCGGGACAGCGCTATGGCGGGGACAAGGACAGGGTTATACAGATGAGAAGCATGCCCTACAAGTCTGACGGCGGACTTCCGGCGGCGCCCGCCAGCAGCGCCCACGCGTACCAGCGCAGGCGCTCGCCGTGCGCCAGCTTCATGCCCAGGTAGAACACCATGTACAGCAGAGCGTTGCCCAGCAGCACCAGCAACATGTGGTACCTTGCAGTGGTGGTTGCGGTGTCGGGAGAGCGCGGGCGTGGCGGACCAGTCCGAGGAGCCGGACACGAAGAAGTAGAGCGCGGGCGCCCAGGCGGCGGCGGCGCCCGCCAGCAGCGCCCACGCGTACCAGCGCAGGCGCTCGCCGTGCGCCAGCTTCATGCCCAGGTAGAACACCATGTACAGCAGAGCGTTGCCGAGCAGCACCATGAGCATGTGGCCCGCGAAGTCGCCGCCCTGCCGCAGCAGCCTGCCAAATGTGTTAATCCAGTATATAACCTACGGTAATACGTACTAGGCAAAATTTCCCTAACGCGATATACATTTAGCAACGAGATCATCAACGCCACCTATGTGACACAGTTGGCGCTGATACAGCGCGAGGTTACCCGTATAACGCCAGCATCCAGTTGAGCGCGTTGCCGACGACGAGCATGATGAGCCGCGCGCGGTACATGGGCCGCGCGCCCTGCCGCAGCTCGCTAGCGGCCAGCGCCAGGCTCTGCTTCTCTGTGCAAGTGCCAAATACACATGGTCGGTTTCAGTAGATAGATGCAAACAAATGCGTTTACTATGTTCCCGAGACTTGAGTCGCGAAGTGAAAAAGTCTTGCAAGATGTTTCATCCTTCACATAAAGGGTTAATTTTCTAAAATATCAATATAAAAGTGCATTTTTATGAAGGTAAAATAATAGGGCTCACGATCTTATTGTCAATTGTACCGGCCCAAATACAGCACACACACACAGTCACCTACCGAGGCGGAACTGGCCGAAGTAGTAGATGTGCAGCGACAGCAGCAGGAACGTGAACACGTGCGCCACCGTGAACACGCCCCAGAACACGCGCCCGCCGCCCAGCACGCCCCACACCACTGCGCCATGCACACACATACACACGCGAGTTAACTATCGGAACAGATAAATAAACAATAGAAAGAGAAACAATACAGTTCTCTTTCTTTTTCCTAACCTTTTGTGTAACAATAATAAATTCATATCATAGATGGCGCTGTATTATTTTGTATCGCGCTATCGACTAGATCACTAGAGGAACAGTTAAGTTATTAACTGGTTTCTAATAATGTAAAGACATCATTAAGCGTCTGTAACATGAGTCTGAGGCTATAGCACAGAGGGAAGGAAGGAGTAAGGTAAGGTAAGGTAAGTACCGGTGGCGATGAGCGCGGCCAGCACGGCAAAGGAGGCGTGCGCGCGCGCGTTGATGTCGGGGTGGCGCGCCTGGTAGATCTTCACCATGATGAGCGCCGCCAGCACGTACATGAACGCCGTGTCTGCAACAACCGTAACACACAGGACCACGTCCTCGAGATGGGTAATAACTAACTGCACAACCCAAGCTCTGACCAAGTAGAACCATCTGGGAGCATTCCATATCCAATGAAAATTTAAGAACATAAATTGGCACAGAAGTTAACAATAATTAAAATTGGCTATTTGCTCGGAAAAGTTACTTCTGCCAAGATATATAAAAAAGGGACTGTTCATCCGGAATGTTTTGAAGCAGGCCTGGGCCCACGTATGGATGTACACACACACACACACACACACACCCCACAAAGATATTGTGTAGATGTGGAACTCACCGAACTGGAAGTTGAGCCGGTTGGGGCACACGTGGTAGCTGGCGGAGAGCACGGCCACCACCATCATGCCCGCGCCCAGCGCCGACAGCAGCCCGTAGTGCGCCGGGATGCCGTACTCCTGCCGACAACACGTACGCGCGCGTTACACCCCCCTCCCGAGGTACTGGCTGCATCTCTATATATTATAGAGTTCAGCTACCCACAGCTAGTTACCACAATAATATATGTTTAAGATTTACTTTAATATTCGAAAACACGGTTATTATTGGAATTAAAAAAAACATGTTTCAATGTGTGGACGGAACAATCAGAGGACGACACAGTGGACGACTCCACATGTTGACAGGTCACAGGTGAAGTTACTAACGGCATTTGGATATTTTCCAGCAGCGTTACTCATTTTCCAAATATAGCGACACATTTTATGACACACATAAAATACCGGTTTTCAAGTTTTAGATCATGTAAACGAGAATTTCAGAACAAGAAAAAAACCGGCCAAGTGCGAGTCGGACTCGCGCACCGAGGGTTCCGTACAAACCTGTAGTAAGTTTTACGATTTATGACGTATTAAAAACAAGACGAAATGAACCGCAAAACTAACTTTGTTTGTAGAGGTTTTCTGTTAATATCAAAAAAACTATGCTAGTTAGAGCATTGGCTATAGTTTTCCTGTAAAATATACATAAATTCCTATTGACCATAATTATTTCAGATTTTTCGATTGGTAAACTCCGGAGATAAGGGGGGGAACGGTATTTTTTTCGACATTTTGCCCGATAAATCAAAAACTATCATGACTAAAAATAATTAAAAATCTGTTTTAGAATGTACAAAGTAAACCCTTTCATATGATATCCCACACAGTACAGTTATCTCACTTTTAAATTTCAACCCTCCGATTTTCCCCCCTTTTTAAATAAGAACAAAAATAATTTCCAATTTTTTTTAATTCCAGTGTCTTTGGGCCACTAATATACACAACAATTCCAAATTTCATGTCGATAGCTTCGGTAGTTACTGAAATAATCGAGTGTGACGGACGGACAGACGGACAGACGGACAGACAGACGGAGAAAGTCGCACCATAAGGGTTCCATTTTACCATTTTGGTACGGAACCCTAAAAACAACATTTTAGGATCAACGCAGAGTAGATTCTGTTAGTTCCGAATGTGACCGGATAAGTCTGCTAAGCTGTAACACACGACCGTGTCACCTGGTGTCGCGGCTCGCGCTTGCGGCGCAGGCGGCGGCGCCGCACCTGCAGCATGAACAGCGCGCCCAGCAGCAGGTAACCGAGGTTGGAGAGCACGTGGTTGAAGTCGGACAGCGCGCCGGCGCGGTGCGCGCACAGGAAGTTGTAGTAGCAGTAGTCCAGCGAGCCCGACACGTTCAGGAACTGACACAGAGCGGATCGAAATGTGTATACAATTTCTTCGAGGAAAATATATCAAGCTAAATAAATAGCAAAGAAAACAAAAATCTGGTACTGTATGAAAATAATAGCAATATTACTACTAATCAATGTATGCTATGCTGCTGGCTGTCTGCTCTATGCCTGGAAGGGTGGGGGATCCCATAGGATTAATGATATATTATGATGAAATCGTAGAAACTAGAAACAGAAATCCTCTAGAAGTCATAAATTATACCAAGTGTGTCACCGCAATAAAAGTACTTTCAATTGACTCTCTGATATAAGCTCAGCTCCGGGTTCAAGCTGGAAGCATACTACTACCGTGCACAGCATGTGCAGCGTGCAAGAAGGCTGCACACGGCAACATATTATAACGTGGATGTACGTACGACCTGGAAGGCGATGACGAACTGCACGACGGGCAGCGCGTAGAACACGGCCACCGTGTACAGCGTGTGCAGGTAGCGGTCAGAACGCGCGCGCAGCGTGCGCGGCGTGCGGCGCGCCAGCTCCGCCACGCGCGGTGACGTGGGCAGCCCGAACGGGCCCTGCGGGGAACATCACATTTATTTATTTGTGAGAATATGATGATGATGATGTCCTCCTGGCCGATTTCGGCCACGGCGACTGCTTGGGAAAAACTCCTAGTATCTGGAGGGCATTTGATGTTCTGCCCTTTTATGTGCCCTCATGTGGCTGGCATATCCTATTTTTGCTACAAATGTACGGGAGCAATGTGGACATGTCAAGGCACCGTTTACGAAATTATATTGTATGGCCGCAGGTGGCCTGGTCTTCAGGTCTTCTCGCTTCTTATCAAGTTCCGACCTTCTCCGATCTTCATAATTTGTGATTTTTGAACGCACCAGATGTCTCCATCCTTGGCGATTACATGCTTGGCCTTCCCATGCAGACGATAGACTAGCAAAGAGAGTATTCTATTCTGAACTCAAGGATGGCAAGCGAAAGCCGAGTGGCCAGTTCCTTCGTTACAAGCTAACCCTGACGTACAAATTTCTTGAAAGAAAGATCGAAAGATCTTCTCATTCCTATGGCCATGACATCTAGTAGCTAACGTCAATACTGTACGCCATTTCTGTGTGTTCTGCTCACCTGCGAGTTATTCAGCTGCGCGTGTCCCTCCTGGCCGTCAGTCGCGGTGGAGATGTCCTCCGGCGCGGTCCCGGCGGGGAGGCCGTTGCGCGGCGCGGGGGACACTGTACGCTCGCGGCTGATCTGATCAGTGGACGGCGCGTCATCCTCGTCGTCGGAGTTGCTGTCGTCGCCACTGTCGTACGTGGTGTCTATCACAATGAATTAAACTTTTACTATAATAGCTGTCATCATTTGCGACAAGAATATAACTTAAAAACTCTAGGTGCTTCTATAGGACTTGACCATGAGTTTATATGCTCAAGTATCTACTGGAGGCGCCGGGGTAACATTAACCTTAAAGTATTGTAATGTGGGACACAATGGTGTGAATAAATGGTTTTTCCTTGTTCCAAACTTTGTCCTACCTAATAGACAGATTTTATCGATGCTTTCAAACGTGGGGTAGCAAAGTGTGACTTGAGTCCGAAAACTCCGTTAATGGACAAGCGAGAGCAGATTATTTACTCACTGGAGCCGCGTCGACGCCGCGCAGATACTGGGACGGTTGCTTGTTCCGCAGCTGAAATAGTTAATACAATACGAATGAAAATTTAGCCTTGACAGTAAAATAAGATCTCCAAAATCGTAGGCAGTAAATTAGTCTGGTGGAATGCTTCGGCCGTGGCTAGTTACAACCCTACAAAGACGTGCAGCTGAGAGATACGATAGCGTGTAGAAACCGGTTAGGTTAGTATGACTGCCATACCCCTAACAGGTTAGCCCCCTACCGGTTTAGACTACATCATAACCACCAGGTGAGATTGCAGCCAAGAGCTACTGATTGTAGTAGAATAAACAAAATGGCAGTTACCTGAAGCGTCGGCCTCCGGCTTGGGCGCCAGCACAGCTTTGGGCAGCACGTGGCGCGCGAAGGGCGGCCAGCGCTGCGCCAACACCAGCGCGCCGAACAAAACGTAGAAGCACAGGAACACCACCAGCGTCACCACCGACGCTACGGCGTACTGCTCGCGAGTCAGCGCCGGCTGCGACACACACACACACACACAGCGTCACTTTGTGGGTGTGAGTTTGATATCGTTAGGTTGGCCGAAGGCGACACCCATACAAATGCCAGAGCCGGCTGCCGTGACAGTAGTAGCACCTAGAGGTACGGTACTCTCGCCTGTGGTCAGGGCTTGTTTTATCGGCAAAAATTTGGTACCAGTAGTCAGTATCCCAAAGTACGAAGGTAACGTTAAACAAATTGCGTACCGGTTCAAAACCTATACAAAAGACAGATCCGGATCTGACAGTTTAAACGCCCAGAGGTCTAGAGGTGACCTTCTCTGATCTCTCACCCTATGATCGAGAGAAGTAGGAAACTGCATACAAATTTAACATGAGAGTGACAGAATTTTGTATTGAAAATTCTCTAGACGCCTTCGTCGAACCACTCTTTGGATAGAACGTATCTCCTTGTGCTGTCTAGTGTTTGACTTAACCTTATTCAAATCATCCCTCTATCCCCGTATCTGATATATAGGGTTGAACTCTCGCGATCGATGGTGATTGTGAAAAAATGTAGATACCTAATTTAGTCCAGACTAATGACGGGGATTTAAGCTGGGACCCTGAGTCGCCTCATTGTAGACGCGAACTGTGTCGCTGGTTTTTTGTGGATATTCTGCTTCTCTGTGACTTCCACATACCCACTTTGTGAGCGATGCATTTTTCCAGCAAGTAAGAAAAAAAAGGTCCTCACCCCGACGGCGACGGTGAAGTCCTTCTCCCGCGAGGGCGCGGCGCTCTGCGGCTCGTCGATGCTCATGACGGCGTCCCCCCACAGCCAGTCCTCGTCGCGAGTCGCCTCGCCGCGGCACGCCTCGTCCGACGGGAACACCAGCGTTACCACGAAGAAGCCGCGCGGGTACTCGCTGCGCTACACACGCGCCGCCCGTGTTAACACGCGCCGCCCGTGTTATCACGCGCCGCCCGTGTTAACACGCGCCGCCCGTGTTAACACGCGCCACTGACACTCTACATCTACTATTTCTTTTTTTTATTGCGAGATAGGCTTGCGCTTAGACGACAATCATGCTTAGTGCAAAGCATTTTTGAGGTCTAGGTTGGAACGCGCTTTAAAAACAACAGGCTATGCGCGAAATCTCTTTACTTACGTTCTGCGGCCGATCGCGCATGCTTTTTTTAAAGTTCTAGCCCGAACAGCCTCCATAATAATTATAAATGCGAAAGTGTGTTTGTTTGTTGGTTTGTCCTTCAATCACGCCGCAACAGAGCAACGGATCTACATGATTTTTATGATTTTTGTACAGTTAAGGAGCTGGAGAGCTCACCATGACCTGCACAGCGCCGGAGTGTATCATAGTGAGACGCTGGCCGACCGTCGCCGCGTCCGTCAGCGTCTGCGCTATCGGGCACTGGAAACGGACAGGGTTCTGTTTTACTATCAAGTACTATTGTTTCTTGTTTGATGGATACATTTTCAAAAGAGGAAAAAAAAACATGTGGTGTCGTGGGACACCAGATAGGAACGAAGTTCCTTATTACATAAATATAAATTTTAAGTTATAGTCCAGGTAAAAAGAAAAACAACGCGAGCATGTCGCCGACGTGTTCGTGTTGTTTTTGCAATTTACTTTCATTGCAATACTGCCGTATATTTTACATAGGCTTAGTTTACGCTCTAAATTGAAATTGCTATTAAATTTTAAAAGAGGCGTTTCAAAACATGTAAACAAGGTCGACATCTAAGAGGGGTATATATTATGTCGAGACTGGAGTCTATTTTTAAAGTCAAAAGTGTTCTCAGCGTAGGTATGTGGTATTTACCGAGTAGTTCTGCACAGAGAGCATGGCGCAGGCCTCGCTGCCGGACGACACGACGAGTCGCACGCTGTGCTGGTCGCCGCTGAACGCGTAGTACGACACGCGCGGCGCAGACTGCACGACGACAGACAACACATGTTACACATGTTCCCGCGAACATGTCGATAGGCACCCGAGCTAGTCCTTTAAGATGACTAACTGGGGTAATCCAAAGCTCAGATCCAAAATTCAAAACAATGTCAACTTCGACCTACTCGGCTAGTAAATAAGTCAAGATTTTTTGAAACAAAATTAAAATGTACCTACTTACCTATATAAAAATAATTTATTATTTTGGCTAAAACGGGATATCGAACCCAGCTCTTTGTCATTCGCAATCAAACATAACATACTAACCACGTCACAAATTACGAGCCGCTCCAGATAAATCCATATTTAACTAATTGATGTACCTACCAATAATTATAAAAGCGAAAGTTTGTCTGCTGCACTTTGACGGCCCATCTGTTTAACCGATTTTGATGAAATTTGGTACAGAGATAGGTTGCAACCCGGGCAAGGACATACGCTTTTTAGGCAAACACTTTAGGTAGATACCTATATCCCGGAAAATTAAAGAGTTTCCGCGGGAATTAAAAACCTTAATCCACGTGTACGAACAACGAACTCGCGTGCGCAGGCACCATCTATAGTAGGTATACCTACTTTGCACGACAACAGCGATCCGGCTCCACGGTATAAATGCTTAAACAGCTTTGAATCCGCTGTCGTCATGGTTTTGGTGTGTTCAAGGAGACATTAGAGCAGAGAGTGTAGCGTACCTCGGTGGCGTTGACGCTCACTGCGCTGCTGAAGGGCAGCCGCCACACTGCGGGCCGCGACACGCGCAGCGCCACGCGCAGCGGCGCCGCGCACGCCGTCGACACGTGCACAGAGAACGCGCTGCGCGCCGCCGCGCCCTCTGACACACACGACACACGCTCAAGGGCCAACCGGAGAAGACCCCAGCTGCTGAACACCGACGGCTTCACCGTGCCTCGGAGGCCACGCTAAGCCATCAGTCTGGTTATTATCACTAATATCTAATAATAATCAATCTTCAATAGTATTCTTATAGTATTCGTATGCGGAAGGACCTGGAAACCCACCGCATTACTATCCCAAGATTTCTCCAATCTTTATGGCATGAATAGGAACGGGTCGCGACTAGAAGCAATGAGAATATGCCATAGAAAGAGAGAGAACATGATCCCAAAGATGTGTTTGTAAACGAAGAAGTGCGGAATAAGCTAAATTTTGCAAAATTGTGCGAATTTACGCACAAAACACCGCAGTCTTACTAGGGAGATACGTTGTATATTATGCTGTGCCAACTCACTCAACAAGATACTCAGTCTGTAGAGCGTTTGCCGCCCGGACACGGGACAGGCCGGACTGCAACAAGACCGTGTGGTTGGTTTGTTTGGATTCATTTAGGTACGGAAGGATTTCTCTCGGCATTGGAACGATTTGTATGATGACAAGCAAAATGTTGTGTTATTCACGCTGATTGCGGAACAAAGTTTATCGGGACAGTAAAACAAATTCTCGGCTTCAATTACAACTTTTTTTTCCCCGAGGAGCGGGAAATCCTCATACCATACCACCTAATTTGGCTGGCATCCAGCCAAATTAGGTGGTATGTCCGACGTCACCTTTCTCAGTGTCCTACGGACTAAAACCTCCTCCCTTCACTGGCCGTCCTTCCCATAAGCACAACAGCGACCAATGAAGATGTCGTTAGAAGATGTGAAGTAGGTAAGCTAGGACTCGCGAGATGTATAGTAATGTATACCGCAGTCGGCGACATCCCCGGTCGCGTCCGCGGTGTCGTCGGGGCACAGCGTGCGCTCCAGCTCGAACAGCGGCCGCGCCTCCAGCTCGTACGGCAGCTGCCACGTCACCGCGCCTGCGACAACCACGCGCCAAAGCCGCGTTATCTACAACACTTCGCGAGGCCGTGCCAACTTACGAAAATCTCAAGCTGCAGAGCTGAACAGTTAGATATATATATACATACTAAAATGTTGATTCATATTTTTTTTCATATTCATTTATTTATTTCGATTTTGGCTTGTATAAAGCTCTTACGAATGTCATATAAAATTACAAACAAAAAAAAAAAACATGAGACAAGATCAAAAAATTATAAAAATTAAACTTTTAAACAAGATCAAAATAACGATTTACAAAATATCATAAAATAAATAAATTAATAAATTCATGAGAAACAATCGTCAATTTGCAAGTCAATTTGTGTATAAAATATCTATTTACATAATTTTATGTAATCCAAGCTTGTTTGTCATCTACATACTTTACGTCATCGATTCTGTAATATGCCTTACTTAACTTATTTTTACATCTCTCATATTCGGTAAGTAGGTCCTTATTACCCCCAAATGGAGCTTGTAGGTGACCAATTAGCGCTCTAGGGTAATAATGTAGCTAGAAAAGCCCTCGGGCGGTAAGTAATTAAAAAAAGTATGATGGTTAGCGAACTTTTTGAAAGAGTGAAGAGTTTTTTTTTAAATTACTTACCGCCCTAGGGCTTTTCTAGCTACATTATTACCCTGGAGCGCTAATTGGTCACCTACAAGCTCCATTTGGGGGTAATAAGGACCTACTGACCTCACAATCGAGATGTAAAGCAGAGTAGTTAGCTCGGGTGTAAGCATCAATTGCACCCTCGAACTATAGGCGCCCTCGCTGTGCTCGTGCGCCTAAATATCTCGGGCTGCAATTGATGCCTTACAGCCCTTGGCTACTAATCTACTATTAATGTACTCTTTAAATTTACGATGTGGTAGATCTGTTACATTGTTCGGTATTTTGTTATAAAACCGAACACCGTGTCCGATAAATGACTTACTGGTTCTTTTAAGTCTTATATAATTTATATTAATATTTAATTTAATTTATAATTTTTTTTTTTGCAACAGTCTATTAAGGAGGGATTAATTTCTTTAACGTTTTAATTTTCTTTTTGCTTACTAATATCTCATGCACAAAGCTCATCAAAAGTTCTTAAACTGTCGGTTTACGGGGTTACGGACTGTTAATACGTTTAAATACTGTGTATCTAGTCAATAGTCCGTCCAGCACGAGCAAAGACGCCGGAAGTAGCATTGTTGTATAATAATTTGTTCATTTCATGTAGAACAACGTTTGTCACTTCTGATATATGTCCGGACTCTATCACCGGTTTGGAAAAAAGATTCTACTGAGAAGAACCGGCAAGAAACTCAGCCGTTGACGATTTATTGACCGAGCGAAGCGAAGGTCTCTGAGTCTACTTGGGTGAATTGGCACTTGTCCGTCCGTCCGTCCGTCTGTCAGAGCCTTATAACTTCTGAATTGCTGAACGTAATTACTTCAAATTTAAATATAATATGTAAACCGATGGCCTCCCGCTGAATATGGCTTAAAAAGTTATAAAAATCTTTATTTCAGGGGGGCTCTCATAGAAGCGAATGCGAAGTAAAATATTTTTTGTAGCGTTACATAGGGTTGCAGTATATCATTTTAAAGATAATTAGGAATAGAGTCCAAACATATTTTTTTTTGAATTTTTCTCCTAAAATTGACGAAATGGGGGGCTTTCAAAGTGGCGATTTTCTAACGGCCAAAGTTGACCTCAGAACTCTCGATTTTCTGAACTCTCAAGCCTGAAACTGGATCAATTATTTGAATTATATCCTGTACTTGAACAACAAATACTAACATTAGATAAATATTATAAGGAAACGAAATTATTTAATTTTTAATGATGATGATATTTTTAACAGAACTTCACACTGATGTCAATAGATGGCGCTCTGTGAAACCGCGAGGTCTCAGTTCGGGGCGAACCACTAGTATAGCAATTTAGTTAGCTATGTGTCCTATATAGTGCGTGAGTGTCAGCGTTGAACGCAATCGTTATACGTCATACTGATGGTGGATACTGTAGCTGCCGCTGACGCTAGAGGCGGAGGCTGGGGGCTGGGGAGTGGGGGCTACGCAATGCGCATCATACCAGCTCGCTGTCGCGCGGTGACGAGCACCGGGTGCGCCACGTCGCCGCCGTCGCTGCGCAGCCACACGAGGCTGGGCATGTCGTCGTACGAGCCCACGCCGCCCGTCTGCAATCACACACACGACACTTGACTAGAACTTGTTGGAACTTGGGGCTGCGGTGGCAGGCGTGGCCGTCTGCACATAGAGTGCTGGCTGCCCTATAACGATTGTGGCGTTTGAAACGTGTAATCCGCTAAAGGCTAAAGCAGACAAATCGATGTCATATCTGTAGATCAGTACAGCGTGTAGCTTTCGATATTCACCGCCCAGTAAGCCAGGAATTCACACCGCTACAACACCACACCACACAAATCTTCCAAATTATTATCAACGTAGGTACGTTTCGCGATGTTGTAGTTAAGGAACTAGGTTTAGAAGCTGGCAACGCATTGACGTCCCGCACATTGCGGGTGCTACGTTACATGCTCATGCAGGGGTGCATCAAGAATAAGCATAGGAGCTTTCATGTAACCCATCGTGCTGTTTATATTATAGGTATGTAGTGTGCTCACCGTCGGCGTGAACTCCAGGATGTACTCGACGGTGTTGTTGAGCAGCAGCGTGTGCACCTCATTGTACGTATATATGTAACACATGCTCACCGTCGGCGTGAACTCCAGGATGTACTCGACGGTGTTGTTGAGCAGCAGCGTGTGCACCTCATTGTACGTATATATGTAACACATGCTCACCGGCGGCGTGAACTCCAGGATGTACTCGACGGTGTTGTTGAGCAGCAGCGAGTGCACCTCATTGTACGTATATATGTAACACATGCTCACCGGCGGCGTGAACTCCAGGATGTACTCGACGGTGTTGTTGAGCAGCAGCGTGTGCACCTCATTGTACGTATATATGTAACACATGCTCACCGGCGGCGTGAACTCCAGGATGTACTCGACGGTGTTGTTGAGCAGCAGCGAGTGCACCTCATTGTACGTATATATGTAACACATGCTCACCGGCGGCGTGAACTCCAGGATGTACTCGACGGTGTTGTTGAGCAGCAGCGTGTGCACCTCATTGTACGTATATATGTAACACATACTCACCGGCGGCGTGAACTCCAGGATGTACTCGACGGTGTTGTTGAGCAGCAGCGTGTGCACCTCATTGTACGTACCTATACATGTAACACATGCTCACCGGCGGCGTGAACTCCAGGATGTACTCGACGGTGTTGTTGAGCAGCAGCGTGTGCACCTCATTGTACGTATATATGTAACACATGCTCACCGGCGGCGTGAACTCCAGGATGTACTCGACGGTGTTGTTGAGCAGCAGCGAGTGCACCTCATTGTACGTATATATGTAACACATGCTCACCGGCGGCGTGAACTCCAGGATGTACTCGACGGTGTTGTTGAGCAGCAGCGTGTGCACCTCATTGTACGTATATATGTAACACATACTCACCGGCGGCGTGAACTCCAGGATGTACTCGACGGTGTTGTTGAGCAGCAGCGTGTGCACCTCATTGTACGTACCTATACATGTAACACATGCTCACCGGCGGCGTGAACTCCAGGATGTACTCGACGGTGTTGTTGAGCAGCAGCGTGTGCACCTCATTGTACGTATATATGTAACACATGCTCACCGGCGGCGTGAACTCCAGGATGTACTCGACGGTGTTGTTGAGCAGCAGCGTGTGCACCTCATTGTACGTATATATGTAACACATGCTCACCGGCGGCGTGAACTCCAGGATGTACTCGACGGTGTTGTTGAGCAGCAGCGTGTGCACCTCATTGTACGTATATATGTAACACATGCTCACCGGCGGCGTGAACTCCAGGATGTACTCGACGGTGTTGTTGAGCAGCAGCGTGTGCACCTCATTGTACGTATATATGTAACACATGCTCACCGGCGGCGTGAACTCCAGGATGTACTCGACGGTGTTGTTGAGCAGCAGCGTGTGCACCTCATTGTACGTATATATGTAACACATGCTCACCGGCGGCGTGAACTCCAGGATGTACTCGACGGTGTTGTTGAGCAGCAGCGAGTGCACCTCATTGTACGTATATATGTAACACATGCTCACCGGCGGCGTGAACTCCAGGATGTACTCGACGGTGTTGTTGAGCAGCAGCGTGTGCACCTCATTGTACGTATATATGTAACACATACTCACCGGCGGCGTGAACTCCAGGATGTACTCGACGGTGTTGTTGAGCAGCAGCGTGTGCACCTCATTGTACGTACCTATACATGTAACACATGCTCACCGGCGGCGTGAACTCCAGGATGTACTCGACGGTGTTGTTGAGCAGCAGCGTGTGCACCTCATTGTACGTATATATGTAACACATGCTCACCGGCGGCGTGAACTCCAGGATGTACTCGACGGTGTTGTTGAGCAGCAGCGTGTGCACCTCATTGTACGTATATATGTAACACATGCTCACCGGCGGCGTGAACTCCAGGATGTACTCGACGGTGTTGTTGAGCAGCAGCGTGTGCACCTCATTGTACGTATATATGTAACACATGCTCACCGGCGGCGTGAACTCCAGGATGTACTCGACGGTGTTGTTGAGCAGCAGCGTGTGCACCTCATTGTACGTACCTATACATGTAACACATGCTCACCGGCGGCGTGAACTCCAGGATGTACTCGACGGTGTTGTTGAGCAGCAGCGTGTGCACCTCATTGTACGTATATATGTAACACATGCTCACCGGCGGCGTGAACTCCAGGATGTACTCGACGGTGTTGTTGAGCAGCAGCGTGTGCACCTCATTGTACGTATATATGTAACACATGCTCACCGTCGGCGTGAACTCCAGGATGTACTCGACGGTGTTGTTGAGCAGCAGCGTGTGCACCTCATTGTACGTATATATGTAACACATGCTCACCGGCGGCGTGAACTCCAGGATGTACTCGACGGTGTTGTTGAGCAGCAGCGTGTGCACCTCATTGTACGTATATATGTAACACATGCTCACCGGCGGCGTGAACTCCAGGATGTACTCGACGGTGTTGTTGAGCAGCAGCGTGTGCACCTCATTGTACGTATATATGTAACACATGCTCACCGGCGGCGTGAACTCCAGGATGTACTCGACGGTGTTGTTGAGCAGCAGCGTGTGCACCTCATTGTACGCCAGCCTGCGGACACACCGGCACAGCTTCACGTCATACGACAAGGAATCTGCTCACTACTAAGCTACTATTCTTATTTCTATGCTATAGTGCAGGAGGCATGAGACAAAGTAAACACAGCATGCTTCAGTGTCGACTTGACAATCTCTTTTTGCTAAATTTGCACAGTTAGTTAAGTGGCTAGTTATTAAGTGTTAAAGTTACTTAAATTATTCGTTAAAGGCAAAGCACCACTTGATTCGGAAACAAAACAGACGTTACTGCCCCAGCCCATTGGCACCGGTGACCGGGGCAATGTGGACTGCTGCGACACTTACGAGTATAAATGAGACTTCGCCAGTTCTGAGATAATGACACAAAACATCGTATTCACACGCTACTTACTTTTTTTTTTTTTTTATTTACAAAATAACTTTTACATAATATTACATATTAATAACTTCACGTCCTGAAACTCTCAAGAGTTTATGTGGACGTTGCACATTCCTCCTTAACAACTAAGTGTACATATTATACATATTCAATTACAATACAAATCAGCTGTTGTTTGCGTAAAATACCTATTTTAAAAGTGCTCGCTTACCCTCGAGTAACTTCGAGTACTTAGTTAGTTTGTTAACAGAACAAAAACATACCTACATTAAGAATATCAAATCACGACACATTAAACTATTTTGGCTAATGAATACTAATTTATTTAAAGCACGTTTAATTTGCAGCAAGTATTTACACCACGATCTCGTGCTACAATAAACGATGATACAGGAAGAGATATTGGATGAGATCTTTATTACCTATTGTTGTAATTTGTTTTAGTTTCATATAGAATTTAGTGATTGTTTAATTAATTAGCGAATAATATACGAGTACAGTACAGGCAGGCCTTGAACTGCGGATTGATAGTAAAACGACAAAAAAGTTCAATTGACCACAGGGAGTTATCGCCAACGATACAATTCGCTCATCGGCTAAATACCGAGAAAATTCCAGCCAAAAGTTTATTTAATCAAAATACGTCAGACGACGTGTTACTGTGGCGAACTATTTTGTATTATATAAGTAGGTAATATTATTATTAGATATACTTGTCCTTACTTAATTCTTAAACTTTAACTCTATGTATAAGTTTGCAAAGCTACTATGTCACAAATGTGTCAGGTAGGTATTATTAGGGCTTCTGAGCTAAGCCGCGGACGGACAGACAGGCAGACAGACAGACGGATATGGCGAAACTGTAAGGGTTCCTTCATCTTGTTGACTATGGAAAGGGGGAATTTCGGCCACGGCGGCCTATCTCCAGAGCGCGGTAGATATTATATAGCGCACAACTGCGCAAGTGTATGCGCATACATAGGGGCACTCTCTGTTCCTTTACTCTCATAGCACGGTCGGACGGAAAACTCGACACGACCGGAGAGAGGTCAGTCGCAGAATCGACGGCTTAACATGCTCTCTGAGGCACGGGGATGAAACTTCGTAACTCCGGGCTAGTATACTGAGAATTTCTTGTCAGAAAAACCCACAGAAAACCCAATACTTGTCAATACCCAGGACTCGAACCCGGGACCTCATCGGCCGCAGTCGATCATGCCAAGTGCTAACCACTAGACCAACGAGGCAGTCAATACGACCAAGCTCATAAATTATCGAATCCTTTGCTCTTTTATCGAATCCTTCTTAGGTAAACTAAATACTGGCTGTAATAACTATAGTATATTATATACTTACTGTAACTGAACAACTGTGACAGGCTCACTCGCGCGGACGTACCCTATGAACAGAATCACTACAGCCACACACAGGTCGGCCATGTTACCGAAGGCTCAAAATACTGGCTCAAAAATACCATCACACTTTGCAAGTTATATGTTTACATATTTACGTTAAACACAAATAAAATGAATTTATTGTTTATCTGTGTTAATCTAATGTTATTTATGTAATTTCTGAATCATTTCAATCGTCTAATACATAGGTTAAATTATATAGAGCTTATTTCACGGTAGACCGAGCCAAACAAAATATCTGTATCATTATTTGGACAGTTGTAAACCTCTATTTAAGTCGCTTAATTTACTCCCTTTGCCTTGTATTTATATAAAAGAAATGTGCATATTCGTAAAAAAGAATCCTAATCTTTTCACCAAACATGGAGATGTACTTGGGAAAGTAACTAGACATAGGGACAGATTGTTATTGCCCAACATGAAATTGCGCTTATACCAAAATAATTCCTACTGCATGGCGATACGCATATTTAATCAGCTTCCTCCTCACGTTAAAACTATGTCACTGCCAGCACTCAAATCATACTTAAACAAGTGGCTTTTAGAGAAGTGCTTCTACTCGATTAATGAGTACTTAGATCCCTTCAGATGACGAACTATAATACCAATGTGACTTTTTATTACGTGTATGATTATTGTATTTTTTTTTTTTTTTTTTTTTTTTAATAATTGTATGTTAATAATTAATAGAATGATGATTATAATTTATGTGATGTTTATCAATATGCTTTATACTACTTTGACATTATTTATATTAAAAATGTAACTTTTAACAGCCAAATTTGCACGCCTTGCATGGCAATACACTGTAACGTAAATTTTTGTAAAAACACCTGTATAACGTGTATTATGCAAATAAATATTCTTATTCTTATTCTGTAGGTAAATGTAAGTAGTTGTTTCCACAAGCGGTGTGAGCTAGGGACGGTTTAGAACTGGTACACTTGGACCGATGCTGGCGTCCACGGCTAGTAGGTGATACACCCAAAATCCGTTGACTGCTAATCAGTTATCAGATATGGGTTATCGGCGCCGATTTGTAGCTATCGATCGTCAACATTGCACATCACTTCTAGGTAAATACCTCCTGATATTGAATTAACTAGTTGAGTTTTTGACAGCCTTGCTGCCAAGCATTGTATTGTAACCATATTTGGACGAAGGCCTTGCCTTCTCTCTGGTTAAAAGAGTAGGTACCTAGCGAATTGTGACTCCTATTATACATCTATATAAAGAATTCAAGAGAAACCCCTGTTCAGGATTTGAACCTTTGTTTAAGTAAATCCTCACTTCCCGGCGTTCCTATTGCCCGCGACTTCGTCCGCGCGGTTTAAGTTTTTTGATTCTCGCGGGAACTACTTATATAATTTACCGGGATAAAAAGTAGTAGGTATATGTCACTCTCCGCAAACTAATTATAAACCAACACACTTTCGCATTTTTAATATTAGTACTTATGATAGCTTCAAAACATGTATTTTATCTTCTTTTTGTAAGTCTATGGTAGAGATAAATGGAATAAAATGGCTTAGCGATTTCCGTTTCCCACTGTTCGTTAGGAAAATCAGATGGCAGCCTAATTGGGCGGCTTTTTAGAACAATAAGCGGCGTTAGAACAATAAGCACGCCTTGCTCGACATTCCACTTGTAGGTACATTACGTCTTGAGTGGGTCTGTATCCGTAGCTGCATAGTGGAAATTCCACAGACGCGTACGATGCGATTTTCTGCCTTCTTTTTAATTCGATCTGGTAAGATATAGAACGCCCTTCCGGCTTCCGTTCTTCCCTCCGCTTTTAGTATTGGTTGATACCAATGCTCAGTCTACATACAGTCATACTAGATCATTGAACAGGCATCTTCTAGGCAAGGGCCTTAGGTAGGCATCACCACTTGACAGCTGCAAGTTTTACTGCAGCTGCAAGCGTTAGTCTATCAATTTTATAAGAAAGAGAGACGATTATGAAGGAAATAGAAATTTAATTCGCTATAATCCGCAACAGTAGGCAAACTATAAGGTACAGTGTATCTTGCACTTGCAGCTTGCGATATTCACCACACCGCATAAATCTTCCACATTCCAAAAACTCAACAATGCTCGATTCAACATCTCCTGAAGAAGCTCCGGTGTCGGAGTGAAACGTACGTTGAGAATAATTTGGAAGATTTATGTGGTGTGGTAAATATCGCAAGCTGCAAGTGCAAGATACACTGTACCACATAGATTTGCCTACTGTTGCGGATTATAGCGAATTAAATTTCTAGTTCCTTCATTATCATGGACTTCCGCAAAATAACGCCTGCTTCTATCCAATAAGAGAGACGATTACCTAATATTACAAGCATAAGAATAGAAGACATAGCATTGAACTGAGTGTTGTTATTCTCGCAAGTGTACAGCGCGTATTGCACGGAGCGATACGGCCGGCAGTGGGTCGGCGCGACGCGTCGTCGCTGATAGCTTATCTGCCTCAATTACAATTTGCTACGATTCTGATTTACTCTATTTGCAAGTCCCGCTCTAAGTTTATGTTATTACCAGATAATAAAAATCCCCGGAACTGGACGTTTCCTGCCAAGTGTCACATAATTAATAGTCTATTGTACACTGGCGCCAAGTGTGGAATTACACCAATCAGTTCAGCTTCAGTTATTTGAACTGAAGAAAATTACGTTCGTTTCGCTCCCTTTCTTTATTAAAAATACCGGCGTAGCACAACGAGTCAACATTCGCGCGACTCGTCCAATTGTGGAATTCGCGGCGCACGAAAAATATACTCGGCGGATAAATATCGTGCGCCGCGGATTCCGCATACGCGATACGCCGTCACTCAGGCCGCGCCGGGTGTACAGGTACACGCACCATAACTTGGCGAGAGTCAATACGTATCTTCTAGGCAAGCGCGCTCCAATCTAGACACCATCATAGCTTCTCACTGCATGACAGTCGTCTACCGCAAGCCTATCAATACATAAGAAAATACTTAACTAGTGGTTCGCCCCGAACTGCGACCTCGCGGTATCCATAAACTTGTACAGAGCGCCATCTATTGACATCATTGTGAAGCTCTGTTAAAAATAGTGAACCTCATTAAAAATTAAATAGTTTCGTTTCCTTATAATATTTATCTAATTTTAGTATTTGTTGTTCAAGTACAGGATATAATTCAAATAATTGATAAGTTTCAGCCTCAGCCTTTCAGAAAATTGAGAGTTCTGAGGTTAACTTGGGACGTTAGAAAATCTCCACTTTGAAAGTCCCTCATTTCGTCAATTTTAGGGAAAAAATTAAAAAAAAAAAAATTTTGGACTCTATTCCTAATTATCTTTAAAATGATATACCGCAACCCTATGTAACGCTATAAAAAATATTTTACTTCGCATTCGCTTCTATGAGAGCCCCCCTAAGATTTTTATAACTTTTTAAGCCATATTCGGCGGGAGGCCATCGGTTTACATATTATATTTAAATCTGAAGTAATTACGTTCAGTAAATCAGAAGTTATAAGGCTCTGACAGACGGACGGACGGACGGACGGACAAGTGCAAATTCACTCAAGTAGACTCAGAGACCTTCGCTTCGCTCGGTCAATAATAGGACGATTGCTCGAGGTTTTAGCAAATGAAAGTGTGAAGAGCTTGAGAAAATAATTTATTGAATACAACGAATTATTATACTATGCAGTAAATAAGGCCACCGCCGCTCTGACGGCCCTCGACGAGCGCTCGGGAGGGTGCGCTGTATACGATCACATTAACGCCGCGTTCCTCCACACGTAGGTATAGTAATTAACACGTATAGGAAACAAAGCACTGGGCAGTGGGTGATTGGTCGGTTTTATTGCATCGTTCGTTTGTCAGTGCGTTTTGTTCTCACTATAACCGGCGGAGAGTGCAAAATACTATTTTTTGCTACAAACATACTGTCAACTTACATTAGTTTTTAATTAAAGCTACAATAATTAGGTACGGAATGTTACTTAATACAGTATGTTCGCCCTCGGCTGAGACACACAAGATATAACTTCTCCAGCAGCGTGCAAGCTAAGCTATGCTATCGAACAGTCAATATCTGTAATATCTTACAAGAGTAAACCAGAGTTTTGCTAGTACATTTTCCTCGTATCCTTGTATTACACAGTAAATTATCCCAAATTAAAGTTAAGCCGTATACCGACCGTTCATCAAGACCGTGACCTACAGGCGCCAGACGACACGACACATCGCACCAGTATCGGGTGTCGGTGTCGGTGTCGCAACACAACACAACACAACTTATACTACGCGATCAAAACAACAACAGGAATCACTTGCCCTCATACAACGCAACGCCTGCGACGCTATAAGCCTGTTATACCCGTTGTAAAGCGTGTCACCTATCGTATGATCCTGCTGTCAGAAAACATATTGCAAGCGCTAACAACTAAATTGGTCCAACGATGCCCGAACGCTTAGCCAACGAACACAAGGCTAATGATATAATTAAGTATTTTCAATGTTATATAGCAAAACGATATGTTTAACCTGAGTGTCAGCTTGTCATGTTAATGCATTGACCTCTTTTATTGCCGCAGGAGGTCGCTGTCATCTTTTGGACCTCATAATTTGACGCACTGTTGGCGCTTTAAGAGGATCGTCTAGTTGTACATTTTCATACAAAAAGCGATAACGTTTTTCTTCCCGTAAATGTTGTCCAATTTTCATAATTTTTAGAAATGTTGCAGATACAATGAAGAACTATGCTCGTAAGTTTTAATTTTAAAGAAATATTGGTTATGTTAAAAGTTATTAGCGTCTAAATATCCATATTTTTGACCTAAAAACTTCCTCGAGTATTTTAATTTTTTTAAATTTAACTAAACTAAAATACAAAAAAAATAAAACTTACGAGCCTAGATTAAGGTGTACTGAATCTAATGAGACCAAAATTGTCTAATTTCGTAAACGTTTAAAAACGTTACCACCCAAAACAAAATTTCAAGAATAAAATGTAGGCGGCATACGCCTACTGGACTTGTAACTCTCTCTATCGCACGATACGGAGAAGGCAACGAAGCGTTGTGAAACAGATAGCAGTATTGAAAATACCTACTCGCGTCGCGTTTCTTCACTAGCCGATAGTCTTAAGCCTTTGTAATACGAGTGTCCAAGGTTTTAATTGCTCTTTATGCTTGGGCAGTAACTTGCAGTATTGTCACTGTCTCCGGACACAGGTACGCGCGCGTACCGCAGCCCCAGCTCGTCCACCACCTCCTCGACGGCGTCCAGACACCGGTCCAGCTGCTCCCGGGAGTGCGCCGCCGACAGGCAGAACCTGGGGGAACGACCACTCAATAGTTTAGTTTAGTTTATTCATTTATTGCATGATTGTGAGTTCATAATAGATGGTACATATCACAATCTGTCAAATAGTGGCGTGCAAAATTGACAGTAGGCAAAGGGTACAAGAAATATTCACAATATCAATACCAACTAATCCATACTAATAATATAAATGCGAAAGTGTGTCTGTCTGTCTGTCTGTCTGTCTGCTACACTTTCACGGCCCATCTGTTTAACCGATTTGGATGAAATTGGGTACAGGGATAGTTTGTATCCCGGGGAAGGACATAGAGAGGTGTCCGCAGGAATCTAAAAACATCAATACACGCGGACGAAGTCTCGGGCATCAGCTAGTAATGCATAAGGGTGATCCGCGCTGCCTACTTATCCCGACAGGTGGCTGCATGGCGCTCCGGCTGCACTGAGCTGACAATCGGCCGAGACCCGAGTTCATCTCAGTTTAAACATAGTGGTTATAATATTATGCTCTTTGATCACAGTTGCAGAGTTGAACTGCCTCGTTGGTCTAGTGGTTATCATGTTCGACTGCGGCTGACGAGGTCCCGGGTTCGAGTCCCGGGTCGGGCCATAATTAAGTGTTGGGTTTTTCTGATTAGAAATTCTCAGTACTAGCCCGGAGTTAGGAAGTTGGTGGTGTTTCACCCCCTTGCCTCGGAGAGCACGTTAAGCCGTCGGTCCCGGTTATTATCACTAACATGATAATAGTCGTCAAAGCCCGCCAACCCGCATTGGAGCAGCGTGGTGGGTCTAAGCTCTAATTCCCTCTCTCCTATGAGAGTGGAGGCCTGTGCCCAGCAGTGGGACGTCAATGGGCTGTAGTGGTGGTGGTGGCAGAGTGTTAGTCACGTCACATCACGTCGTGCAGTTGGAATATCCACTCACCGATTGGGCTCAGAGGCACAAATGGCTAAAATTTAATTCTGAAGCAAAAAGTAAAATTATCACGGACAATTTTTCAACCGATTTGACAAGATTTGATACAGATATAGGTTGTGTCCTGGTAATGGGGTTGATTCTGTTTAACACACTCTCTAAACTAAAGTAAAATGGCAGCTTTAAATCTAGTTCTGTCCCTTTCCGTAGGGAGTATTATGAAAGGGTTAGCAATATTTGTAATGCTCTAATTTTAGTTTAGTTTAGAGATTGTGCACTACAGAATCAGCCCCAATACCGCATCAACTAGTTTTCATGTCGGAAAATTTAGAAGTTCCCGTTGTAATAAAAAAAATACAAGCACACAGATGAGGTCATATTTAGACATCATCTAATAGTAAGTATAATGAATGAATGTTTTTTAATGAAAGGTACAGATATCAGACAGGTTGGGTCTTGTCTTGGCTATTTTGGAGAATCAATGAGCTCCCGCGGGAATTGGGTATTTGGCCACTAGTGAAATAAATTATTTTTTAGTGATTATTAAATAAAGGATCTCCCAAAAGTCGTAATATCCACGTCCCCTGCTAGTTTTATTTTGAATAACCATTTTAAACTATCTAGTAAAGTAAAAAAAAAGTGCGTCGAACTTTGATGACATCCCAACTTAAAATTTCATACGTTCATGACGTTTGAAAAAACGTTGCTGATTTGACTGGTTGTCAAATACAAAATTGAAAAAGCCTTAAGCCCCGCGGATCAAGTCGTGGGCACCGGCTAGTCGTGCAGTAGTGCGCCGCTCACCGTATGCGCGCCTTGTTGAGCGGCGTGGCGGGGAAGCCGACGCCGACGCTGGCCACGCCGCGCGCCGTCAGCCGCTCCACCGTGGCCGCCATCTTGCTGAACGTGTACACCAGCATGGGCACCACGGGCGAGTCCTCGTGGCCGAACACCACGGCGCCCATGGCGCGCAGCCGCCGCCGGAAGTGGCGCGTGTTGGCGCGCAGCGTGCGCACGCGCGCCACGCCCGCCGGCGCCGCGATGGCGCGCATGGCCGCCAGCACCTGCGCGCACACCGCCGGCGCCATCGCGTGCGCGTACGCGTGCGCGTGCCCGTGCGCGCGCACGCGCTCCACCAGACGCGCAGAGCCTGCCCACCGCAACAGACAGAATATCGTTTATTTATTCAAACATTTTATTTTAACGCTGGCTAATGCATATAAGTCATTATATCTTAAGTTACGGTATAACCAAAAAATTGATTTCTAAAATTTTGCCGAGCTGTCAAACTAGTGATATTCCGTGCCCGCCACTATCGACAGCCTCATATCACCTGACGTCATAACATTTCGACCGCAAGTGCGAAATCTGTGAGGCCCCGCTTTCGCTCGAGGCACGTCAATCGAAGTTTTTATTTTATTTTTCATAGATACTAACGACGCTGTCACCGGACCAGACGAGTCTGTCGGACTATACATATATATATATTGTTATCGATGCACGTTACGGCACGTACCGGCGATGTACCCGCCGGCGGCGCCGAAGCTCTTGGTGAACGTGCCCATGAGGACGTCCACGTCGCCGGGCCGCACGCCGCAGTGGTCCACCACGCCGCGGCCGCGCGCGCCCATCGCGCCCACCGAGTGCGCCTCGTCCAGGTACAGCAGCAGCTTGTAGCGCTTCTTCAGCGCCACCAGCGCCGCCAGCGGCACTATGGAGCCCTCCATGCTGTACACGCCCTCCACCATCTGCGTAAACACATGCCACAATCATACGATGGTCCTTCGAGCCGGACACCATACATGAGGAGGGTTTGCCGGGGTGCGTATTTCCGTTTGCAAGAAGGCATTACTACCACGAAACCCACACGGATTTGTTGCGCTAACTTCCTTTCTAAACTCGTACTCAATTCAAGGCACGAGTCCTCCAATCGCGCACGAGTTTGCGCCCTGATAGTCGTAGGTATTTATTTCCGTGTTCAATAGAAGGCCGTACTTGCCTTGACGCACGGAATTCATGTTTGTTTGATGAATAAGCAAGAAAACTTGTTATTTTTTTATGGGTTATAAAATTATAAAAATGTAGATGTAAAATGAATGGGCTACACCAGGTGTTTTGTCGCCCCTTCATTCAGCTTCGCAAGCTTCTGGCTTCGCGTTTTACAAAAACACTCTAGGGGGTAGGACAGACAAGACTACGCGGAGTCGAATTGTACTAATTCGGTTTTGGGAGAGATCCACATTTTTGAATAATATTGTGACCCTTTTATAGCATGACGTTTACCATAATAGACCGCCGTCAACGCTCCCAAACTCCCGGCTGCACAGCGTTGTCGGCTGTATCGCCTTGAATTGAACACGCGTTTGGAAGAACATTTCTGTTGCAAACCCGTGCGCGATTGGAAGACGTGTTCCTTATATGAAACACGAGTTTGAAAATAGAGTAGGGAGAATAGAGGGGTCCCACGACCTGTCACAAGTCAGACCAGACCGCGACAGGAGCTAGTATAGTGTAGAGGCGGCAGTTACCACGATGATCTTCCTCCAGCGTCCTTCGGCGATGGCCTCGCGCGCCAGCCGCTCTAGGTGCGGCATGTCGTTGTGGCGGAACACGCGCACGGTCACGCGCGCGAGGCGCAGGCCCAGGATGAGCGAGGCGTGGTTGTTCTCGTCGCTGAGCACGAGCGCGCCCGCGCCCATCAGCCCGGGGATGCCCAGCGCGTTGGTCGCGAACCCCATGCCGAACACCACCGCCGACTGCAATCATGACGCCCATCATAAGCCCCCTGATCAATGCTGTGGTCCATCATAAACCCCCCATCAATGCCACACACGCTACCAACACCGTCATACTAATATTACAAATGCGAAAGTGTGTTTGTTTGCTGGTTTGTCCTTCAATCACCCCACAACAGCGCAACGGATCGACGTGATTTTTTGCATGGGTATAGAGCTGTTGAGAACCTGGAGAGTGACATAGGTTACTTTTTATTTTAACGTGGGAATTAGAAAACAATATGACATCATTTTTTTTTCATCCACTACAAGTTAGCCCTTGACTGCGATCTCACCTGATGGTAAGTGATGATGCAGTCTAGAAGATGGTAGCGGGCTAACATGTTAGGGGCATGGCAGTTATATTAAACCCATACCCCTATTCGGTTTCTACACGGCATCGTACCGGAACGCTAAATCGCTTGGCGGCACGTCTTTGCCGGTAGGGTGGTAACTAGCCACGGCCGAAGCCTCCCACCAGGTCAGACCAGGGAAAATTCAGAAATTATAAATTCCCAAATTGACCCTGCCGGGGATCGAACCCGGGACCTCTGCACGTTAAGACAACAGCGCTACACACTGCGCCACAGAGGTCGTCAGTTTCAACATTGTTAGGGGATCGTATCAGAAGCACTCGCCTCAACGCCCAGGAACTTGGCGGTGGTCTCCTCCAGCTCCTTGTGCAGCGGCGTGGAGCCCAGCTCGGCGCGCGGCGAGGCGAGCGCGACGCCGTAGCGCCTCGTGGCCGCCTCGGCCGCGTCCGCGCACTCGCCCGAAGGCTCCGCGAACCCGAGGTAGTTGTACGAGCCGAGGTTGATGCAGCGCTTCTCTGTGCCCGTGAACCTGCCCGCAGACCAACGGTTTATCAACAATGTTTCATGAGATGGACTTATAAGGCTCAGGGCTTTACTGAACAATTTTAGTTTTGATAACCGAAAGCAACTTTAACTTACATACATGATATATGTTATATTCCGCAATCTTTTGAAATTGTCAATTAAGTTCGGGAATCGTTAGCCGGGAATGGCCGAATCGAGGATCAGCTTCAGCTACGCGACTGGTGTTGTACCTGAAGGACCAGTTGTAGTCGTCGGTGGCGCGCTCCTTCAGCGTGAGCTCGGCGCCGGGCGTGGAGCAGATGGGGCGGTTGAAGATGTGGCGCACGCGGCGGTACACGTAGCGCGAGTAGAACTGCTCGAACGGGTTGTACAGCGGCGCGTAGCCCTGCACACACACAGACAGACACTGACTGTCGGCGACAAGTACAGACCTACTGGGAACTAGTGGGATTAGCGCCGAAGAAGAGCGCCGTCGGTCATCTGTCATCGAGCGCTTGACAATTCCATACAAATTGGTTGAATCGAAAAGGTATAGAATCTCCCACTAGGCGACCAGTAGGTCCATTCCAAATAAGCTACATTGATCACTGCTACAATCCCTATTGTTGTGATTGGCTGAAATAATGCTATTCTTACTACGACATAAGATTTGAATCAAATGTGATTGCGATCCTTCGGCTGTAGCTTTGATTTTACCATATTATTATTGTACTCTTTATTTTGACACCACAACACATCAACCTACTGGACGACAGCAGAAAGGATGTGTATGGTTTAACAGTAAGTACCTATAGGTACTGTACTCTCTCATCGAGCCTCAAGCGCGTTGAATTTTAGTTCTGGCCAGCTGATAAAACTTTTGTTCCAGATTAATTTGGCAATGCTACAAGTAGTGTTCAATTCAAGTTTTCCGACAAATAAAGCATTTAAAATTATAAGGCCATACCTATCTGTACAGGCTTTACTCTACCACCGGTTTGAAAAGAACACTACTGAGAATAAAGCAAGGATGAATTTTCCGGAAAATTTTGATGATTACGTCATAAAAATAGTTCTTTTTCGGTCAACTTTAGCTACAGAAGTGTTCCTTGTCGCAAATTGCTAGACTTAACTGAATCATCCGACTCTTGGTTGCGAATGATCGAATCGAATCAAGTATTAGGACCGCTGAAGGTAAAATACTCCGGATATGACAATGATGACATACCGACATGTGGTGGTGCGTCACCTTCATACAGATAACTTAACCAATTAAATAGATAAGATGGACAACAGATAATTTACAAACCTTCATGCTCTAAATATAGATAACACAGTAATCGAGAGAGAATGCTAACATTTGATTATGAGATTTAACTATTTATTTGCCATTGCATAAAAAAACTGTGTAAAACACCATTTGTTAAGCTGAGGCTATTGATGCATTTCATAATGACGAAGTGGAAGAAATTGGCTTCGCATTCGGCAATCCACAATCGTGTAGTTCTTGTTACATGATGTACCTACGAGTATGTATTGTGTATTAGCTACATATTGTAACGTTCTTTTTTCTTTTTAAAAAGAGCTGAGTCTCCTACTAGTTCTTCCTCAGTAGAACTGCTGTCCGAACCGGGTGGTAGTTATGACATTTCATAAGTGGCACAAGTTGACCTACGCGAAATACTCGTAAATCATTTCGCCTAATCGGCTCTAGATTTAAGTCTGTCATTTCATAGAAATGCAGAACTGTAACTGCCGATAATACATTCCTGCAAATCGCGATAATGAAACAATAGTTTAGGATTTGAGTGTTAGCATTTATTGAAGTGCTCGTAGTTGTGTCGATAGCATTGTCTTCAATTTGTTGAATCACTCTACTCGCTTCGATGAATTTAGCCCGATAGTAACGTTTATGGAATTAACCGAATGGGGAACTCTTTAGATTGAATTTCAAAGTCCTTTATATATAGTGTTATACCTAGTTGTTTCTTTATAATGAAGATAGAAGGCAAGTATTTTTATACAACCAAGTATGTCATTTAAACAGTTATACAACTGTTATAGCTCTACTCAGGGCTCTAATTAGCTTACAGGCTCCGTTTTCAATACAATTCATTTTACTTCAAATAATTGTCATTATGTATATTTGAAAATGCAGCAGTTATTTCCTAAACTGGATTCCTTTGGTACCTTCCTAGTACCTAGTATAGTAATGCTGTTACATATTTCAGATGTTTGCAACGAAATAAACGTTTAGCACTTTGCTAATTGACCTGAAATAGTGTTTAACTGTCATTAGTAGGTACGCCAGTTGCGTGCAGATTCCTATAGAGCGCGTGCGCAGGCCCCCAAAAAACCGCAGTAACATAACAATGAATCCTATTTCTTGCTGGTTCTTCTCGGTAGGAATGGCATTCCGAACCAGTGGTAGATTCACTCAACGATTCAAAAGCACTTGTGAAAGTTTATTTGAATAAAAAACATTTGAATTTTGAATTATTATTAGGTGTTTTACCGTATAATATGTTCAGCAAACTCAGGTACCTATTGCATTTTTGTATCAATTTGTCAATTTCCTCGTAATTGTCCAAACAGAATGATACCAGCAACCTCGTGGATTCGAGGCTTTTTGAAATCTAGCGGGGAACTCTAGCCTATACTTATCCGTCTTCGGGACTCAAGATCTTGGCACCTCCCGAATAACTGTCAGATAAAAGTTGGTAACTGCCTCGATGGTCTAGCGGTTAGCATGTTCACTTGCGGCTGACGAGGTCCCAGGTTTGAGTCCCGGGTAGGGCCATAATTAAGGCCCTACTTACTAGTAATACCGTCTCTTTCCACAGAATTACGAAAGAGATAGCAATCTAAATAGAGGTGTCATTTATGTTTTTAGAATAGAGATGAGGCTGAGAATTAGCCTAAGTAATGAATGGGGCTGATTCTGTAGTGCACAATCTCTAAACTAAACTAAAATTATAGTCCAGTCATCTTAGTCAAAATTAGGTAAGAATCTCGGAATTTGAGATACCCAGCTGATTTTTTGTATAAACTTGTATTTTGGTATTCTAAAAGTTGTCTCAAAACCTACATATGGTAGGGTGTCCGCGTCTATTAAAAATTGAGGTCAAAGGTCACAAAAATCGATTTTTTGCAAATATCTCATTTCCTATGGGTTTTTCGCTATTTGTATTTATTATCAATATTGTAGAGAACTGAATTTCCTACAACTTTTGTATAAAAAAATTTTTTATACGTTGAATCGTTTTCGAGATAGAGGGCGGAGAGCGCGCGGTTCGAGCATAATGTAAGGTCAAACGGTATAGTCTTGTCAAAACACTCTAGATAAAGTTTAATAAGTAATTATTGATAAATAAATAATTAATAATAATTTTCATTTGTTATCAACTCATCATCATCATCATCATCATCAGCCAATATGCATCCACTGTTGGACATAGGCCTCTTTAAGATTGCGCCAACTTTGCCTATCCTTGGCTGTTAGCATCCATTTGATGCCAGCCACTCTCCGGATGTCGTCGCTCCACCTAGCTGGGGGGCGCCCCACACTCCGTTTGCCGAGACGCGGTCTCCACTCTAGGACCTTGCGACTCCAGTGGCCGTCAGTCCTACGGCAAACGTGACCAGCCCACTGCCACTTCAACGTGCTAGCCTTGAGAGCTATGTCAATTACTTTGGTTCTTAGGCGAATTACTTCGTTTCGGATTTTATCCCTCAAAGAAATTCCGAGCATAGCTCTTTCCATAGCGCGTTGAGCGACTTGAAGTCTGTGGACTAGCCTCGATGTCAGTGTCCACGTTTCGGCACCGTAAGTCATAACCGGCAGGACGCATTGATTGAAGACTTTGGTCTTCAGGCATTGCGGTATAGGCGACGAAAAGACTCGACGGAGTTTGCCATATGCTGCCCAGCCCAGCTGTATTCTCCGTTCTATCTCTTTCTCGAAACTGTTACTTCCTACTTGCAAAATTTGCCCAAGGTATGTGTATTCTTGGACAGTTTCGAGAATAGATCCGTTGACAGTAATCGGCCCCGGAATGACCAATTCATTGAACATGACCTTGGTCTTGTCAAAGTTCATCCGGAGACCGACACGTCGGGAGGCAGCGTGAAGGCTATCGAGCATCTTCTGCAGCTCTTGCAGCGAACTTGCGATGATGACGATATCATCAGCGAAGCGGAGGTGTGAAATGTGCTCTCCGTTCACGTTGATGCCTTGTTCGTTCCAGTCAAGCGTTTTAAAGACATCTTCCAAAGCATTAGAAAACAGTTTCGGGGACAGAACATCCCCCTGTCTTACCCCGCGATGCAATTGGATAGGTCTTGTAGACGCACCCTGTACTTGGACAGACATAAATGCCGAGCTATATAGGCATTTCAAAACTTCGATGTATCGCCAATCAACTTGGGATCGCTGCAAGGATTCCAGAACAGCCCAGGTCTCGATGGAGTCAAAGGCCTTCTCATAGTCCACGAAAGCGAGACACAGAGGCTGTTTGTACTCATAGGACTTCTGCACAATCTGCCTCAATGTGTGTATGTGGTCTATGGTGTGGTCTCTACAATGCACGAATGAAAAGACGTTACAATCGTGCATTGTCGAGTCAACATCTCCTGAAGATGCTACTCCTGAAGATACTACTCCTGAAGATGCAATCTGTACTTCATTATTGTCTACTTAAATTATAATTAGTGGAAATGAGAATATAATTATAATGTAATTAAAGTTTGTCCCTTAATATTTTTTTAATTTTAGGAATGGGTTGTAAGTATTATTGAATAGATAGATTCAATTGATGAAAAAGATGATTAAATATGTATAATGTAATAGTTGATAACAAATGAAAATTATTATTAATTATATATTTATCAATAATTACTTAATAAACTTTATATAGCGTGTTTTGACCAAGACTATACCGGTTGACCTTACATTATGCTCTAACCGCGCGCTCTCCGCCCTCTATCTCGAAAACGATTCAACGTATAAAATTTTTTTTTAAACAAAAGTTGTAGGGAATTTAATTCTCTACAATACTGATAATAAATACAAATAGCGAAAACCCCATAGGAAATGAGATATTTGCAAAAAATAAGCAAAAAATCGATTTTTGTGACCTTTGACCTCAAATTTTAATAGACGCGGACACCCTACCATATGTAGGTTTTGAGACAACTTTTAGAATGCCAAAATACAAGTTTATACAAAAAATCAGCTGGGTATCTCAAATTCCGAGGTGAACTACTAAGATGACTGGACTATTAGAGCATTACAAATATTGCTATCCCTTTCATAATACTCCCTACGGAAAGGGACAGAACTAGATTTAAAGCTGCCATTTTAGTTTAGTTTAGAGATTGTGCACTACAGAATCAGCCCCAGTATCGTACTACAATCTTTCTGATTTACATATTATATAATTTTTGAAGTCGTAGTATTAGACATTTTTTTGATTAGTGAATACCTAATTTTGTTTTTATTTAAAAATAGTTCTGGAGAGCCTTTTGAAAATTTTGTATGGATGATTTTTTTTGTTCAGTGGCCATACTTTTTCACCAGTTCACCAAAGGACCCAAGGTTTGAACATTTTTTGTTTCAGGACTATAGTCCTTTTACACTTAACTGATAGTTTTTGAGGGTTGTACAAAATACAAATAACAAGAGAAAGGTTTAAAATCGCAACTATTAATCTGCTTATGCAGTGAGAGGAGATCGCGTGTGAAACACGCAAGAGAAAGTCGTGCACAATGGAGCACGTGGTCGTGCGCTCCGCTGCGGTCTGCGACGCGACTGTGACGTGTGACGACGTGTGGCGCAGTGATCAGTGATCAGTGATCACGGCTGAGGACATTTGGGTATTTGTAAATTATTGCAGAATTGCCCTGCTCTGGTATGTCTGTTTTTACGCGTCGCTAGTTAACTACCTCTCTACCGGCAAAGACGTGCCGAAAGCGTTTTGTACGACTTGTTTTTGACGACCTCCGTGGCGCAGTGTTGAGCGCTATCGGCTGTCGCCTTAACGTGCGGAGGTCCCGGGTTCGATCCCCGGCAGGGTTTGGAAATTTATAATTTCTGAATTTCCCTGGTCTGGCCTGGTGGGAGGCTTCGGCCGTGGCTAGTTACCACCCTACCGGCAAAGACATGCCGCTAAAGCCATTAAGCGTTCCGGTACGATGCCGTGTAGAAACCGAATAGGGGTATGCCATGGGTTTAATGTAACTGCCATGCCCCTAACAGGTTAGCTCGCTACCATCTTAGACTGCATCATCACTTACCATCAGGTGAGATCGCAGTCAAGGGCTAACATGTAGTGGATAAAAAAAACGACGCTGTGTAAACTGCCATACATTCCAGGATACTGGATTATTGGATAGCCCGCTTTCGCCCGCTTTGTCGTTATTGATCAATGAAAATTGCTCGAGCTGTAGGTATGCTGCTCGATGTATTTATCCACCATAATATTCTATATAACATGTCTTTTAAGATTTTATTTTAGTTATGATTCATTTGCATGTTTAATTTGCTATTATTTTAAGGACAACAATGACATTATTAACTATAAAGAAACGTTATAAAAAGCTAATAGATAATAATATTATGTCGTGATAAAAACCAGATGAGTGGATACTGAGATATATAAATGTTTGGTTAGCTCTACCACGGCCAAAGGCAGTATCAATTATATTTTAATGCTATGATATTCACTGTGTCCAAGCAGCAGTAACAATTCAGAAAACAGTCCAGTCTCGACGACCCATTCGTCCACAAGGCCGCGTTTATTGCCTACTGCCTATGCTACAACGCTGCATGCACAATGTATTTTTATAAAAATACAAAACAAATCGGCGGAAACGGAAACGCGTTGCGCAATCATTGGGCGAAGCTGGCGTCTTATCACACTCACTTTAAATCGAGATTTAATTCGGAAAGCCTTCTAAAACAAACTTCTATTTCTATTTGATTATACATATATTATTTTTAGCTGGAAGACGTACATATAAATTGGTATAACGTTAATTTAATATGAAGCTGGTAATAGAGCACGCACATATTATTACTTTGCGACATACCTATTAATTCAATCGTCGTCGATCGGCACTTATGGTTAAGAGATAGTGTACAAGCTCAAATAAAGTCTCCCAAAAGTATCAGAATCCGAATTTCGGATTCGTACCTCACGTTGGACCTCAGCAATCATAGTGTACTCGCTATACACACGACCAAATCACCATTGCATGATCCTTTCACCTTCCTTGAATCATAAATTCATATTCTGATTCAATCGGAGACATAACGCGTCAGTTCCTCGCTGGACGTGCGCCGTTGTCAGGGAGCTGTCGCCGCGTCACTCACCTCGCGGTTCCTCTCGATGGCCACCTTGGGCTTGAACAGCAGCCGGTTGACGAAGCCCAGCAGCATCAGCAGGTAGAGGCCGAGGTGCGTCAGCGCCGCCGTCAGCAGCGAGCACTTCTCGAAAGAGCCCGGGAAGATGTCGTGCTCGGACCAATCCATCCACGGCGCTGGCTCCTCCATGCTTGACGTGCGCTGCGGACAACGGGGGGCTCCACGTTACGACAACGTGATTTTTATATTTCCTCCTAAACTTACGTACACCCTCGACCCTTATTCACTAGTTGTTAAATCCTTTAAACGTGGTTGCCTGGAAGAGATCGCTTCAAAGCTATAAGGCCGCCATTTGTACCTACCGATTTTTCATTTCTTATTTTAATGTTGTTGTTCAAATGTATTTTATGGTGTACAATAAAGAAAATTTCATTTATTCAAGATCACATACGAGAAGGCTATATATCCAAATTGTTCGTCAAGTTGTACTGTCAGATTATTCAAATCGGTAGAAAAAATTAGCTGAGCAAGCCAACAGAGGGAGGATGGAAGCCTTGACTTGGATATTTACAAGCAGCCTGAACCACGAATTCAAAGTAGGTAGTTATAGATTATGACAATGAATTAGATTGCAAAACTAAAAATATTGCCTATAAATAACTGACACTGAATCCTGAAGTAGCTTGTTGATAAGGTACAAAACTGGAGGAGTACAGATTCAGTGATTCGGATTTCCGAGGTGGGAGTAACCTTCCTACCTTTTAAAAAAATCCTAAGAGTCAACCGCAGACCCAACACAACCACAACTAACTAAGGACTAACAATAATTTAGTAGTTAATCTAAAGTAATGACGCCATGGGAAAATCTATACATGTCTTATACAGGGTGAGATTCAGTTTAGGCAAAATAGAGCTGTGTGTGAGAATGCAAGATCTATTTAAAATAAAATTGGCTGTGATTTTAGAAAACTGCATTTGAAGGATAAGTCTCATGTCCCGAGGGAAGCTTACTACTACTACTGAAAACTGTTTTGAATACTAGGTACTTTGGTTTTTTTTTAACTTTAAAGATAAGTGTCACAAGTTGGCCTTCATAAACTCAATTAGTATGTTGAATTTATAGCCGAAATAGGTTTCAAATTGTATGATTCAAAGTTAAACTAATCATAATATCTAAGCCCAGTAATTTTGTTTGATGTTAAAACTAAACCAAATCCAGATTACTAGTACAAAGTATTTTAATTTCATATAGTTAATGTTTTGGTTTTAGTCCCACTGTTAGCAATCAAAACATCAACCTGTATATGAAGGTCTATTATTATAAGAGGATAATGTTAAGGAAGACACACTGGGAGTTTTACACGGGGAAAACAAACAACTCTATAATTGTGACTCAATAAGGATAACACCACACTTTACCCAGATAATATGTGGCAATTACATAAACACTGTTTTGTTCCTTAGTTCAAAACTAGCGTGAGAAGCAAATACATTTAGCAAATACAGTCTTAGGAAAACTCCAATTGCTTTACCACAAAAAACTTAAACAAGTGTTGGACATTTTCCATACAAAATCTGTTAAAACACCACTTTAGGCATCAGTTAGAAACCTTCAATTTTTTGTGGTAAGGTGGCAGAAGTCCAATCTAAAAAATCAATTTTGTTATCAGAACAGCTTAAAGTATTGTGTGTTGTGATGTAATAGCATTATATAACATGTGCATAACATGTCATGTAAATAATTATGTTGAGTTTAACCCAAAATGGTAACCACACGATGTTTCAACAAGCTATTTATATTAACTACTTAGGTGCGCCTGCAATACAATGACTTTCGTTTTGACATATTTTTTTTATTCTGCTTTAAATCCTTCCTTAGCTAAACTTTAGATCTCTCTAAGCTTAAGATGCTCCTTGCCCCAGTGGTGAGTTGTGGCCCTATAAGTAGGAGGTCCCAGGTTGGATCCCCAGGAGAGTCAGAAGTCTGTTTTTGTAAAGAAAAGTAAAACAAAAACAACACTTTTTGTGCTTTTAGTTCAGAGAAGCAAAACCACAGCTGCCCTACTTAGATTTTGCTGACAAAACAGCTCCAATTTCACTAAGCTCACAAATAATTTACTTACTTAAGTAATTAATTATTGAACGAAAAAATAAATGTAGGTACCTACTTAATTTATTAGTTAGTCCATAGTTGTTCCAGTATTTTTTTTTACACAATATATTATACAGGCAAAAGTTTGTATGTGTGTTACTTTATCATGCGAAAACGACTGGACGGGTTTGGCTGAAATTTGGAATGGAGCTAGTTTATACCCTGGATTAACACATAGGCTACTTCTTATCAAGTATAAAAACCAATTTTCAAATATTTTTGTTAGTCCCTCCCTTAAAAAGAGGTTAGATATTTTTCGTAAAACTTGCTCATATCCCCATACTGATTGCGTTAGCCGATGTAGCGTTAGATCACACGACGTTGATTTGGCCTTGATCGTATTTTATGCTCTGATTTCATTTGTTTTATTCCTGCTGTACCCTGGGCCACCGTTGGGCAGTGCGTCAGCGTGCTCTAGACTCTAGTGGGTGTGTCGGTGTCGTTACCACGTCAGGGAGCGATTACCGGCGAAAGAACCCAATTATTATTATTTTAAATTCACTAGAGAAAATAAATGAAGATCGACTTACAAGAACTCCATTACTGAGAAGTTTTGATTTTACGTAGCCGTTTTGGTTATGGTGCACTTTTCCATTTAGAGGTTTTTCCTCATTTCCATTGCATTCTAAGTTTTTATTTGTTGGATTTGTTTCGTTTATATTAACGCAACCAGCAACTTGAACAGCCTCCATCCTCCAGCTCCGCTGTGAAACTGACAAGTGACAACTGACAAGTAACAAGTGACACTGGCTGAACAGCTGACAGTCTGATATTTCTCTATCGATTTTGGTGTGACTAGCAGATCTTAAAGCGCTTAAACGCTGTCAATAATTTATTTGGATAAATCTTCTTCTGTAAAATTACTGCAATAAAGCGCCGCAGCGCATTATGTGTAAAGTTCACAATAGGTTTATTATCTGTGCGACTGTGGGTACTGTTTTACCGACACGTCACTTGCAGTTTGTTCCGTTATAGACTGAGAGTACTGTTCAGTGCTCTTTACTGTGGAGAAATTCGTTCCGTTATGACTGACAGTAAACTGCCGCAGTATCCCAAAGTCTATTTTTTAATCCCGGAGACAAAAATGACGTTTCCTGTGTTGCCTGTTTTTTATGGCTCTTAAATAGTGATGTGGTGCAGTCGATACTTATTTACCGATAAATATTTGTAGGTAGGTATTCATGTCAGACAACAAAATGTGTAGGAAATATTATTTCAATTCAAATTAAATGTATGTGTGGTTTCTCATTTCATGTTTTTCATTTTATTAGAAAATTGTAATAAATTCACCATTTTATGCATTTGACATTATATTTAAAAACCTGTATATTGAAAACTAAACGTTACCTATGTATTTCGTCAAATATAAATATAAATTGCGAATCTTTATAAAATACTAGCTGATGCCCGCGAATTCGTCTGCGTGGATTAAGGTTTTTTTGTTCCCGCGGGAATCGTTTAATTTTCCGAAATAAAATGTAGCCTTTGTGTTAAGTCAAGTTATAAGCTATCTCCATTTCAAATTTCAGCCAAATAAGTTCTGTAGTTGCGGCGTAAAGGAGTAACAAACACACATACAAACTTTCGCCTTTATAATATTAGTGTGATCACGCAAGTATGCTCATCTATAAAGGAATAAGGGATAGTAATGGAATAAAATAACACAAAATATTATTTTATTATCGATTTTTATCTGAACCAGAACCATGAAGACAACACTATTATTATAGAGCTGGCATCATTATTTTTACGTTTGACATTTGTAGCTGTCATTTTAGTCTCTGGGATTAAAAAATAGACTTTAGGGAAATATATGACGACATTAATCGACGCCATTTTTGTACTGTGATCACTGGCGTTTTCAAGGTAAGGTGCTCTCAGTGCTTTGATCACGTGATCAACTGCTGGACTGCGTACCGTTTTAAACAGTAACCACTAACCAGCATAGCTTACTTTAAAGGAACGGCTTCGCAGAATACTAAATTGACGTCACACTTTACAGTGCTCGCAGTGTATTTCGGAACATACCCTTGTAATGCACAATTTTGACAGTTGACTTTGACATACTCGTTCGGAAGTCGGAACCGGAACCTTACGCTCGTAGTTTTCCTATTATCATACTTTTTGCTCTGTTATATATAGATACTGCAATCAAAGATATAACAGAGCAAAAAGTAAAACCATATAATAATAATCAGCGTATCTACATAAAGGTAAATAGAATAATGATGAGAAAATATTATTATACAAGGTATTAACTTTTTTATAGGAGTTACTGAACGGTTTTAAACGGAAAATCGGTAAAGCAGTTCTCCAACGAAATCTTGTCAATAATTTCAACTCTTTCCATTTCGTTTTCCAGTAATCTACAATTTTTTCAAACTCGTAGGCGTTATCGCAGACGTTCTCGTCACGAACAATAACATTTTACATTATTTAGAAGATATTTACATAAATAAATCTTTTATTTTAGTGGTTGTTTAGTTTTTCTGCGATTTAACATTTCGGCCGGCTGTTAGCGCCGCCCCCGCTCGATCGGTCGGTCAGGGCCTTATGCGATGAGTAATACCGTTTGTCGTGCTGAGTGACGTCGTGCAGCGGCAGCCGGCGAGCGGCGCAGACCTCAGTACAACCCGGCAATCGGCTCGACACGCCGACGAGCACGAAGGCCCTCCGCACTTTTCCGAGCTCCACCCCGGCGACTCTATCGATCACTCTCCTCTAGTCCGATTTGAATTCTTTAAGCCCGAGCATGGACAAAGCGGAACAACTGATAGCCGGGCTCGCGAGCGGCGACGGCGCCGCGCCCGCTGAGCACCCCGGGGCGGCGCTGAAGCGCGAGCAGGACTCCACGGACGACTTCGAGCACCTGAAGCGCGAGGAGCCAGAGGTGCCGCGGGCGGCGGGCGCGCGCCACGCCACGCAGAGCTTCCTGGACATGGAGCGCGACGAGTTCGTGGACCAGCCGCGCGCGCCCTCCGCCGAGCGCGACCACCTCGCCGACAAGTTCACCGACAGCGAGTCCGACGCCGACACGGCCGGCGAGTCGCCGCTGCACCGGCCCGAGCCGCCGCGCGCGCCCCAGCCCGACCCCACGCCCGTGCTCACCCCGGCGCCCGTGCCCGTGCCCGCTCCGGCGGCACCCGCGCCCGCGCCCGCTCCCGCCGCACCCGCGCCCGTGCTCGATGCCACGCCGCTACACAAGGCAGAACAGACGGCGCCTCCCAAACCGGCCGATCCCGAGCCGGAGCCCCCCAAGCCGGAGCCCCCCAAGCCGGAGCCGGCGCAAGCGAAGCCCGAGCCCCCCAGTTGGAAGGCGCCCGCAGAGCCCGCACCGGAGCCGCCGCGCGCCCCCGTAGCTCACGTGATCGAGGCCGAGGTCATCTTCTGCCAGATGGGACTGGGTGAGCTTTTTACTGTTTTATTATGTACCATACGGCCTCGTTAGCCGGTAACGAGGAACATTTTATTGCGAAAATCTTTTAGGTTACGTCACGAGACGAGACGTTTCCACTCCTTGGGCAGTCTCGAGTGGATTTTATCAGCGATCAATAGGAACAGCGCAGCTACGAGCCAGCCTCTATTTGCGTGCATCAGCGTGTGATTTCATCGTCGGTATAGACGTTTTTGCAGTTTCGTGGATCGGCGCTCCGCCTGCATAGTTTTTTATCTCGTAATAGAATACCTACGTCACCTATCTGATCAATTGTTCCAATTTCAAGGCAAAATTTTCAACCGTGACAATAAAAATTTGGACTGATGACGAAGCCTTCAGAGTAAGTAGGTACTTAGTAACAAAAGGCTCGGAAATGCATAATAAATTGACTTCTTACCTATTGAGAGCCAATCGTTTACCATAATAATTAACTACACGACTGGCTCCAGCTTCTGATTATCTACAAAATAATGTCTTCCATAATGTTCATCAATAGTGTTTTACACAGTGGTCAGTGGAGACAAAGCAGCGATGAACGCTAGTAATTATGGAGAGTCATTGTTGCGAAAGTCGGAAGTTGGTCGGAGGGGCGGAGGGGGTGGAAGGGTGCAGAGGTGGCCGTCTGGAACTGGCGGAGCGGCAAGAGCGATGACCGCTGCAGCGAGCGGCGAGCTAACGGCATCAGCTGAAAGCGTGCCCCCGACCGCCTCTCACTCGCTGCATTCGCGAACCGAAAGACCACTCGCCAAACCGCCCTGCTCCAGGTAGCAGCGCTACCATCATGACTAATGCCGTCAAACACTAAAGCTCGAATGTTATCAAGAGAAAGGATTTCGTTTAAAATGACTACAATATGTTTGCGTAAATAATTTCAGTGACACATCAGGATCGATTTTAAATTTCGTCGAATTCGCTGACGGAAAAAATGGCTTTGGCATCAAATATCAAATAATAATCAAATATCAAATAAATATTATAAATGCGAAAGTTTGGATGGATGTGTGGATGTATGTTCGTTAATCAATCACGCCCGAACGGCCGAACGGATCTGGATGAAATTTGGCACAGAGATAGATTATAGTCTGGAATAACACATAGGCTACTTTTTATCCCGGAAAACTAAGGAGTTCCCGCGGGAACCAAAAAACCTCAATCCACGACACGTGGTCGTAGTCGCGGACATTAGCTAGTATCACAATATTTTTAACATGTTGTGTTATTGCATTATGAGTTCGATTCATTTTCAACAAAAGGTACACGTTCACGTAGGAATTGAATCTGAGTCATAATTATGCAAATTATAGACGCGACGTTCTCGAAGTGTATTTGGTGAGATTCAATGATAATTGCTATGAGATCATTATTTTTAGTATCCCGCAACCCGGTGCAGCCACAATCGGGCGGTCTTTATATGTTCATAACTTCATATCGTGGACGAGAGACCGATAACAGAACCGTTATCTTATCGCAGAGCATTCACTACAAGAGCATTGTGTACGATACTGTTTAAAAGCCCGAAATAATGTTATCTTGATGAGCGAGAGTATATCAGAAGTCTGGAATCTGGATAGGTAAAGATTGGTAGGATCAATTTGATCCTGAACTTGATGCACGTAGGTATGCACTCCTCAGTGAAATACTATGGGAACCGTCGGCACGGCTTCAGTTCAGACATCATCAGTAGACTGTACAGTTGCAGTAACGAAGTGTTATGTACAAGGCTAGTGTGATGGCAGCACAGCTAAATTTAGCAGCGGTTTTGAATCGCTCAGCGCTCACAAGTGGGAAGATCTTTGAGGCGAGCTCACGTCGACTGCCCGCTGACACAGCGTGCGTTGGTCCGATTTTCGAGTAACTTGAACTACTAACTAACACTGTGAACGTGGAAAAAGAACTGATCTTTTAGTGATTAACTTGTGAAATTAGAAACTCAACAATGGGATCTGACAGTGACGCGATCACCTGTAAGTTTATAGGAAATGTATATTAAATTCCTGAAGTATTTTAGAGGGATTGGAGGTTGTAGATATGATAGCACTTTCCTGTAATGTTACCTTCCCGGAAGACGTTTAGGTGTTACGTCAGGGAGCTTATATCACTGATTCTGAATCTCATCCGTCACGAATTTTTGGTTTAGTCACAGCGGATTTACACGTTTAGCGTGTTTCTAAATTAGATAGTTTCCGCCTGTTGCGTCAAAATATTTCCAGCAGTTTTATAATGTTCAGTTCAGTGGCTTATTATATAAATTCCATCGTATTTTTATTCGCAGTCGTTTCAATCGGCCGGCTCGACCTCAACGTGCGAAAATGTCTGGCATAGGATGTAAATGCTAATAATGGTGCATGTATAATATATTTGTGTGTTTAGATAAACAAATACATGTTTACCACTGAAAGCCATAGTGTTCCAAATAAGGTCTGAATCACCATTAGTACCTATTTTCGTTTGGAAGTTATTCAGTGTTTGCTCTTCATCGTACTTATCTGATAGTCCTATTTAATACTGCTAAGCTATAATATAAGAACTTGCTTACTCAGACTACGTTTCGCTGCGAAGTGATACTTAACTGCAGCGTGAACACTATTGACCCAGTTTGTAGTTTTTCCACAAAAAACGTACTACGCCCTTTGTGCTGGTTGTGCAGTCGAGCCATGATATCTTGCACCCTAGCGCATGCAGTTAAGGTCACAATAAAATGTAATTTAACCTTTGCCACTTGTCTGAGCAACTAGAGATTCAACTCATTGAGGATACAAAATATGTTATTGTAGACCCAGTTCGTTAACTTTCTTAAATGATTCACAAACATCGCGTGTTATTGTATGGAAAAATGTATTAAGCTGCCTGTTTTCTGCTGATTCTGAAAGATTGCTGTCTATCTTTGCCTTTAATATATATTTTTCTAGTCTTCTTACAATGAAAATAAATTTACACAGCCAATAAAAGTTATTCTTATGTTTTTATGATAGGATATATTTTTTCCTGTTTATTAAGTATAATAAGAGGAGAGTATGGATGATTCAATGTGACCCGGAGCTTCCTTGGAGAGTTCCCTATAGTCTGGGAGTAAGCCAGACATATTAGCAATAAAAGCGACGATGCCAGGGGAGGGCGAGGTCCGGATCGATATTCCACGAGCGGCTCTACGGACAGGCATAGTGTCTACTCGTGGCTACTTGTACATAACTTCTATCCCTTATCGACTTCGCCAATAAATATAATCTACAAACTTGGCCATCAAAATAGGCTCTAAGATTACTTCTCACTCCACCGATTTCAAGATAAATCGTGCACAAGGTTCATCTAAAAAAACGCGACATTTTATTTATTTGACCGAAAATAAAGAGCCTGATATTGCAAGAGATACCTATAGCTGCATTTCATGCAGAACAACGTTTGCCATTGTTGATGTGTCAAAACTACCGAATGATTGAGAAACAACTTAAAAAATTTAACTTTCGAAGAACCCGAACCAAACTACTACAGGGTTAGGGACGATGACTCATAGGAAATTCTATCATAACTCATAGCCCTCATAGAGAAAACGGATTGATTTTCTATTGCGAAAGTTGATTGTAGTTTCGATATTTACTTACTGCGCTACGCAATTTCAATTTGTGCTTTCCTCAATTTTCAATTCACTTGTTTTCATGTTCTAGAGTTGGCTTAGTAAAACACAGTTCTAGGTCACGTTCTCCCTGTGTTTCTCTATATGGGTCAACATATTTTCTGCGCTCAACGCTTAACTTTGAAGCTTTGTTCCTTTCTTCTTATTATTGAGAAGGCAATAACTAACTGTAATGAAGTTAGTTTTAGAAAATGTCTTTGTTCTGTATCCGTCCGAGTAGACGAAATTTCTAGATCTAAAAAAATTACATTGAATGATTTAGTTACGGATCGGATAGGAGAATAAAATATATAATCTCAGTTACTTAACAGTTTTTAACTTTTCAGTTTGACATTGAACGTTGAAGTTTCCGGGCACGTCCGTGGCATATTATGTTTCGGAGAACATTCGTCTTTGTATGCTTTTTATTCGTGAAATACAATCGTCGAGCCAAAGACTGCTCTTGTTTCTTGTTTTAGCAATAGAAAGTTCTATAATATAGGTTCTAGAATTCGAGCTGTTGCTAAGTTGTTATTTCTGTTGTTAGTTAATGAATTCATCATTGGACTGGAATATTTATACCTAAATAGATAAATAAAAATATTTTTAATGCCTTTATTTAGAAATATTTTTTAATCCGAACCAGTGGTAGATTCACTCGACTAAAGCACAATAAAAGCAATTGTTAAAAGTCTATCTGAATAAAAAATATTTGATTTGACTTGAAATACGATGAAGAGTCTAATATTTTTTCCATCATATAAGCAGTTCGGAGTCTGCTCTTTCATAAAATGCAACATGAAGAACTACATGAAAGTGTAAGTTGCAATGCAAGTGGTTGATAAATCTAACCAAAACTAAGTCAAGGACAGGCAATGGATCGTCCTCACCAAAAACTTCCATAACGTTATAAATTTGTTTGGAGTCATAAGATTACGCCAGTATCATACTTTACTCTATGGCCAGGCAAATCGTCGGGCAGGCCGTGACTCACCACTCACCAGGCGATATCGGCGACCTTAGCGGCGTCGTGTCTCTACAACTTGGGTGTTGTTCATTACTCATTTGCAACCTGGAATGTTTCAGCTTTTTAATCTCATTCCTAGTTTTAGGAGTTAAGAATTATCAGTAATAAGGTGCTAATAATTAATTTATTTTCGAGTTAGTGTTAGACAATATCAGAGATTGACCTTAAATAAAAAAATCGATGTAATGCAAATTAGGATCTATGGAAATCTTTGGTATTTTTGGTTTATCGACGTTAGGAATATTGCAAGTTCCTCTAACCGAACTCCGAAATGAAAATAAGTTAAATTGATATTTAATTAGATTATTAGATGTTTTTGACCGATCCATAATTTGGAGCTAAGTGAGGCATTGTATAATGATATCGGCGATATTAAATAGTAGTCAAGTCCTATGATTATTTCGCATTTTCTTCACAAGCTGCTGCTAACTGGGTAACTGTTTCAAAGAATTTAAAAGCTCTAAAAGGATTGAGGTTATCGGGAAAAGTTTGGTGTTTGGAGCGAGGCAATCGATCACCGAGTGATGTTCCATTACGCGTGCTCCACTCGGGCTGGGGCATGGCTCGGGTAATGGTGCGTGCAGTCAGTGTGGTGGTGGTGTGCAGGTGCGGTGACGTCACGCTCCGGCCCGGCGGCTCGCGACCGGGTATTTTTAACCGGCCCTGTCGCTATTAAGCCCGTCACTGTCGCTGCACACATTGCTTTTTGTTCGTTGCGTCGGTGCATTGTTTGATATGATAGTCTATTTTTGGTAGAGTTTCTTGTCTGCGAAACATGCAAATATATTAACTATACAAGGTATTAGAGCTGCGCGCGGTGTCTTATGAGTTACATTAAACATGCTGAATTATTCCATGCTCACTGCTCATGGCTGCATAAAATGAATAAGCCATATTCATGATATATTTCCAGATTATCCTCAAGTTATGCTTATCTTTCTTTCCGTAGCATCTTCAATTTAAATTCTCATCATTACGTATTCTGGAAATCCAGTAGAGTTCGTTGTCAAAATCAAGCAATTTATTATTATTAAAGCAAAGCTGTAATAAAAGCCGAATTCTGCTTCATGAATAGTCTAAAATTCATTACAAGTTACAACCACGTCAGCCTTAGAAGCATACTAAAATTCTACATCAATGCTTAGAAGTCAAAGTCCATCAAAAGCGATTCACAGTTTTTCCTATTGACTTTTGAATTTCTCGCAATTATTTGATTTCTTCTCAATTACTTAATTAATTAATGATCACACTTTATTATAGGCTACACTGCAAGAATCCAAATCATCTCAATTCCTAAATCTATCACTTATCAGTCTACGTTTGTCTATTGTCCACGGTTGGACATAGCCTTTTTCGTTAGCCAAATACGGCCTTCTGCCTTCCTAATCAGCTCGCTTCCTGCCACCTTATTACAACTTAGACTTTTTAACCTATGATCAAATTCTAACTCGCTTTGGCGATGATTTCGAAAACTGCCAACCCAACTAAAATGTTATTTAAATTAATCTCTAAGGCCCCCATAACCCAGAAATAAATTTGAAATTTTGACAAATTTTATATTCTGTCAAAGTAGCAGCTAACTCTGGGTTAAAAGGATAACTCGGCGTTTCTGCAAGCGGGCGTTAATTGCTTCATTGAATGTAAGTTAGACAAATGATATATTTTGTGAACAGTACTAGCATAGCACGCTGTGCTCGAAGGCGCATTACGTGTTTACTGATTACGTGTTTACCCCATCCATTATGGGGACAATGAGTCACCTGGTGACGGAATCGACGACATGCATTTATACACCTACTTCTTATAGCCATAGGTGTAGGTACACCTTACAGATGCTATGCTCCTCGCGTAATATCTCAAGGTCATTATATATTTGTTGCTTGATATCTCGCATCCTGAAATGAATTTTACTAAAAACGAAGAAAAGATATTGGCATTTAAAGAAATCATGTATTATTTGTGTTGATTATCTTCGAAGTATGTTTCTATCGAGGTATCTTAACAATAGAAACTGGGATAGATGTTAGCAGGCTAGCGGGTGCTAAGGTTAGCAAGGAATAAACCACTTTGAAAAATATTGTAGAGACGACAATATTTTTTGAGTCGAAAGACCAATTCTCATATAATTAGGTATCACTTAGATTTGTTAGTTAAACGTTTACTAAACGTTTAAATTAAATAATTGTTGAAACCATTAGTGATTGTTATTTAATGTCCATCGTTAATTGCTGTACTTAATTATGTTAATGCAGCGTACTGGGGAATAATTCAACAGCACACACAAGCAAACACACTTACTTGCGATTATTTTGTTGTGTTTCATATCCTATTATAAACATTTCTTTATCATACTTTGTTATTTCTCTACTAATTACTCATTACTTTTTTTTTATATATTTTTTTTTACTTAAATATTAGATGATGTCCGCGTGTATTGAAGTTTTTTGATTCCCGCGGAAACTGTTTAATTAGCCTATAATATGTTTATCCAGGTTATAAGCTATCTTCATTCCAAATTTCAGCCATATTGTTTTAGTCAGTGCAGCGTGAAGGAGTAACAAATATCCAAACTTACAATTTTACAAACATCCAAACATTCTCATTTATAATAGTACTAAGTAGGACTATCATAATTAGGATCTATGATTTAAGAGGTTAGTGAGGTGAAAACTGAAACTAGATTTTGTGTGAATTAACGATGCCTTTTTGTCTTTTATGCCATAACTCGGACAGAATTTCCCTATCCCGGATATTGACGAAAAATGTTTGTCTGAAGAATCCCTTGCCTACCAAAATCTCATCATCAAGAAAAAAATTAAATACAGGTTCATTGTCTTTTTGTTCTTCTTACGAATTAACGAATACGAAACCTTAAACTCTGTGGTATTTGGTTAACGCTTCCTTGTTGAGAAGCCAAATTATATACCTAGTTTAAGTAGGCTCATCCTTGAACTTGGCTATTAACACAGAATATTTATTGGTACTGTTGCTATTAGTTGTTGTCGGCCCACGTGGTCAGTTTACCCCAAGGCCGCTCCTCCACCAGTAGGCACTTGCACAACTGCGCACAAAGTTAACTTGCCCGATGACTCAAGCTACTAATTCAGTGTTATCACAACACTGGACTTTTGTTGAGATTTTATATCATTTGAAACTTCGTACTTGACGAAAGGATTTCTATTATTTGATGCATTTTTCAAGTAGAAATAGAATAGCTACCGTTTGTTGCCCGTGTTGTAATACGGCCGATTTGATTGCCTCTGCTACTACTGCTGTAGTAAGTTGTTACTTGTTACAGGTGAAAAATTTTTATTCCGTGTTACTATTATAAATTCAAATCGCAAAATATAAAAAAAGGAAAGCAAAAGGTTAAAAGGAAAAAAAAAGGACAAAAAAAAAGTTAAAGTTTCATAACTAAGTATTGGTAACACTATAAATTGGTCTACTGGGAATAAGTATGCTATTTTTGAGGTACTCTAGGTAGACAGGACATACCTCATGTGGAACATGTTTGTGAAACTAAGTGCAGTGGAATCGAATCACTTGTCTCGAAATGGCCATATTGAAGAGTCGATGATTAGATAATCTTGTGAAGATGTTCTTTTCTTCTGAAGAATGCCGCTAAGATGACGCGTGCGTTCCATTCGGTTAATATTCATTTATTGCCATAAATATGTGTCAATACACCAACATTTCTTTCACACCATTTACTGCTTATGGAAAATTACTGGTGGTTTAACATCAATGCTGGTACATTTTTGAAGAGCAAGTTTAATACAGTAAAATCAAATATAATTAATCAATTCGAATATAATATTGTTATAATATTCGAATTTGTTTGAATGCATTTAAAATCACGTCGTGACTCGTGCGATAAGTTACCTAATATAAGTTTCTCGTTCGTTGCATCTCAGAAACAAATTGTGAGATTACGTAAATATGCGGCTACGCAGTGCAGCATCCCAGATCGTTTCGTCGGAGATAACGCCAAATTGTGGCCATAATTCGTCTCGTAAGTCCTTGCAGCATTACCATTTTTATAGTTGGGAATTTGGACTGTCTTACCTACTAACCTAGCTATCTGGAAATAAAGCCTCTTCGCTGTTAAAAGTATAATAATCAATCGTTATTTATTAATTATCGGCATGATGTATATTTTGTATGTAATGTATTTATTTACTTTGTACCTAAGTATGTTTATTTTGTCTGTTATTATTGAATGTATACCTGTTTAATAACTTCTGTACCAGTTTCTATTATGTATTTCTATATCTAAAGGTGATGGAATATAAGCTTAGTGGCTGGCTGGGTGGTGGGTTGTATATAAAACTATGCATGCCTGTACTAACTGCATACTCAGTCTGACTAAGGTGTGACAAGCTAAGCGCTGGCAGCGCCCGTGTGAGAGCGTGAAGTATGGCCCGTACTCCTCTGGGAAGTGGGAGCCTGCAGCATGAGAGCGAGTGTCCGCGAGGAGTGGAAGGTGCGCGCCGGGCGCTGGCAGCGCGCATGCGCCGCCGCCGGCGGGGTGTCAGTGCGCGGTGCGGGGGAGGCGTGCCGCGCCGGGCGCCAGTATCGACGCGAATGTCGGGTGCGGCGCGCGTTCAGTCCGCCGCCTACAGTTCGGTCCCAATATTACGTAAAGAATCACGATGGCGGACTCCGGGCCCTCCCTCTGCAGCGTGCTCGACCCACGTAAGTGCCGGCGCAGGCTTCGCTTCGCCCGCTTGTCTCTCCCTGTCGCGACTAACCCGCTAACGCGCAGCCCTCTCTTGCAGATGCTTGGTTCGACCCGCAGAGGCTACACCCCGAAGGTGAGTGAAGGCGGGCGGGCGGCAGTGTCGTGCTCGGTGGCACGCGTGACACACATAGCGATCGATCCTGGCGCGAGTCCTGGCGGGCCGGGCGCTCCGGCCGCACCTGACTCCACCGATCACGGCGAGCTGCCGCCGACCGACACGAGCGTTCTAAATGTATCGCGGACAATACGATATGCCATTTGTATCTCGTCACAGTGATCACTAACTAATTAATCGTCTCTTCGTGACACTGACGAAACGCCCGGGCAACTCTTCACATCGTACTCGCAGTATTGACACACGCTTATCATTCAATAACAACACGAAAGTGTATAGTTTTATTTACGACTTTCTGGAGCATATCGTCTGTGTTGTTTTTCCAGTATTTGAGTGATCAGTTGAACAGTATGTCAGACTACATAGCTAGCTGCTACTGCTAGTATAAGTAATTTCTAGTTAGGTCACAGTTCAGTACACATGTGACATGGTGTTGGTGGTAGATTGAGTCTGCAGTCGCATTGAAAGATCGCGGAGCAGCCGGCCGTCCGTCAGCTAAGAGGTATGCCATGTGCCAAGATCGAATTAGTATCATTCCCTGTGACATTGAAGCCTCATTTCTACGGATTTAATCGCGATGGTCTGCTTCGAGCGTCCATTGTTTGGTAATGAATGGTTGATTGCTCAATATTCATTAATCGGGGATGAATATTGAAGAAGGCCGATCATTTATCGCTATCTCTTATGTTCTCTAAAGTACGATATGTAAACAAGAGTGAAGAGAGCGCGGAGTTTCATTCATAGTCCTTGCAGATCAATGAGGCCAAACTGGCTCTAATTGAATTAGTGTAGTCTCGTGTATTTGATGCAGTCAGCTATTACCTAAGTAACTGAAGACCTTTTGATATCGATGGTTTGCGGCTCGGTGTAGCAGAAAGTTAGTTTCGCCTTTATTTTCCGGCTTCCACCGTCACAGAAACATGATATGTTTAGTTACTTATTGTACTAGTATCCTCATTCAAGATTCGCTTGTAATTCTAGTGCACAAGGCTCAATATCCTTTCAGTTGAAATACTGTTGTCCGTATACTATTTTATACTAACTGCAATTTTATTGTTTTTCTAATAAGAAACTTGACCTACGGAAGGTAACCTAAGTTTTTAATTGTTCATTGTTTTTATTAGGATCGAAATCCATATAAGTTGAAATTGATAATACGTCTTAATATATACATATTGTAAACAATTCGTACCTAATCATGATTATATTACTATATTCGCTTTCCCTAGAAATGAATTTCGATGAGCATTTTACTGTTCTGTTTTACTGTTGATTGCTGTTCTTTTCAAAATTTCTGAATTTCGAGAGAACATCATTAACCGGTTAATCAATATAAATTCTCTTTATAGATATATGGAAAGTAGATGCTCGACTAGATAATGATGCAGTAGATGTAATCTCAGCAGCACCGCATGGCGCACTTATTACAGTAGCATTTGATTGCAAAGCAAGGTTGTTTGTATTTCTTATGTCACCAGTATATCATACATTATGCCTACCTATTTAGTGTGATTTTATGTGATACTTTGTATGATAAAAGACAGCCGGCTGTTTGTTTTGGGCTCCTTCATAGACCACCAGTCACCATTACTTCCCTTGGACATTCAGAAAGGGCAGACTGTAGATTCATTACTATTGACACTTAACTGCTTATTATGTACGGACAAAAACAACACCATTTACGATTGTTTTGACTGCTGGCTACGCAACATATATTTCTAACCGGTTTTGGGAATAGTGCCCTGTCGTGATGTTGGTGCCATAGGTACGTGATACGATCATTTAGCTTCGATCCGCTCATTTACTATTATTAACTAAACAAAGTATATCTATGTTAAAACTACCTTTAAAGTAGCGTGTCTGCAATAATAATTAGATTCTGCTTATTACCATTTAGCATACTGATACTGTAAATTGCAGTAAAAAAATCTTTTAAAACTTAGCTATTAAACCGCGTTAGTATTGAGTATACCTATTGTGGAAGATAATTTTTGTCATCCAAGCTGCTTACCAGTAAAAGTAGATGCTTATTAATTTAAAATATCTTGTCTTTTAGCATTGTTCAAGCTAAGCCTTAGGTGGTTTATTCACATAATATTATACTTACTACTAATTTCGACCAAAGTCTAATCCTAAAAATATTTTACTCACTATGGGTTGACGCATTATTGTTTATCATCTAGTGTTGCTTTGCAATATTATCAATTTTGATACCAAAGTCGACCTGTAACTTTGCTTCGCTTGGATTTAGATGTGATCCTTATATGTTTGGATTAAGACTCCATATCGCGTGCATGATATACCTAGTGAGGATTGGTGTTTGGTACCGCGTGCGGTAGGTGCAGATGGGCTACTTCCCGTCTCCTCAGCATTTCTAGTTTGTGTGATGTGTCGCAACTCGCAATACAAACATTCAGAAGTATTTCGGAATTTTCCTATTCGATATCATCTATCAATATCAAACCAAGTAATCAAACCAGGCCAGTTTTCATAATGCGGTTTTAGGAATGTTTTCACAACACTTTTCGATAAAAGTAATGTTAGCATAGAAAAAAGCAAGACAGGTATTAAGGCAAACAATTTACTAACAGATACCTACGCGTAGATTAAATTTAAAATATTAACTTATCTTTATCTTTGCATAATATAACAACTCTCAGTTTCGGTTACTTATGCTTTCGAGTGTGCTGCTGCTGATTTGATGCTGATTTTACGAAAATCGTTATCGATTTTTTTATATTTTGAATTTCCGGCTGTAGGCCTATTGTTGGAATCTCTTTAAGTATTATTGTAGGTAGGTATACGTCAAATTCGTTCTTTTTCTTCAAAAAAAGATTTCATTTTATGTTACTTATTATTAGATTTTTTTTGTCCACTATAAGTTAGCCCTTGACTGCGATCTCACCTGATGTTAAGTGATGATGCATTTAGACAGATATTTGGCATCAAATAATATTGGTGCTAGATATACTTCGTTTTACCCGAAATACGAGCATTATAAAGTTAAATTAATATACATATTTTTCTATTTTTTTCTGTAATTTTACCGTTCCGGAACACTAACGAGCATTGTCACTACTTGGCAGAAGGCTTTTATTTTTCGTCGCTCATAAAGTGAATTACAAAATACCTACGACAAGTGCACTTTCATCCTCCCGCTTCCATTCTAATGACACATTTTATGCCCTTTGTTCTTGACTTGTGCTTGAGAAGTCTCTAAGCGCAGTGAATCCCATTTACTTAAATGTAGGCTATAAGATGCGACAGTATACTTAAATCAATAATGATGATAATCTGACCAAGACTGTAATTAGATATTTTGTATTGTAACCGACTCTGGGCACTTTGAAGGATTTTTAAAGCTGTTAGGCACGTAGAGGAGTAGGACCCACCATCCATGGCTATGTGGCCATCCATCCGTTACTCTTCAGGTTTTCTGTTTCTTTCTCTTTTTAGGGTTCCGTACCCAAAGGGTAAAAACGGGACCCTATTACTAAGACTCGGCTGTCTGTCTGTCTGTCTGTCTGTCTGTCTGTCTGTCTGTCTGTCTGTCTGTCTGTCTCCAGGCTGTATCTCATAAACCGTGATAGCTAGAAAGCTGAAATTTTTACAAATGATGTATTTCCGTTGCCGCTATAACAACAAATACTAAAAATTAAAAAAATATATATATTAAGGGGGGTCCCCATACAATAAACGTGTTTTTTTCGTATTTTTTTGCTCAATATTAAAAACGGTAACAGGTAGACGGTTCAAATTTTCACAGAATATTAACTTGTATATTACCTTTCAAAATAAATAATTAAATATCAATAAAGTAAATATTAAAGGGGGCTCCCATACAACAAACGTAATTTTTATTTTTAATACGTCATAAATCGTAAAACTTAGGTACTACAGGTTTGTACGGAACCCTCGGTGCGCGAGTCTGACTCGCACTTGGCCGGTTTTTTTAATCCCATTAGATACCATTTTCATTTTTTTTTTAACTTAATAATAGCCCATTGAGATGATAGATACCTACTAGGCGCTTAGACAGAATTCTTTAAAGGTTTAGGTTCTATACAATTCTCCGCAATGAGTCAAATAATTCAATGAGTCACAATTAAAACGGTGTAACATGAGAATACCTCGATAACAATGGACAAAGACCAAAGTCTATCTAACAGCTAACTGTTGCCTAACCGTTTGCAGAGCCTTATTTATCTCCAAAGATCCTATCGCCAATTGAGACGAAAACTTCCCAGTCCTTTGTACCAGGTGCGTTGACATCTGTATTATTTTCTCTATTTAGGCGACGTAGTTCAACAGCCTAATGAGCCCAATACCAGCCAATACCTACATCTTTAAAGTCTAGTTTAGGTTTTTACTACACATACCATAATTACCAATTATATACAAGTTAGACTTTTTCAAATGTTTTTTCTTCTTTTCTTTGGTCAATGCCCCAATCTGTAAAAATAATGCTCATATTGGTAGCGTGCAAGCAATTTTATAAAACAAGACATTCTTTTCGCACAAGGAAAAGTACGAAAAAGACACTACTTTTGTTCCTGGCAGTGTGTATTGTTTGTATACAATATACTTGGTGTCATTGTCCTCTCAACTATTGGACTGTACCTATCTCTGACTTCCTGTTCGTCTTCGAACTTTGATATTATGAGATCTGTTCAACGGTCTACAACTTTACAATGTGACAGTTTGAACTTTGAATGTTACGTCCCATTTTGTATAGGTAGACGCCATATAACATGTCTTTAATTAGTTTAATTCTTATAATTAGGAATTCCCATTAGGATAGTATTCGCAAGTAGCCGGCCGGGCTTGTTGAGCGATATTTTTACCGCAGTCGGCTCGTCTCGCCTACCATTGTATTTCTATATCGCTGTAGTTTGTCTGTTAATGTCACAGGCCACAGCGGCATTTGCTTAGTATTTGTTTTATTTTGTATTATATTTATTCAACGTACATCTAACGACGCTTTTTTTACACTTTGAACCGCATAGCTGTAATTTTTTAATATTTCTGACACATTAATTTATTTTGATCAGTTTTGGGGACATTTGGGGACATTTCGGTCAGAAAACGCTGGCAAAATGCTTTTTTTTTAGATTTTTCATTTGCTTGAGATTTGAGAGCGATTTTGGTAGCGTTGATACAATAACTCCTAACATTTTTATAAACTTGTGCAGAAAAGGGACCTTTTTAGGCCCTCAAATTTGTCGTAGGCCTCAAATCGAAGCATCGAGTTTGAAGTGAATTTCCTTATAATAGTCAATTTGTATGTGGCATCCTCTTGTTTATAGGTCATACTATAGGACTATATCAATTATTATTCTGTGATTAGGTAGATTAATTATTGGCAAAGAATTTTCAAAATAGGAACATCCATTTCAATTAGGTATAGCTTTCAATGTAGTGCATAGTGTCAACGTTTGTTTGATTCACAGTTGTTTGATTGTATTTTTGGCTCAGGTTATGTACTCGCAGGTTAGGTTTAGTTTATTTTTATCGTCTCGTGAGTGCGTGTGGAGAATCGCTTATTGTTTTAAAATTGAATACACATCGAGATTAGGGACCTGAATTAATGACTCTTTTTGTAATTCGTTTTGAAAAGACTTTCAATTCCGAACTTCCAATTTAAACGTACATTTTGTTTTCAAGAGATTAAAAACTGTTATTTGCTACTTTAACAACTTGACTTTTACTACAAGGTTTTGTTAGTTTATCAAATTCAGGAAATAAAACTATTAAACTTTGTAAATGATTTACAAAGTTCGTCGAATCGTGATCCCCAATACTTTGTAATATTTTGTAATTTTTATCCCATGTCCCAACTCCCAACCTATATCAATAATTATTATTATTGTTCCTTTTATACACATATTACCAATTATTTTAGATTATTTCCATAAAAATAGTAGACGCCCTAAGATCGGGTAGGTATGGTGGTAACTGGTAATCCACCATCACCGGTTGTTTAAGCAATTTTAACTTTTGTTTTGTTTATTTTCTTTTTATTTACTAAGTTTTCAGATGGAAATATTTCTCGCGTATTTATTCATGCGCGTAGCCGACGCCTTGCGTACACACACGCATCCGGCATCATCCATTCATAAGGCGGAAGACACGTGAACTGCAAAGTGTTTCTTCACTCCATTGACTTCTTCACTCAGTACTCACTAGTCAGTACTCACTACTCAGTATTACTACTCGCATTGCGTTGATTGGTGTTTGAAATCCAATTAATTTGTCAACGTTCTCATCTTGTTACTTTATTGGTTCATACGCTGAATTAAGCTTTGCCTTACGTTCACCGCATGTTGAACGTTAGGTGTTAACTTCTATCTTCATAATAGTGCCTGGTTGGCTAGTTTATAATCCGCTGTTTATTTCCTCATTTCAATCATATTATCATACCGCCTTATTGATCGGCATAACAACGAACGGCTCAAAGTTCAACGCGCTGGGTCTATGAAGTATAAATTAAAGATTTTTTGCATTGCTCAGGTTTTCCTATGACTCCATGATTTTCATAAAATTCCACCCGAGCGCAGTCGCGATGGTTCAGCTAGTTAATAATAATGATAAATTATCTATAGTTAGTTGCTGGTAATTTGATTGTCTGTTATTATAAACCAAATCTGTATTAAGTAGGTACATAGTAATGTTGTATGTACCTACTATATTCAACGCTTCTCTCGACGATTTAATTTCAGCGTGCAAATGTCGGTCGCAGAGCCGTATCGATCTCCGTAATCCTGTGCTAACTGTAACGCGCGAGTTCCGCATGGGTTATATTATGTATTTGGCAAATCCGTGCATGTTTTCTTGGACCCTAAAATGTTTTCTCGTGGTTAAAATAAGTCGGTCCAGAGAAAGTTTGCTTTCTACATAGATACATCTATATCTATACTTATAATAAAACTGTAACAGGTCCAATTCTGTACATTGAAGATATTTTGAAAATTTTTTTTGGAGGGCACTCATTATTCGATACTGAAGCCAAATCTGTAATTTTTTTCATTTTTGTCTGTCTGTCTGTCTGTCTGTCTGTCTGTCTGTCTGTCTGTCTGTATCTTGGCCGCGCATCACGCCGAAACTACTGAATGAATTCAAACGAAACTTGGCACGATTTGAGTCCATACTACGAGGTAGGACATAGGATACTTTTTATCCCGAAATTCTACCCCCGAAGGGGTGAAATAGGGGTTGAAAGTTTGTATGAAAGTCCTTAATTTCTCAAGTTATAGCCATGAAACTTGATATATGAGCTGCGGGTTGAAAATGAAGACATACGTGTTTCACAGTTTTTGAAAATTCGACCCCCAAAAGGGTGAAATAGGGGATAAAAGTTGGTATGAAAGTCCTTCGTTTCTCAAGATGTTTTACAAGTTATATCAACGAAACTTTTTATTTTGGCTTACGGTAAAAAAATAAAGAAGTACGTGTGTCACAGTTTTTCAAAATTCCACCCCTAAGGGGGTGAAATAGGGGGTGAAAGTTTGTATGAAAGTCCGTCATTTCTCAAGTTATATCGATTAAACTTGGTACACAAGCTACCGGTTGAAAATGAAGAAATAAATGTTTCACAGTTTTTGTAAATTTTACCCCCGAAGGGGTGAAATAGGGGTTGAAAGTTTGTATGAAAGTCCTTCATTTCTCAAGTTATAGCCATGAAACTTGGTATATAAGCTGCGGGCTAAATAGATTATAGTCTGGATTAACACAAAGGCTTTTTTATTCAGGAGAAATCAGTTCCCGCTGGAACCATAAAACCTTAATCCACGCGGACGAAGTCGCGGGCATCAGCTAGTATAGCATAAAACGCAAGCTATCACCAGGGATCACTTCCCTTTCCGAAGACAGAAAAACTGACTTCGAGAGAGCAATCCAGGTCACAGTTCTGGTAATCTAGATGCTATGTTTTAGCAACTAATTAATTAAAACCCTTACTGTTTTTCTGTCATTAATTTAACTGTATTGGCTCTATTCTCAAATTAATTGGGACGACATCAACAGTTGTTTTGTATAGCGACTTTCCCTCTGTTGTAACTTATCCAACAGTAACAGTCTACTGTCGCATAAGAATTGCAGGTTCTGTCGCGTTGACACTGCGGCGCTTCGCTGAGCACGCTCTTTTGAAATACGCCTTTTCATTCATTCTAGATCACTTTGTCCATTGCCGATCTATTGTGATCGCCACCATCCTAACCAATACTGCTTGCCGCCAAGAACAGCTTCAGCTGCTGGGCCGGGCTATACCCAGATATTTTAGATGCTTCCCTAAGTGAAGGCTACGTTTGTGCATTTGTGAAGGGCAGCAGCAGATGATGTGAACGGCGGTTCCGTAGCCTCTTGGCAAAACCTACGTACATTCGAGAGTCGAGACCTATTTCCTAAATTGTAAGCCCTTAGGTCTGAGCTAGTGGAAGGTTCGTTAAATTTCAACCTGTTTTGTGTCCGAGTCAGCCATTGTCTCGTAAATCTCTCGTGTTATTTCTGCATCGACGTCTTTTGTATTGTCTGTTAGTTAATTTTCAGTCCTTTCTAACTATCCGAATAATAAATATTTAGTACATCTACAATTCTACACATGTATTGTACAGTACAATACATGTGTAGAATTGTAGATGTACTACTACTACAATTTGTACTTGACTAACTAACCTATTATTGAGAAATGGATGAGTAATAGATATATTAAAGAAAAACTATAAGCTTTAATATAATAGGCTAATGGTGTACGTTACAGATTTTTTGCTTACTATATCTACGTACTTATAAAATGGTAGGTAATATATTAATAATGAACCTAAAATTGACGTTAAGACCGTTCCTCATTCCAGCAAGAAACTCAGTCTTTGTTTAGCGTTGTCTTTATAAACACGCATCGGTATTATTGTCGTACCAGGCACTCGCTTAATCTACCTCGATGCCCTATTTCAAGTTAGCCCCCTGGTGCTGGAGTTGGCTTAGTCAACAGTGTGAGGCATTGTCTTGTATCGATCAAGTTAATTCCGCGTTGGGCTGGCGGCGCCGCCTCGCTGAACTCGACCTTTTGAATCGCCTTTCAGTCACTTCTCTATTGTGCTGCTGATTCTAAACGACTACTTATTGTTTTGTTTCATTGGAATTAGGTATCTTCATCTTCTTCGACCTAGCCAGTTCTCGGCGGTTAAACTGCTTTTTTAAAATTTTTACTTAGCTTACTACAAGTTAGCCCTTGACTGCGATCTCACCTGATGGTAAGTGACGATGTAGTCGAAGATGGTAGCGGGCTCACCTGTTAGGGGTATGGCAGTTATATTAAACCCATACCCCTATTTGGTTTCTACTCGGCATCGTACCGGAACGCTAAATCGCTTGCCGGTACGTCTTTGCCGGTAGGGTGGTAACTAGCCACGGCCGAAGCCTCCCACCAGGCCAACTATATAGTATATAACTATATAGTATACAGGTCTTCTATAACTTTCTAACTATCAATATACCTACCATAATTGATGAAAAGCTTCGTACATAGTAAAACATGTTCATATTCTTATTATTTTTCACTATTTTATTTTGAAGAGCCATTCTCTGAGTTCTTAGTTGTTACACCTCAGTTTTGTCTCAAATGATATAGATACGACCTTTCATTAGTTTATCTCTTACGATAATATTTTTGTTTGTGGCATCGCCACAACACAACACCCAAGTATAGATGCTTTGGAAATATTAAATAAAGAGATCTCTCATAATTGGAAAGTTGCAAAGTATTGAACACCAAGACCGATGTATATTCTAGAGACATGTTTATTCACATGTAGTTACGTGTGAGGTCACTCATGATCTGCAAAGAATTTCTTTTATCAGTTATTACAGCATAATGTCTGTGAGTTGATAACATTCACCCGGTGGCCTTCATGTCAGCTGTTTATACTAGCGACTTCCTGCTACTTCGTCTTCTCAGTTATCTTTTTTCATTTTCCAAACCACTATTTTCTTAGAAATCTCTTGTGATGATGTTCCAGGTCGTTTTGGTCACAGCAACTGCTTGGGATTCTTCTCTATAATATCAGGTGGTTTTAATGTTTTACTCTCCTATGTGCCCACACTAAAAAGGAGGATGTTCTCAATTCGGCGTATGTTTTTTTGTGCAAATGTTTCATAATTCCTTTCATAGTTCTCATAACTTATCAGTACGTCACTCTCTATGGGCCCATCGATTCGTAACGAGTTTCTGCTCGATATTACCAGTAATAAGAGCACTTTTCCGATAATCTTTGTTTGGACTTACCTTTTCTTATTTTTATTGAGGGTCTCCATCAATGAGTCTACTATTTATTTTGTAAACTTAAATTCAATTCACCTGGTATTGCACTCTTAAAATTTCTACTGTTTAAATGTTGGTAATTTTAATTCAAAGGAGATAACCTTTTTTATATGTGATTTTTTTATTTATATACGCAAAGTTCACTGAGTACAGTGGCTGGCAACGTCCTCAGATAAATTTTATGAGTAGGTATCTACTATGTTAAATTCAATGTACTTACCTACACTATTACTTCTGTTATCTGAATAATTAAATTGATACAGTTTTTAAGTTATTTAACTGTATTACGTTACCATCTATCTAGTGATCCCCTAACGTTGCATTACCTTTCATAGGTCTCGCCACAGTCCCTTTTTAGAAGGCAATGTGTTACTTTCACGATACCTTGTGGGTACGGTTAACGATATCATATTACACCTGAAAATACACATAATATTCGAACCTTCTTCCGTAATTCGATATCGTCAAACGAATGGTACGTCTATTTATTCTTTTGTTTTATTTTAACCAAGATAGTTGTAATTAAATACTACAGTGTTGGATTTTATGTGAAACGTAATATCTTACTATATAAAACTCTGACCTACTCAAATACGAGTAACTTCGATTTAACTAAGGGTTTGAGGTAACTGCTGAGAATCTTGCCTGTTCTGTTGGCTTAGCTGAGTCTGCTTTCTGAATGCGGTGGCCTTTACACCCTTACTCCTTACACATCACCTATAAGTGGCACAAGTTGTCCTAATGTTGTCTTAAGATTCAAACTGTGCAGCGGTTCATCATTATTAGGAGCAATTATTTTAAAATTTGGTTCTTTAGTACCTACTTATGCTTCTATATTTTCTTTATTTTATTGATTAGACGTAACATGGCTTGACTGAAATCAAAAATATCTGATTTACTTTTGCTTAAAATTTGACACCATCGTATGTAACTTAATTCTTGTACATCTACCTATTTGATTTTGAAATCTCACTTTATTCAATTTTTCGTCCCAAACCTTGTCTTTGCACTTGAAACTCAAATATAAGAAAAACAATATTTTCGGCTTCAGTTGCAGATTGATAATATAATATGTGATGATTGAAAGATTTGTTTTAATTTGTGTATTTCACGTTTTTCTAAGAAAATTCCCCTGACGAAGTGTCATTAGTTCTGTGATCGGCAGTAGGCAGGTATAGCAAAGGTCACTAACATGTAAAATGGTCGGCGCTGTGGATGCCTGCCTGTTGGTTTTGGCACGGAGCGATTGCACCACCTTACGACGACGCTGACTCGTCGTTCATCAGTATGTTATACCTTGATCGTAGCATCGAAATCGTCACTATGCCATATCGATTATCGCAATCATTGTTGCTGTGCTTGCCTTTTTTTGCTACAACCATTCCTCATCAGGAGTGATTGCGATCACCACATTATGTTGTCAAACCTGAGTTTATATGAAAGAACCTACCCCTTTCTCATCGTCAATTATTTTTACTACTACTTGTTCCTCATCAGTCATCATTAAATTTAACTGTACTAAATATTGAAAGCTTCACAACATATTAATTTACGTTAAACAAAGGTTTTACTTACTATACTATTAGATACCAGTGAACAAGAGATGCATACTTTCTAGTTAATATTGCATGATATAAAAGTTATTTGGCAATCAGCCAATTGACCTACACCACTGTACAACAGAATTAAAGACTGCTCTCCACAATTACCTGTTGTTGATTTTTTGTTACGTCTGAAAGCTCCAGGGCAACTTTCGGTTTTCACATACCTACTTACACTTCGCCAAGAGGATAGCAAACTCGTTGGGCATGTTTACGAAAGTTCGGTTGACGTGCGTGCATTTTTTTGTCATCAGTTGATCCCAGTTGCAAGGCTTCGGTTTAAACATGCGTATAAACATAGCCGTCTCTATCCCAAGGGGCTATGGTATAAAGCGTCAGGTGTTAACTATTTAGTATTAACACTGCACCTAAGCTCTACTTCTGCTCTATGTCATATCTTATCACTGGCAAATTTTTTAAATCATGAACTTCACTAAATATTAAAATTAAATATAACCCATTGCAATGCCCTGACGGGGCCTCATGTACCTACTTAATAATGATTATATGTACATGAATGCAATTACTAATAAATGAAATAAATCCTATTTCGTTAGTGAAAATCTACACGCAAAATCTCAAGATTTCAGATGCGACTGTCTTACTTTCATTGATATCGGTTTATACTTTAGTTTTAAATACTGATAGATGTATGATGAACATGATGAACGGTGATATTGGTACGATATATGATGATATTGGCCTTCAGAACAGCTTCTGCATTACATAATTATAAATCGAGTCCCAGAGTAATAACTATTTAAATTATAAATAGCTACTGTTTCTTATTGCTTTCACCCCCCCATTTTTAATCATCCAAGTATGATTCAAAACTATTGAGCATCTAAACTATTCCACTACTTTACCTCGCAATTCACAATCCTAAATCAAATTAAATACTTTTTGTAGCTTTCTAATGTTAGATATCCTTTTATCATGTGTTTTCACACACTAACACCGCTATCTTAACATGGATCAGACTTGTCCATCTATTTAGTACCTAGTTATCTATATGTGTCTTTTCTTATTTATCTTATCACACGTGTTGGACTTCTCTTATGTATGTTTTGTCCACATTTTATCGATATTTTCATTGAACTGTGATGTTGCAAGTTCACGTCAAACGGTGTAGGGCAACAGTTCGCAATGAATATGTCGAGACATTCCCGGCTTATGAACTAGTCATATCCATATAACCAGGAGAAGTCTTTGACCCCGCGGCCGTGGCTCGTGAGGAAGGTTAGTGTGTGGTTACATTGGATACACTTGAGCTGTTACCGGTTCCAATTCGTCGGGGCTGCATATCGTGCTCTTGACATTTAATTTATCTAAGGATTCTTGAGAAGCTCTTCAGAACCACAAAATTAACTTGTTATCTTTATGAAGATTCTAATTGCTTTTTGTTAGCTCAAGATAAACCTTATCTTGTTATTTTCGCATCGCAGTAAGTTTTGTCTTATTCAGATAACTCATATTGATAGCTCGCGCATCGTGACGGATAGTTAGACATAACAGACATTTATTTCATGCATACCTTTGACACAATATCAAATATATTCTCGGCCACTTTTTCAGTCACAGCCATCACTCAGTTACACCTTGACTGCCTGTTGCATTCTGCTAGACAGAGCATCAGATATGTAATACTAGCTGATGCCCGCGACTTCGTCCGCGTGGATTGAGGTTTTTCGGTTCCCGCGGGAACTCTTTAATTTTCCGGGATAAAAAGTAGCCTATGTGCTATTCCAGACTATAATCTATCTCTGTGCCAAATTTCATCCAGATCCGTTCATCCGTTAAAGTAAAGTAGTAAAGTAAATTTGAGCGTGAACGTTGGAGCGTGATTGAGTAACAAACATACATCCATACATCCATCCATCCATCCATCCAAACTTTCGCATTTATAATATTTATTTGATTGATTATGTTAGCTTTATAGCTTTTATGTGCGGTATTGGATTGATTCGGGCGTTTTGGAATTACAACTCTATCTCTGCAGAAGAATTTGCTTTCCTGTCGAGTTTCTTTAATTTCACAAATCGTTGCGAAGTCATCAGTCCCATGATCCGTACAAGTGTCTGTCATGATGGTGTCAGTAGCGCGCTGGTGACGTGTGTAGAAAGGTAGCGCGGCGTGGCACCGCGTCGCTGCCATGCGGCCGCGGCGCCGCGCTCCGCCACTGCCCACTCGGTTACCATGGCGCGTCCGCGACAGTCGCCCCGCCACTCCGCGCAGAACGCTGACCTCCCGCCCAGAGGACCAGGTACCTTCACACCACCACCCTACGACTCACAATCCCCTGGCAGAATCTGGTTCCCCGTCGGAGGATCTCTCAGTTCGGAATTATCAGTGAAGTGCTGTGTGCTAGAACAGGTTATGGGTAACGGAACCCGGCTCTACGTGGACAACATATTGTAGTTTCAAAATATGGCTAAAGGTTACGGTCATAAACTTTCTTAATATCAAATTGATTTTTATGAAATCGTGCATTGTGGTTTGAGTTATTGAAGTTGAGTTTCATTCATATTTTTTGAGCTTCTCCGTCTGCTTATTTCCGGTGATGTGATCGCTTTTACCTACGTGTAACTTTTCAGTCACTTTGTCTTTTGTAGTTTGATGCGTTGGAAATGGTGTTTTGACTTTTTAGCCAGAGTTTAATTCATAATATCGAGTTTAACGCACTGCTCATTAGGATTGTAGAGACCATAATAGTTTAGCAGAATCATATACGGGTCTATAACTTATATTTATTATAGGTACCTTACTTAGGTACTTACCTACTTAGTTCCATTAATGGAATAGGAATTGGGGATGAGGAATGAGGTTGCGATTATTGTTTTGTTATCTACAATCGGACTCCATTATCGAATAGAAGAAGAGTATCATATTTTATATATTTTTAAGTTTATCGTTTTTGGTAGATTCACTAGAAGATTCGAAAGCAATTTAAATTTCAGTTCGATATTTAATTTGATGAGCTTTACTGTACTGACTGCTTTTGTACTTTTACACTGACAATATTAATATTTTATACATTTATGTGAGTTTTCTTTGAAATTAGAAATCTAAATCATGAAACTCATCGTAAAACCTTCTGTAAATATAATATTTTCCGTACTACTTAACACATAATTTATTCTCACTTAATACTCAACTTATTTATAAGTAGGTACTTAAGTAACTCATTTCGTATCCTCTATTTGCCTGCCGCCTGCCTTAACCTGCCTGCATTTTCGTTTCGTTTTCGCACAGTAACTAGATGCCTACTGCCTATAATATTATGGAGATATAATTATACGATGACACCAGTGTCCGGTGTCCGGTCGCTAAAGCTGCCCGGTAGAGCTTTCCATACATGAACAGTTATAAAAGCATAGAACCGGCCGAACTTTTATATTGATTCGCTTATATCTAATTCTGAAATATCAGTACCTCTAGGTATTTCACGTTTCCTCAATTTAAAACATTTGATGAACATGTGAGGCTTCTATAAAACTGACGTGTTTTTATTTAAAGCTTCTACTTGCTTTTAGTATTTTACTATTCATTTTGTCTGGTGATTGATGAAAATTGTACTGTAAAATTCTGTAGCTGGAGCAACAAGAATGCCATAGGTATCTTCCATTACGGATTTTATTTCATTTATCATCACTTTCAGATTATTTTTTGAATAAATTACCTCCATTAGCATGACAAGATCAGGTGAAGACTTATTATTTTCATATTTAAAAGTGCGTGCTATGAGTCTTGGGTCCCGACTCCCGGCAGTAGTTCGTTTCGCTCTAGTAGTCGCCGCGGAGTATTCTATCGCTGAAGAAGCGAAAGTTATCACTTGGCTTTCACAGCACTGAGTATGTTAATGCCACTGAAATTAACCATTTTCTTGGTGATCAACGTGCTACGTATTAATTTTATTTTCTTTCATAGCACGTAATTTGTTTGTTTTCATTAAATCTTCATACATTTTTACCGCCCTTTCATAGCTTCAAGGACAAACTTCATCCAAGCATTTACTTTTGTCATCGATATTTAATAAATTATTTACGTGGTCCAGCTAGTTTCCGCATCCAACCCATCCGTCGTCTTCCATCAAAGGATAGCCTTAATGTTGACAAAAATATTAATCTGAGTGTATCTACCATTGTATTCAGGATATCTCATCCCATTTCATCATGGATTTTCAGTGCAGCGCTTTTCTGGTATTGTTCTCCCTGAGGCCCTAATCATATGAAATCTCCATCACAAGACTTAATTGAGTTCGTGATTCTCGTCCTCGTTCAACGTCTCATATACCTAGATCAAGTTAGAGTAACAGCAATCAGCATACGAGCTTTGGTGATGCTTTAAACTCCGAAGAGTACCTCAACATTGATATCCGTGAGTGATGATCAAAATCAAAAATCAAAATCTAAGATATTTTGGTGGCTAACACCAAATGTTTTGATGGTTCACGATTAAGGATTTGTAAATGATGCGTGGGAGCAGGTGTTCCGCCCGCTACCCAACATTCCGCTTGAACTTTTTGTCGCGTTGATATGACGTCATCTCGTTACCCCCCTTCATAATATTTTTTCCATCCAAAACGTACAAACTTTGTCGAGCGCATTAGCGAGTTCCAACTTCAGACAGCCTAGATAAATACTTTGTGCATGACAGAGATTTTCTCAGCAACCATTGACATTTTTATAAATTCAATATCTTTGTATACAATACGCCAAACACTTAAATAAAATGAAGCTAAATAAAAGATAATGACGCGTATGAAGCGATTTGCTTCCTCGTTTCTAATTCGGACCGCTAGGATATTAGAATTGAGGCAGCTTCTGGCTTCCAAATAACAACGAATAATTTATTCAGACAAATAAATTCATTCTATTCGATTCCGATTTTCCCTCCGCATATGATATGGGTATTTTCAAATCAAGAGTGAATAGGCATTTTCTAGGCAAGCGCGGCTCTACCTTTGGCTGCATCACTAGTTGCCATCAAATTTGATTGCAGCCAAGCGCAAGACCTGTCTGGTTAAAGTTAATTTTGGAGCTCAAGGCCCTGTTAGGTGAAACGAGGATGAATTGAAGGGAATTTGGAGGGTGGGGGTTAAGAATAAGGGCCTAAGAACTAAGTAGGTGTTTGGCGTGTGTTTCCAGTGGAGTCGCTGATCTACTGGCGGTCGGCGGCGCGGTCGGGCGCGGCGCTGGGCGCGGGGCTGGCGCTGCTGGTGGCGCTGGCGTGCTGCTCCGTGGTGTCGGTGCTGGCCTACAGCTCGCTGCTGGCGCTGAGCGCCGCCGTCGGCTTCCGCGTCTACAAGAACGTGCTGCAGGCCGTGCAGAAGACCAACGACGGACACCCCTTCAAGTGAGTTGCTGCTCCCGCTGATGTGCTGACAACACGCTTTACCTTTTTTTTTATCCTCTACAAGTAAGCCCTTGACTGCGATCTCACCTGATAGTAAGTGATGATGCAGTCTAAGATGTTAGCGGGCTAACCTTAGGGGCATGGCAGTTAAATATTAAACCCATACCCCTATTCGGTTTCTACACGGCATCGTACCGGAACGCTAAATCGCTTGGCGGCACGTCTTTGCCGGTAGGGTGGTAACTAGCCACGGCCGAAGCCTCCCACCAGGCCAGACCAGGGAAAATTCAGAAATTATAAATTCCCAAATTGGCCCTACCGGGGATCGAACCCGGGCCCCCGCACGTTAAGACAACAGCGCTAACACACTGCGCCCAGCGCCACGGAGGTAGAAACCTACCCTTCCCTATTACACGCATCCCTTATTCAGTATTGTCACAAACCTACCGCAACTGCCCAATGTGTGCGTTACTAGATCTCAATAATGTTAGGCTGAAGAGCGGAAAAATTATTCTTTTTTTGTAACGCAGAACAAAAAGTTAAATAAAGTCTTTGTTGGAGGTTCCAGTGAACCACTTGTTGAGTCGTTCATTTCCACACTTGTATTTGTTCAGTTTGATGTTCTGTATTGGCTGTTTGATCTTTTCTTGACTTAATGTACTGAGGCGTTCAATAAATGTATCGCGTTAATTTATAAAGCAGAAGAAACATTTTTTTCGAGCAAACTTCTGAACAGAAGTTGTCATCTAATAGATCCAGAACGAGCAGGTCATTTGTCATTAAATAATGCCCAGAGTCTCGCAAACAGAGCAGCTGGGTTAGTCATTGGGTGCCCAAGACCAGGCCTGATTTTACGGAAACTTCTTTTTTGTGAGCGACAGAAGTTGGATATCATGATCATAAACTGAATAAATGTTGCCACTAGAGTAGAGTGTAGACCAGTGTCAGTGTAGCAGTACTAACCTAACCTAACATTTGATTTACGGTTACTGGACTGCCGTACCGTCAGTTCTGGTCTGGCTCTTGCCTGGTGCAGAAACTTCTTTTAAATTATGTGTCACACAGCTGAAAATCAGCGCCATTTTTTGTAAGCACGTCTGTGAGTATGATGCAGGGCATAACACTTAGCTGATCACCCACTCTAGACTATGTTATGTTACAGACTTATAGCATTTAACCAACAGGCGTAGACCATGCCTACTCTTCTCCCAAATGTGAAAACAGGACGAGTTTCATTCTTTTGTCTAAAACGACAATACATTAGTTACATTGTGTACTGATTACTGATAGCACGTCCACGTGGGTAGTTGTTGCTTGTTGAGTGCATTGTCTCGTCAACCTCTGAAACCGATAGACATTTTTGCAAAGGAAATAGTGTGCAATAAAACTGCTGTTGGTTAAATTCTCGAAATTCAATTATAAATTCTGTATCTATCGGGTTTTCTGACAAAATGTTGGGGCTGATTCTGTTTTACACGATCTCTAAACTAAAATAATCGCTGTGGAAAGGGAGAGAACTAGATATATCTTATTTTAGTTTAGACTTTAGAGATTGTGTTATACAGAATTGGCCACATTGGCGAATATATATGAATTTCCTTTGTGCTTGTTCTCTGTGTAGGGACAACCCACCACCTCCCATGGCCCCACCAACCTCGCGGTTATATGGGCCGAATCGCGGGAGAGCGCCCGTTCGGTACTTGCTCTTGGCGTTTCCCCGGGGCGCTTTCTTGACTCCCTACAAATTCTTTATCTCTTTCCTTGTCCCTTAAGTCTTTCTCCCCTTTCTGGGGCAGACATACACAAAAACGCAGATCCCCCGCGTCCGATGCGGTCCGGATCCTCTCACGCGATCACCATACCATCACGGTGGCAAGCAGTTCCGCCTGTTGTTCTCTGTGTAGTGAGGTGTGCGTGTCTCGTGTTGCAGATGGCTGCTGGAGAAGGACCTGAGCGTGTCAGCGGAGCGCGCGCAGTCGCTGGCGGCCGCCGCCACCGCGCACCTCAACGCCGCGCTCGCTGAGCTGCGCAGGTAACAAACAACGCGCCTCTACTTATAGAGCTCTGCGTCGTATTCCTCATTACCATTCCTCGTACCGGAACGCTCAATCGCTTAGCGGCACGTTTTTGCCGGTAGAGTGGTAACTAGCCACGGCCGAAGCCTCCCACCAGGGTAAATTCGGAAATTATAAATTTCCAAACCCTGCCGGGGATCGAACCCGGGACCTCCGCACGTTAAGGCAACAGCGCTCAACACTGCGCCACGGAGGTTGTCTGTCTTATCTCCCGTGCAGATGGCTTATCTCTCTGAAGATTGGCCGCTGCGGACGAAATTCGGACGGGAGGATATTATTATTATCTTCATCATCGTCATCATCGTCACAACCGTCGTCGGTACACCACTGATCACCACTGATCACCACTGATCACGGGTCTCGGTCTCAAGTCTGCAACTCTGTATCAAATCCTAGGGATATTATCTCCGGGAGCTATTTACCCAGGAACTTTATCTCCTAGATCCAGACTGGGGTGGGATTATACCTACCTTTCTCCTTATAATGGAAGATTGATCTGCAGTTATCTTGAATCAAGAGTGAAAAGGCATTCTCTAGGCAAGCGCGCTCCAACCTAGACCTCATCATTGCTTTGTGTTAAGCATGTCGTCAAGCGCAAGCCTATCATACTAATATTATAAATGCGAAAGTGTGTTTGTTTGTTGGTTTATTGGTTTGTCCTTCAATCACGCTGCAACGGAGAAACGGATCGACGTGATTTTTTGCATGGGTATAGTTGAGGACCTGGAGAGTGACATGGGCTACTTTTTATCCTGGAAAATTGAGGACTTCCCGTGGGAATTTAAAAAAAACTTATTTCACGCGGACGAAGTCGCTGGCATCAGCTAGTATATTAATAAACAGACACCCGCGCAAGTTTCAGCATACGCCCTGAGGCCTTTGATTTGGCATTGATATTTGTTAGCTGTTTACATAACGCTCGCTCCCCTCGTGTTTGCAGGCTGTTCCTGGTGGAGGACCTGGTGGACTCGCTGAAGTTCGGCGTGCTGCTGTGGTGCCTCACGTACGTGGGCGCCTGCTTCAACGGCATCACGCTCATCATACTCGGTGAGTGCTGACACTCGCCTAAATAAATAAATATTAGTGAGTGGAGAATGGGGGTGCTGGGGTTACTTCTCATATTGTCACTTTAGACTAGCATACATCATTAGTACATTATAGTGTGCGTTACTAAGCTAAGGCATGAAGGAACTTGAAGTTTAATTCGCTATAATCTGCCACAGTAGACAAATCTATGTGGTACAACGTGTATCTTGCGATATTCACCGCCCAGTAAGCCAGCAATTCGCACCGGCACAACACCACACCACAAATCTTCCAAATCACTCTCAACGTACCTCTGGCACCATCTTCAGGAGATGTTGACTCGACAATGCACGATTGTTAAGAGGATCGTCTAAATTTTCATACAAAAAGCGATAACGTTTTTCCTCCCGTAAATGTTGTCCAATTTTCATAATTTTTAGAAATGTTGCAGATACAATGAAGAACTATGCTCGTACGTTTTAATTTTAAAGAAATATTGCTTATGTTAAAAGTTATTAGCGTCTAAATATCCATATTTTTGACCTAAAAACTTCCTCGAGTATTTTAATTTTTTTTAATTTAACTAAACTAAAATACTAAAAAAATAAAACGTATGAGCCTAGATTAAGGTGTACTGAATCTAATGAGACCAATATTGTCTAATTTCGTAAACGTTTGGGGGGTAAAAACGTTATCACCCGAAACAATATTTCAAGAATAAAATGTAGGCATACGCCTACTGGACTTGCAACTCTCTCTATCGCACGATACGGAGAAGGCAGCGAAGCGTTTTGAAACAGATAGCATTATTGAAAAAACCTACTCGCGTCGCGTTTCGTCACTAGACGATCCTCTTAAGTCTACTGTACCACATAGATTTGTCTGTTTTAGTGGATTATAGCGATTAAGCTTCTTGCTCCTTGATTATCGGATTTCCGCAAACTGAAGCCTGCTTCTATCCAAAGCTCATGTTGTATTAGAACAAGCAGTTAGTATTTAGTTGGACTGGACTACGAGAAAGCTTCAAAGACCCCCACTTTTTTGGATGTAACATACGTCACGTTTCAACTTTCATGTAAAATTGTAGTCTATGTCACCCGGACCATAATAACGAATCTATTGACACCTCATTCATCAAAATCTGCTCAGTAAGACAGTTCAGTAGAGTGACGGTGGAACATACATAAATTCACTTTTCATTTCATTTTATTTCATTTATTTACTTATTTGCACAGATCGAAGATATAAAGGTGATATAATACTCGTACACGCATACGTAGACTAGCCGGGTAAAAATACATAATCCTAATCTAAACTAATCTAATGCTCCACCGATGTAGTGCGGAGGCTTCTAAATCTACTTATACTGTATCCATCCAGTTATATTGTGCGATGGATGGTAGCTAGCCCGCGGCGCGGCATATCCCGTTCCTCAGGATTACGCCGAGCCAGCGGATTCTGGCTGGTGTTCCGCCGCGGCCGGCTCGCTTCTGACATTGAGCTAGTTTTGCGTGCGTAACACGATCTCTAACGTGTTGTTGTTTATATGCACAGAAAAACGAATCTGCTTATTACTGAGCGTAGAACTTGCAAGTTGGCGTGAGCATCACCATATATGATCTACTAAGACCCATCTGCCGTTCGACATTCAAACTAGATGATGCCAGCGACTTCGTCCGCGTGGCTTAAGTTTTTTTGATTCCCGCAGGAACTGTTTAATTTTCCGGGATAAAAATAGCCTATATCCTTCCCCGGGACACAACCGATCCCTGTACCAAATTTCACCAAATTGGTTGAACAGATGGGCCGTGAAAGTGTAGCAGACAGACAGACACACTTTCGCATTTATAATATTAGTATGGATATCATTGACTTACCAATACCTTAGAGTAGACGCACCATCGAAACGCAAAAAACGGCACGGTCAAATTGTGCACAAATAGATATTGTGAACGATTTTTGCCTCAGTTGCGCATGAGTACACTAGGCGACAAAATGTCGTATGTGTCGAATTGTTATTACCAAATTGAACCCTAAATATAACGATATATGGTTGGTTTTTGTGAACCGTTTGGTGTCTCAGTCTGTATTATCTATAGCTGTGTTTGTATAAGCGATTGTGGACGCTTTTTGAGTATTAATTTGTAGGTAATGTTGTATCCTTAGTTGGTAAATCGATGATGGATATGGATTTTTTTGTATGTTATGTTCTGTGTAAGTATGAGCGTGTGTGTCTGTTTGTCGTTGCAGCGTGGATAGCTCTGTTCTCCCTGCCCAAGGCGTACGAGATGAACAAGGCGCAGGTGGACGCCAACCTCGAGCTCGCGCGCTCCAAGATCAACGACATCTCCACCAGGTGCGTAGCGCGCGACAAACGCGGCCGAGCGACGCGACGAGACAGTATCCAACAGTAGATCCTTGACGCGGCCCACGTTGTCGCGTACTGTTAAAAGGATACTCATTTGTCCACATAAATAAACTTTAATTTAGCAATTGAGTATCGGTGACAGCGTCGCTAGTAGATATGAAAAATAAAATAAAAAAACTAAACAGGCATAAAATACAATCCATTTTAGGCCACCGGGCCAGATAAGTTTGTGAGACTATCATATTTTTTTAAAATAACTAGATGATGCCCGCGACTTCGTCCACGTGGAAGGTAAGGTTTTTTGATTCCCGCAGGAACTCCTTAATTTTCCGGGATAAAAAGTATAATATAATCTACCTCTATACCAAATTTCAGCAAAATCGGTTGAAAAGATGGACCGGGAAAGCTTAGCAGACAGACAGACAAACAGACACACTTTCGCATTTATAATATTAGTATGGACATGGTTTGTCTAATAATTTAGGATGATAATTTTGGCAGATGCCATTTGCATAGTACTGCTTCAGTCTGTCTCACTCTAGTCCTTCACTGTTGCTCGAGATAGCTATTGCTATACACCTCTCATCTGTCAAAATTATCATCATACTAATATTATAAATGCGAAAGTGTGTTTCTTTGTTCTTCAATCACGCCGCAACGGAGCAACGGATCGACGTGATTTTTGGTATGGGTATAGTTGAGGACGGAGAGTGATATAGGCTACTTTTTATCTCGGAAAATTAAAGTTTCCGCGGGAATCAAAAAAACTTAAACCACGCGGACGAAGTCGCGGGCATCAGCTAGTCCTAAATAAGACAAATCTTAAATATAGATATGAAAGTAATTCTTACCTTGTTAAATCTCGACCATTGAACCAATCTTAATGAAAGTTTGCAGCCTAGGGATGGATATGCTGACAAATATCTCAACCAAGTAATCGTTTGTTATTGCAGGATTCGGGCAGCGGTGCCGCTGGGCAGGAAGGCGGAAGACAAGGACAAGTAGAGGGGAGTGCGGGGGGAGCGAGGGGGACGGAGCACACACGCTCGTAGCGCTGGAGTTTCACTGTTTGTTATATTATATTTATTGTACGTACGCCGATGTACACCTTACTTACTTACGTGTATAGCTTTATGAGAGGAGTCACGCGGAGATTATTATTGTATTTGCTTTTTTGAAATTTTAAATTAAAAATAACTGTCGACCGACATTGTTGTTTCATTTCTCACACTAGAGTATCAGACCAGGCTCGCTTCACGGCGTTGCAAGATATTAAACAGTGGCGTAAATAGGGCGGTGCCACCGGTGCCCAGGCACAGGGCGTAGACTCTGGGGGGCGCAAGAATGGCCAGACCAGGCAGGACTATTATTTGTTCGGTTTGCTCCTGATAAGTTCCCGCTGCGCCCCTAGTGCTCGATTCCAACACATACGTACCTAGATGCCAATATCATCAAAAACGTCTTAAATTAGACAAAACATAGCGCTCATTTTTTTGGCAGCCCACGAGCGTATTGTGTTTAGTGTTTATCGGAGTCAAGCGGCCGGCCGGCTACGAGCCGAAGAGGGGATTTTTGGATTTACTCCAGCGCGGCAGATTAATATAAGGGGCGATAATTCCACAACCTATTTTAAACTTGCCTTTACACAAGTTTAAGAAATCCATTAAAAGTATGCTTTTGAAAAAAGCTTATTAGATATACTGTGGAAGATTACGTAAATGACAAAAGAGCATTTCTATGATAATATATTCATTTAAATGATAAACTAAAACATAAAGATCAATATTTTTTTTACAATTTTTTCCGACTGGCTGTTGCCCGCGGCTCCGCTCGCGTGAATTTTGGTTCATAATGATCCATGGATTTTTCCACGATAAAGAGTAGCCTATGTGTTAATCTAGGGTATAATCTACATCCATTCCAAATTTCAGCCAAATCGGTTCAGTAGTTGCCGCGTGAAGGAGTAACAAACATACACACATACAAACTTTAATATTATTATTGCCGATAGGTGGCGATTTGCACCCTTAAACAGTATTCAATTCTATGCCTTGATATGGGTAGTCGGGTATGTCACACTCTCTTTAACGTTTCTGTGGTGGTGTCGTGTGGTGCGGGTTGTTACGTTCCCTCAAATATGGTTGAGCGAAGCAATGGCTGGATCATGCGTCATGCTCGTGAACGGGTGCCACCGTCGGAAATGGGGCTGCCTCTGTCTGCCAGTCTTGGCGTGTATTGAGTATTGTAGGTATGCTCGTGAAAAAAGCTTACTATACAATCGAAGATTACGTAAATGATAAAAAAAAAAAGCGTGGATTTGATTCGCTCCAGTTATGCGTGGGACTACAGTTACTTGTATCATTATGATGATTGTAAGTTTTGATGGAAAAGAGCAACCACCGAGTTTCTTGCTGGCTCTTCTCGGTAGGAATGGCATTCCGAACCAGCGGTAGATTCATATTATAACGATTCAAAAGCGCTTGTAAAAGCTTATTTGAATAAAAAACATTTGAAATTTGAAATTTGATTCTTTGGACCCTGTAGAGTACCTTCACCGTATATCTCTGTATATTGGTGGGTCTATCTAGGACAGCACAGCAGATCAGAATAGTAAAAAAAATGGATCATCAGAAATACTCGAGCGCGTCAGATTAAGGTAGAGTGAGTTAATTATTTACGCTGAAAAGAGTACCTACATTCAAATAATCTGACGATGTTAGCGTGACTTATAGGAGTGGGAGAGTAACAAACTTGCAAAAAAAAAATGTCACCTGTACATTCTCGAGTCTAAAGCCCAGCCCTGCACTCACTGCAAGTGCAGTGCGACCGTTGCGAGCACTGTAAGCACCCGTAACACATAACAGAGACACCTGTAACCACAGCCTGTAACAGCCTGTAAGGTGTCAACGTCAATGGGTATGTTCCGAAATACACTGTAAGGTCGGACGTCAATTTAGTACACTGCGAAGCCGTTCCTATAAAGGGTATACCGTAAGTCGTAATTCCTAATTCCATGGGCAGTTTACTGTCAGTCCTTATCGGAACGAATTTCTCCACAGTAAGAGCACTGTACAGTGCTCGCAGTGTATTTCGGAACACACCCTGAGTTTCCTTATGATAGGTACTGCGGCAGTTTACTGTCAGTCCATAACGGAACGAATTTCTCCACAGAAAGAGCACTGTGATTTATGACAGAACGTCACTTGTAAACATAAAAAAAGGTTTGAATGAAGACAGACTAATGTATTTTTTAATAATCCTGTAATCCTGTTGGATTCCCTTTAGAAGGAAACATCACTGTTATGTATTAAAACCACGAGATTCGGATACTGACTGCTTTATTAGCTAACTTGACAAGTGACACAAAATAATTATTATAAACTACCTACATAAGCTTTCATCACAGACATATAAATAGAAGCAGACACAACATAAATTTCACACCCACATAGACAAGTGTATGCGAATCAGTGTGACTTAGTGTGACCGTGTCCCTGCAAGCAAAAATGTGTATGTATTAATTTGCTGCAACACTGTGCTACACCAACGCACACATTGACAAAAATTCAATGCGTGGCAGTCATTATAAGACATCTATGAGACCTATGGCGTTTGTTTACATTGTGTTGTCTTGGGTGTCATATGTATTTTGTGAAATTTGGAGATTTATATGAATATTTACTGAAATAAAATGGTGAAGTGTTGGGTCCCCCTGTGTTACAACGCTTCGTACAGGAAAACCCCAGAAGTAACGTTCCATCGGTAAGTAAAATTCATGCTATCATGTAGCTTTGGAATGTTTTCGTATCGCATCGTATCAAGGCTAAGATATCTAATATTTTATAGTTGTTATGACGAAATATGTAGCCATGCATATATTAAAACTATAATATTATGGTTTTCTGTAGAAATACATGCTTTAAGTTGTTGAATAATCTTTTTTGACATTTTGAGAACTTTAACAAATTACAGGGCCGGACTCGACGACTCTTTTATTTTAAGTATATAACTTCGACTTTTAATTTCAGGTTTCCAAAGGATGAATACCTGAGAGACCTATGCATAAAAATATTAATAGAAAAGACTGGCAGACCAACTCATGGAGTGTTATAATATGCTGCAAGCATTTTTCAGAGAATGCAATAGAACGTAATGAATTCCGTACGATTCTATCTCCTGGTGCCATACCGACCATTTTTAGGGTTCCGTAGCCAAATTTGGTAAAAACGGAACCCTTATAGTGTAACGTGGTAAATCTGGAAGCCTTTACAATTTATCAGAAATCAACTACATTTAAAGGATGTTAGCGCCACCTAGCATCAAGGTGCAGAACTACGTCTGGACTATGGCAGAAATGTCGGAGTTTTCTTTCCAGCTCAATAGATGGCGCTTTCGTTGTCGTTAGGTTGTAATTGAAATAAAGTAAAATACGTTGTTTTCGCTTAATTTATTTAATATTTATTAGAAAAATTCGTTCTTTAATATAATTCTCGTAGTCCTCGCATGACTTGGTTATTGGTCAGAGATAATTGAGGCGGAAACACTCAGGGGTTTTCGCGATTGGCAACACCGGATGGTGAACAGACAGATTTTCTTGGGTATCCATCATGTGAACATCTCATATTGGCTTTCAGGAAAATCCAATTCGCTTTGGGCCTGCGCCTAGAAAAGCAAATAATATGTTTTTAGTTTTGTCTTCCTAACATCTCTCCGATTTTTATCTTTTATGGTAAGTAGTACCTATATCGGGTGACGCCAGAGATCAAGTGAAGAAAATGGCGTAGTGTGGTTGAAAAGGGAAGTTCTAATTTTTGATAATTTATTTTCAGTTCCTGTTATATCTTCCGAATACTTAAATGAGGTATATTGGGTTTGTGGGTGAAATCCTGGAACCTGTAGTATCCAGGAATTCAACAGGTAAGTTGCGTTTGATTAGAAAGAAAAATGCACACACGTGGCTTTCACACAGAAAAATAATAATCTTTATTTTCCTTGTTACAGGGTCATCATAATATATACTACAGTATAAATCTTCAATTAATATTGTTTCTTTAAAAATTCTGGTTATGAATGATTTTCGAAGTTTATTTTATATCTGCAAGACTTTAGTCGTGAACGGTGTAAGTGAACGGCATCTTGGATCCTTTTTCGTGAGCCTCCCAGCGGCACTGCATTATCATCGCTCCTTGGATTGGACCCTCGGCTAGCCCATGACAAGTAAGCAAAAGCTTTAGTATCCAGGAAACAGAGCTAGTGTCGTGTTCTTAGTGTTTGTGTCAACAAATTGAACCCAGACTTTACTACTGAGCTAAAAAGAAATTTTATAAAACTTTCTGTATTCATTTTCACTCTATCCCTGTGGTAAAACTAAATTAAGGGGTAGAATCTAAGGTCTATCTGTTTAAACCTTTCTAGTTTACCTAGAATTTAAGTCGGTTAACATAAGCTATAATATCTAGCTGTAAGCGACCCGAAAAAGGTTATTAAAAACAATTTTGCCTAACATTAGCAGATTTCATTTATAACACCTCATATCCAATAAAAGGGAGTCGACAGCTAGCTTCTTTCTGGTTAGGTAGATAGATCACCAACAACACAAATTAATTATTTATACTTTTTTTTATTAAATTTTTTTACTTAAATTATCAGACAAAATATCTAACTATTAGTTATTATTTAGTTAGTTAACCATAAAAACTTAGTGTTCTTTGCAATGTGTCACTACTTAGAAAATTGTACACTCAGCGGAGTACATTTCATAAAATTCACAAAATTTCTCAAAATATACTGAAATAACTATTAAAAAAAACGTACGGGCGCCATTTGCAAGGGTGACAGATTGGTCGGAATGGAAATATACCCGGATACAAAAAAATCCGCCACCTTTGCAAAAATTTAATAAAAAAAAGTATAAATAATTAATTTGTGTTGTTGGTGATCTATCTACCTAACCAAAAAGAAGCTAGCTGTCGACTCCCTTTTATTGGATATGAGGTGTTATAAATGAAATCTGCTAATGTTAGGCAAAATTGTTTTTAATAACCTTTTTCGGGTCGCTTACAGCTAGATATTATAGCTTATGTTAACCGACTTAAATTCTAGGTAAACTAGAAAGGTTTAAACAGATAGACCTTAGATTCTACCCCTTAATTTAGTTTTACCACAGGGATAGAGTGAAAATGAATACAGAAAGTTTTATAAAATTTCTTTTTAGCTCAGTAGTAAAGTCTGGGTTCAATTTGTTGACACAAACACTAAGAACACGACACTAGCTCTGTTTCCTGGATACTAAAGCTTTTGCTTACTTGTCATGGGCTAGCCGAGGGTCCAATCCAAGGAGCGATGATAATGCAGTGCCGCTGGGAGGCTCACGAAAAAGGATCCAAGATGCCGTTCACTTACACCGTTCACGACTAAAGTCTTGCAGATATAAAATAAACTTCGAAAATCATTCATAACCAGAATTTTTAAAGAAACAATATTAATTGAAGATTTATACTGTAGTATATATTATGATGACCCTGTAACAAGGAAAATAAAGATTATTATTTTTCTGTGTGAAAGCCACGTGTGTGCATTTTTCTTTCTAATCAAACGCAACTTACCTGTTGAATTCCTGGATACTACAGGTTCCAGGATTTCACCCACAAACCCAATATACCTCATTTAAGTATTCGGAAGATATAACAGGAACTGAAAATAAATTATCAAAAATTAGAACTTCCCTTTTCAACCACACTACGCCATTTTCTTCACTTGATCTCTGGCGTCACCCGATATAGGTACTACTTACCATAAAAGATAAAAATCGGAGAGATGTTAGGAAGACAAAACTAAAAACATATTATTTGCTTTTCTAGGCGCAGGCCCAAAGCGAATTGGATTTTCCTGAAAGCCAATATGAGATGTTCACATGATGGATACCCAAGAAAATCTGTCTGTTCACCATCCGGTGTTGCCAATCGCGAAAACCCCTGAGTGTTTCCGCCTCAATTATCTCTGACCAATAACCAAGTCATGCGAGGACTACGAGAATTATATTAAAGAACGAATTTTTCTAATAAATATTAAATAAATTAAGCGAAAACAACGTATTTTACTTTATTTCAATTACAACCTAACGACAACGAAAGCGCCATCTATTGAGCTGGAAAGAAAACTCCGACATTTCTGCCATAGTCCAGACGTAGTTCTGCACCTTGATGCTAGGTGGCGCTAACATCCTTTAAATGTAGTTGATTTCTGATAAATTGTAAAGGCTTCCAGATTTACCACGTTACAATAGATTCGTCATGTCTGTCTGTCTGTCTGTCTGTCTGTCTGTCTGTCTGTCTGTCTGTCTGTCCGTCAGTATGTCACAGCCACTTTTTTCCGAAACTATAAGAACTATACTGTTGAAACTTGGTAAGTAGATGTATTCTGTGAACCGCATTAAGATTTTTACACAAAAATAGAAAAAAAACAATAAATTTTGGGGGTCCCCATACTTAGAACTGAAACTCAAAAATTTTTTTTTCATCAAACCCATACGTGTGGGGTATCTATGGATAGGTCTTCAAAAATGATATTGAGGTTTCTAATATCATTTTTTTCTAAACTAAATAGTTTGCGCGAGAGACACTTCCAAAGTGGTAAAATGTTGGTCCCCCCCCCCCGTAACTTCTAAAATAAGAGAATAACAAAACTAAAAAAAATATATGATGTACAGTCGACGTCAAAATTGCATATAGAATAAGCAAATAAGTTGCTTTGCATGCGGTCGGACACCCACACACTTGCAGTAGTATAATATAAGTCGTTCAGCTTGTAGGTATTGTAATAGCCGAGTAATATCGATAATTTCACACCTCAAGTAAGTGAGCTCAATGGCGAGGTGTGGAACTACTTGGATTGCACACCGCAACTGTTGCTGGTTCAAATCTCGACCCCGTGTAGGTTTTTTTTACTTTTTTTATTTGATGACTGATATTTTTATACCAGCAATAGCATATGCGGGTAGTTTAAAAAATCTCTGAACAGATATGGCCACTGAGTACTGACGGAGACGGAAGATTTGACACTCGTTAGTCGTTATTAGCAAATACTACAAAATTATTATAATTTACTAAGTTTTGCTGTTTCTTATCTTCAACAATAATGCAGGCTTATATTAATATGCAGAAGAGGATGCATATTATTGAGCTAAATAATATCGGATACAATATACTTAGCTCAAATTTGCAATGAAACTGGTTTCACTGTGAGTATTGTTTTTATTGTTAAAAAATGTGTGTTTATAAACTTAGGATTAGTTACATAACGTTTTATTAGTAAATATCTAGACAAGATACTTAGTAGTTTCAAAAGTGTTTATTTTAATCTCGCTGTTTGGTTTTTAGTGGACAGCCAAGTGTTGGGTGTCGCATCCTGACGAAGAGAGTAATGCTTCACAACGAAGACATAATATTATAGATGAACAATATGAGAACAATATCTGCATACCAACTGTCGAGTTCGCGAACATGTTCGATACTTAAACACCAGCGCCAAAGCTGCACATTATAACACATGGAAGTGATGTCCAGCTGTTGATGTGCCACAACTATCATTTGTGCATGATAATTGTTGTCCTGTGCATCGATCACATATAGTGCGTAATTGGTTTAATCAAAACCCAGACAACAGTTATTCCCTGGCCAGTAAGATCACCAAACTTAAATCATAGAGAATATTATGAGGTTTGATGGTGCAAACTGGTGGGTTATGTGAAATGAAAAGACTGCAGAGGAAACGGAGGCTCACTGTATGGAATTATGGGAGAATATATTTAGAATAACGGATATCTATCCTAATATTACAAACGGATTCACCCGGCGGCGCTTGCTTGATGTTATTGAAAAAAGTGGAGGTTTTATTGAATAGTAATACTTTTAAAGCTATATAAAATTTAATTTTTAAGGCTTTAAATATGAAACATAACGTTTATTCTTTTCCTAACTTGTAATAATTATTATTAGTATATCGTATCAAAATTAACAGACAAAAAAGCAGCGCCGCCCTTTGCTTACTAGATTTTTAAGGTTTAGCTTCAATTTTCTTTTCTTTATGAAAACGATTACTTAAGCTATAACCTTAAAAAATGATAGAAAAAGTAGCTGAAGTTATTTATTACTTTTGAGAAAATGTAACATGATAACAATGAAAATAAATGAAAATGAAGTCGATTATCTAATAAAAAGTGTTTCTTCCAATTTATTTTGTTTGTTTTATTACTTATTGACTCATAATAAGCAATAATTGACACCACTAACATAGTTATAGCTTTCCTCCCAAAATAACTAACTTTGTCCTTAAGTATTATCTTGTTATAATTAATGTTTGCGTTTATAAATGGAAATAAAGATATATTATAATAAAGAATAACAAACAGACACAAAACACATAAACAAAACATAAATTTTGTTTGTATTCAAAACAAAATAAAAACTGCTGTAAGAGATTCGAACCTAGGTCATAATATGATGCGTCGTAACTCGTATACCAACTATATTATCACGACACTGGGAGTGGTTACTGTAAAGTGATGAAATAAACAATCAGAATAGACAAGGTGATTGAATAGGAATATTTAGAACCTAATGCTAATGACATAAGGTTGATATTGTTGACAGTTTATGGTAATGCAGGTAGTATTGAACTGAAATCGTTTGAACCTTACGGTGTTGATTTAAGGTTGATAATATTATTGACAGTTTATGTTTATCAGTGTGAGTGAGCACGTGAGATTCACAGCATTGCTTGCAAGCGGTTTTAGCCTTAGAGCTATGTATGGACTTTTGCAGTCGACTGTACATTACCATGCAAACTTCCACCGAAAATTGGTTTGAACGAGATCTAGTAAGTAGTTTTTTTTTAATAATTTAAAACTTACTACAGGTTTGTACGGAACCCTCGGTGCGCGAGTCCGACTCGCACTTGGCCGGTTTTTAAAGAAAAGTTAGCTGAGGTAAATACTAAGTAGGTACCAATTTACCTTATCTTCCATTATGTGGACGAATTACATTAATTATTGAAAACCTCAATACAATTACTGTAATGTTTAGATTTATTTTTATAACTTCGGAAATACTGCATGTATTAAAGTGAAATAAAAACGAATGTATACATGATCTACGCTCCGATTTTAGGTGTATTTGATAATAATATTTATACCCTTTTGGGTTTTCCAATTTATTTGAATAAAAAACATGTGAGTTTAACCTGTTGTAGTTTTTTTATTTAACCTTATAACCTAATTTAAAATGATCGTTCACACAACTTAACCCTACATATTAAATAATGTTTTATGCAGCAACAAGGTGCGGCCCTGTGTTTTGTGTATGTGTGCGTAATGTTTTCGTGTGTTTGTAATTGCCACGCTATTTTGTACATTATGTTGTCTCTGCTTCTCTTTATAACTCTGTGGCTTTCATACACAGAACATTTAATAAGAGGTTAGAAAGGCGATGTGGGCGGGTCACGCGCGCCACTATGTTGAGCGAACGATCATCTATGGTTCAAATGTACCAAAAGCACACCTCAGTCGGCCGCGGACTGTCTTGGGAAGTTTTACGCGCAAAAAAGTGTTTATAATGCCTTCTTGCGCGGTAATAACCTGCAGAGCTAGAAGCCAAAATGTCAATGTGACTAATGGCAAGATATCTTTTCATCGGTAAGTACATTAAACCTTGATTTTAAATGATTTAATTGAAAATACTAAAGACATTATGTTTTCCTTCACTAGTGTGACTGGATCGCAAATTTGTATGTACATCGCTGGTGCGAACAACGCGCTCCAACAGAGTCATGTACGCGAGCGGCAATGTAAAGCGTAGTGCGTATGAACGATCAACTCCACTTGTTACGTGGTATTACCCAATAAGAGTAACTTGTCGATAGGGCTGAGTAGCATATTTCCACCGTATCGATAAATAGTTTATTTGTTTCTGAGTTTATTATTATGAACTTTTAATGATAGTTACAGATTTAGATTTTAATCATAAATGTTTGAAATATTGTTATAGTATTTTGTGTTTGTTGGTTTTGTTGTATAGTGTGTTTTAAATATTGTTGATGTATTCAAATAAAAACCATTTGTAAACCATAGTTGTTTTTTTATTTTATTTATTTCTTACTAGCTGATGTCCGCGACTTCGTCCGCGTGGATTGAGGTTTTTCGGTTCCCGCGGGAACTCTTTAATTTTCCGGGATAAAAAGTAGCCTATGTGCTATTCCAGACTAAAATCTATCTCTGTGCCAAATTTCATCCAGATCCGTTCATCCGTTGGAGCGTGATTGAGTAACAAACATACATCCATACATCCATCCATCCAAACTTTCGCATTTATAATATTTATTTGATAAAGAAACGGTAGTTATAAGCAAAAGAAATATCATTATGTCTCCATACATTTTTTAATCTTACATTGAAGATATTTTGAAAATTTTTTTTTGAGGTCACTCATTATTCGATACTGAAGCCAAATCTGTAATTTTTTTCATTTTTATCTGTCTGTCTGTCTGTCTGTCTGTATCTGGGCCGCGCATCACGCCGAAACTACTGAATGAATTCAAACTTGGCACGATTTGAGCCCATACTACGAGGTAGGACATAGGATACTTTTTATCCCGAAATTCTACCCCCGAAGGGGTGAAATAGGGGTTGAAAGTTTGTATGAAAGTCCTTAATTTCTCAAGTTATAGCCATGAAACTTGGTATATGAGCTGCGGGTTGAAAATGAAAACATATGTGTTTCACAGTTTTTCAAAATTCCACTCCCGAAGGGGTGAAATAGGAATTTGAGAGTTTGTATGAAAATCCTTAATTTCTCAAGTTATAGCCATGAAACAGCATTTGGGCTTTCGTTAAAATATGAAGAAGTACGTGTTTCACCATTATAGGGGGATTATACCGTGGGATAGTAATATAGGATACTTTTTATCCTGGAAAATTAACTGAAAAACTTATTCCACGCGGACAAAGTCGCGGGCATCAGCTATAAAGAATATACATACATACATTTTATCGCGGAAAATTAATGAGTTCCCGCGGCAATCGAAAAAACTTAGTCCAAGCGGACGAAGTCGCGGGCATCAGCTAGTTTAAAATAAAATAGTAAAATCTACAGACATAGAGTCCAACTTAAGTTAACAATATGAATATTGACATGCTGTCAACCGTACGAAAAATAAACATCGATAAAAAATATTTTAGTCAATCCCTAGCGTATGTTGCTGTTTTACACGACAACACGCGCAAGTTTAAAGTTTCACTAGTGTGCGTAGCTTCGCCAATCGCAGCGCTTTTTTCTGCCTCACGCATACATAGGAACTCTCGTGTGTATTCGTTTAGATTAGTAGTAGTGAAGAATGGTGGGATCAAAACGGCGACAGCGGTTTCCGTACAAAATTTGCACTAGGGCCTTTCTAACCTCTTATTAAATGTTCTGTGCTTTCATACATATCAATCACAAGCACTGAACAACGCTCGCAGTGTCTAACGGAACACACCCTATAGTCAGCTGTTTGTCAGTGTCAGATAATATGTCCAAAGTCGACGTGACGAGCAAATTGGCCTCGAAAAGTAATAGTTTCGTGATTTGACCCTATTAGCTCGATTAGATTATAATTAATAAATGTTATATTGTGATATTGAAAACATATTTGAGACTCTTCACGTGCTGTGTTTAAACATTATGGTACGTTAGGATCACACAGCGACCTTTTTTCCTTCATGTAATGTAGAGTTGACGAAATTATGTCGAATTGTTAAGTTTTGTGACTTAAAATAATATTTGAACAGCCATGAGCAGTTTGACAAGGTGAGATGATGACTGTAGCGTTTTGAGTTCGTAGTTAAAATCGCTTGCTTGTGAAGTTTGTTGCCTTACACAATTGCACAAGCCATTTCAATGTTGTGTCTATTCTGAGGGCTGGTGGACTGAAGCAGCTACTTTTGAACTTTGCATGTGACAGAGCTTAGCAACAGTGATACCCTGCACAAACTGCGTAAGATACACTTTGTAAGTAATGGTATGATTTGGTTTTGCACTCAACACAGGATGTTATTCATTTGCTTCCTTCACAAGAAACAGCCTTCCATGAACTCACATTCTATTGGTAACAATAATCACAAAAAGCACAGTGTGCGAATTCAATTATAGAGTCATGTTTACTTGTAAGTAAATATGGCATTGTGATTCAATATACTTATGTACTTTGTAAAGTAAAACAATTGTTTAAATACAAAATGAGCTGTGTATGTCAGATCTTGTTCCATGGTTTTTAACTTAAAGTATTGAAATTAACATATTAACATATATTGAACTAGCAGATGTTTGCGACTTCGTCCACGTGATGAGTTTTTTAAATTCCCACAGGAACTCCCAAATTTTTCGGGTTAATATATACACATACTCATAAATAATGTGGCTTTCTATTGGTACCAGAATTTTAAAAATCAGTTCAGTAGATCCAGAGGTTACCCCCTACAACATCACAAACTCACAAACTTTACCTCTTTATAATATTAATATACCTACATAATTTATTCATACTATAGAGTATAGACTATGATAGCTAGGAATGATAAGCTAGTAGTGTGAAATTAGTAAAGAAATAGTTTGCTTCCGGATGCCTAGAATACCACACTGAATAAACAGTGTCCACAGTTCCACACAACGGGCAATATTGTAAGTATGAGCTATAATATTTCATCATTGGGCCCTGATAATGAGTATTAAATTAATTCTAAGGATAGTGGACAGAAACAATTTACTTATTCGACACTTGTGCAATACTGACAAGTGGCAAATGATAATTGTGTGGTTTGCAAGTTTCAGCTTGTGTAAATAATGTATCCTGGGTGATAAGGCTTAAGTTTCTAATGTATAAAATAAAAAAACTTGTTATGCTTATCAAACTTAAGCAGTTACTTACCTATTTCTTGCTTGGTTACTTTTATCCAGGGTGTCATTCAGTTTAATACTTATATACAATGTGAAAGGCATTATTTTAACTTGTAGGTTCGCCTGGTGGGAGGCTTCGGCCGTGGCTAGTTACCGCCCTACCGGCAAAGACGTGCCGCCAAGCAATTTAGCGTTCCGGTACAATGCCGTGTAGAAACCAAATAGGGGGATGGGTTTAATATAACTGCCATGCCCTAAAAGGTTAGCCCGCTACCATCTTAGACTGCGTCATCACTTATCATCAGGTGAGATCGCAGTCAAGGGCTAACTTGTAGTGGATAAAAAAAAAGAAAGTTAAAAAATGCCATATATTTATGCTGTATAAGTAATTATCATACATTTATTTAATAAGTCCACATCCTAAGTCTGCTATAGTTAGCACCAATCAAATAGCTCTGAGCTGAGGTGAGAGTGTTTGTTTGCGCAGCTATCATACAAACTGTTGAAGTCAATGTACATACTACACATGAAAATATGCTATTGCGACACATCTTGCGGTGAGCTTCAGAAGTGACTGACTTGAAGAAGATTGGCACCAGCTATAACATATAAATTACTACTTTTGTATCCAAATACATCACAAAACCCTGACAAAATATCCCAAAAATTACCTACAGGCCCTAAATTACACTTTTCAAAATATTAAATTATGTATACAACACCACCACCACCACCACCACTACAGCCTATTAACATCACACTGCTGGGCAAAGGCCTCCACTCTCATAGGAGAGAGGGAATTAGAGCTTAGACCCACCACGCTGCTCCAATGCGGGTTGGCGGGCTTTAACGACTATTATCATGTTAGTGATAATAACCGGGACCGACGCCTTAACGTGCTCTCCGAGGCACGGGGGTGAAACACCGCCAACTTCCTAACTCCGGGCTAGTACTGAGAATTTCTAGTCAGAAAAACCCAATACTCAACTATGGTCCGACCCGGGACTCGAACCCGAGATCTCGTCGGCCGCAGTCGAACATGCCAACCATTAGACCAACGAGGCAGTATGTATACAACACAAGTAAAAATAATGACTGGGTATGATGATATCCTTAGCCAGTACAAGTACCTACTCTATCTATAATGAATGAATGAATGAATTTATTTATCTGAATATGTGTTACAATGATGGTCTATTTCGTTCTCCTCAATTAATTCAATACAGTAACCATTACTGGTTAAATTCTTCAAACTTGTTTGATTTCCTTATGGTTTTCCCACTATTCTGACACATAAAACTTCCATGTTTGGTTTTCTCCATTCTTTTTCGTATATTTTGTTATGTTGCAGTTGAATTATATTGTATATAATTTTTATTTAAGAAATATATACTTAACTAGTACAGTTTTCTAAATTATGTCCCAATTAATATTGTATAATAGTTAGCAGATGTCTGGGATTCGTCCGCGTGAAGTAAGTTTTTAAAATTCCCACGGGAACTCCCTTTTTTCGGGTTAATATATAGCCTATGACACTCACAAATAATGTGGCTTTCTATTGGTACCAGAATTTTCAAAATCGGTTCAGTAGATCCAGAGATTACCCCTACAACCTCACAAACTCACTAACTTTACCTCTTTATAATATTAGTATACGAGTAGATTATATCAGTATGGTATATTATTTTTTATATTTGATAAATTATTCCATCTCATTGGCGCAACTAACTAGAACAGCTTTACAAAACTAAGTACCTAGTTACTTCCGTTTTTCAATATAAAATTTAAATTCTATGTTACATATAAAAATTTAAACTTGTTCAGGCGGAGACAGTTCAATGGGGGCTATCGCGTGTGAATTTCAGAGGCGTCTCTAGCCCTTGTGGCGCCCGTGTGCAACCAGTACCCTGGCGCCCTCTAGTCTAGTAGGAGCAGGGTCAAACTGGAATACGGAACGGAAACGGAAATTCGGATGCAAATGGTGCAATTTTAAATGACGTCGGGAAGCAAAAAGTTTTTTTAGGCAGGATAGGTCGGGGAGGAAGTTTTTTTCATATCCATACTTTTTTTTATTCTCATAACCCCTTCGGTTATGAGAATAAAAAAAAGTATGGATATGACACATCAATCAACGTCGCGGTACCTACATTAGGCAATCAAACGGAATAAATAAATAAAAAAGTAGTTCGTTGTTCAAAGGTTAGGTACAAGTAAGACCTAAATAAATACCTAAGTATACTAGTAGGTACATATTAAAGCACTTTAACTTACCTTGTTTGTTCCGCACTGCAGTAGGATAAACAAATGAAAAATCCTAGGTCGTATAGGTACGAGTATTTAACTTCGATATCACTATCTATCATGTAGTGCGTGTCTTCCACCGACAACATGCGAACACCCACCACCCAGCAATTCGCACCGGCACAGCACTACACTACATAGATTTATCTACTGTGGCGGATTATAGCGAATTAAGCTTCTGGTTCATTCATTAAAAGTTATTGTGTAAATTTAAATAGAGTAGGAAAAGGAGTAGCCTTGCTTTGCTACTGCGCGCCCGGCGTCGGCCATAACACGAGCGCAGGGTCTTTGAGAGCGCCGGCATCGACGCATCTTTGGAGGTGTCGCATTAGAGGGCGCTCGGCGCCCCCTTAGACCCGGCGCCCGTGTGCGCCGCACACCCTGCACCATAGGTAAAGACGCCTCTGGTGAATTTGCCACTAGAGGTGCTTGTATCGCGTGAGGTCCAATAACATTCACTTTTCACTGGTTTTGGCGGGCTTCGTGACATTTAAAATTATAATTTCTCTAATTGACCTGTTGAAAAGTGATCCTCCTTCGTGAAATTATCGCAAATATGGATTATTTGACGATGAATGTGAACGCTTTGAAAGCGGAATTAAGAAAAAGAGGCGCAAAAATAAGCGGCCTCAAAGAGCAGCTAATTCAGTGGTTAGTATGTATGTCCCTGGTTCCTGTATTATTACTATTTACAAACGTATTTTTGTCAAACGTATGCATGTTTACCGAATTTATAAATTACTAGCGATCCGCCCCGGCTTCGCACGGGTAGCACTAATAAATAATCCTAATAGTCTATACCCAATCTTCTATATATATAAAATTCAAAGTCCTGACTGACTGACTGACTGACTGACTGACTGACTGACTTATATATCAAAGCACAGCCTAAACCGCTGGGGTTAGAATCTTGAAATTTTGACTGTAGGTTCCTTTTGTGACGTAGGCGCACACTAAGGAAGGATTTTTCAAAATTCCACCCCTAAGGGGGTGAAATAGAGGGTTAAAGTTTGTATGAAAGTCCGTCATTTCTCAAGTTATATCCATGAAACTTGGTATTTTGGCTTAAAGTAAAAAATAAAGAAGTACGTGTGTCACAGTTTTTCAAAATTCTACCCCCAAAGGGGTAAAATAGGGGTTGAAAGTTTGTACGAAAGTCATTCATTTCTCAAGTTATAGCCATGAAACTTAACATTTGGGCTTTCAGTTAGAAATGAAGAAGTATGTATTTCACCATTTTTGAAAATTCTACACCCAAAGGGGTGGAATAGTGGATGAAAGTTTGTAAAAAATTCCTTCATTTCTCAAAACGTTTTTCAAGTTATATCAACGAACCTTGGTATTTTGGCTTTCAGTAAAAAATAAAGAAGATCATATGTCACAGTTTTTCAAAATTCTACCCCGAAAGGGTCGAAAGATATAAGATAAGAGTCGAAATTTTGTATGAAAGTCCTTCATTTCTCAAGTTATAGCCATGAAACTTAGCATTTGGGCTTTTGGTAAAATAAGAATAAGTGTGCGTCAACATTTTTCAAAATTCCACTTCCAATGGGGTAAAATAGGGGTAGAAAGTTTGTATGAGTCCTTTATTTCTCAAGTTATTTATTTCTCAAGTTATAGCCGTGAAACTCAGCATTTGGGCTAGCGTACGTGTTTCAACATTTTTGAAAATTCCCAAAGGGGTGAAATAGGGGTTGAAAGTTTGTATGAGTCCTTCATTTCTCAAGTTATAGCCGCGAAACTTAGCATTTGGGCTAGCGTACGTGTTTTAACATTTTTGAAAATTCCCAAAGGGGTTAAATAGGGGATGAAAGTTTGTATGAACGTTTTTTCAAATTATATCAACGAAACTTGGTATTTTGGCTTTCGTTAAAAAATAAAGAAGATCATATGTCACAGTTTTTCAAAATTCTACCCCGAAAGGGTTCAAATAAGGGTCGAAAGTTTGTATGAAAGTTCTTCATTTTTCAAGTTATAGCCGTGAAACCTAGCGCTTGGTTTTCAAGTTAAATATGAAGAAGTATGTAATTCACCATTTTTAAAAATTCGATCCCCAAAGGGGTGAATTAAGGGATGAAAGTTTGTATGAAAGTCCCGCATTTCTCACGATATTTTTCAAGTTATATATAACGAAACTTTGTATTTTGGCTTTCCGTAATACGTGTGTCCCAGTTTTTCAAAATTTCACCCCCGAAGGAGTAAAATAGGGGTAGAAACTTTGCATGAAAGTCATTCATTTTTCAAGTAAAAGCCATGAAACTTGATATTTGAGCTGACGGTTAAATATGAAGAAGTACCTACGTGTTTCACCATTTTTGAAAATTCGATCCCCAAAGGGGTGAATTAAGGGATGAAAGTTTGTATGAAAGTCCCGCATTTCTCACGATATTTTTCAAAATTCAAAGTCCTGACTGACTGACTGACTGACTGACTGACTGACTGACTGACTGACTGACTTATATATCAACGCACAGCCTAAACCGCTGGGGTTAGAATTTTGAAATTTTGACAGTAGGTTCCTTTTGTGACGTAGGCGCACACTAAGGAAGGACGTTTCAAAATTCCACCCCCAGTGGGGTAAAATAGGGGTAGAAAGTTTGTATGAGTCCTTTATTTCTCAAGTTATTTATTTCTCAAGTTATAGCCGTGAAACTCAGCATTTGGGCTAGCGTACGTGTTTCACCATTTTTGAAAATTCGATCGCCAAGGCCGTTCAATAGAGTTTTTCCTTCAATCACACTGCAGCAACGGATCAACGTGAAAATTAAGGAAAATTAAGGAGTGCCTATGGGGAAAAAAACTTAAACGCCTATATAAAATTCAAAGTCCTGACTGACTGACTTACCTATATATCAACGCACAGCCTAAACCGCTGGGGTTAGAAACTTGAAATTTTGACAGTAGGTTCCTTTTGTGATGTAGGCGCTCACTAAGGAAGGATTTTTCAAAATTCCACAGGGTGAAACAGGGTGAAACAGGGGTTGAAAGTTTGTATGAAAGTCCTTCATTTTTCAAGTTAAAGCCATGAAACTTGGTATTTGGGCTTCAGGTTTAAAATTATGAAATACGGATTTTACAGTTTTAAAAATTTCTATCCCCAAGGACGTCAAATAGAGAATTTGTGTTTCAATCACGCCGCAACAGAGCAACGGATCGACGCGACGCGATTTTTTGCATGGGTATAGTTGAGTAGGCTGGAGAGTGATGTAGGCTTCTTTTTATCCCGGAAAACTAAGGAGTGCCTGTGGGAATTAAAAAACTTATGCCACGCGAACGAAGTCGCGGGCGTCCGCTAGTATAGCTATAAAAATGGTTATTGTGAGTCAACCTTAAAAGATAGATATATGCTATCACGGACTTTTTTTCGAACTTTTTGAGAGGAACAATTCCACCATACATTGTTTTCGTGTAACTTTAACTATTTACGCAGCGCACGCCACGTAAGCTCTCAGAAGAGAGGATTTTTTCCGACTTGGTTCACATAATTGCAATTTTCGTAAGGATCTCTAATTTTTTGAAAATAAAATATAGCCTATGTTACTCGCTGATAATGTAGCTTTCTATAGGGGAAAGAATTTTTAAAATCGGTTGAGTAGTTTTTGAGTTTATCCATTACAAACAAACAAACAAACAAATCTTTTCTCTTTATAATATTAGTATAGATAGCTATACTTAGGATCTTACTCGCCAGTGGCGCCAACTGGTGAGCATAAAAATAGTAGCCCTCATTGAAAAACATAAATATACACGAAGAAATTTTTGTGGTTTTAAAGCCGCGGCGAGTTTAATCGCCTTTAGCAGTACTATCGACTCAATTTTTTTTAATTTTTTTTAAGTACTTACTTTTTTGAGTTAGACTTTTTTTTTCGAAATAAACTCGAAACTGTGAGAAACATTAGTAGTGGTACGCGGCGAAGTTCAAAGAAGCTAGCCGGCGCGAGCGGCGTCTGACGTCAATCATCGAACCGATTCGGGGTTTAAAAGCCCCGCCCCTCAATCCTTTGAAACGGCCCGCGCGCCGCTGACCGCTCGCGGCTAGCCGACTTCCGGCCTCAGTTACGCAAAACACGTCACGCGTGCCGTAAGTGGCGCTAATTCGTTTCAAATACGCGCAAAAATGGATCGCCATTATTACGAATACTCCAATTTGGAATACCTAAGTAGGTATGGTGCAAATGTACGCCATTGCAAATTACAATGCGACAGAAGCTCGACGGCTCTACGCACAACCGGATCACTTAAATTCCCTTCGTCTGCGAGGAATCCGAAACCAACAAGTTCCGTCGAGTATCACTATCTTAGCCGCAGCGCAGCGTTTAGTCGACCATGGGCAATTCCGAACACCAGAGCATGTTCAAGGTCGAGGTCGTCCCCGCATGTACTCGCCGAAACTCGACGAGGAAATCTGGAATACCTACTTCGAACGCGATCCTCGGCGAAGCACCCGAATGGCTGCAATTAGGTTTAACGTGAGCCAGTATTACGTGTGGAAGTTGTTAAACTCAGAAGGCTTACATGCATACCATTTTAGGCGTGTACATGCACTTCACGAGAACGATGGGCCAGCTAGGATTGAGTTTTGTCAGTGGTTATTAAACAATCGTGAATTAAGCATTCTGTGGACTGTCTAGTCAACTTTTACTCGTATTGGAATTTTTAACCAGCACAATAAACATTTTTGGGCCCCCACGTGATCCGCGAAAGTGCTCGAATCAAAGAAAGTGCGTAAATACGTGATTGTAAAATTTAATACCTAAAATAAGTGTACCCACCTACCTCGTGAGCTGTAAATAACCTGCAATGATTATGTAAGTATTGCCGCCTTAAAACCTTCATCTAATCTTTACCTAATGTTAAACAGCTGATAGCCGTGGGTACGTAGGTGAACGACCAGTCGTGCGCCGCTCGGTTCAAGCGTCACGTGACTCGCTCAGTCAGCTGGCGCTACTAATTGAACGCAACATTTTCGAAATAATAATTTCTCGATTTTTTATTTTTTATTTTAATACTTGGGTCAGGATAAATGGTAGAAGTAAATTGTACTGTTAATTTCGAATGACCTCGCAGGGGCCTTAAAACCACTAAAAATTCAGCTTGTATGTGGGGTCAGTGTGGTGTGTGCTCGTGTAGTGTAGTAGTCGGCTTACGGCTACGCACTCACAGGCAGTCCTGTGGCTGCATGCGCGTAGCGTGTGGCGAGGCCCCGCTGCCGGCCCACTGTGCAGCGCCGGCCCGCTGGTAGGCTCGCTCGGCCTGCGCCGCACGCGCCCGCTAATGTAGTCGACGTTCCGCATCGCATGGACGCACACCTTTACATCTCCAGAGTCTAACAGCTGCAAAAATGTAACGTATTCTTTTATCATACATAATAGTATTAAATAATCATAAATAGTAAATATATCATAAATATTATTAAGTATATTTTACGTAATAATATTACAGAAAATTGTATTATTGAATGTACATATTATATTATTATATGTATGTACTTACGCATGTAGTTCATTAGCTATGCATTTTTTGTAAACTCAGCTGGTATATTTACATAATATTATACATATTATTTTTATATTTCTTAAGTAAATTTTATCGAGATATATACCGATTTACCTACTTGTTATTACGATCAAGTTAACATCAAGATTACCTATACTTGCTTTATGAATTATAACATAATTTTTATATAAAGTAATACTTAATATATAATTAAAAATATATAAGTAAGTACTTAAGTTACAAGTGCGTTCGTAAAAATTTCTACTTACCTAATTATTAAGATAAACCTATTAATTATTATAATAACTAGTGGTTCGTCCCGAACTGAGACCTCGCGGTATCCATAAACTTGTATAGAGCGCCATCTATTGACATAATTGTGAAGTTCTGTTAATAATACTGAAGTACATTAAAAATCAAATAATTTCGTTTCCTTATAATATTTATCTAATTTTAGTATTTGTTGTTCATGTACAGGATATAATTCAAATAATTGATAAGTTTCAGGCTCAGCCTTTCAGAAAGTTGAGAGTTCTGAGGTCAACTTTGGACGTTAGAAAATCGCCACTTTGAAAGCCCCCCATTTCGTCAATTTTAGGGGAAAAATTTAAAAAAAAATATTTTTGGACTCTATTCCTAATTATCTTTAAAATGATATACCGCAACCCTATGTAACGCTATTAAAAAATATTTTACTTCGCATTCGCTTCTTTGAGAGCCCCCCTGAAATAAAGATTTTTATAACTTTTTAAGCCATATTCGACGGGAGGCCATCAGTTTACATATATTTAAATTTGAAGTAATTACGTTCAGTAATTCAGAAGTTATAAGGCTCTGACAGACGGACGCTCACGCCCGTACTTATTTCAAGATTTTTGGCGGCTATCGGCTATAGCGCGATTTTTTTCTCACATCTAAAATACCTAATTGTCGATTTAATTTTATTATTCCACATCACTTTAACCACTTTACACACAATTTTTAAAAATAGCGCGCACAGATTCAAGATTTTAGTAGTACCTACCTACGAGTATCTATAGCGCGTTGTTGTAATTGCGTTTTTTTTTATTGGCTTCATGGCTCTAGGTTCTAGCTCTTAACTATCAGCCTGGACTATTCAGCCTTTACTTTTTTGATTTATAAAACTTAAAACAATTATTATTATTTTAATTAACTAAATTATAAATACAATTTTTAATTTCATGAATTAATTTCATCAATCCACATCTAAATGTTATTATTTTTTAAGTTTTCTACATACAAAGTCAATATCATTATGAACCTTATTTCAAGAAAACTTTTTATTTAGAAGTAAAGTGGCCTTACAAAAATTAAAAAAAAACTGCAAAAAAATAGCACGAGGGCAGTAAATTTAACTTACAAGCCCTGTTTACTGCCTCTGTAAGTGCATTTTGCGAGCAAGTGTATTGAAAAAATAATGTCATGGTTTTAAAACAAAATTAATTTGAATTTAGAATACAGAGCCATTACAAACTTTTTTTTATTTGAAATGACCAGTACTGAAGAAAGGCAATTTCATAGGTAAAGACCTATTAAATATTTACGCAGCGCACGCCACGCAAGCTCTCAAAAGAGACGTTTTTTTCTGACATAGTTCACATTATTGCAATTTTCTTAGGGATCTCTAATTTTCTTGAAAATAAAATATGTTACTCGCTGATAATGTAGCTTTCTATAGGTGAAAGAATTTTTAAAATCGGTTGAGTTGTTTTTGAGTTTATCCATTACAAACAAACAAACAATCAAACAAACAAACAAATTTTTCCTCTTTATAATATTATTTTAGATGTGTATAATAGTTAGCAAATAACACAATTGGCAATTTATTACTAATCAATAACAACTAATAAGCCAACCATGGGAATGGTACACCAGCGATCTGCGATACATCGCTAAACTTAGTACCTATTAATTGGACGATGACATCAATTTACTTGTTAGTTACTAAGTACCCAAATTGGGTTTACATTTGATTATAATTTTAGTTTTCATTGCGTCAAGTACTTAATAGTAACAATTTTATGTATTTTTGTTTCTTACAAAATATTTTTTCTAAATGACCTATGTGAAATGCTGGGAATTTTAAACGGCATCATATTTTTTTTTTTAAATTAATTTATGATGCTCTACGATGGCACACACTGACATAATATAATAGAAAGAATTTATTCTTCAACATGAAATGTGTTACAATGATGGTTACAGTATGAAAAGCCGCAGCATATCCAGTCAGGCAACCCTGACATACCTACTTGATGTAGTTAAATATTTAAATAACATACCTATATAGTATATGTATGTATAGTATTATAGGGTCGTAGTACGTCTAGTCATAGAAATTACATCTTGATTAAATAAATAATGTCATGAAAAAATTTCAAATAACGCCAGGCTTTGTAGACCAAGGAACTTAAATTACGAATGAACAAGAAATTTATATTATGTACCCCTCTTGCGTTGGGGGTTAAAAAATAAATAAGAAGTTTTACATTATTAAAAACAGGTATGTACGTCTATTCGAGTCAGCACTCAGCACTCAAAAATACACGCGACAATGTTATTCAGTTTCTTATGGATGAAATGATTATAATCGTTAATTAACATTAAGTTCTTACGCGATTTGTTAATCACTTACATTTAATCGTCATTACATTCCCATTATATCGCTAAATCCCATTATTGCAAGATGCAGGGCCTAGACTCTAGCCAGAATCATACTAAGTAGTTACTTATGTATAACTTTTTTTAAATTTCACTACAAGTTAGCCCTCAATTAAGCGATCTGAGTTCTGACCTGTTAAGTAGGTAAGTAAGCACGGCAGTTTTCTATACGTCATCGTACCGGAACGCTAAATCGCTTGGCGGTACGTCTTTGCCGGTAGGGTGGTACCTATAATTGGCCACGGCTGTAGCCTTAGACGAGACCAAGAATTTAGACATTATAAATTCTCAAACAGCCTTGGTATGTCTCAGTTGTTGTCGGGTTCACTCCCGGTCAGCGACACACGCCCGCCAAGTATTTGATGAACCTTCTCGGAAGGATGATCCTCGCGAGCCAGTGTCAAATCATTTATTTTATCTGCTTTTTAGGGTTCCGTACCAAAATGGTAAAAATGGAACCCTTATGGTGCGACTTTCTCCGTCCGTCCGTCCGTCCGTCTGTCACAGTCGATTATTTCAGTAAGTACTAAAGCTATCGACATGAAATTTGGAATAGTTGTGTATAATAGTGGCCTAACATCATTAAAATAAAAAAAAATCGAAAATTATTTTTAGTTTAATTAAAAAAGGGGAAAAATCGGGGGTTTGAAATTTCAAAGTATGATAACTATACTGAGTGGGATATCATATGAAAGGACAAAACAGTCATCATTTTGGAACATTGTATGATTTAAAAAAAGGTTAATAAGTTTGCACTTCAGAAAAAAAATGCAGGGGAAAGAAGGAACTACATAGGGGTAAGATTGTTATAGTGACTAGAATCATATTTATGGCCGTTATGCATTCGTGATGATTAATAAACTCTCGGCTTCTACGACCTAAATAGCTTGAAAGTAACTGAAATTCAAAAATCCCTTTGTTTAATGCAAAAAATAATAATTCATGAAAAACATATATCAATCTTACCCCGTAAAAAGGCAGGCAGCATGAGGTTCTCAAATCTTTTGATATGATATTAAAAAAAATATAGGCTCACGTTTTTAAGTAGATAAGTAGTTGGGTTGATAAATACAAATAAAAACGCTTAAATTTGAAGTAGTATATTTCTTAAAATACAAAAATAACACACAATTAACCATTTAACAAAACACTTCTAGATTCACTGGTAGATTCACTTGACGATTCAAAAGTACTTGTAAAAGTTTATTTGAATATAAAAAACATTTGAATTTTAATTTTGACTTCAAAGCCTCGAACCATAAATCTCGGGTAACGAAAGTCAGTCGAACTAGCTTTATACTAGCTGATGCCCGCGACTCCGTCCGCGTGAATTGGGGTGTTTTAGGGGTATGGAAAATAGATAGTAGCCGATTCTCAGACCTACTGAATACGCATATAAAATTTGGTAAAAATCGGTAAAGCCGTTTCGGAGGAGTACGGTTACTAACATTGTGACATGGAAATTTTATATATTAGAAAATATATATAAATTAATCAAAGTCCTGACTGACTGACTGACTGACTGACTGACTGACTGACTGACTGACTTATATATCAACGCACAGCCTTAGCCGCTGGTCCTAGAGACATGAAATTTGGAGGGTATATTCTTTGTGAAGAGTAAGTAAGAAAGGGTTTTTAGAAATTTCACCCCCAAAGGGGTAAAATAGGGGTTGAAAGTTTGTATGAAAGTCCGTCGTTTTTCAAGTTATAGCCATGAAACTTGATATCTGGGCTACCGGTTTAAAATAAAGAAATACACTGTTTCGCCATTTTTGAAAATTCTACCTCCAAAGGGCTGAAATAGGGGATGAAAGTTTGTATGAAAGTCCTTTATTTAACAAGATATTTTTCAAGTTATGTCTACGAAACTTGGTATTTTGGCTTTCGGTAAAAATTTAAAAAGCACGTGTGTCATAATTTTTTTAAATTCCACCCCAAACGGGTTAAATAGGGATTGAAAGTTTGTATGAAATTCCGTCGTTTTTAGGGTTCCGTAGCCAAATTTGGCAAAAACGGAACCCTTATAGATTCGTCATGTCTGTCTGTCTGTCTGTCTGTCTGTCTGTCTGTCTGTCCGTCCGTCCGTATGTCACAGCCACTTTTTTCCGAAACTATAAGAACTATACTGTTGAAACTTCTAAAATAAGAGAATGATAAAACAAAAAAATATATGATGTACATTATCATGCAAACTTCCACCGAAAATTGGTTTGAACGAGATCTAGTAAGTAGTTTTTTTTTAATAATTTAAAACTTACTACAGGTTTGTACGGAACCCTCGGTGCGCGAGTCCGACTCGCACTTGGCCGGTTTTTATCTTTTCCACATTTTTCATCCTCCCCCCCAGGCCCCCACTCACCTTAACTAATCATTTACCTGCAGCCACTCGAACGGTGCTGTAACTTGTAAATAGTAATTAAGATAATTTAAAGGACTAGATTGTGACTAGACCTGTAAGGATAGATATAAGTTGGAAGTTTGGAACATACAATAAAAAAAAATAGATATTACTGATAGGTCTGTTTGGCTTTAAACAGGCAACAGACCGACACACAGACGATGTTATATTTTAACCAATTTAGACGAAAGGAACAGACTTAGCTTGCATCCGGTGGAAGCGGACACAGGCTGTAGGTAAGTACTTGTTATCCCGGAAACCCCGGAGTCCCCACTCCGCCCACGGAGGTTTAAACCCTAAATTCACCCGGGCATCAGATAGTATGAATATTGTAATTTGTAGAGGTTCGTTTCCGTAAAACTGATCGCACATCTATTAAAGCACTGCGCCGCACACGCCATAAATTTCATTAGCACGTGCGGCCTACACTCATAAAAAATATTATTCTAGTAAACATCCGCCAAGGTAATCTTAATACTTATTATATTTACTTAATATAATTTTGTTTGATGTCTGAAAATAATATAATAGAAGAAAACAAATCGATATATTATTTATTATTACTTATAAAAATTATGTTAGTGTGTTCATTCATTCGATTACGATGCACCGCTCATATGAATAAGTTACTTGTAAGTTTTGTTTTTGGCACTTGCGTGAAGACTTCTCACATGAATGTACGGATAGGTGGCGCGCAAGTCGCATACCTGCCATTAGCTTATATAAATTAAAATGTTACCTGTCTTGCGCCTCTTTGGTTCATTACTCTCTCGACCTAGAGCTAGATTCTTTCTTAAGAGGTTGTCTGGCGGAGGCTTACACGCTTTACCCGATTAGACCGCCCTTAATTATTATTTCTTTGTTTAGAAGAGTGATACATATTTTGCGTAGAACAAACCTGCATTGATTTGCTATACTGCAACATTGTAAGATATCGAATGAGAAACCCACGTAAACTGTTTTTTTTATCCACTACAAGTTAGCCCTTGACTGCGATCTCGATAGTGACATGCAGTAGTATATATTATATATTATGATAAATGATATTTAGTTAAGCTGATAACATACTTTTATGTAGGTACATATTTCTTTTAGTTTATTACCTATCAAAATTTCAACTAACTTTCTTATCTCTATCGCGTGGTCCTCTGCATCCCATAAAGGATTGAAAGATGCAGTCAATCATAAACGTATAAAAACGTAAGTGCAGTTTAATATCTTGGTCCGATATCCAAGGTAGGTATATAAAAAGGTCATGCATTGAAGTGATGCCAGATTAAATTATTGTATAATAATTGTATACATGCAGCGTTTTGTTTAGGCGTTTACAAAGTTATTTTTTTTTACAATATTTGACTGTAAAGAGAACATGATTATTGATTATAATATTATAACATATCCTAAAGGAAAATACTTAAAATATTTTTATCTATCTGTATCTATACTAAATATTATAAAAGCGAAAGTTTGGATGGATGGATAGATGTTTGTTACTCAATCACGCCAGAACGACTGAACGGATCTGGATAAAATTTGGCACTAAGATAGCTTATAGTCTGGAATAGTACATAGGCTTGCGGCGGTCTTCGCAGTCCGCACATAATCCAATAGATGGCACTACTAGTACGATGGACGCGAACACGAACAGCCCAACTCACGCTTACGAAGTTTTCTAAGAATTACCTACGCTATATATACAACCTCCAAAGATGAACGGTTAGACCAGTGGTCCCCGAGCACAACACCCGCTCGGAGGATGATCATCCTATTGTTACGGTCGAGCCATATCACCTGCTCCCGTACAGGCTACTTTTTATCCCGGAACATTAGAGTTCCCGCGGGAATCAAGAAACTTCAATCCACACGGACGAAGTTTCGGCATCAGCTAGTTTTATAATATGTAAACAATCAAATAGCTTGCTACTCGTTATTTCACTTTCACCGACACTAAATTGTGCTGCATACCTATCGATGTCTTGGTGAAAATTGGTTATCAATCCGCACTTTCTAAGATTTAAAGCTCTTGCAACAGACAGACAAGGCAGACGGGCTTCACTTTAAACGATGTATATTAAAATGTATCGGTAAATATCATACCTAACTATGCACTCCGCTGAAACATGTTTGCGCTGTATCAATCACTTCAATTAATAGACGGTTTCTATGTTGTTTATCTGAGTAGTGAGTACAATAGGTTAACTGTCGATGTCATTAGGAACAGTGGTGTACTCAGTACTGTGCTCAGCAATCAATTTTAAAGGAAAGCTCTTTATTTATCAGTCTGATGTATAGCGCTATCGCCTTTCAAGATAAACCGACTAGCTACAGCTACATAAGTAAGCCTACTTAACGGCACACTCGAATGTGGAAACGCAGCGCGAATGCAGGACGTTCCTGTTTCGCATATAATTTCGCAGTGTAGCGGTTGCGTCAATAGAGATTATGCCCATTTCAAAAATAAATTATTTCTAACTGGTTATTAAATAGAGGGTCTTCCAAAAGACCTCAAATTCACAACATCCTCGGTTTGTTTTAAGTTTGATAACCATTTTAAAATATAGATTAAAGAAAAAAAGTGCGTTGAAATTTTATGACGTCACAACTGAATTTCATACAACTTCCATACTAGAAGTGCGTTTTTAAGTTTGATAAAGAGTTGGTGATTTGATTGAGTTGTCATCATCCCTATTGATCCGTGCGTCACGTCCGCAGGTTGAAGGAGGAGCGCGAGCGGTCCCCGTGCCTGGGCGCGGCGGCGGACGAGATGCGCGTGCTGGGCAAGCAGCGGCGCGTGCTGCTGGACGTGCTGATGGCGTGCTGGGGCGTGGGCACGTGGCTCGGCGTCAACGGCGTGTACGTGCAGCTGCCGCTGCTCGTGCAGCAGCTGCCCGAGGGCTGGAAGCTGCCGTCCTACATCTCCGTCGTGATCCAGCTCGCCAACGTGGGCGTGGTCGGCTACGTGGTGCTGCGGCGGCAATTCCCGCGCGCGCCCGACGCGCCCTACATCTACGCGCTGCTCGCGATCGGCACTCTGGCATTGTTCCTCAACGGCTTCCTGTACGCCGAGACAGCGGTGGTGGCCGGCGTGGAGCGCTCCGTGCCGTTCCTGGCGATCACGTTCTTCACGGGGTTCGTGGGCTGCACGAGCTCGGTGCTGTTCTACCCGTACCTGCGGCACTTCCGCGACGTGTACCTGGCGACGTACCTCGTGGGCGAGGGCCTGAGCGGGCTGCTGCCGAGCTTGCTGTCGCTGCTGCAGGGCACGGGCGGCGAGCCGCGCTGCGAGTACGGGCCGGGGAACGCGACCGTGCGGGCCGTACACCCGGAGCCGCGCTTCGACACGACCGTGTTCCTGAGCGTGCTCGGCGCGCTGTCGGCGCTGAGCCTGGCGAGCTTCGCGCTGCTGCACAACCTGGCCGCGCTGCTGCCGGAGCGCGTGAAGCCGGGCGAGGCGGCCAAGGAGGAGGAGGCGGGGGCGGGCGGCGCGGCGCTGCTGCGGCCGAGCTGGGTGGCGGTGATGGCGCTGATGGCGGCGCTGAACGCGCTCATGAACGGCGTGCTGCCGTCGGTGCAGTCGTACTCGTGCATGCCGTACGGCGCGCGGGCGTACCACCTGGCCGTGACGCTGTGCGCCATGGCCAACCCGGCCGCGTGCCTGGCGGGCGTGTGGCTGCGGCCGCTGCGCGCGCGCGCGCTGGCCGCGCTGCTGGCCGCCGGCCTGCCGCCGCTCGCCTACCTGCTGGCCACCGCCGCGCTCAGCCCCGCGCCGCCGCTGCACCGGGAGCCCGCCGGCACCGCGCTCATCGTGAGTGCACTCACAGTACCTACTACTCGCATTGTCTTTACGTTGTGTACCTAACTCATCAAACATCTTGAAAAAAAGAACTATTGTTTTGCTCATAAAATTAAAATCATGTACCTACCGCAAAATTAATATATATTCAGATTTCATAGTTATTTTTAAAAGCTGAAAAAGTTTTTATGGAGATATCTTTAACCCATAGGGTGTCAACTGTCAACCCGATCCTATTACACGTCCGCTGTCCGTCACCTTTTGCTTGCATGGAGCCATCTTGTACGATGAAACGGAACCCTTCACGCACAGTACACAAAGTGTGTCCGCAGGTGGCGTCGTGGGTGTGCGTGTACGCGGTGATCTCGTACGCGCGCATGTGGGTGTACGAGTGGGCGCGCGGCGGCGGCGCGGCCGGCATGCGCGCGTGCGGCGTGGTCACGCAGCTCGGCTCCGCGGCGGGCTCGCTCACCATATTCTTCCTCATCAACTCCGACATGTTCGTGCAGGCGCCCCAGTGCCCGCTGCCGCGCCCCTAGCCGACGACGCTCATGGGAAGCTCAACAGACTGAAGGTTGGTGCACGCTAGTAGAATCAGTAGAATTCATCTCGTGAACCGCACAAGTGTCTCGCTAGGAGTAAGCTCGCTACACCCAGCCTGATACATTTGAATGGTAGGCAAATTATCCTTTACGGGCCAAGTGTCACATATTACATTCCCTTAACGCCCGTAAATGACGACGTGCACCCCATCGACCATACAACTGTGCACCCATATGACGCTGTTTTGGAACTCTAGGAAAATAAAGGAAATCAGTATGCCCCGAACGCTTGAATGCAATACGGTGTGCTCTACATGTGATATCGACTCAAATAATATTTTGTTTTAGCATATATCAGCATTATAGATAAATTCTTAAATGCAATAAAACAATATTAGTTATATTCCAAACCCGCGTATCATCAAAATAGAGTGTAATTCGACTGCAATAAATTTTATTGGCAATTTAAAACCAAAACTTAATATATGTGCGTGTAAGTTTATCTTACAGACGATAATTATTTTGCTTCGAAGTTACCGTTAATTGAAAATTACGTGACCGCTCAAATGACTGTTTTGTATAGAGATTTTTTAAAATTTGGAATTTTTTGGAATTTTGAGTATGACTGCATCCGCGTGCATCTGACTAAAGGCCAATTTTGTTTGCTGTGGCTGTGGCTGTTAGGTTAGTAGTAGGTTAAATATACTGGTAAACACTGAATTGTACCGAACATGTTTGTTATTTTTATAAGTTTGTCATCTTAGTTGTACAATGTTTCTTGCAAATAAACGATTGAAATGCGATTGAAATGCAGCCTCGCTGCATCGCTGCATAACTCAATGGTGACCATTAGACTTAATTTTTAACGGGAAAGATTTGGTTCCTATGTACGTACCTACTGATTCGAATGCACTAAAAAAATAAGTCGACTAAATTAAAAAAGGCCCATGTAAAAAGTATGACACTGTCTTAGTGTTGTTTTTTTATTTTATTTTCTAAAAGGCTTACTTAGTCGTAGTAAAGTGACAGCAACTAGTGTAACGATCGCAATCAACTCACTAGCACACTGTCGCTATTGGCCGAAATCAAAAATTGCAACGAGAACACTACAAATTCAGCCGAATAGAGTTTTTGGAATCGACCAGCGGGACTAAAGTAGTGTCACACTCTTAAGCGTTTGTGTGCAAGCGTACCATTTGTCCTATTTACATGCTTTCATTTATTGAAGTTAAGCTTATTAAATGTTGATTCAACCCGAATCTGCGTGGTTACTTGTTGGTAGTCTAAAAAACAAAGTTCTCTTTTATTTATTTACTGATAAAAATTACGAGTATGTTTCGTCAGGGAAGTAAACCCAGATAGTATACTGATATGCATTCATTTTATATTTAAACAGAATTAAGACACCAGACTGTTGTGAAACGACTCAAATTACCTTTTAGATAAGATCAGGACAGAATTTTGAATGTATTGTACAACATTGTATACTTGGTACATAAGTAGGTAATAGGTATCAACTCACTATCAATTTCATGTTACGCTTGTTAACATTTTATTTTTAAAGCGTTTCAGACCAATAGGTATAATATGTAAATTGTAAATGTGTCTGCAGCACCTACTTAACATTTCCAATATAAGTATTGTTTTTCTGCAAGGTTATATAGGTACCTACAATTAAACATGCCTTGATCTGTTATAGTTATAGTTTTCGATAGTGATCGAACTTTTGTCCGCAAGTCGCAACATTTTTTTTTTATCCATTAGGTACAAGTTATCCCTTGACTGCTATCTCACCTGATGGTAAGTCATGATGCAGTCTAAGATGGTAGCGGGCTAACCTGTTAGGGGCATGGCAGTTATATTAAACCCATACCCCTATTCGGTTTCTACACGGCATCGAACCGGAACGATAAGTCGCTTGGCGGCACGTCTTTGCCGGTAGGGTGGTAACTAGCCACGGCCGAAGCCTCCCACCAGGCTAGACCAGGGAAATTCAGAAATTATAAATTTCCAAACCCTGCCGGGGATCGAACCCGGGACCTCCGCACGTTAAGGCAACAGCGCTCAACACTGCGCCACGGAGGTCGTCAACATTGCATTGTTTGTATGCACAGTGCACACCTCGTACACTCCTGGTTCCGATTTCTATCTTAAAAAAATCCGTACCGTTCCGTGCGGCGCGGACAAGTGTGCGATCATCCTTGTTAACATATGAATCTTGTCGACAGATTTCGTAATTATTATAATTCACCAAAGTACTATTGTTTTTGTAAAACTTTGACGTAAATAGGTGCATTTGATACATAAATTATGTATTAAATAAATATTTTAATTAAGTAAGTATTTATCGTTATATGAATTTATTACAACAGTGTTCGATGAATTATGTTTTTAATGTAACTATTGATAACGTACATAAGTACTTGTCTAAGCACACCCGAAAGCAAGAAGCCAGAAAGTTGAAACTAAGATTCCCACAAACTTATCTGGACCCCGGTAATGGCGTCGTTAGTTTAAATGAAAAGTAAAAAAAAAACAAAAACTAAACAGGTATAAAAATTAGTTCCAATTTTGGCCACCGGGCCAGATCTTTAGACCAGCCCCGATTATGTAATTTTATCATTTACTCAATTTCGTGTATCCATTCTCTTACGTTTAGGGTATCGTACATACCTAAACGTATTAGAATGGGTACACGAAATTGAGCTCTAATTCAATGCTGCTATGGTTTATTTTACTTTGACGCCGAACTATTACGATTTGATCGGCCATTCTTACATAATCGGGGGGCTGAATTCCTTCTCTTAATTAAGTAGCTTAGTAGGTGGAGGACTTCAGGTCTAAGCTGAGATATTGCTCAGACTGTTTGGTTAAAAATTCAAAAAAAATTCAAAATTCAAATGTTTTTTATTCAAATAAGCTTTTACAAGCGCTTTTGAATCGTTATAATATGAATCTACCGCTGGTTCGGAATGCCATTCCTACCGAGAAGAGCCAGCAAGAAACTCGGTGGTTGCTCTTTTCCATCAAAACTTACAATCATCATAATGATACAAGTAATTGCAGTCCCACGCATAGCTGGAGCGAATCAAATCCACGCTTTTTTTTTATCATTTTAATTTTAATTAAAATTACCTATGTCTACGTTAATTATTATTGATCTTAGTCTGGGCTAATTAGTTATAGTTTCTCTCTCGTCTTTGACTAGTAAACGTAAACTGGGAAATGTAAACTGGGTAGGACTAATGTAGTCTATCTATAACTAGGGATGCGGTGCAAGGTATTTATAATATTCACCTACTGTCTCAGCTTTCGTGACGTTAATACAATGGTTATTACAAGATGGCGCTGCCAGCGGCTTGGTGCATGGTTTTGTTTGGTGTTAACAAATGATTTTAATTTATTGCATTGTAAAGAATGTACCTATAGTTGTAGTAAATATTATAAGTCTATGGCTGTTGACGTGTGAGGTAAAGACAATAAACAATGTTATACAAAATAATTTTCCTTGCAGTTTTATTCACGCAAAGAATCTCTGAAAACAAAACTGAAATTACCATAATCCTACTAGAATAATAATTATAAATGCGAAAGTTTGGATGGATGGATGTTTGTTACTCAATCACGCCAGAACGGCTGATCGGATGCGGATGAAATTTGGCACAGAGATAGATTATAAAATAGGAAAAATAAAGAGTTCCCGCGGGAAACAAAAAACCTCAATCCACGCGGACGAAATCGCGGGCAGCAACTAATAGATGCTAAAATTCTTTTTTATTGTTGAAAATGTTTTTTATTCAAATAAACTTTTACAAGTAGGTACTTTTGGATCGTCAAGTGAATCTACCACTGGTTCGGAATGAATTCCTACCGAGAAGAACCAGCAAGAAACTCGGTGGTTGCTCTTTATAAGAATAAGAATAAGAATATTTATTTGCATAATAGGTACACGTTATACAGGTGTTTTAACAAAAATTTACGTTACAGTGTATTGTCATGCAAGGCGTGCAAATTTGGCTGATATGTTAGGTACATTTTTAGGGTTCCGTACCCAAAGGGTAAAAACGGGACCCTATTACTAAGACTCCGCTGTCTGTCTGTCTGTCTGTCTCCAGGCTGTATCTCATAAACCGTGATAGCTAGAAAGCTGAAATTTTCACAAATGATGTATTTCCGTTGCCGCTATAACAACAAATACTAAAAATTAAAAAAAAATATATATATTAAAAGGGGGTCCCCATACAATAAACGTGTTTTTTTGCTCAATATTAAAAACGGTAACAGGTAGACGGTTCAAATTTTCACAGAATATTAACTTGTATATTACCTATCAAAATAAATAATTAAATATCAATAAAGTAAATATTAAAAAGGGGCTCCCAAACGTAATTTTTATTTTTAATACGTCATAAATCGTAAAACTTACTACAGGTTTGTACGAAACCCTCGGTGCGCGAGTCCGACTCGCACTTGGCCGGTTTATTAATGTAAATAATGTCAAAGTAGTATAAAGCATATTGATAAACATCACATAAATTATAATCATTCTATGCATACAATTATTTAAAAGAAAAAAAAAAACAATATAACCATACACGTAATAAAAAGTCACATTGGTATTATAGTAGTTCGTCATCTGAAGGGATCTAAGTACTCATTAATCGAGTAGAAGCACTTTTAATAAAGATAACATACGAGTAGGTATGTCTCCAGCTTTTGCGGAATGCAGTGATTCCTTTTCACACACTTCAGCTGTAAAATATCCTTCCCATAGGTAATGTAACATCCAATTGGAAAACCAATTTTCATAGGAAATGATAATTATCTAGCAATAGCTTGGTATTTATCCAATGGTCACAAATGTCGTGGATAATATCGAAGAGCTCAGATAATGTGTTTGGTTTGTGTTTGCGAGCGCGTCGGGTCGGCTGACTTGCGAGCTGATTACTGTGCAAACAACCATGGACTTAAACACCACGGTAAGGGCTCGCCATACCCGGGGCGAACCCATCGTACCACCGCGGCCATACCATTGGTGGTACTTGATACGGTGGGTCTTAAACTATACCACAATTTTTTTGTGACAGCCATCAAAACCAAAAAAAAATAAACAGTACATGGTAAAAAAAGAAAGTTAGACGTCGAAAATGGTGACGACCGCCCTGGCGCAATGGATAGGAAGCGCTGTGGACTTGGGTACCGGGTTCGATTCCCGGCAGGTTCAACTTGGGAATATATCTATCTAAATGGGACACTTCACACTAGTGACGTTTGATATGCAGATGCAACTACATGAATTCATAGAGTTACGATACGTCTTAGTCAGTGGCGTGCACAGGGTTTTGGGTTAGGGTAAGCACTAGGCACGCAGTGCTCGTATACCTACGCCATACATAGGAAAATTGATATGTTTCGGCGGTTATATACCTAAAACAGCTGCGTTATGAAGTTATTAAATATCCCTTATCATTCCATACCGAACGGCTATTACAAAATAAGACGCACGGAAAACAAAACAAACTATGTACCTATTAGAAAGAAACACACACACTTATAAGAATCGTAATAATTAACGTAAAATACTCACTCGAGTTACCTTTTCACTTTTTTTTGTGATAATAGTACCTTTCGTAAACACAGCGCCTGTACAGATTTCACACGAATAATCTTCCATTTTCCAAATAATAATTTAGTACGTTCTATGAATAAACCTTTACACAAACTTTGTAAGTCACAAATACGATTGCTTTTTACTTAGGTACAGTTTACTTATTTCTGCAAAACTTTATAATTCACAAATTAAATCAAAACACTGTACACCGATACGACAGGAAACAATTACTAGAATACAAAGGCGTAAATTTGAGTCAAAAATCACTTTTAATTAAATGTAAACAAAGAATCTTTAATTTTCTTTACGAGTTTTACTAATTCAATTAACAAATATTATCCTTATTTTCTATGTATAGCCTAGGGCTATAAAATGTTTATTTTTTGTAATCGGACTAGTCTTTGTTTATTTTATTGAATTCAGTTACGAAAACATTACGTGTTTTTTTCGATCTTAATATTTTTTTAAGATATTAAACCGTTCTTAAATTTAGGGAGACAATGTGAATAAATTAAATTGAATTTAAATGAGTTTATTGTTATAAGAAATCAAGCTACTTATTTGGATTATAGAAAATAAAACCTTCCTTTGTTTTTACTTTCGAGCGCGCGCGCTTTTTAAAATACAATCCAGGGTATGCTCCGATATGCACTATGAGCTCTGTAAGGTGTGACGTCAATTTAATATACTCCGAAGCCGTTCCTTTATAGAATATTGTTAGTTATACTGATTACTATGGTTGGTTGGTATTAAACAGAACGCAGTACAGTATACTGTCATCTATGTTTTTTTGGCGCTGTTTTGACGTGAAAATAAGAAAGAAAGATTGTTTTAGAAGAAAATATCGTTTTTCAGTAATTAACCTAATGCATAATAACTTTATAACCGAATTAATAATGACGTTATGTACGGTAAACTAAATACTGTCAGTCCATAACGGAACGAATTTCTCCCCAGTACGAGCACTGGAGCAGTGCTCGCAGTGTATATCGGAACATACTCCTAGAGCCTAGAGGGCAGACGCAAGGCGGCTTGTGATTGGTCAACAAGCTCTGCCTTATATGCGCGTCATTCATTGATGATTTAGAGTAGAATCTTGAACGAATGACGTGAATATAGTAAAGATATCTACCTACGATGACGCGCAAAAAAGGCAGTTAGTTCGTGAGCTTTTCGGCTTCGCGCGTTCTCGTCTAGCGATAGATGGCGTTCATCGGTTACACCTGCTGTCGCTTACCTGACGCGAGTTACGCCGTGCGGGAACTATGTAATTATTTCATGGAGTGTGCTTAGAATAAATTTTATTTTCAATATTTTGAAAGGGCTATAATTTACTAAGGTAAGCAGTGCTTTTTTGCCTCTATGAGCTGCACGCCACTGGTCTTAGTTCTTATTACTGACTAGAGGACGCCCGCGACTTCGTTCGCGTGGCATAAGTTTTTTTTATTCCCACAGGCACTCCTTCATTTCCGGGATAAAAAGAAGCCTATGTCACTCTCCAGATCCTTAACTATACCTACCCATGCAAAAAATCACATCGATCCGTTGCTCTCTTGCGACTTGCGGCGTGATTGAAGGACAAACTCTCTATTTAACGTCCTTGGGGATAGAAATTTCAAAACTGTGGCATACGTATTTCATAAATTTAAATCGGAAGCCCAAATACAAAGTTTCAGGGCGATAACTTGAAAAACGACGGACTTTCATTCAAATTTTCAACCCCTATTTAACCCCTTTGGTGGTGAAATTTTTAAATATTTTGACACACGTACTTCTTTATTTTTTACCGATAGCCAAAATACCAAGGTTCGTTGATATAACTTGAGAAGTATCTTGAGAAATGAAGGACTTTTTTACAAACTTTCATCCCCTATTCCATTCCTTTGGGGGTTGAAATTTCAAAAATGGTGAAGTACTTACTTCTTCATATCTAACTGAAAGCCCAAATGCTACGTTTCATGGCTATAACTTGAGAAATGAAGGACTTTCATACAAACTTTCAACCCCAATTTACCCCCTTCGGGTGGAATTTCGAAAAGCTGTGAAATACGTATTTCTTTATTTTTCACCGAAAACCAAAATACCAAGTTTCGTTGATATAACTTGAGAAATGACGGACAAATACAAACCCCTATTTCACCCTCTTAAGGGTGGAATTTTGAAAAATCCTTCCTTAGTGAGCGCCTACGTCACAAAAGGAACCTACTGTCAAAATTTCAAGTTTCTAGGCCACAGCGGTTTAGGCTGTGCGTTGATATATTATTAGGTAAGTCAGTCAGTCAGGACTTTGAATTTTATATAATTGACCGAGCGAAGCGAAGGTCTCTGAGTCTACTTGGGTGAATTGGCACTTGTCCGTCCGTCCGTCCGTCCGTCCGTCCGTCCGTCCGTCCGTCCGTCTGTCCGTCGGTCAGAGCCGTATAACTTCTGAATTGCTGAACGTAATTACTTCAAATTTAAATATAATATGTAAACCGATGGCCTCCCGCCGAATATGGTTTAAAAAGTTATAAAAATCTTTATTTCAGGGGGGCTCTCATAGAAGCGAATGCGAAGTAAAATATTTTTTATAGCGTTACATAGGGTTGCGGTATATCATTTTAAAGATAATTAGGAATAGAGTCCAAAAATTTTATTTTTTTATTTTTTTTCCCTAAAATTGACGAAATGGGGGGCTTTCAAAGTGGCGATTTTCTAACGTCCAAAGTTGACCTCAGAACTCTCAATTTTCTGAACTCTCAAGCCTGAAACTTGATCAATTATTTGAATTATATCCTGTACTTGAACAACAAATACTAAAATTAGATTAATATTATAAGGAAACGAAATTATTTAAGATTTAATACTGATGATATTTTTAACAGAACTTCACAATGATGTCAATAGATGGCGCTTTGTGATACCGCGAGGTCTCAGTTCGAAAATGAAAATGAAAATGAAAATGAAAATGAAAATGATTTATTTCATGTAGGACCACTAGTGTCACTTATGATAAGTCGTAAGAATCTACCACCGGTTCGGAAAGCTGATTCTACTGAGAAGAACCGGCAAGAAACTCAGCAGTTGCTCTTTTCAAAATCAGAAAAATGTAACAATTTGTATAATATAACTACATACTTAATATAAAATGCATACGCTACGTTACAAGTAGGTATTACACTAACTTGTGGGTTGCTGGATGCGAAGCCGGTTGCTTCCATGCAACTTTGTCATCGAGAAAATCATCTATACTATAATACCCTCGACTTATCAGATGCTGTTTAACACAGTCTTTAAATTTATGTAATGGCAACTCCAGAAACTCTTTTGGTACCATGTTATAAAAGCGTATACTCGACCCCACAAAGGATTTCTGCACCTTGCGCACGCGATATGACGCTGTTACAAGCTTATGGCGGTTTCTAGTACATCGATTGTGAGTATCACTTATTTGCTTATAAAGATTAATGTTCTGCCTAACAAAGATTATATTATTGTATATGTATTGTGAAGGCACCGTAAGAACACCAATCTCTTTAAATTTTTCACGAAGTGATACGCGTGATCCGAGTTTATAAATAGAACGGATGGCTCTTTTCTGCAATACAAAAATTGATTGGATATCAGCTGCTCTGCCCCACAATAAGATGCCGTACGACATAACACTGTGGAAGTAAGCAAAGTAGACAAGCCTAGCCGTTTCAATATCGGTAAACTGTCTAATTTTCCTGACAGCAAAAGCAGCCGAGCTAAGTTTTCGCGCTAGTGTCTCTATATGAGCGCCCCATTGAAGCTTATTATCCAAGGTCACCCCCAAAAAAAACTGTGGAGTTCTCCATCTTTAGTGTTTCTCCATTTATCATTATAGTTTTATCAATATTCTTTACATTAGGTAGAACAAACTCTAAGCACTTGGTTTTCTTAGCATTCAATAACAAATTATTGACAGTAAACCAGTGTGATACGTGTGATATTGCATTGTTTACATCGTCAAAATTGTCCTTGCTTCTATCCACTTTAAAAATCAGTGATGTGTCGTCAGCAAACAATACAATGTCACAGACATTGTTGGCATGGTATGGTAAATCATTTATATACACCAAAAATAGAAAAGGACCCAAGATCGAGCCTTGTGGGACACCCATTAATGCAGTTGAGCCCTCTGACTTCACGTGGTTTACGCATACCCTCTGAGTTCTATCGTTTAGGTAAGAAGCAATGAGATCGAGTGCAACATTTCTGATGCCATAGTGGCTTAATTTCAACAATAAAGTTTTGTGATCAACACAATCAAATGCCTTGGACAGATCACAGAAGACACCAATAGCATTCTGTGAATGCTCCCAGGCATCGTATATATGTTTTAAAAGTTTTGCGCCCGCATCGGTTGTATTACGACCTTTAGTGAAGCCGTACTGCTCGGGATGCAGTAAGTTATTTGTGTTAAAATGATTTATTAGTTGGCTTAAAATAATTTTTTCAAAAACCTTACTGAGAGTTGGTAAAATTGAAATAGGTCTGTAATTATTAAGGTCGTTTTTATTTCCTGATTTAAATAAAGGAATGAGTTTACCATGTTTCATTAAACTCGGGAAGGTGCCTAAGTCTACACAATCGTTAAAAATTACAGCTAAGTAAGGGGCAATGTCGCTTATTATGTTAGATATGACTTTCACAGACATACCCCATAGGTCACCGGTATTTTTTAATTTTAATAACTTAAAGTTTTTCAAAATATCTATAGCAGTGATGTGTCTAAATTCAAATGAAACATTGCACTCTTTTACATTGTCTTTTAATATACTCTGAGCGGCGGTGGGTGAGGAGTTTAGTGAGTCGGTCAACAAAATAGGAACATCCTGGAAAAACTTTTCGAAAGTTTTGGCAACCTCTTTATCAGATGTTATTTTATTATTATCAATAACAATCTCGTAGTTGACATCACGAGATTTAGTTCTACCAGATCGGGGTGAACCACTAGTATATAGATTGATTATTGATGTAGTATCATTATAGACTTACGAGTAGGTATATATCTAGTTTATTGTCTAATCTTGTAATATTGTTTGTGTTTTTGTTAGACATTTTATTGTTAAACATTCTGCCTATTGTTAAGTTTAACGCTATTTGTTAACTAACTGGTAACCCCGCACTTGCGAGATCAGATATACGCATGCCGGCTTGCCAGTAATTGGGTGTACACTCAAAATTGTTTTCTATGTGTTTGTTATTTTTTATTGTGATTGTGTATTATCTGTTGGCAAACCAATAAAATAAAATAAGATTATAACGCTAGTGGACTCGCTAGTGAGTCAAGTACATAGCTCAAAGAATTAAAAAATACGACTGCCATACTTACCTAAATGATATTTTTTCGTGAATCACTGGATATTGAAATACTATAGTTTTATATATTTTTGGAATCTACTCATCATTTTCTTGATGATGACAATATAGTTAATCTCATTTTGGAAAAAAAATCAACTTTAGTTTTTGATGCGGGACCATGGTCACCCTATCAATTTTTTTTTAAATTTTACTAGCCTTTGTCACCCGGAATAAGCTAAGGATTCTAACGATACCTCATTCATTAAAATCCGTTCAGGCGTTTAGAAGTTACGGTGGAATATACAAACTCACATATATACATACATACATGAACCCTGAAAACAATATACCCCTTTTTTCAGACAGTCGTATAAAAAAGCTCAAAAGGATGCATCGTGTGTAGTTAGACTTAGTCATAACGGCTACGCTTCCATAAATAGTAGTTAATACTAATTTTATTTGCTTTAAAATGCTATAAAAATTACCTTTACCAAGTCCCACTTATTAAGGGCTAATAACCCATCATAAACGTCGGTATAAAAGCTCAACTGGCAGGGAGGATCCATATTAGGTACTAAAACTAATTCATGTCCATATCCATTCCGTCCCTGCTCGATGGACGTCATCAGCTTCGTGATTGCTTTCTTCGTGTCCAAGAAGCTGACCCTGCTGACAGCCTTCCTGTGCTGGAAGCCAGGTAGTTAGCTATACCTATCTCTTCTTTCTAGGTCCACTCACCTGGCGGCGTTCCTACCTACGTTGGATAGAAGCAGGCGTTACTTTGCGGAAGTATAATATGATAACCAAGGAACGACGAATCTCGGCCACGGCGGCCTATCTCCAGAGAGATTAGCCATCTGCGCGGGAGATATTATAGTGCATAAGTGTGTGCGCTTACACAGGCGCACTCTCTGTTCCTTTACTCTCATAGCCCGATGGGACGGAAAATCCGACACGACCGGAGAGAGATCAGGCGCAGGACCGACGGCTTAACGTGCTCTCCGAGGCACGGGGGTGAAACACCGCCAACTTCCTTACTCCGGGCTAGTACTGAGAATCAGTACTAGCCTAGTCAGAAAAACCCAATACTTGTTATGGCCCGACCTGGGACTCGAACCCGGGACCTCGTCGGCCGCAGTCGAACATGCCAACCACTAGACCAACGAGGCAGAGATTTTTTATCATATGGAGGTAAATAAGCAGAAGCCACCTACCTATGTCAATAAACAAAATATTTGGTTATCTGCCTTAGTTTAATGTACTTTGCTGACTGATAATACTGATATGAAGACATTTATACAGTTAAATAGCCTCTGCAAATATGATGTTTTCACTTAAACATGTTGTTAGATATGTAACAAACATTTGAGTCATTTTAGGTAAGTATGTTGGTAGAATCTTCTCCCTGCGACTCACTTGCTGTCGCCTGTCTGCTTGTTTACCTACCAACTGCTTGTTTACCTACCAACTGCTTAATAATATTTGGTCGCCTATGACATATAGGTTTACTTATTTTTTGAAGTTTACTTATTCTTTAGAATCGTGATTTGAAAATTCGATGAAACGAAAAAGCGACATCAAAAAGAGACAAACATATATCCATAATAGGATTTAGCCTGCAAGAGAATGAGATACCTATACCTGCAAGTACTAGTAGTAGGTTTTGCCGACCTCCCTGGCGCAGTGTTGAGCGCTGTTGTCTAAACATGGGAGGTCCCGGGTTCGATTCCCGGTGTTACCACCCTAGAGGCAAAGACGTAGCGATTTAGCGTTCCGGTACGATGCCGTGTAGAAACCGACTAAGGGTATGGGTTTAATATAACTGCCATACTCCTAACAGGTTGGCCCGCTGCCATCTTAGACTGCATCATCACTTTCCATCAGGTGAGATTGCAGTCAAGGGCTAACTTGTAGTGGCGTAAAAAAGGCTACTTTCTGAAGTTTCACTTCTGCCGTGTGTGAATTGCACACACACTTTTTTTTTTATAGACTATGTAGCGCTTGGCTGCAATCAGACAATATAATATTATGATGCAGCCTAAGGTAGAACGCGCTTGCCTAGAAGATGCCTATTCACTCTTGATTTGAAGATACGAACACTGAAATCTTTCATTGAACGGTATAGAAGATGTGAGCCAGCTGTTGAGGCAGGGTCGCGAGGCGGGCCTGCGGGTCCGAGTGCAGTCTGACTTCCAGCAGCTGCCCGAGCTGCCGGCGTACCGCACCTTCAGGGAGGGAATGCTGCTCGACATACGATGTGAGGATAGCGCGCTTGTGCTGGAGAAAGTGAGTTGAACTGAGTCCACGGTGGCCTCCCGCGCAGCGGTGATCTATCATACAGTAGATAGTTACTTCGTGAGCTGTGATCTTATAAGGCCTGGGTTCTAAATTCTCTATAGTCAGGTCTGGGAGCTAATTGGGTCAGTTATCACAATACCGGCAAATACGTACCGCCAAAGCGACTTAACGTCGTGGTACTATACCGTGTAGAAACCGATGAAGGGGGATGGGTTTAATATAACTGCCACCCCGAATATGTTTTCTCGGTACCATCTTCATCGCTATTGCCATCCAGGTGAGAGATCACAGTGTTAAAACTGAATAGCAATGAATCATTCTTGGTTGTTATAAGAACTCTAATAAAGATATTAGACGGACTAATCACTCTGAGGACTTTATTCGTAACAAGAACTTGGAAGACAACCCTAAAGCGCCTGCCCAACAAATGTGACCTGGGTTAGTTTCGACCGTATTTTCAATAGATGAAATTTGGCTACGCTACGCGGGCTACGGCGTCGAAACGCTACACGCGCCGCGTCAGAAGGGATATAAGAGCTGGGGTTTGTGGGAAAAAGATGGGATGGGATGGGGTGTGGATAAATAATTTCGCTCACAGTGCTGTGTGAGTTGAATTGCATATTGAATTCTTGTCAAGTTGGATTTTTCCTTCGGGAAATTGAATACATTCAATACAATATGTGATAGAATTTTAATATTGTCTTACATCTTCTATTCACATTATATTTTCAGGCATCACCAGAACGCGCATTCAACTTGCGCCACACCTGGCTCATAATCGACGATTCTTCATTCAACGTCACTTACTTAGAAACAACCCTGGAAGATGCGCTCATCCTGCCCGACGGCGACGTGACCTGGGCTTCATCAGACGTCATGGTGGACGTGTACCGGGTGAAAGAGGACCAGCCCCTGGTGGTGACGAGCCTTGGAGCCGGGCAGAGTCAGCTGGAGTTGGAGAAGTTATGGCTGCGTCTCCCGTCTGCAGTCACGAGACGGAAAAATCTGAATAACGTTTACCTTAAATCGGCAACTATAGTAAATATATAAATTTTTCGTTTGCAATTGGCGCTTTTTGGCGTCAGATGTTGAAACTTGGTATTTGCAGATCACGCAGCCGCAGTACTTCAAGGGCTGGAACGACCTCACGGATCGGCAAATCGACACGTTCCCAAAGGTTACTTATCCGCTACTCATGTTGTGTGGAGAGGATCTTAAATTTCGGTAATATACGCATTCTTATAGTAATTTTTTAATTTAGGAGGCGTTTTGAGAGAATTTTTAATGTCGAATATTTCTTGTTAGGATGAACTTGATACAGCAGACTTTTCAAAACAAAACTGCCCTAAGAAATATTCTTATATCCGCTACAAATAAAATTATTTAGAATGGCTTTACTTTAATAAAGCTTACTTATGTATCGGTAAAGCACAACTTAACTACCTATAACCCAAATTTTATAGGATCCGCATTTAAGCTAGATAGAAGCGGTCGATTTTTTGCGCAAGTCCATAATGCACAAGGAACAGACGTTTCGCTATAATCCACCAAAGCAGACAGGTAGGTATGTTACATGATGTAACATTCGACATTCGATATAGTATATATGCACTGCTCACCCTCGCGCAACTAAACTATAGGTACCTACATATATAGGAAAAGCTAGGTACCAAGCAAGCATTATGCACCACCATTACACTAAAAGTATTCTAAAACGTACGTTTCAATTCAAAATTGCCAGCATTGCTAGATGTTAACTCTATGGCATACAATTCCAAAGTCCTTTGGATTAAATTTCGCAAGCTACGTTGCTGGGGTTTTCGAAAGAACCTAAGTTTAGGTATTCAATAAATAACCGAGCGGGTTGGCTTGCACGTTGAAGGTTCAACCTGAAGCAAGTGGACCTGTACGGCGAGGAGCACAACGGCACGTTCGACGGGCTGGTGGGCGCCATGCAGCGCGGCGAGCTGGAGCTGGGCGTCACCTCCATGTTCCTGCGCGCCGACCGCTGGCGCGTGCTGCACTTCTGCGCTGAAACTGTCGAGCTGAGGTAGGCGCGACATCAAACGTCGTTAAACAGCATTCTTCAACACCAGATTTTCTTCATGACAAACTTGCATGGAAGCAACCGGCCTCGCATCCAGCAGCAATCAAGTCAGTGTAAATATACTTGTTATGTAACTTATCAATTTTAAGTATATTTTTACATTTTGTAACATTTCTCTTTTTATGAAAAGAGCGACTAGGTACCGAGTTTCTTGCCGGCTCTTCTCAGAAGAACAGCTTTCCGAACCGGTGTTAGAGTTTGACTTCTCATAAGTCAAACTCTAACACCGTAATAATATATACCTACGTGAAATAAATAAATAATTTATCAGCTTATCAGCGAGCGTTACAAGCACTTTAGGTACATCAGGTGGGGTTAAATGAAACAATAAGTGTCTCCCTGAGAGTAGATTATAATGATTGCGTACCTACGTACCTAAAGATTTATTTATGAACGACAGACGCCTAGCTGATACCCGCGACTTCGTCCGCGTGGTTTAAGTTTTATTGATTCCCGCGGGAACTCCTTATTTTTCCGGAATAAAAAGGAGCCTATGTCACTCTCCAGGTCCTCATACTACATACTTACATGCCAAAAACCACGTCGATCCGTTGTTCCGTTGCGGCGTGATTGAAGGACAAACCAACAAAATAATAAACCAACAAACCAACAAACAAACACACTTTCGCATTTATTTTGTATGATGATGCTATTTGCATGCATAGCGCAAATCGACAGAACAATAATAAATAATGGAGTTTATTTTAAAGCTAGAGAAGGGGCTGTTGCAATTTTGTTAAAACCTTTGACTCTCCCCGACGTATGACGGCTCCCGATAGCAAAATATCGTCGACCAATACTACGAGTATTAATTCAAAGTCTCGTCGCGTTGAGAGACAGTCCCGGTGATTCCAGGGGCAACTTCCTGTTCCGGCAGCCGTCCCGCTCGGCGGTGTCCAACGTGTTCGCGCTGCCGTTCAGCCGCGGTGTGTGGCTCGCCTTAGCGGCCGTGTTCGGCGCCGCCGGGGCGCTGCTGGCGCTCTCCGGGCTGGTGGCGCGCCGCTACACTCCGGACGTCACGGCGCAAAGACTGACGTTGTTGGAGAGCTTCACATACTCCATAGGGACGATTTGTCAACAAGGTATTCTGAGGCTCAAGGTAGTTCCCAATGTCATACATCATGCGCTGTCTATAACCTGGCATTGCCTTGCCTTTCTACGTTGACCACTTGAGCTGAGTAGCCGATGCTTTCCTACGTCTAAAGGTGCATAGTATGTTGAGATGTACCGATTTAAGTTTCCTAAAAACCTTGGGAACTCTTTGAGCAATTTAATCGTAAATGCAATGCAACTAGATTGAAAATTATGTTAATCGTCATCGTCATTTCAACCCATTGCCGGTTCCCTACTGAGCACGACTCTACTTTTAGAATAAGAAGGGATTGGCCATAGCTCACCACGCTGGCTTAGTGCGGATTGGCGGTCTTTACACACCTTCGAGAACCTTATGAAGAACTCTCGGATATGCAGGTTTCCGCACGATGTGATACGTGTTCCTTCATCGTTTGAAGCAAATAATTGTGATATTCAGTTTCTTAAAAAATGTGCTGTATAACTAACTCCGAAAAGTTGTACAAAACTCTGATCGGTAACAACTGATGTTACGTACTGAGTCGTAGACTAAACCTACTACTTACATTCCGATTCAAACTTTATGACGTTTCGGAAGCTAGCCACGAGTGTATAGGTTCGCGCAACAGTCAACTGATACCGTCCCGCTGATACCTAATATTGTATTCTGCGCATCGAAACTCACGATGTTCGATGATGTTGATGAGAAGTCGTGTACTAGTGTAAATAGTGTTTTATGTTCGTCCTGGCAGGCTCCGACCTGTCTCCCTCGCTGGTGTCGGTGCGCGTGCTGATGTTCTGCACGCTGCTCGCGTCGCTGTTCGCGTTCACGTCGTACTCCGCCAAGGTGGTGGCCATCCTGCAGGCGCCCAGTCACGCGCTGCAGACCATCGCGGACCTCACGCGCTCGCCCATGGAGCTCGGCGTGCAGGAGACCACGTACAAGCGCGTCTACTTCGCCGTGGGTCTCAAAACAACATTCTCACACATCAACCGCATAGTGTATCCTACTAATATTGTAAATGCGAATGTTTGGATGGACGGCAGAACGGCTGACCGGATCTGGATGAAATATGGCACAGAGATAGATTATAAAATGGAATAACACATAGGCTACTTTTTTATTCCGGAAAATTACAGAGTTCCAGCGGGAACCGAAAAACCTTAATCCCCGCGGATGAAGTAGCGGGTATTAAATACTGAATCCTGCCTTCCTAGCGATAGTTACCAAAAGTACAACTATCTCTTAGTCTAGTGGTGTTAGTGTCCTTTGTCTTTATCTAGTTTTCATTTGACACTTCGCAATAAATAGATTCCGTGAAGAGTCATGGCTTTTTTACACCTACGCACAACTAAGGACACCCGTCGCACGAAGGACATCCGGAAGTGTCTGGATCCAGGCGGCGCGAGACGGTGGCTTGTGTTGTGGCCTACAATAGACGTATGTCTAGCTGTGGACGTCTATAGGTTGACGACGAAGACTACGACGTAGAACAAATAAATTCCAGTATTATAATATAGAGAAGCTACTATCTTTTGTAAATCTGCTCTAATTGGGTATTTGACATCTAGACAAATCAGCAACTTTTTTTTTATGGATTTTGTATGCAATTTTAAGTTGTGATGTCATCAAAGTTCGACGCACTTTTTTTACTTTACTAGATAGTTTAAAATGGTTATTCAAAATAAAACTAGCAGGGGACGTGGATATTACCACTTTTGGGAGATCCTTTATTTAATGATCACTAAAAAATAATTTATTTCACTAGTAGTCAAATACCCAATTTTGTTGTCAAAGAGTGTCAAGTCCGGCTCTGAAAGTGTATGATGTGGTGGGTGGTCGGCAGGAGAGCAGCGACCCGGCGACGCGGGCGCTGTACCGGCGCAAGCTGCTGCCGCTGGGCGAGCGCGCCTACCTCAGCGTCGTGGACGGCATCGCGCGCGTGCGCACCGGACTCTTCGCCTTCCAGGTGAGCCGGCGTCGAATACTTACTTACTTCCTTCGGCGCTACAACCCTTTGTGGGTCTTGGCCGGAGCTCTACGGTATTTCAGCGGAACCCTAAAATTTCCAAATAAAATCTGACATCTGGTTTGGAAATTATTAGAAGTCTAATGGACTGGGGCACGCTATACCTTTTCCACGTTTTGGCAGTTGTCTGGAACGTATTTCTCATCTTATTTGGCATTGTCCTAGATGAGTTTGCAGCGAAGCGCTAGCTTCTCATGGAACCAAATACAGTTACAGAAGGGTGCAATTTAGCGTTACCACTTTACGTATTTTGGAAAATATCTTAGAACTTGCATGTGACAGGTGGAGGAGAGCTCGGCGTACGACATCATCAGCAAGACTTACACGGAGCGTGAGAAGTGCGGGCTGAAGGAGATCAAGGCCTTCACGCTGCCCATGGTGGCGGTACCGGTGCGCAAGCACTCCGGGTACCGCGACCTGCTGGGCGCCAGGTGCACGCTCAACAAACACATGGGTGTTCTGCTGACGTGAACAGCACCCGTTAATGTCTGCACTGAGTTCGGTTGAGAAGAAACGTTTGCAGCTTAAAATTGCATGATAATTAAAAGACTGTTTAACTCCTTGCTGCTTAACTTAGGAATAATATCAAAGAACAATGGAGATTAACAATTTCTACCAAGTTATGATTCATATTATATAGGTATTGTTGAAAGTTTTGAAGTGTAGCCTACCAGGATAGCCTGGCACGGTTCGATCTTCTGGAGGACGGACGGGCCTTTCCTAAATCTAAATTTTCGGAGAAGTTTGCGTTTTAAGCAATTTAAATATAGCGCATGCTTTAACAGTGAAGGAATATATATCGTTAGAAAACCTGAATGCCGTGGTTTAGTCTTCTGAAGTTTAGTATTCTGGCGTGCAGATTGCGTTGGCAACGCGAGGTGGGGCTGATGGACCGCTTCCGGCGCATCTGGATGAGCGCGCGGCCCGTGTGCGACGCGGGCAGCGGCGGCTTCGTGAGCGTGGGGCTGGTGGACGTGCTTCCCGCCGCGCACGCGCTGCTCGCCGGCGCGCTGCTCGCCGCGCTCGTGCTGCTGCTCGAGCTGCTCGCGTGCGCTGCGAGGCGGCGCTGATGGACCGCTTCCGGCGCATCTGGATGAGCGCGCGGCCCGTGTGCTATTCGAGCTATTATCCAACACTTATTTTCATGTTTTATGATTGTGTATAATGTGAGACCCTTAGGGCCTTAGTTCATGTCAATATAGAAACTAATATAAAATGGCGGCGTTAAAGTAACCTCTTGAAGTAATCTCAAGGAGGTAGAGTGGCGAGAAGCGGAGGAGGATACAGTTGTTTAAATTATAATGGCACGCTGTTGAAAAGCCCAAGGGCTGTTGTCCCGCTGTTCCTATAAGTCCAGCGGGACGCATTCAGACTGAGGGATTGTATTCGAATAAAGACAAGACCGTCGTTTTAATTGAACCTCTGTATTACTTATAATCATTGATCACATTAGAGATTTGGTACTTACATTATTCTAAGTTACTTTCAGTCGTAAGTAATTATTTAAGTACGTTCGAGCATTATTAATAATACACTAAGTAACTGCAAAAATAGCACAATCATTTTCGGGATGTAAATTACTTAACTATAATCTAGAACCTACTAATTATACTCTATCACAGTTGTGATTTATATAATAACTCCTTGGAGAATACATTATATACATTGATGTGTGTAAAAATAAAATATTGCACTAGAAACACTTGGTTTTAATTTTTATTTCATGAACCTATACCTATACAAAAATATCGCATTCAAATGCGAGGCCGGTAAAAGGCGTGAATCACGTCAACACTCAACAGGAGGCGTAGAGTTTGTGTCAATGGAAGAAGTCCCCTAGAGGGAGCGCTTTTTATGCAATTATTGCATTAGTTCCCCTAATTGCCGCAGGATGTCTTTCGTGATTCGGACTCTTCATCATTCTAAGTACAGAGTACCCCTAATGATCCCCTAATGATGATGGTGATGATTGCGTGTATCTCACAAGATCGAACGTTAGTGTTTTGCCCCCTCTGCGTGTGTGTCCTTCTGTGTGTTGTTCTCCCTTCGTTAAAATTAGACTTAATAATGATTCTCGGAGCCCGTTCTCGCATCTCTGGAGCCTAGCTCTTGGCGCTAGGGTATGGCGAGGAAGAGGCAGACGATGATGAAGACCGCGGAGAGCACCGCAGCCAGCAGCACTCGGTCCAGCAGCTGCGCGGCCGCCGCCCACGCGCTCCACTCTGTTGTGCTGCCCTGTAGAAACGGTAGTTACATCCTTTATTTGTACAGCTCGTTATAGACGAGAAGTCAATTTACTTGAACCACGATATACAGCTATAATTCTATAAGCTGAATTCTGGCACGATGCTACGCCCACGGAAATTTCGTGCCTGGTATTAAATCCACATTCATTTAACATGGTCAACCATCAGTGCGAAATTCGTGCGTCATTGCAATGCGTTGGACAGTGATTGGGTGAACTCTCGTAGGGGGCCTCATGGTTCAAAAAATGCAAAAAATGCATAATTTCGCAAGGCAGCAAACAAAAACCGGAACGAGGTGGTGACGTGTGCTCAACCGTAGCGACGGGAAAAATTTAAAAGAAAATAAAAAAATTAATAAAGATCAAGCAAAAAGAAGACTTCCATTACTTGAGGGGGCTCGAGCTTGCAGAGCGCGGAGGCGGCGGTGACGAGCGAGCGCAGCGCGGCGGGCGGCGGCGCGGCGGCGGCGGCCACGCGCACGGCCAGCGCCGCGCCCGCGCCCGCCAGCGCGCCCGCCGCGCTCAGCGCGCACATCAGCGCCACGCACTGCGGCGCCGCGCCCGCGCCCGGCAGCCGCGCCAGCGCCGACACCAGCCTGCAACCACATTGTCCACTCACATGTGACTATTACTCGGCGAAGCCTGCACCCCATCTTTAAACTGTATTATTTGTACACGACCAAATTGAGCTTTATTGTTTAGGGTTAGAAGCTCCGGCGTGTTTAATGCCGCTAGACTGTATCCTGGCTGCCAAGTCAGCCAATCGACTGTTTTTGAGAAGAAGCTCTTGAAATCGTTGTGCGTTCGGCCGCTCTGGAGACCGGAAAAAAAGTCAACGTTTAGTATAGGTATCTGGTGGTATACCACGTCAGCACGCTCTTTGCAAACTTTAATTTTTTCGGGCATTTCCCGATTCCACCCGTTTTATTTTATCACCCGGTTATTATACTTATTTCGCCCCTAGAGTTACCATAACAACACGTGTTACGAGACCCACAATCACACTCTACAATAATTAGTGTCCAAGACAACAGTTGCTTTGTTCAGCGGCTACAAATATACCGCGGTATTGTAGAAACTGCACCTTTCTGCTACGAAATACTGTCTTTGACTGAATTTTGGTCGAGTAAAGCCAACGATGAGGATGTCATCCATGACGTAGGTATCCATCTATGGTGACGTCTCGGCTTTATCTTCAGAGGCCTTCAATGTCAAGCAAGATCTTTAAAATTTAAATGGCGAAAATTATTAACTGCATTGGATTTATGTGTCTAAGAACAACATCTCACACAAAGCGAGTCAATGGCCTCACCACAAGCAGGCGGTGAAGGAGGCGGTGGCGGCGAGCGGCGGGCGGGCGGCGGGCGGCTGCAGCGCGGCGCCGACCAGCAGCAGCGCGGCCGCCGCCAGCACGCCGCCCGCCGCCAGCGCGTGCGCCGCCGCGCGCCGCCGCAGCGTCACCCGCCACGCCGCCACGTCGCCGCCGCGCCACGTCGTCGCCGGCAGGCTGGATACTTTCACCAGCTCCCAAGTGCCCGACTCGTACACCGTCCCGTGCTGAATTAACACCTCACATTTATTTATTTATTTAATCGTATGGCGTTTAGTATATTTAAGTTAGGCAGAACATTAATCTTTACGCAAATAGGGTATATTAAGTAGTTACTCACAATCGATAAACTATAGAAACCGCCATAAGCTAGTAACAGCGTCGTATAGTGTGCGCAAGGTGCAGAAATCCTTTGTGGGCTCGAGTGTACGCTTTTATAATATGGTTCCCAAAGAGTTTCTGGATTTGCAATTACATAGATTTAAAGACTGTGTTATACAGCATTTGTTAAGTCGAGGGTAAGTAAGTATTACACTATCGATGATTTTAATAATGACAAAGTTCCATGGAAGCAACCGGCCTCGCATCCAGTGACCCACAAGTCAGTGTAAGTAATATTTGTAACTTATGTGTTGTATTGTCTACTTATTGTAACCTTTTCTTTTTTGAGAAAAGAGCAACTGCTGAGTTTCTTGCCGGCTCTTCTCAGTAGAATCAGTTTTCCGAACCGGTGGTAGAGTCTTAACGATTCCTAAGTGACACAAGTTGTCCTACGTGAATAAATAAATCATTTCATTTCAAATCATAAGAGTTTTTATAATATTAACAAGCTAATTATTTCGCCTGAAAGTTCGTCGCTCGTTTAGCACCACCCAGGGCCCAGGGGACACGTGCCCCTGCACGGTAGAAGGTAGTTCCTGCGGTCGTGAGCGACGGGGCATCCCCCAACGTTACATTAAATATGATAGGGGTAGAACCTTGAATTACTGAAAATATCTGAGTCTTTTTAACAAACTTACACGAAAATATTTCTATCTAATTCCTGAATAATGAGGTTCGGAATGACTGTTTGGAGGTCTTTCTACAAACCCGAGCCCAGGGAAGCACTCTCTCCGCCACACCTAGAGTACCTACGTCATTGCAGATATATGGTGACAGATTACAATGTTTTATGGTGATAAAGAATATATACCTACCTAACTATCGTAGGGACTAAATTGACTGAAGACTAAGGGAGAGCTTAAATGAGTATTGAACAACGGTGGACGGACGATCTCGAGCGAGTAGCTGGAAGCCGCTGGAAGTGTACGGGAGCAGTTGATATGGTTCAACCGTAACAATAGGATGATCATCCTCCGAGCGGATTTTCTGCTCGGGGACCACTGGTCTGACCATAAGCGTAATTCAGAAAAACTTCGTAATCGCGATTTAGGCTCTTCGTGTTCTTCGTGCGCTACTACTCGTAGTAGTGCCATGTGCGGACTGCGTAGACCGCCACAGAAGCAAGCAGCCCTAAGACCGAGTGCTGTGGAGATCCATGCAGGAAACAGTTCGGAGATTCGGTTGAGACGACGAGGGACTATAAATTAACTTAAGATTACAATTGGAAAATAATTACCGATAAATCTTCAACGCTCAAATTGAACATCGGGCCGTGATGCCTGGAGCCGAACTTGAAGGTGGCCTGTTGCAGGTCGCGCGGCCAGGCGCGCAGGTCCAGGCTGACGGGCGAGGTGAGGTCGAAGCGCAGCACCCACGCGACGCGGCCCTCGCTGAACAGCCGCGCGCGGAGCCCCACGCCGGCCGCGTTGCCGCCGGTCACGGCGTTGAGCGCGTTCACGTCGGGCAGCCACAGCCGCTCCGATGACGTCACCGTCACGTGGCAGCCCCAGCTGCTCGCGTTCCACGACAGCCGCTTGTCCTCCCAAGTCTGCAAATCGCGATACATCAGGAGGTTCAAATATCAAATTTCAAACTTATAATATTATAAACTAGCTGATGCCCGCGACTTCGTCCGCGTGGATCGAGGTTTTTCGTTTCCCGCGGAAACTCCTTAATTTTCCGGGATAAAAAGTAGCCTATGTGTTATTCCAGACTATAATCTATCTCTGTGCCAAATTTCATCCAGATCCGTTCAGCCGTTGGGGCGTGATTGAGTAACAAACATCCATACATCCACACATCCATACATCCATCCAAACTTTCCAATTTATAATATTTATTATTTGATGCGAAAGTGTGTTTGTTTGTTGGTTTGTCCTTCAATCACGCCGCAACAGAGCAACGGAGCAACGGATCGACGTGATTGTTGGCATGGATATAGTTCAGGACCTGGAGAGTGACATAGGATACTTTTTATCCCGGAAAATTAAGGAGTTCCCGTGGGAATTAAAAAAAACTTATTCCAACGCGGGCGAAGTCGCGGGCATCAGCTAGTAAGACTATAATTTCGGCTAACAGATATTTTTTGAGTATTATCATAGAATCGCTAATGTATTTTATCAAGTTAGCCCCACACAATCTCAGCTGATATTAATAACGTGAAGCGTAGGGTAACACAGAATAGGTAAAGTAGTACAGGTAGTAGGTACGAGTATCTAACCACAAGCACATGCGACTATATATTAGACCAGAGCTGATTTCAGAATTAAGAATTTAAACAGTTTTCTAGTCAGCTCTATAAAGTTGTAGACAACAAAGCTACCAGATGCAGGTTGGCCAGCAGGCGCACAGTGGCGGCGTTGTCGTCGACGGCGGCGTGCTGCACGTCCAGCGCGGCGCGCACGCGCACCGGTGCCGGCGGCGGCACCGCGCGCTCGTACTCCGCCAGCATCAGCTCCAGCTGGCTGGACACGAACGATGCGTTCACGCAGGACGGGGTGGCCCGCACTCCCTCTGAAACTAGCCCATTTTGATTTGAGCCCGCATTACAAACCGACAGTTGAACTTGATGATATTCATTATTCAGATAATCTTCTTATATATTATAATTATCATTGGAAATAAAAGTGCTTCAAAACTTTACTAACTAGTGGTTCGCCCCGAACTGAGACCTCGCGGTATCCATAAACTTGTACAGAGCGCCATCTATTAACATCATTGTGAAGCTATAATTTCGTTTCCTTATAATAGGTATTTATCTAATTTTAGTATTTGTTGTTCAAGTACAGGATATAATTCAAATAATTGATAAGTTTCACCCTCAAGCCTTTCAGAAAATTGAAAGTTCTGAGGTCAACTTTGGACGTTAGAAAATCTCCACTTTAAAAGCCCCCCATTTCGTCAATTTTAGGGGAAAAATTTAAAAAAAAATATTTTTAGACTCTATTCCTAATTATCTTTAAAATGATATACAGCAACTCTATGTAACGCTATAAAAATATTTTACTTCGCATTCGCTTCTATGAGAGCCCTCCTGCAATAAAGATTTTTATAATTTTTTAAGCCATATTCGGCGGGAGGCCATCGGTTGACATATTATATTTAAATTTGAAGTAATTACGTTCAGTAATTCAGAAGTTATAAGGCTCTGACAGACGTACGGACGGACGGACAAGTGCCAATTCACTCAAGTAGACTCGGAGACCTTCGCTTCGCTCGGTCAAATATACTTAGAAGAATCCTTATATTATGGCTCAATTGATATTTTATAGCTTAAAATATGAACTTTACAATCGTGACAAAACTAGGGAGTTTACAAATTTAAAAAACCGGCAAAGTGCGAGTCGGACTCGCGCACCGAGGGTTCCGTACAAACCTGTAGCAAGTTTTACGATTAATGAATTTAATGAACCGCAAAACTAACTTTGTTTGTAGAGGTTTTCTGTTAATATCAAAAAAACTATGCTAGTTAGAGCATTGGCTATAGTTTTCCTGTAAAATATAGGTACATAAAATCCTATTGACCATAATTATTTCAGATTTTTCGATTGGTAAACTCCGGAGATAAGGGGGGGGAATGGTATTTTTTTTGACTTTTTCCCCGATAAATCAAAAACTATCATGACTAAAAATAATTAAAAATCTGTTTTAGAATGTACAAAGTAAACCCTTTCATATGATACCCCACACAGTACAGTTATCTCACTTTTAAATTTCAACCCTCCGATTTTCCCCCCTTTTTAAATAAGAACAAAAATAATTTCCAATTTTTTTTAATTCCAGTGTCTTTGGGCCACTAATATACACAACTATTCCAAATTTCATGTCGATAGCTTCGGTAGTTACTGAAATAATCGAGTGTGACGGACGGACAGACAGACAGACAGACAGACGGAGAAAGTCGCACCATAAGGGTTCCATTTTTACCATTTTGGTACGGAACCCTAAAAATAACTTTGCTAAATAGTTTTGACATAGAAGTAATATAATAATAACAACCATAATCTGTTCTCTAATATTATTATAATCTGTTGTACCAATTAATTTAAGTAACCTAAGCTTTTAAATATAAAAAGAACGCTTAAGTATTTCCCCTGCAAGTTTTTCGCTCGTTTAGCACCACCCAGGTGACTCGTGCAGGGAGGAAGAAGGTAGTTCCTGCGGTCGTTAGCGGCGAGGCATCCACCAATTAATAGGTAATTATTTGGATCAAATATTATTATGTTAAATTAACTGCTCTTATGCCTGTTAGAGGTAGACTGTTCCTGCTATGCAATGTTATTACTATTTTAAGATCTTCAACATAATATGTAACAGTCTTAACGATTTTAATAAATAATAATATTGCTTCGACAAATTGGAGGTGCGTGCCCGGGGATCGAACCCGCGACCCCATACAGGGGGTTGGGTGTCTTAACTCTTAACCACTAGGCAGTAGGCCATTACCGCTGAATAACAATCAGTAGCTTTGAAATCGTTTTAATTTGATGAAGTTTATCCAGCCTGCCTGGAGTCCTGCCCACCACCACTAGTAAAAAAAACTGAACCAACAACAGAACTCTTTCTTGTATTCAGAGTTCTTCTTAGCCTTCGGCCCTCTTCTAGGCTTCATAATCTTGTGTCTTAAAAGGTAGTCAAACTAAAAAAAGCACTGTTTACCGGTAACAAGGAGCAGGAGTGCAGAAGTAAGCAGGATCGCTCTGCCCGCCATGCTGCTCAGACAGCCGCCCGGCGCCCCAACTGTGCGCACAGTACGAGCGAGCTAGGGGCCAGGCAGGTGTTGTCCACATTTACGACTAGGTTCAATAATTATTATTATTTTATACTAACAAGGTTTCATTCACAACCAAGTATGAGATTTGCTGTTTAGGTACAATCAGCATTTCTGAGTGCTAAGCAATTATTGTAAATCCTACACCTAAGGAAGACGACCAGCAAAATTTGCAAGGGTTTATCAATCGCTTAACATCATGTAAGCCACCTTCTCGATCGCTCGCTGTAAAAAGTAAAAACTGATGCGGGTGCAGTAGCGCCAGCAGCAGTGGATAATTACATGTGTGTCACGTTAGCACAAAAAATAATGATACATAATGTCAATAATTCGACTCGCTCCAGCAATGCTGGACAGCGCCACAGCGGTTACTTAAGTATCTATACATTGATGTAATTATTTTTTTCAAAAGAGCAACGACCGAGTTTCTTGCTGGTTCTTCTCGGTAGGAATGGCATTCCGAACCAGTGGTAGATTCACTCGACGATTCAAAAGCACTTGTCAAAGTCTACTTGAATAAAAAAGGTTTGAGTTTGAGTTGAAATTGAAGTCGACGCTATAACGTGACCTTTGCGACTCTTCGACGTTTCGACTCTGGACAACGACGAGCGCGCTCGAACTCGAGTCGATTTAGGAATATTTTAATCCCTAATAATATATTAAGTCCGGCCTGCTGGAATTGCCCCGTAGCGGGCGCCTCGAAGGTTTGCACGCTTACAACGGTGATCTGACGAACTTCATCACTTCATCAGTTACCTGGCAGCCATCAAGCTGTACCTTCTGGCTAACTCAATACCAATTTGTCACGTAAATTAGATGTCAAAGCTTTTTGTAAACTTCGCGAGCCCTGACAGCGTCGGGGCGTAGGCGCGCTATCGCACCCGCGTCCGGCGCCGCAAGGACAATCCAGACTGAAATACTAAAATAACAAATACAATAATAAAACAACAGTATTTTTACATTGTTTCCTCATGTCAGTTAGACCTACTATCTATTGTTACCAGTAGATCATTGACTCGACCAAAATCATTCAAACCATTGACTTTATATGGTAGTATACCTACATACCTAAAAGTCAATGATTCAAACCAGAGTATTGAGATTTGAGAGTATCTTGGTAGTTGGTTGGTAGGAGAAATATCATCTTTCAGGAGATTTTAGGCACTTACTTCCATTGATGCTGTGAGGACGGGACATGCCTCGACAAAAATCAGGGTTTCATCGTAAATGCTAAATCGTGATTGTTTCTGAATAAAACCGGTCAAAAGCGAGTCAGAGTCGCGCACAAAGGGTTCCGCGCTACCACACAATATAAATTATTTTAGTAAATAACAAGAAAGGTATCATAACAACACATACTTAATCAGCTGTGATACCTATATAACTGGCTTTCATATGGCGCTAAACTGGTAGTGCCTGACAAACAATTCGACACCCTATGAGTACGGGACCCTAAGTATCAATTTTCGCATTTTTTCCTAAACTTTCACTGTGAGATCTTACTTCTTGCCAAATTTCATGATTCTAGGTCACCGGGAAGTACATAGACCCTATGGGTGATTTATTTTCGAAATATACATTCAAACCGGCCGTATCTTTTGATTGCGTTGAGCTTGCTATTTATACAGCTCCTAGGGACCGTCGACCTAAGTATTTCATATTAATTTCAACTTGATACCTCTACGCGTCCCCGAGAAAAAGTTGGTTGACAGACAGACAGACAACGAAGTGACCTATAGGTAAGGGTTCCCTTTTTCTTCTTGAGTTACGGAACCCTTAAAACCATACAGTACTCAGTGGGTACCTAAGTCCCACTGAAAATATTATGATCTGAGCCTGAATTTACCGTTTCCTCAGCGGATCTTATCCCAATTTCAGCTTTCTTAGAATAAATGGAATTAAACCAGAATGATTTAAAAAGGAACTTTATTGTAAAGATTTGCAACAACACAACAATAATAATAGGTCTACTTAAAATGATAACTGTTTTTCATAAACGCTGAAAATAAATTTACATAAATATAATATTATAACTTTTTGAAATAAAAGCAAAATAATAACAGTAGGTACTTAACAAATTATAAAATATGGTGTGCCCTACAAAATCCATATCAACTATAATATTATAAATGCGAAAGTGTGTCTGTCTGTCTGTCTGCTACGCTTCAACAGGCCATATTTTTAACCAATTTTGATGAAATTTCATATAGAGGTAGTTTATATATCCCGGGGAAGGACAAAGGGCAACATTTTATCCCGGAAAATTAAACGAGTTCCCGCGGGAATTAAAAAAACAAAAAAAACATCAACGCGGACGAAGTCGCGAACAACGTCTAGATTCTAGTACTTAGCTATTAATATATTATTAAAACTGAAACAACTTATATAAATTTTCTAGAACATAGGTATAGGTACGTAGGTACCTAATACCTATATTAATACGTTATGTGATACAAGTGTAATCTGTGTGATAATAATATTATATATCAGAAGGAACTCAATAATTGGGACATCCTAAAATAAATGCTATATTATATTTTAAATCTTTATACCTAGCTACCTAAATTGCTTAATCGAAACTTACTTAAGTATCTACTTAAATTACTTAATTATACTTACTTATTTCTATAGGTAGGTAGAACTATAACCTATCAATACTAATAATTAATTATTTTAGATATCGGATTATATGCATAATTGCATGTTAGCATATGCAATTATTTTTTATATTTTTTTTAATTTGTAAGTTTGTAGTTAATAAGAACTAGTTTTTATTGTAATTTGGTTAGTTATGTTTAGGTATAGTTGTGAGTTGTGACAAATTTATAATGAATGTAATAATTATTGTGAAGATAAGGAAAATAAAAGGCTTATTTATTTTATTTTTTATATGCAAATGCATAAAACGTTATTTTTACAACGTTATTGCATATTTTAGTACTTACATTTTTATTAATAGCTTATTTCAGATGTGTCAGGCGTGTTGTATTATGCGGGAATTATTGAATAAAGCCAGCTGGCATTCGAAGATCCGTCAAATTCAATTAAACAAATTATTGCTCTTATTGCAACACATTTCAGCAATATAGGTAGATATACGCCATAGAAAAGTTAGAATCCAAAAACCTTCCTCTATGCAAGGCCTTGAAAATATTGGAAAAATTATTGAACAGAAGAACACTGCACTTCCGAGTTCACTATCGGAAAAGGATCGTGGCAAATTAAATGCAATTCTATATAAAAACCCAAATCTCCAAGAAAGAAAAAGGTCATTTTCCGCCTACAAATTACAAATTAAGTGAATAACGTCCCAGGTTTACTCTAGAAAATCTAGAAAAATATTTGATTGAATGTTGTCACAAGAATTAGGTACAACAGAAATAAATAATATTAATAATATATATAAATATTGCGAAAATAAACGTGAATTCAAATAATAATTAATAGTATTTTCATTATGCATATTTTGTGCATATTTCGCCCTTTTTTAGCGCATATTTGCATGCATATTTTGCCATTTTGATAGTGCATATAATCCGATGTCAACTAATAATTATTATTATTATACCTACTATGCTTTGAAAACTCTAGGTTTCCAAAAATATTAGTCGCGTTGTCAAACCGCACCTAAAGTTGATTTTAAGAAGTTCATATCGATCTATCTAGGTTAACATCTAGGTTAGCATAATATGCCTGAGTAAATCATCAAAAACTACTCACAATAAAACGAAATATTTTTTGTAGTCTACGGCCTTCCTCACTGTAATAATGACTCACTGAATAAACCCACTTTTAGTCACCGAAGTTCCGGCTGTATATCTAACGGTCGGTCACTTTATGATGTAACTTTGGAACCTATAATAATATGACCAACTTAGATACATTTAAAAATACCTAAGCTGAATGAATTTTATCATAATACTATGCAAACAATATTTTTTTAGAGTGAAATCAAGTATGAAATTTATTAACTCACTGTAGATAACACGTCGGCTAAGTACTCTTGTTTTGGAATACGAAATAGATATACCTAAGTTCTTAAACATTTTCCCCCACAATATTCCTACTTACAACGGTCAATAAAGTACCTACATAGTTTATAATTTCCCGGTCATTTTATAAGTAAATCTAAATGTAGAATCACTCTACATAAATGTGAAACTTGAACGCAACACGCTCTCGAATGAAGGCCACCGCAGTCCGAAGCAGTCGATTCTGTAGAGTTGTTTCGTGTCACAGCGTGGGCGGGCGGGGCTGCAGGGCGGGCGGCGTGTCCGCGCCGAGGTGCGGCTGCGGAGGATGCGGATGCGGCGCGGGTGCGGAGGGTGCGGCGGGTGCGGATGCGGACGCGTAGTGCCAGTAGGGCGGCGCGTCGGGCGCCTGCGCCTGGCTGGCGGCCGCGAGCCCCGCCCAGCTGAAGCGGTAAGCGTACCGCGTGCCCTGCACCTGGACACACGAGCGGTGCTATTTTGAGCACTCAAGGATTCATTGAAATCTACTCAAATGATGATGTTCACTTGAGTAGATTTCTAAATGTTTCTTTTAATTTAATGAATGTGGGAAACACTAAATCACACCGCCTTTGCGCATTAAAGGTACATATCTATTGTTTCATTTATCAATAAATACCTAAGTGTGCGCAAGATGCACTAAATCCTTTGTGGGGTCGAATGTAGGTACGCTTTTATATAACATGGTTCCAAAAGAATTTCTTAATTTACCATTGCATTAAGTAGGTACTTAAACAGCATTTGTTAAGGTCGAAGTTACCTACTATAAGTAAGTACTATTGACAGCGACCTCAATTTACCTACATAGATGGACTCTTTCATAAAAAAAAAAATTAGGCTTCCGACGCCCACATTCTTTGTTTGACAGGGCCCATCTAGTACTACCCACATATATATCGAAGACTATTAGCATGGAAGCAACCGGCTTCGCATCGCGGCGTGTGCGATGGAGACCTGGCCAGAAGGAAGAAAGAGGAGTAGGGTATAGCCTAGGTACCTTGCTCATGATGTTCTTGTCGTAGTAGTAGCGCAGCGCGCGGGACAGCTTGTCGTAGTTCATGTTGGGCTTCTGCTTGCGCCGGCCCCAGCGCCGCGCCACCTCGTCGGGCTCCGACAGACGGAACTCGCCCTCCCGGGGGTTGCCCTGCCGAGTGCCACGCGCAATAGTGAGCTTTACTGCATTCCGAGAGCGGTGATACCCTTAACCCTAGTGGTTATGACGCTGGACCTCCTTTTTTTTATCTACTACAATTTTCCCTGGTCTGGTCTGGTGGGAGGCTTCGGCCGTGGCTAGTTACCACCCTACCGGCAACGACGTGCCGCCAAGCGATTTAGCGTTCCAGTACGATGCCGTGTAGAAACCGAATAAGTAGTAATGGGTTTAATATAACTGCCATGCACTTAGCAAATTAGCCCGCTATCATCTTAAACTGCATCATCACTTATACCATCCAGTGACCCACAAGTCAGTGTAAGTAATATTTGTAACTTATGTGTTGTATTGTCTACTTATTGTAACCTTTTCTTTTTTGAGAAAAGAGCAACTGCTGACTTTCTTGCCGGTTCTCTCAGTAGAATCAGTTTTCCGAACCGGTGGTAGAGTCATAACGTTTCATAAGTGACACGTAAGTTGTCCTACGTGAAATAAATAAATCATTTAAAAAATCACAAAAATGTTAAAATACCGAGCGACAATTGCGTTCTGTAATACTTTCTTTGTTTAATGCGACATAGGTACCCACGATACAGGATTACCTAGTGTGGGTACCATAGGATATAAGGAAAAATTGTCATAGTTGTTTCTGTTTCATTTTTCATTTTTTTCATTTCATTTCATTTCATCAGGTGAGATCGAAGTCAAGGGCTTGTAGTGAACAAGTGAATATATACTTAACTCTATAATATAACTTATATAAGAATTAAAAAATATGACTGCCATAGTTAAATGATATTTTTTTGTGAATCACTGGATATTGAAATTTAATAGTCTTATATATTTTTGGAATCTACTCATCATTTTCTTGATGATGACAATATAGTTAATCTCATTTTGGAAAAAAAAAATTCAACTTTAGTCTTTGATGCAGGACCCTGTCAATTTTTTTTTAAATTTTACTAACCTAGTCACCCGGAATAAGCTAAGGATTCTAACGATACCTCATTCATCAAAATCCGTTCAGGCGTATAGAAGTTATGGTGGAATATATACAAACTCACATACATACATGTACATGAACCCTGAGAACAATATACCTGCCTACTCCTTTTTTCAGGCAGTCGTTAAAAAAAGAAACTCACCACCCACTCGATGCCGGGCGCCCTGGCCGCCAGCTCCTCCAGCAGGAACTGCCACAGCTGCACCTGCCCACCGCTGCGCGCGCAGGGCACGGGCGGGTACGGCTCTGCTGTTATAACATTCACTTGGTGAGATTTTGATGTTATTAATTTTATTTCAGTGGAGGAACTAGAAGTTTAATAATTAATCTAATTGTTAATTATAGCCATAGACTGCCTCGTTGGTCTATTGGTTGGTCTGGTGGTTGGCATATTCGACTGCAGCCGACGAGGTGCCGGGTTCGAGTCCCGGGTCGGGCCATAATTGAGTATTGGGTTTTTCTTACTAGAAATTCTCAGTACTAGCCCGGAGTTAAGAAGTTGGCGGTGTTTCACCCCCGTGCCTCGGAGAGCATGTTAAGCCGCCGGTCCCGGTTATTATCACTAACATGATAATAGTCGTTAAAGCCCGCCAATCCCGCATTGGATCAGCGTGGTGGGTCTAAGTTCTAATTCCCTCTCTCCTATGAGAGTGGAGGCCTGTGCAGCCTAATGAGCTGTAGTGAATGGATGGGATGGTTAATTATAGTTCTATTAAATATACGATGTTTGTGAGATGTTGATAATAAAAAAACCCGGCTGAGTTTGTTGTGAGCTCTTCTCAGACCGGCGCGTTTGGAATCCTCTAGCTTCAAAGTCTTAAGATACCATAATTGATTATCAACATCATGTTTTATAAGTTTCGGACGTCAATAAGAATATTTAATATTGAATTGAATATTGTTTAATTCGCTTAATCCGTCAAAGCTGACAAATCTATGTATACTTAGTACGTAGGTAGGTACAGCGTGTAGCTTGCACGTGTAGCTTGTAACTGGGCTCTTACTGGGCGGTGAATATCGCAAGCTACACATACCACATAGATTTGTCAGCTTTGGCGGATTATAGCGAATTAAACTTCCAGTTCCTTCATTATCATGGACTTCCGCAAAGTAACGCAGCTGCTTCTATCCAATTATTTCAGCTTGTGAAGTTCTGAAGGCATTCTAATTTCTACCTCAGGTAAGGTATATAAACAGTAGAGTGTGAATAGGTAGCTATAAAAGAAGACCCTGGCTGATTGACATATCTATTGCTTAAACACTGGATTTAGAAACTTGAGACTGGGTGTAGAGCTGCTCATACTGCTGCGCTGTCGTGGTAAATTGTGTAAGTAAGCATTATATAAACCAGCAGCTCTCTACGGAGTGCCTACTTCTAAGTATTTCGAGCAGGATCTTTATCTATATACGCGTTAATGCGACGATGTTGCGGGAAATACTTTTTACGAGTTAAAATTCTGGAATATTTGTTATGAATGAGAACAACCAGTCAAAAACCTGACAAATGACTATAATGCATGAGTTACTAAATTAAAATAAAAACCAAATAAATTATCACGTATTTTAATCTATCGTGAGCGATACCTATTCATCCATACTAATATTATAAATGCGAATGTCTGTTAGTCTGCTACGCTTTCACGGCCCGTCTGCTTGAAACCGATTTTGATGAAATTTGGTGTAGGTATAGTTTGTATCCAGGGGAAGGATATATACCACTTTTTATCAATCAAAAAACGTTAATCCACGCGGATGAAGCCGCGGGCATTATCTAGTTATAACTATAAATATATTATCAAGGCTATAAATATTAAATATACTTTAAATGTATCAATTATCACGTAGTTCGGACTAACCGTGATACAACTGCTGGATCCGGCGATGCTCGCTCGCGCTCAGCCACAGCATTGCTTTAAGTCACATTTTTTTATTCGATGCCTGCGATCTTAGCTAACCCACCCTAGATAGAGCCACATGGGGTAAAAACGGCAACTTGGAAGCTGTTTAATTCAACCCATAGCTACTCCGAATGTGTTTAGCTTTACGACATCGTACCGGAACGCTATAAATCGTTTCTTGTGAGATACGGCTTTACCTTTTTTTTCTAGGTAAAAACAATTTACCTAAGAAATCAGAGATTCCCAAATTGTCCCTACTGGGATAAGAACCCTGGAAACCCGGGACCTTCCAGTTTGGACAGTGTATCCTTCAGTATATTATTAGCTTGGGTTAATTAATTACTTATTAAGTATTGTCATTGTAAAAATAAAAATCCATACTTCCATACTAATATTATAAATGCGAAAGTGTGTCTGTCTGTCTGTCTGTCTGCTACGCTTTCACGGCCCATCTATTCAACCGATTTTGATGAAATTTGGTATAGGGGTAGTTTGTATCCCGGGGAAGGACATAGGCTACTTTTTATCCCGGAAAATTGAAGAGTTCCCGTGGGAATGAAAAAACCTAAATCTACGCTGACGAAGTCGCGGGCATCATCTAGTTACTTAATAAATTTTAAAACTATCACTCTTAAAATTATTTATTCACAGATTAGAAATTATAAAACACTTGAGTGTAACTTAAAATGGAGCACTTATAAAGGTATTTAAAATTATGAAACACTTAGATATAACAAAGTGACACACTTAAATAGGGTAGGGATGATGACAACTCAATCAAATCAGCAACTCTTCATCAAACTTAAAAACGCTCTTCTAGTACGGAAGTTATATGAAATTCACAGTTGTGACGTCATCAAATTTCAACGCACTTTTTTTCTTTAATCTATATTTTAAAATGGATAACCAACTTAAAACTAACCGAGGATGTGAATTTTAGGTCTTTTGGAAGACCCTCTATTTAATAATCAGTTAGAAGTAATTTATTTTTGATATAGGCATCATCCCTATTGGCTTTATAAGTTAGTTTAACGCGATCTTAAGTGTTGGGCGTCCGGATGCGGCACCGGAAGCAACTGAGTGTCGGAAGTCGAACCCGCCCGCCCTCGGCCCAGGGCGAGACGTAGCGCGTCGCGCCGCCCCCGCGCCGCCCTGACTCCTCAGAGCCTTCATAATGTACTGCGAGTGTTGAGCGCTTGAGCGATTGAAGTAAGGGAAATGATAGTATCCGTAACCGAAAACATTGTCCAGTGACAAACATTCAAATCTGGGTCATCAGTTCATCACACGTAAGATACGGTACCTTAGATGGTACCTATTGGCTATTACCTATCTTACTAATAAATATACTTAAATGCGAAAATTTGGAGGGATGGATATTTGTTAGGTACTCAATCACGCCAAAACGACTGAACGGATCTGGATGATATTTTGGCGCAGAGATAAATTATAGTCTGGAATAGGTACCTATACATAGGCTACTTTTTTCCCGAAAAATTAAGGATTTCCAATGGGAATCAACAATACTTTTCGACAACCTCTCTGGCACGGTGTTGAGCGCTGTTGTCTTAACTTGCGGAGGTCCCGGGTTCGATTCCCGACAGTTTTTATAAGGGAAGGAAGGGAATTTACAATTTCTGAATTTTGTCTGGTCTGGTCTGGTCGACTTAGCGTTCCGGTACGAATGCCGTACGTGTATAGAAAGAGAAACCGAATAGGGGTATGGGCTTAATATAACTGCAACAATACAAACCAGAATTTGGTTAATTTTATACAAAAGCAAATCCTTATCCAGTTTCAGTTTCCCAGAGAAAAAATCCCCCTCTAGTAGTGTACTCGTATAGGGAGTGGATGAAACGAGTTATTGGGCACTGATTAAATAATGGTTACTCTTATGGGGTTGATTAAATGAGGACTTGATGTGGATTAATTGTATTTAACACTGATCCACAGAGATTTATACGTTTCTATTTGGTGCAAAAGTTTTTAATAAAGTTTCCCTCCGCACGGCTAAAGCCGCATGCATAATGCATGACGGGCGTCCAGCCGCGCAATATCGCGATCTCGGAGCGATGTGGATGTCGCCTTATTACCTTTAAATCTGACCCCCGGGGACCGATAGCAAAGATATTACAATGATAAGGGATTCTTTTTATCGATCCCGATTCAATCAGCTTAATTAGTTATTAGATATTGGCACTTGGCAGGTAGGTAGTAGGTACGTCTTACTTACCTAAAATATCACCGTTTAGTGGATTAAGCTGTCTGCCTCCTGATAAGGAGGTGCGGGGTTCGAATCCAGGCACGCTTTTCGGAGTTATAAATAAAATAGGTATCTACCTGAGTTTTTACCGGGATGAAAAACATTGTGAGGAACTCTGCATGCCCGTTCTCTTCAAAATGTTCAACGTGGTGGACTACGGTCTGCACTAATCTCATTCTATGAGGAGACACGTGCACAGTATAGTTCACCCGCGGGGATTAAGAGGATGATAATGACGAATGGGTTACCGATACCTACCGCAGACCAATAATATAATCACTAGTTTTTTTTTTCGAATTGCAGTTCGCTAGAAATCGGTCTGAGCTTTCCGGTTTCGTCAGTTTAAAGTAGTTAAGCCGATTGGGCTAATTGCTGATATAAATAGCGAATAGAGCGTGGGTTCGAGTCCGGGCGGCGCAGGCTAATGGCGGCGCAAGGTCGCTATAAATTACCGCCGCCGCCGCGACGCTTCTCGGAAACTGCGGTGAAGCCGGCCGGCGGCGGCGCAAGTCACGGGTGGTCAGACTGCACCGGCGCGGAAGCTGCAACTAGTAATAACGTGTACCATCTATTATTTCTACGGACTAAAAAGATATACCGTGACGAAGAAAATATGCGGAAAAACGCGTATACTACCTACAATAATAGGTATAGCGCAAGAGTTGAATGCAGAGCAAATGTATATTGACACATACATTTACTCTGCATTCAACTCGGGCGCGAACTGTAGGTAGAATCTTTTTTTTTACTCCATTACAAGCATAGCCCTTGACTACGATCACGAAATGAAATTGAAAACGAAAAGTACCGATTTATTTCACAACTTGTGCCAATTACGATAAGTCGTAAGAATGTACCACATCATCTTATGGTATGTGATGATGCCGTTTAAGATGGTGACGGGCTAATCTGTTAGGGGTATGGCAGTCATACCTGGTAAACCTAGTCGGTTTCTAGTTTTATACTAAACGAAAGCTAAGTCTTTGTCGGTAGGGTGATAACTAGCCGCGGCCCAAGCCTCCTACCAGACCCTACCACTACCACTAGAGAAAATTCTGAAATTACAAATTCCAAAATTGACCTTACTGGGAATCGAACCCACCACGTAAAGACAACAGCACTAAACACTGCGCCAAAGGGAGGTCAAACATTCTTCTTAGTAAGTGACGCGTAAGGAGCGGCGGCGCTTGCAATTTTTCAGATTCATGAATTTTTCAGATTCAAACGGTTTCAGCGCGGCGGCGGTGACACCACGCGAGTGTTATTCATATTGTTGTAACAGTGGGGGCATACCACCATCGCTTAAATCCGTATTGTTTTAATATTATTGACGTTCGTGTTATCATACTAATATTATAAACCATAACCAAATAATATAAATGGTAGTAACCCCCCATGACATGACATGACAGACATCCTAGCGTTGTGAGTTTCCTGAGACAGTCATAGATGAAGAAAATGAGAGATTTAAGAAGTTGAATGAAACTGCGAACAAAATAAAAGATCAGGACAAGTTTAGTCATTGCAGGACAGATTTTAAAGACACGAAAGCTACGCATCAGCACGCCGGTACGCACGCTCTGCAATTAAAGCCTAGTAAAAGAAGAAGACTTGAATCATGTCAAATGTTAAAATAATAGTTTTTTAAATGTATTTAAATTAACGTGTCCTCTTCCGCTTACGTCTCACACCACAGCGAGAGCCTCTGGGAGGTACGGGGGCGGAGCGCTCTAGAGGAGTGTCCTCACTCCCAGGCCCTCGCCCCGCCCTCCCGCGCCCACCCGGGCCCTCTCAACTGGAATAGGATCAGACACTCCACTCACAGATGAGCTGAGATACGGTGGAAAAATACGGGACTTGAACTTTGTTAACGGAATAGAGAGATAGGAAAAGTTTTTCAGGTTTCGAGTTAGATCTTCTAATACCTATAGGTAAGTAGTTGATCAGTTGATCTGAAGACCTGTATTTCTATTCACTTACTCAGGTGCGCCGAAGGCTCTACATTATTGTAGTAACCATCTTTTACACCATCGCGTCGCCGAGTTTCTGGGGTTCGAGGAAATTCGGCGATGGTGTAAAATGAGCCTGAGTTTAGCTAGTTATCTACTCAGTTAGGTAAATACCTATTAGGACTTTCATTACGAAGCAAAGTTCTGACTTACCATCAGATTGCATTAATAGTTGAAGGTACTATAGGTATACATATCCATACTAATATTATAAATGCGAAAGTGTGTCTGTCTGTCTGTCTGTCACGGCGCATCTATTCAACCGATTTTGATGAAATTTGGTATAGCGGTAGGTTACAGCCCGGGGAAGGACATAGGCTAAGTACTTTTTATCCCGGAAAATTAAGGAGTTCCCCCGGGAATCAAAAAAACTTAATCCACGCGGACGAAGTCGCGGGCATCATCTGTAAATAGTTTGTAAGCTAAGACTGATCACTGTGCTTTCGTTAAAAAATAGTGCACATACCTACCTAATTGCGTAAAGAAGTGCCAGCTAATTAACTAGGCTTTAGTATCAAACAAAAAATAAATAGCTGAGTAAGTATCTAGGTACCTACGTTTGCTCGTACATCTGTGGGATATTCATCGATAAGTAGTGCGAAGTGCTGAAAAAAGCTGCGGGCAGCGGGTCCGCATTCCGCGAGCAGCGTGACTCAGGTGCCGGGAATGTGAAAGCGTTCCCACGGCACGCGCGGTGCCGCCAGATCTTACCGCGGCTCATCTATACTGAGCCATTCATACATACACTAGATTTATCTGCTTTTTACCGGACTACAGCAGGAGAATATATAGGTACCTACTAGGACTAGTGTTTAGCAGTTAAGATATGTCTGTGTGTCAGCATATCAAATTACTCATGAAATGATTATTAAATGGATTTGTTAGTTGATTTTGTCAGTGTCATACCTACCTATCATCCGTTAGATACTTGTAACTTACACACGTAAAACCATATACCTAGATGTATTGGATAGAACTAGAAGCAGGCGTTACTTTGCGGAAGTTCATGACAGTGAAAAACTAATAGAAGTTTAATTCGCTATAATCTGCCACAGAAGGTAAATCTATGTGGTACAGTACAGTAGGTACAGTACTGCGTACCTACATATCTCGAACTTGCAGCCCGCGATATTCCCCACACCACATAAATCTTCCAAAAATACTCTCAACATACTACCTACCTACGTTTCACTCCGATACCGGAGCATCTTCAGGTGATGTTGACTCTACAATGCACGATTGTAAAGTGTAACGCAAGTTCGAGATACGCACTGTACCACATTGATTTACCTTCTGTGTGTCTGTCTGTACCTACTCTGTTACCTCTTCACGGCCCATCCGTTTAATCGATTTTGATGAAATTTGGTAATGAGATAAAGATTGCATGAGTCTGCCATCGATCTACTGGCTACATTTTACCCGGAATTCGGAAAATAAAAGAGTTTCCACGGGATACCTAAATTCACACGGACGAAGTCGTGGGTATCATCGAGTTATCTAGGTATGTAGGACTAGGTACCTACCTAATATTATGTTCTTCTTGAAAAATTCAGTTTCCAAATAAGTAGGTGCCGAGTATACGTTCGCTATCATAGTGTCGGTACACCCGCAGGGGCTGCAGACACTTATTATTTTGCTTTTATTTTATTACTCTGCTTTTGTGTACTGTGTTTGTTAACTAAATGTTTTTCTATTCTAAGAATAAAAAAAAGAATACTATGTTATTTATTCTGATGGTTATTGTAATAAAATACGAATATAAATAATAAACACAAGTTAGTTAGAAAAAAGAATTTTAATGAAAAAGGTAAAAAAAAGTATACATAAACAATAGGTAGATATATATATATAGCAGATAGCAGAGTCAATAAAAACCACCTTTCACCGCGGCTCGGCGGCTCGATGTAATATTTTTTTTTAAATCTCTACAAGTTTGCCCTTGACTGCGATCTCACCTGATGGTAAGTGATGATGCAGTTTAAGATGGTAGCGGGCTAACCTGTTAGGGGCATGGCAGTTATATTAAACATACCCCCATTCGGTTTCTAGACGGCATCGTACCGGAACGCTAAATCGCTTGGCGGCACGTCTTTGCCGGTAGGGTAGGCCAGACCAGGGATAATTCAGAAATTATAAATTCAAATATGCGAAATAAAATTAAATAATAAATAATTAATATGCAAAATTCTCCTGTACCTGTACGGCGGAAAGCGGTGAGCTTGATGTCATGTCGGTGCCTTTGACAAAATGCGTCACGTGCCGCGGCGGTTTCGGTCAAAGGCGACCGTATGAAAACGAACAGACTTTACCTACCTATTTAGTATTTTGAGGGTTTCGCATTTTATATTTCGTATTTCGATTAAAATTAAATTGATTTGACTCTATTCTACAAGGAAAGGCAGTAATTAAGCAGCGGAAAGCAGTGAAAGCCAGTAAAGTGTCACTTGGCTCAGCTCGGAGCCGCGTTTATGAGGCTCCCGATGCTGCCGACCGACTGCCGACACCATCGCATTGACTTGCTAATGCTCACCCGCTGGCAGCGCGCTACCATTGTTAGGTAACTGAGAAACCCCGATATTATGAACTCGATTCCATCTCACTAAGTAGGAAGTACCTGCTTAAATTGAAGATTTTAGTTTTAACTTTAAGTTAATCAGACTTTACTGGACCAAAAATTAAGAAAAATTATAAGTACATGTTTTAAAATCCCATTTGGACATCAATGCTGTCGCCCGTCGCGTCGCTTCGTAGCTTTGTAACATAAGTTATTTTTAAAGCGATTTTGATGAAATTTGGTACATGGCTAGATTGTACCTATCCCGGGGAAGGACATAGGCTTCTTTTTATCACGGAAAATTAAAGAGTTCCCGCGGGAATAAAAAAAATATTAATACACGCAGACGAAGTAGCGGGAATCATCTAGTAAATTAATATTAGTACAACAGAATTTGGTCTAAAAACATGGCAATTAGTGGCAATGAAATGAAATGAAAATGTGTTTGAAATGGCAATGATGTAAAGGAATAAAAACTCTAATCACTAAGTAATTCAAAATACACAAACAGGGCATATACTTATCTAACCGTCATAAAATCTTCATGAAAATGTGATGCAGAGGGAGATCTAGCAACAATCGGTAGGTCACAAGAAGAAGGTCAAGGGAGTCTCCGGCGCATGTTCTTTGAGAGTTCCCGGAGATTCCCATTTTGCTCAGAGGATGGCCACCGCACTCTCCCCCAGGAGATCGGGTATCTGACGCAGATTAAAGAGATCCCCTCGAAAAAAAAAAAGTCACAAGAAGAACATGTGCTTGAAAGTTGAACCTTTGTTTTGTAACAACAAGACGGGTCACCGGTCACCTGATGTCAAGTGATTACCGCCGTACATTTGCAGTATCTGAGGTACCTGCAATGCATTACCAGCTTTTGCGATTTTTATTAATCCGCTCCATAGTTAAATAGCGCCAGTTTTACAATAATTAGTGGTTCGAATTGAAATACCAGATGTGAGATCAGTGATCACAGTCATCTTGTACTTAGTTAAATAAATAAAAACCTGCTAAAAAAAAAAAAACTAATTTGCAAGTTCTTGAGACAATTAAGAAAAGAAGACGGCTCTTGTGTTTTCAAACAAAGAAAACTAAAACCTGTGACAAACGGTAGGGGCAGTGAGTGTGTCAAAGGCGAAGGGTGCCGACCCGCGGAGGTCGGGGTGAACACCACTGCGATGTCATTACAGAGGTCATTATTCAAGTGAATCCTCCGCTCCTCCGCAAAACGACAAGTGAATAATATTATCAAGTGACGATCATAATTATTGGTGATAATATTAACTTTCTCCTTTGTGAAGTTGTTAATTAAACATTTAAGCCGGATCTAAGTGTGGTCTTTTTACGGTTCAACTCTCTGTATTGATCTTAATGTTGGTAGGTACAAAGGCGAAGTCGAACATTCATAATATAATAATACGTGCTTCACAATACAATTTATTGTAACGGACATCAGTAATTATATCAGACAGATTTATTGCCTAGGTTAGGTCTGTAGAAGCTTTTAAGTAAATAAGGAGGAAGGGTATCAAATACCGGTGTGTCTATTCGGAGCATTGGCGTGCAGTTCATAGAGGCATAAAAGCACCGCTTACCCAAATAGTATTTCTATTTGGGTAAGCAGTGCTCAGTGCTCATTTTCATTAAAACAGTCAGTAAATAGGTATTCTGACTAACTAATACCTACCTACAGCTTAGCTTCAAGCCCTGTGCACGCCACTGTATTATTTCGGAGGACTTATTCCCAAATCTTTTCTACACCATGGGGCTAGCCCTCGCATTACAAAAACCAATACAAGTTTTCAATGGGAAAATTACATTGACCTGAAGGGCGATTAAAAAAAGTACACTCCGTATTGAATGGACACTTATGAGTTTAGGAAGTCTAGTTAGGAAGCCAATACGTTCACAAACACTAGGGCATTGCGAGCTTTATATGAAGCTCTGGTTAAAAGTCACTTGGAATGCAACGCGGTAGTCTGGTCACCGAACCAAGATAAATACAAGATAATGCTGGAACGAATCCAAAACAAATTTTTAAGGTTTATGTTCCTAAAATTATATGGGGTGTATCCGGGATATCCTTTGCTATATCCCACTTTGTTTGTTATGGGCATGGTGGGATATAGTAAACTTGAATTGAGGAGAGAAGTATCGCTGGCAACTTATTTATTTAAAATCTTGAGGGGGAAGGTGCACAACCCTGCTATCTTGCACGAGTTAAGGTTGTGTGTGCCGAATGAGAGTGTCGCGCAGGCGTGTGCCGCCGCTGCTGGCGACACCGCGCGCTCGCACGTGCTTGCTGCAGAGGGCGCCACTGGTGCGCGCGACTCGTACGCTCAACGCAGTGGCTGAACAGAGGGATCTCTTCAGCTGCTCACTGAACGAGTTCATAAAAACGGTTACATTTGTATTAAGTTAAGTTCATAGGATAGGTATCTTTTTATTGTTAGTTGAGTCTATTTTATTGTAAATATTTTTTGTAGTATGTATTATGATTTTGTATTTTGTATATTATTATTATTTTTGTAGTATTATGTTGTATTAGTCTATCGCATTAGGTTATACCTGTAAGGATAGATATAAGTTGGAAGATAATAATAATAATAAATTATAATAATAATAAAAGTTATAGGCCTAAAATGAGCGTCCCATGGTCCCGATAAAAGCTGGTAAATGCTGTGTTTTATATCTACAGCTTTTGGCTTCCGCGGGATGTCATTTAAAGCGTAGGTACCTACCTAATAAGAAGAGCGTGGTAGCGAGCACTTTGCTAGTTGTGACCAGAGACGAAGATGTGATGGAGGGCCCGTCAATATGATCGCCTGAGGGATATTGATAAGTCTTGGTCTCTTCGAAGAAATCCATATTATCTAAACTAATCTATACTAATAGTTTGGATGGATGGATGGACGTATGGATGGTTGGATGTTACTTAATCACGCCAGTCAGTATTATAATACGTTAAAACTTAATTCAAATAAACTTATTTAACCGGATTCAAGATTCTCCTTAATGAATCGTTGTTAGTGATCACTGGATCATCAGATGTATGAGGTCGTGTAGCACCGCCGAGTAGTGAGTGAGTATGGTCTGTGTGTAGCACCATTATAGGCCATAGCACAGCATGTTCTCAAAAAACTCAAAGCCTAACTAACTTGTAAAAGCGATAAATCACTATTTTTAAACACTTGTTTCACCACATGCAAAGATAAAAATTAAACTGCTTCGTAAAATATGATAAAAAACGGTCAACTCTTTTTTCTCTGGTTTAGCCCAGCCACAAAGTGCAATTCATTAAAATCGTTTAGGATATATTATTATACCTACTGCCCACCGCGTGGGAGTGGCATCCACCTCCTGGCCAATGACGAGGTGTTTTATGAATTTATTTCTTGTTTACATTGGCTGTAACCAACTAAAAGTGTTGTTTTATTAGCAAGCCTTTAACCAGGAAAGTCACGCTAATTATGTCGCCAATATAAATTAAATTAAAGGACGTCTAGGTCGAGCGTCGCTACGGCATAGGTACTAAATTACTGTTTGACAGGTTCGAATTAATGTTTAATGTTTAGATAGGTAAGACTGGGCAGTGGGCACTGACAGCATTCAATGCAAAAGATTTCAGAGATGTCGAAGCTTTTTAAATCGCAAAAAAATATAGGTGCTTTATATTTGCTCATTTGATTTATTAATTTGACCGCGATGCGACGATTTTCGTAGACGTGGACAAACACACTTTCATATTTAATATTAGTAGGGAAGTATGATGACGAATGTATGATGAAGCACAAAACTAAAACAATTCAATTATCCATAGGGTAGACGAACAGAATGAAATTGAGAAACGATTTTTGTAGTAGCCTTTCGCTTTTATCACACCAAATACTCAGGATCTTAATAATGCTATCAGAATATAGGTAGGTACCTATGTAGTCTCCAGTTACTCTAACCTCGGTAGTACTAGTAGAGTCACTAGAGACTACCATACCTACGCACAAGCCATACGCATACGGCATACCTTAATAGTGCATACCACTACCACCTTAACATTTTGGTAAATATTACTTATACATAACTCTCGAAGTTTTTAATTAGAGCAGATTTTAATTAGATATGACACATCGCGAAACTCTCCCACGAAGTTTTTGTCAGTCACCACCGGCGCCAATTTTATTAAATAACTCGTAAACATAACAGCATATGTACATAAACTATAGCTCAAGAATTACCGTCATTAACCAACCTAAATATAGAGTCGCAATTTGCACGTACGAAAAAGAATGGATGTTGCGCGCAGATCTATTGAGTCAATCCGGAACAGTGATTCACAGTTCCTAGTAAATATTGAATCACTTCCGTACTCAACGGATACATAATTAAATTGCTCAAGAAGTGTACACACAGCCTGGTGGCTCACGCTTGCTCCACTTTGTCCATTGATGGAATGATGAATGGAAAATGATTCTTGGAACGCGAGTGCAATAATTCGGACTTACCAAATTTGAGTTGTGATTGCAATATTTTATGATTATTTTCCTTAAGCGCTCGGAAAAACTTCTTCACATCATAATGTAGAGAGAGAGCCTCTAAAAACTAACAACATGAAGCAAATGCATTTTCATGGTTTCAGCAAGATCTTTAAGTAAGAAAAGTGCAGAATCACTCATTCACCAACAACAAAGTGCAGTTCAAACTCTCGGACTTGATAGAGAAGCTTAGATTTTGTATCAGACAGAGACAAGAATTAATTAAAAAATTACTATTTATTTTTATATACCTATTTATTTATTTGGGAATATCATTTTATTTAATTACAACTAGGAAATAAACAAACTATAAATGAAATCTAAATTAAAACTAATATTACAAACACTATTAAATTAAAACTAAGTAAAATAAATTAAATTAAGGCGCCAGCGGAGGGCTAATTGCTCATACAAACGTAATACCAAAATAATTAGTAATTCGAGCATATTTCCTCCATATTATGCGATTATTAAGATTGAACTTGTATTTATCTAGGTCCCTGGATAATTATTTTTCCAAAATACTTTCCCAAAATTAAATGTAAGCACATTGCGTTTTGCATGTTTTTGCGACATAAACGACATGTTTTCTCCTTATTTGTTTCATATTAAAACCAACGATATCTCACGTACTAATTGATCAGTAACATAGCCTATATTGTCAAGTTACAGAATAACAACACGAAGTTAAAAACACAACAATTTTTCATTCATCATTTTTGGTATTCACGGAACAAGACTAAATGTATAACAAATTCTGTACGCTCATATTGCTATCGCGCTTGCACGCGATCATGTGTCTTCAGCCAAATAGGGATAGCAATATACCGGCAAATTTATATTTGCGGTTCGAGTAGAAGTTGCGAGCGGCGGTCGCCGCGCCGGTCCCTTAAATCTAAAACCTCATCGAGACCACCGCAGCGAGGCATTGTACCCAAGATGCTGGCAGCATTACCCCTTTGTATGGCCAAACTAATTCTTTGACCAAGGCAGCTGCCAGCTCTCGGGTCCCCGGTTGACTCGATAACCCTTTTAGAAATTTCCTCAAAAAGAGCTCGAGCCCCCGGGCCCCACGGCCCCAAGGTCTCCACACCAAAAGGCACGAGCGGTTGTTTATTTATTTTAAGTCCGGACTTTTCAAAATTGCTTCGGGACTGCAAAGGCACGGGCGGTTGCTAATAAAGTGAAAGTTAATATTACAATACTAAATGTGTAAATATCCGTGTCATAGTATAGTGACACGTCTTAGGTAGGTACATGGGTCAGTGAGGGAGGGAGGGAAACCCAGAGTATCTCATACATGTCTAGGTGACTCAACTGCTTTCGAGATTTCAAAACTCTTACGGATCTAAAGTATCGAGAAATTCTGTCAACATCGCACCTAGTGGTACGATAGATAATTGGAAGAACGTTTATTTATGAAAGTGTTGAATGACCTTTAGAGTTTAGCAGTTAGAACAGAACTTAAAAGCAGTTTACTTAGTCATATAAGATCTCTATGTGCAGAATAAAATTGTATGACGCCGAACACTCCGGCCCGGAATGGTCTGGCCTGGTGGGAGGCTTCGGCTGTGGCTAGTTACCACCCTACCGGCAAAGACGTGCCGCCAAGCGAGTTAGCGTTCCGGTACGATGCCGTGTAGAAACCTAATAGGGGGATGGGTTTAATATACCTAACGGCCATGCCTCTAACAGGTTAGCCCGCTACCATCTTAGACTGCATCATCACTTACCATCAGGTGAGATCGCAGTCAAGGGCTAACTTGTAGTGGATAAAAAAAAAAAAAAAAGATTAAAAAAAACTTCATGCTCATGGCGCATCTTTTTCAGAATTTGACCAAATATAGGTAACTATTAACTTTCAGTGGGCGCTCGCTATCTATGCACGATATTATATATACTTGGGTTTCTATTTTCTAAATAATTGGAGTAAATAAAATAAATCGCTATTAATATAATTGGTTAGAAGAAAAAAATTGCAGTAAAACCATTTGGTCAGTGTTTCGGTCAGGAAAAATAAAAAAAACCATGCAACACTTAATTTGCAACTAATCCAAAAATATCTATTTTACAAAAGATATATCTACGAAAATTATAAAAGAGCTGGCTAAAGCTCATACATTTCGGAACTAAATGTAAAATTCTCTAAAATTTGATGGAAACGCGTGTTAATGACGAATTAGGAATGTCAGCAATGCTGTTGTGATCCGCGGCGCGGCGCGGTGCGGCGCGGCGCGAGCTGATGGTCGACACTCGACAGAGTTTTGGCGACCAGCGCGGCCGCCGCGCCGCCAGTCGCCACGTGCCAACTGCCAACTGCCAGGGTTACTCACGAATTTTTGTGATTCATTGAATAATTCGCAGTTTGTTCCAATGCTAATTTTGTGCCGAATTTTTTAAATTGCTTGAAGAGCTTTGGCCACCGGATGCGAACTTTTGCCTGATTTTCTCGTAGGGTAGTGGAACCAATAAATGAACGCTTAAGCGATTTTGGCAACTTTGAACAGCTCTGATTAGTTATTTAATGACATTGAAGCTTGCTGGGTTTTTCTTTGTGATTCCACATATCCTCAAGATTTTACTGATTAAAAAAAGAAACTCTTTTATCTAATATATATTTTTTAAAGTTGCTTTTTGTAAGAAGTTAAGGGGATTACCCCTATAATTGAACACTGAGCCCTAATTATGAATAGTTTGAACCCAATAGTTGAACTAGCATTTTAATAGGAATACATTTCTTTTAACATTATTATTATCTTATTACAATATGTCGGCGCGTTTTGAGCCCCGACTGACGACATCGGGAAAACAATTTTTTAATTATTAACTGGCTAATTTTCTTACCCTGGCCATCCCTGGCCTGGCATGTGAGGGGGGGCCAATTTACTCGTTCAGTTTAAGACGCGATACCCAATAATTGAACGAATTCATATTCATTAGTTCAACTTTTGGACCTGAATTCTTAAACTGAACAACGCAAGATTTCATACTGAAATAAAACCTCAAAACACAAAATAATGTGTTCAACTTTTGGTAACTAAATTCCTAAATTAACTAAAATTAATATGCGTTTTTTTGTTTCGGTCTCTACGCATTAATATAAATGTTATGACCTGTGTAATAATATGCCATTTCTCCATTAGTTGAACGGCGTTCATCTATTGGATCAAGCTTACGAAATCGAATCCATTACTTGAACAGTATTTTTTTCAAAAAATACGGCGAATAATGTGTATATGTATCATTATAATCAAAGACAGACATATCAAGATTTACTCCAACCAAAACTACTCAAATCTATCGTATATAATTGCTTTAAATTGCCGAAATCCTTAAGTTTGAAAAACACTTACCTTATGAAGGTTCCCATATAAAACAATTTTTTAGCGGGAAACTCTTACAAAGCGTCGAACTACGAGCGCGTCGAAGCTGTGACTGTTGATTTTGTTAGGGAATCGGGAAGAAATAATGTTGCCACGTGCGGAAAAAAATAATGCACATAAATAAATAGCGGGATGTTTTATTTTTTTTGAATTTTCGCTCGGCCGTTCATCTATTGGGTGTCGTTCATCTTTTGGTTCCACTACCCTATATATGTATCACACAGAACGAAAAGTTCCCAATATTTCAGGTCACTGAAATAAAAGCTTTCGATTCAATTTACCAAATATACCATATAGGACAACGAATCAGCTTAGTATTCATTGACCTACAGTATTTTTATACTATTTTTACCTATACTATGTACCTATTTTTAGTTTTATTAATAAGCACATTATGGTAAAGTAAATAACATACTTAGTGAAAAATGAAATCCAAACTAAGGTGAGATTTGTGGCGTGAACTAACTATACCTACGAAATTTCCAGTATGCGGTAGTTCGACTTTAAGCTTGAAAACTAAATTTTCCTATTGTGATATTTTTTTAATTTTGGCAATCGGGCCACTATTCAAAACGGTAGTAATATTTTAAGTGTATGGTCCAAAATCATCACATGTTAAACTATACTTGCTGTATTTTATATTATCTAATAATATGTTAAGTAGGCAAGAGGAATGCGCCCAGTCGGGTTGTAGCCTGTAGGTACGCAGATCTTGGAGCGCTCGAGCTGGGAGTCAGGAATGCGCCACATTTTTACTTCTTACTTTATTGTCTGGGACTTTCCTGATTCATACCCATTCTAGGTACTTTATACAAATATTGGAGCAGGATAATTGGTAGAAAATAATAGTAATATAGCCAACCCTTTGGTAAGATCGGTCTGCGGCTTCAGTACGAGGAATGCTCTTATTTTAATAAGCTGATTTTAACCGACTTCCAAAAAAAGACAATTCAGCGCGTATCTTTTTAGGGTTCCGTACCCAAAGGGTAAAAACGGGACCCTATTACTAAGACTCCGCTGTCTGTCTGTCTGTCTGTCTGTCTGTCTGTCTGTCTGTCTCCAGGCTGTATCTCATAAACCGTGATAGCTAGAAAGCTGAAATTTTCACAAATGATGTATTTCCGTTGCCGCTATAACAACAAATACTAAAAATTAAAAAAATATATATATTAAGGGGGGTCCCCATACAATAAACGTGTTTTTTTCGTATTTTTTTGCTCAATATTAAAAACGGTAACAGGTAGACGGTTCAAATTTTCACAGAATATAAACTTGTATATTACCTTTCAAAATAAATAATTAAATATCAATAAAGTAAATATTAAAGGGGGGCTCCCATACAACAAACGTAATTTTTTGATATCTATACTTATAATAAAACTGTAACAGGTCCAATTCTGTACATTGAAGATATTTTGAAAATTTTTTTTGGAGGGCACTCATTATTCGATACTGAAGCCAAATCTGTAATTTTTTTCATTTTTGTCTGTCTGTCTGTCTGTCTGTCTGTCTGTATCTTGGCCGCGCATCACGCCGAAACTAATGAATGAATTCAAACGAAACTTGGCACGATTTGAGCCCATACTACGAGGTAGGACATAGGATACTTTTTATCCCGAAATTCTACCCCTGAAGAGGTGAAATAGGGGTTGAAAGTTTGTATGAAAGTCCTTAATTTTTCAAGTTATAGCCATGAAACTTGATATATGAGCTGCGAGTTGAAAATGGAGACAGACGTGTTTCACAGTTTTTGAAAATTCGACCCCCAAAAGGGTGAAATAGGGGATGAAAGTTGGTATGAAAGTCCTTCGTTTCTCAAGATGTTTTACAAGTTATATCAACGAAACTTTTTATTTTGGCTTACGGTAAAAAATAAAGAAGTATGTGTGTCACAGTTTTTCAAAATTCCACCCCTAAGAGGGTGAAATAGGGGGTGAAAGTTTCTATGAAAGTCCGTCATTTCTCAAGTTAAATCGAATAAACTTGGTATACAAGCTACCGGTTGAAAATGAAGAAATAAGTGTTTCACAGTTATTGTAAATTTTACCCCCGAAGGGGTGAAATAGGGGTTGATAGTTTGTATGAAAGTCCTTCATTTCTTTAGTTATAGCCATGAAACTTGGTATATGAGCTGCGGGTTAAAAATGAAGACATACGTGTTTCACAGTTTTTCAAAATTTTACCCTCAAAGGGGTGAAATAGGGGTTGAACGTTTGCATGAAAGTCCTTCATTTCTCAAGTTATATCGATGAAACTTGGTATACAAGCTACCGGTTAAAAATGAAGAAATACGTGTTTCACAGTTTTCGTAAATTTTACCCCCGAAGGGGTGAAATAGGGGTTGAAAGTTTGTATGAAAGTCCTTCATTTCTCAAGTTATATCTATGTAATTTGGTATATGAGCTGCGGGTTAAAAATGAAAACATACGTGTTTCACAGTTTTTCAAAATTCCACCCCCAAAGGGGTGAAATAGGGGTTGAAAGTTTGTATAAAAGTCCGTCATTTCTCAAGTTATTTCGATGAAACTTGGTATATCCACGCGGACGCAGTCGCGGGCATCAGCTAGTTAACAATAAACCTCTACAAACAAAGTTAGTTTTGCGGTTCATTTCGTCTTGTTTTTAATACGTCATAAATCGTAAAACTTACTACAGGTTTGTACGGAACCCTCGGTGCGCGAGTCCGACTCGCACTTGGCCGGTTTTATTTAACTAATAATAGTTAAAAATTTGGTACTTTAGCAGCATAATTGTGAGAAATCGGACTTCAAATGTGGTAAGGCGGTAATTTGATTCTTTAAAATTGAGTTTTGCCTATTTATGCCAATTTTTATGGCCCTAATTGCAGTAGGACATTTTTGAATTTAAGTATTTTCTTCAAAAATAATCGATATTTTTCGATTAAGTGACAGATCAATGTTTTAAGTAAAAGTTATTTGGATTTTTTAGTTTCTTACAGTCAGTAGGCCAAAATAAACCGAATTGCACCCGGTTATGTACTAAAATAGCTCTATCTTATTATCCTTCTGTCAATAAAGTATAGCCTATCCACACCTACAAGTTTTTTTACCTGTTTTTGCCAGCAATCCATATCCATACTAATATTATAAATGCGAAAGTGTGTCTGTCTGTCTGTCTGTCTGTCTGTCTGTCTGTCTGCTACGCTTTCCCGGCCCATCTTTTCAACCGATTTTGCTGAAATTTGGTATAGAGGTAAGTTATATCTCGGGGAAGGACATAGGCTACTTTTTATCCCGGAAAATTAAGGAGTTCCCGCGGGAATTAAAAAACTCTAATCCACGCGGACGAAGTCGCGGGCATCATCTAGTACTTTATAATGCTGCCGACAAGTGCTGCTGTACAAGAAAAGTATGTAGGACTTGTGTCTCTAATGGTAGGTATGCCGGTTTGGAAGGCAGACTCCAAGTAGGTACCTACCTCTTATGTTACTCATCTCTGACTCTGCTGAGAAGAACCGACAAGAAACTCGGGTTTTTGTCGCTTCGTTCGCATTTTACAATTACGTAACGTGCATTGATGGATGTGAGATAATAATTCTATGCTCGTTTATAATTTTATAAATTATATACGTAATTGTAATTTTATGATAGGTAGGTTGAACAATTCGAACCATTGTAGTATTACGGAATTTGGGTCCATGGAAACGTGCGGTATAATATATTGTATCTCCCAATAGATCGAGCAAAGATGGGCATCAGTGCATCACCATTGCATCGATATGAGAGGGGGCGCGGCGCCGGTCCTTGGGGGCTATCAGACCACTTGATATATTATTGTGATGTTATCAGCTCTCACATTTCCGTGATAACAATTGAATAAAAGATTTGGACCGGATGTTAGACTTTGTTTATCTGTAAGTACTTAATATGAAGGATTAGTTTTAGCATCGTCTGCGTGTATAAGTACCTAGGTATAAAGATTTTTAAAATTACGGAACGTTTTTTTCCCGTACTCAATAAAAGTAAAAGTATCTAGGTATTTAGTTTATCTTCAGTAAGTACTTAGCAAGATGACTCAGGACAAAATCGTTTCAGTAGCGATATAAAGGTAGAGAAAATTCTCTTTTTGAAAATCAGTAAATACCTACTTACCTAGTAGGATCAACAGCTATTACTTATTCTGTGGTAGGATGTAGGTACCTTCTCCGTTCACCCGATGCTTTATTATAGTAATGTAATCTCTTCTTTCTACTCCTAGCACGACTTTACGTTTAGTGGAAGGGGAAAATTCCTAACCAATTTGAAAACCTATGAAGTATAGCATTACCCAATTGATATTTTGTAAAGTCGACATAATGTCGAAGTTGGTTTTCCTACGCTAAACTAACTAGACTAAAAAGAGTAGATAATTTAGTAGTCATTAGTTCTTATGGGCCAACATAATATGTACAAAATACTTGTTATGTATGAAATTTCGAAGAATAGTAGTGAGTCAGCGCAAGATCCACCGGCCGCGGCAACGTTGATCCGTGAGTCGCGGTTATGAATGGAGCGCCGCGGAGGCCACGCGCTATGACTCATCGCCTTCATTCATGAGATTTTGGCGCCAATTGCAGTGCTATGCGCTGCCGATAGATGGCGTTGTTCAACGGTCATTTTGTGATTTCATTTGACTGGGTAAACTTTATTTGCTGACAGAAGACTTTTAGCAGAAAAATTGTCTTCTGTCAGCAAAAGTATTGAGCAGATTATCTGTTCCGTGCAGCAAATATATGAAATTGGTTGGCAATAAATGCCTTATTGGTCTGTTCGTGGTCTGTTCATAAGTTATTTGTGAGGTGAGACCCATTAAATCTATTGACTGCTTTAGGGTATTAGAATAGGTACTTATGTAACTTGGTTATTATACAATAATTATAAATTATGATGAACATTAATAATTATTATTCCAGAATAATAAAACTAGTCTCAAATTTTTCTCCATTTTTTATTTTTGTCTTGTATCCATAAAGTAGGTATACGCACCACGCAGCTCACTAGATGATGAAGCTTATTTTACCAGGATACAAGTAAGTAAAGGTATATAAGTAGTTCGCGCACGAGTTGAATGTAGAGCAAATGTATGGTGATACAATATACATTCACTCTGCATTCAACTCGCGCGCGAACTGTACTTCGTACCTACCTCATTTATCAACATCTTATAAAGTTAGGTATACTATGAGTATGCGTTTTGTAATTTGTGAGGGGACCAAATACCGATGAACGGAACTGCTACACGCCTTCCCATAGGACATAACATAACCCTTCTTCTCCCCTCTTTTACACCCCTGTGTTATCAATCAATGGTTTATCATTAAAGGATGTAGGCGCGGCAGCATTGGCGCAATATTGTTAACGTTATCTCATTTCATTGATAAATCTGGTGTTTTCTATTCATCAAGGTCGTTTAACAAATTTAACAGAGGGAAAGACCCCAGCAGGACTTTTCCACGTATTCATACACCTACAGTATAGTGTGCCTATTTTATCAAATTAGGACTGAGATACTAATAATAATTCACCCGATACAATCAAGTACCTAAGTAGCCGTTATAACTATAAGCACTACCAATATAAGTTCGATGTGGGCTCTTCTTAGACAAGGGCTCAGGGCGCGTATAGAACCCTCGTAGATTTAGTTTTAAGATAACGTTAGTATTAAGCACATTATAATTTTAATTTTAAATGTCTTTGTGCCATCATACTATCATACTAATACTAAATGCGAAAGTATTGCATGGGTATAGTTGAGGACCTGGACAGTGACAGTGGCTATTTTTTATCCCGGAAAATTAAGGTGATCCCGTGTGAAGTACAAAAAACTTTTTCCGCGCGGACGAAGTCGCGGGCATCAGCTAGTAACTATATATATAACACCAGGTACTCACGTGGCAGTGGGACGCACGTGTGCTCCGGCAGCGGCGGCGGCGGCGCGCGCCCCTTGGCCGCCGCGTGCGCGTGCAGCAGGTAAATGTGGAAGATCCGCGCCGCCTGCTCGTTGCCGCCGCACACCTGACACACATACATACAATATACAATAAGCTCAGGAACTACACTACCTTGTTCCTCCTTCTCCGTTCTACCACAGAACGGCGAGAAACCGTCAGCGTTGGCATCCTTATGTGGTTGATGTCCAATCTGGCCGCACGAAACGCTTTTGCTCGACGTTTCTGATCCGAACCGCTAGTTCCCCATGCCACGTATAACTTAGGTACCTTCAAGGCAAGAGTGAATAGGCATCTTCTAGGCAAGCGCGCTTCAACTTAGACCTCATCATTGCTTTGCACTAAGCATGATTGTCGTCAAGCGCAAGCCTATCTCACAATAAAAAAAAGCCTATCGTTCACGGTTCCTTGTAACTGTTGCTGTCAAGTGTCACGCCATCCGAACCACATTTAGGTTTATCTACTCATGTGATCCGAACACTAAGAAGATGTCATCGCATGCATAAAAAATAGATGCTCTGTCAAACTCTGCAGGCATTCTTGCAAAATATGACAACCTTGATCTCTTTCTCAAGAGAAGATTCGCATGGCACGAAATTGTGTTACATGGGGCCAAAGAAAATTTTTGTTCCCCGAGGGCGCTATTTTGAATTCAGAGCGAAGTGAAGGATTCTATAGTAGAATCCCGAGCGTAGCGAGGGGTTCTAAAGTAGAATCCTGAACGTAGCGAGGAATTCAATATACGCCGCCCGAGAACAAAAAATTTGGCCCCGAGTGACACACACTATTTTTCATCATTACGTATGAGAAAAAGCTAGGAGTATCAACCTACTATGTATGGACATTACCTATACGTTTAAGCACCAATCAGAAGATACTCCTATCAACCTTCTATGTAATTCTATATACATTATTTAGACGTATATTTAAAGTTTAAATAAAATGTAAAGACGTATATCCGATCAACAAATTGATCACGTGACTTCGGACCAATCAGAACAGAGAAATGCAAAGTCGTATATTCGATCAACAAATTGATGACGTGACTTCGGACCAATCAGAAGAGAGAAATGAAAAGTCCTATGGGCCAACAAGTTACACTTTGCTCCCGCTATCCTCTGAAGGCAATATGCGTTTTTCGAATAGGTATGATCAATTTGTTATTAAGCTAGGTTATTACGGAAGACTGAAGTTCGCAATAAACTATGTTTTCCAGTTCCAGATTAGTAGTTGGTGCCTGTTTTTTGTTGGTTTCCAAAAAACCAACGTCTTATATTATGTTCATTGCACATAATACACCTTGTGTCCCTATAATGCCTGCTGAGTCGATAAGCGTTAGATTCTCAGAGACACGTGGATATTTGATTGGATCATATAAGGTATACCTGCAGCCAGTTGTCCTCCGTGAGGTGCAGCAGCGCTCGGCCGGTGTCGGGCAGCAGGTGTCTGCGCGGCGCGGGCACGCTGAACGTGCGCGACACCCAGCGCACGCAGCGCAGCACGTCTGCACGCTTCCATTGCTCTGGGTCTGCACAATAAGTCATATATTTTTGAATGTTGAATAGTAGCTGGCGTTACTTTGCAGGAGTCCATCATATACATATACATAACCAAGGAACAGGACTGCACCTCCCCGATTTCACCCTAGCTTGGACTGACGCCACGGCCTCGGGGACGTACATGTACGTACTAGTCTATCCCACCGACCACCCACCCAAGTGACCCACCCCAACGTCGACGACGTTTGGTGGCGGCCTCCTTGGCGCATTGTAGAGCGCCGTGGTCTTATGAGTGGGAGGTGCTGAAGTCGATCCTCAGCAGGGTCAGTTTATGAATTTCTGAATTTTCTCTGGTCTGGTGGGAGGCTCGGCTGAAGCTTTACCACGCTACCTGCAAAGATGCTGCCTAGCGATTTAGCGTTCCGGTATGATGCCATGACTCTACACGGCATAACCGATTTAGGGTCTAGAGATATGGGTTTAATATTACTGCCGTACCACTAACAGGTTAGCCCGCTACCATGTTAGACTGCACGGTGCACCCCATGTCCAGGGGTTAATTTGTGAAATATAAAAAAGTCAGCGCCCTCAGGATGACTTTGCCCGCCGATGTCTTCGTGGCGTTCGTGCCGAACAGCTGGGCTCATATCTACTCTCGCCGATGTTTCTCGGATGTAATTGTTAGTTCCCGTAACTTTTCGGCGATTCAGACTATATAGCGCTTACCCAACCAAGGTGACGCCGAGGCGTCCAGTTATACCCAATCCGAATAAAAACCTGCGTCTCCGAGGTATATCTTCCCTATTTTCCTCCAGGCTTCAAAGAAACGTAAATCTTTTACTAGAATTCAGGATACCGAACCAACGACTATATTTGCTTTAACGATCTTTTGCATTTCATTTCACCCAGAAAGTAACCAAATTTTACTAGTTTGAAATCGGACGTATCTGGTGATAAGTACAGGTAACTAATTGATGAATGATTAGATATGCAAAAAGCACACGAAATTTAAATTAGTGACAAAGTTTTATGGGGTATATTGCAATCATGATTGATTAAATACTGGCTCGTTTCCTTCCGGATCGCAGTGTTGCCATCATTGACGGGAAATTAGTCTCTCTCTCAATGATACGATCTCTCTCAATGATACGATCAAAAGGGCTCTTGCCACCATAGATAGATATTCCTGCGCTCATTCCGGCAGGGATTAGTCGGGATGATGGCAAGAGACCTGATGGATTGACGCTGGTTCCCTGGGAACGGGGACGGGCGCTAATGTGGGACGCAACATGCGTAGACAGATTGGCCCCGTGTCATATCAGGGAGACAGCATCAAGGCCGGGAGCCGCAGCAGAAGAGGCTGAAACCGGCAAACGGCATACTAGAAAGTTACATATTTGTTCCGTTTGCCGTGGAGACCCTGGGGCTGTGGAGTCTTAGTGGAAAAAAAATTTGCGAGATATGTCACCGTGGTTGATTGCCTCATCGGGTGACAGAAAGGCTGGCTCATTTTTTGCGCAAAGGCTGGCTGTCCAGCGCGGAAATGCAGCCAGCATGCCAACATTCCACGCGGGCATGATTTTTTAGGGTTCCGTACCCAAAGGGTAAAAACGGGACCCTATTACTAAGACCTCGCTGTCTGTCTGTCTGTCTGTCTGTCTGTCTGTCTGTCTGTCTGTCTGTCTGTCTGTCTGTCTGTCTCCAGGCTGTATCTCATAAACCGTGATAGCTAGAAAGCTGAAATTTTCACAAATGATGTATTTCCGTTGCCGCTATAACAACAAATACTAAAAATTAAAAAAATATATATATTAAGGGGGGTCCCCATACAATAAACGTGTTTTTTTCGTATTTTTTTGCTCAATATTAAAAACGGTAACAGGTAGACGGTTCAAATTTTCACAGAATTTTAACTTGTATATTACCTTTCAAAATAAATAATTAAATATCAATAAAGTAAATATTAAAGGGGGGCTCCCATACAACAAACGTAATTTTTATTTTTAATACGTCATAAATCGTAAAACTTACTACAGGTTTGTACGGAACCCTCGATGCGCGAGTCCGACTCGCACTTGGCCGGTTTTTTATTATAGTAGTAATTAGGTTAGGCTAGCTAGCTTTTTTTGTATTGAAAACAATATAAATAAATGTTATATTAAAAAAAAAAGTTACCATTATAAATGCAAAAGTATGTCTGTCCGTCCATCTGTCTGTCTGTTATTCATGCAATCGATTTTTACGAAATTTGGTACAGATACGAGATAGATTGCATCCCAGCGAAGGAAGTTGGCATATTTATAACCGACTTTAAAAAAAGGAGGAGGTTCTCAATTCGACTGTATGTTTTTTTTTTGTATGTTTGTTACGCGATTTCTCCGCCAATTATGAACCGATTTTGATAATTCTTTTTTTGTTTGGTAGGTCACACTTCAGAGGTGGTCCCATTTTAATTTGGTGAAGATCTGATGAATATCTCCGGAGATGGAGAACGGAACTCCTCAATGGATAAGAGTAAATTGCTCGCGATCAGTGTGATAGTTTTGTAAACATATTATCTTTTTTTTTTAGGGTTCCGTACCAAAATGGTAAAAATGGAACCCCTATGGTGCGACTTTCTCCGTCCGTCTGTCACAGTAACTATTAAAGCTATTGACATGAAATTTGGAATAGTTGTATAATAATAGTGGCCCAATATCATGGAAATCAAAAAAAATATTTTTAGTTTAATTAAAAAAGTGGGGAAAATCAGGTGTTTGAAATTTCAAAGTAGGATAACTATACCAAGTGGGGTATCATATGAAAGTGAGGTGGTCACCCTATTTTGCCATGGGCGCCCTAACAAAACTTTTAAAATAAATATTACAACACTCATAAAATTTCGTCAGGATTTAAAGCGATGCTTTTAATTTTTTACTAGAAATACGAGAGCTTAGGAAATTCGTAAATAATAAGCTAAGGGTATAATTCTTCGAAAGTAAGGCAATAAACTATAGAATTTCACGCAGCGGAACTCGTAAAGCTTTCTAAATTATTACGTTAAAACAAAGCTCTACAATCTGACAAGCACTTTGAAATGCGATCATAAAGTCGAGACCTTTTTCTACACCAAATCACCAAAGTGTCGAGAAACAATGATAGCAGATGTTAAAGTACCAAAACAAAAAAAAATCACGTCTTGAGAAAAATATTAAGATGCAACGCAAAACTGTGGGAAAGAGGTGTGGCAGTTTTATTTTGATGCCTGATTGGACAAACCCGAATAAGGTCTATTTTAGGGCCAATGAATTACGTCGAATGGTTTACTTGGGCGTGCAATTTAAATTTCAGAATTATGGCGGGGAGAGGGGGACCCGAGCGCAACGGAGCATGGAGACGGGCAGTCAAGCACAAACTTCCAAACGCGGAGGTCAATCGCGGATTAAATCGCGGACATCCAATCGCAGGGGTTTCAATCACGCGCAGTCTTCATTAAATATCCAATAATTCCTCGATTCGGGCTTTCGAGAAGTCGTTTAATATAAGTATTTTCCGGGTCTGTTACTAAAAATTGTACTAAAGAGTGAATGCGTATATGTAATTTGTAGAGTCAAATGAACTGTCTCCGATTAAATACCATTCTAAGAAATAAAGTGTACAGTGAGGAGAGTCTTCGATAAATTTGGTAACGTACTCTATTTGATTTAATTATATTTAGAACAATTTCACAGTCCTACATAATATCATACAGATAAATCTAGGATATAAATTGGCTAAAACGAGATAAGGTGTATCCAGACACAGCATTAGATACCTTTTATTATATGAATGGAGTTGAAAGGGGAGACCCCAGGACAAGTACGAAGTGGGTATACACGAGTCTCTTCATTATATCAATTACCATATGTCCGTTTCTCCAGACATATAGACTCATTTGTAAGTTCCGTAAATACTGGAATCGTAGTCACAACCCAGAGGCGACTAGAGCCACGAGTACCAGATACAACCATACTTCGATCCTATCTCAAATAGAATTTGTTTAATGAAGTAATAGATATCGTATGACTGTGAAATCGTTTCGATCCACTCACTTGTATAACTTAACCTGATAACGAGTGTGTGTCTTTTCCTTATAACGTGTGTCTTATCCTATGTTTTTTGTATTTCATCACCGTTATAAATATGAAAATAATAATAACATAAAACATGTGTGTTAATCATTAAGAACTATCTAGAATAGACAGCCGACGGGTTTTTTAGCTTGGATATACCGTTTTTCCCGTCGTTAGCATGGCTTTAGGAACGGGATATCCAGCTGGGCTTCTAAATGTCATCCCATTAGAAGCTCAGTTTAATTAATCGAACAGTTTCTTTTTTTAATTTCACTCTATCTGTCGGAGTAATAGAATTAATGGTTTACTTGAATAAAAGAATTACTTTGAACCATAACTATACTCTTTCATTCCTATCATTAAATATATTTCCTAGAGCTTTTAATAATGGAGATACGAGTTAAATTGCACCTCATCAGTCTTAATACAACCTCACAATGTCTATTGTTTCAAGATAACTATTGTGTTATTTCAACTTGAAATCCTCCGCTATTAAACCCTCTCATATCACCTTATTTAGATCACGATTCTCTCATCAAAAGATAAAATAGGCAGGTTATTTATTACAGCATTAATTCATATTAATAGCACAAGTTTGATAGTAAATTTAGGTAATAATAGTTTTACTGGAGCACCTAGGTTCTTTCGATTAGAGCCTAGAATATGGAAAAGTCAAATGCATTGCAGTCTAAATAGAATTGACTTAAGGTTGATTAGTTAATGAACCGATTAGAGCCAGAATATAGAGAAGTCAAATGCACCGCAATCTAAATAGATTTGACTTAAGGTTGACTAGCTAATGAATTGATTAGAATAAAATTATATCAATACAGTTTTGAATTAAGTGAGTAAGATCACAAACTATCGCCATACTTCTATTGTATTGTTCGAGCCGACGGAGCCTAACAAAGGCCTTTGCAGAACGGGAGACCGCCGAGACGCAGGTAGGCAATTATGTGTCCTTTATTTTACGTAGGAAATAGATTTGAGTCTTAAGGAGCAATGAAGTATATTGTTGGAAAATGAGACAACAAAGGTTGATTGGGAATTAAGATTTTTTTAGAGCTCATAGCTTATAAGCTAGACTAAGCTCCTTGAATGGTACACGGTTGCCTGGTGGCGTATCGGCGGCAATGACTCAGCACACCTATACACGCCATGTCTTTGCAAATCAACCCCCGACCTTTGATTTGGCCAAATCAAATACCTAACAAATTTAAACAAATATAATTATAAATCCATGGTTACGGGGCGAGCTTCGGCTCAATTAAAGTACCAGCCATTTAATGCCATTTGGTGATCGGGAATAATACCGCTTCTCAGCGCAAAAGGGGGTTGAAAAGCAGCCCCAATAACAATGCTAAAAGGCTGGATACCAGCGTAGGGAGTCCCCGTGCTTAATGAGACATTGGTCGGTTACGATGACCTTAAAAGAGGTAAATACATGCATCAACTGACCTTTCACTCTAGCCAGAACGTTAAGTTTAATCCTTCATTCTATCTAGCTTTCCTCCTTGGAACCTTACCGAGAGAGTGAATAAGTAAATAACGTAACTTATTGATGTAAAACTCACAAGTAAAACCGCGGAAATCTGGTAGATTGATTGAGATGTCTGCATGTCCACCCAACGAAATGTACCAGCCATTTACTTGGCAACTCATATGATAACAGATGTCTCCGGATGCCTAAGTGTCTCTATTTCCGACTCTATATTTCCTAAAAATTCCTTCAGTATAATTAATTACAAATCACGAGCCAAGACGATCACGTACGGTGCCACCACAGAATTTTGGTGCCGTGACCAGGATATAATCCTGGATCACTACGAGAAGCTTGTTTAGTACCATAGGACTATGATATTATCCCGAAAAATTTTGAGAACCTGGGAATTTTGATGCCGGAGTGACCAGAGGTCTATGTACGTATTCGAAAATAACGATATGACTAGATCTATATTAACAAAAAAAAAAAAATTATAACACAACGTAGGAATAGTAATTAAGTATATGTGAAGGAATCGTGATTAGGTATATGAGACGGAGTTTAACAAAAAAAAATATATATATTTATATAATAATAAATAATAAAACAGGATAAAGAAAAGGTTAAGACACACACTGTGCATGTTATTATTATGTTGTACATTTATTTTATGTATAGGAGAAGCCGAGCAGAAATAAGCAGTATGTTTTATAAATGTACAATTTACAGGGATCCCAAGGAGGAGTTTTGCAGAGAACGAGATATCACTGTGCTTATTTCTTGAAAATATTTACCCTAAATCCTAAAATTTTATATAATCGGAGCGCATTTCCAAGTATAGATAACATCTGCTATCATTATTGCATTGTTTCATAAAATTTTCTCGACGTTTTACGAAGGTGTAATAAATAAGTAAATTAGCGTTTTAGCGTAATTTGGGCGGTGAATAGTTAAACGACGATAAGGAGATTTAGATAAGATGCCGACGGGTAAAAAGGGACGTAAGACAAAGCAGGTAGTAGCGGACCGGTCGGGCGTTAGCGTAGTAGAAGCGAGTGAGCAAACGGGAACCTTAAGTAACCCGGCGTTAGAGTTGATTTTACAAAAAATCAGCGAATTCGAGGGGAAGTTACAGCAATTGAGTTCGAAAGTGAACCCAGTACCGAATGAAAGCGCGAGTGTTACGTCACACGAGTCAGTTGGGTTAGTGAGTAATGAAAGTAACAGTGGTAGGCAGGAAGCTAGTCTTGTATCCACGAGTTCTAGTGTAGCATCTTCCGAGACTCGGAACATTTATGTGGTGCAGCCATCGGTTAGCAAACCAAATTTTGATGGAAAACCATTCACAAATCCAATTTCATTTTTAAAACGGTTAAAGAAGTATATTAGGGCAGTAAATGGGTTTGATCGCGAGATTGACATAGCACTAGGGTGCATTACGGGACATGCTCGTCAGGTTATGGAGTTGTATTCGAAAGATTGGACTACTTTCACCGATTTTGAAGTCGATTTTAGGCGCACTTATTGGACTGAACAGATCCAGGAGTCTGTGCGATATAGATTGATTAACGCGGTATATACGAACAATTCGGGAATGACTATGTCTGAACATTTTGCCGAACAGGTAGAATCAATGCAGTCACTGACTATTGCGTTTAGCGAGCGAGATTTAGTAAATGCTATTATGCGACACTATGCGGTAGATATACAGCGTCTATGGTTTACTAGGACTGAGGAAGTTAGTATCATGAGCGGGGCGAGGTTCTTGAGAAGTATAGAGCAAAATATTGTTGAAAAACCGAAGGGAGTTGCGAGAGAGGTAGTAGGGGGTAATTTCAGAGGTAGACGGTATAACGGGTCACCGTTGGAACGACCTATGGTTGCAACGATTTTCAAAAATAGGTGGAGTACTAGAGGAAATACGACTAGAGGAAGAGGTTATCGTCAGAATAGGTCAGGTTATAAGGCTAGTTTTAACAGGTCTACATTATCTGAAACTGAACGAGTCAGACCGGCTATTACGTTTGTAAAGGAGGGCGAAAGCTCTAATTTGTCGAAAAATGTGGGGGAGGGACCATCAAAAAACTAGAGGTCCCCACACAAACGAGGTCAAATAAGTTAATTTTGTGTAGAACGGGGAATGTAGAGATCTCAGAGGGCGAACGGGCAGGCGTAGCTTATAACATCCTAGTTAGAAACGGATGGAAACCAGGACAAAGTCTAGGGGTCAACGGAAAGGGGCTAAAACGAACATTGAAAGGTAGCGTAGATAGTGACGATTATAGCTGTCAAGCAGAAATCAGTGGCATAGGAATCTTATTGGAAAACCAGTTTAGCAACGTAGTGGAATGTAATGAGATGGAAATTGAGTGTGAATCTTGTACGAAAAGAGGGTTAAGCGTATATACGATGGTCCATGAACTGGATGGGTCGATTGACGAAGGTATTGATTATTCTCTACCTAAGTTACCTGAAGTATGTGTATGGTTGTACGGGAGAAGTATGAATGCACTTATCGATACGGGAAGTCAGATTAGCGGGATAACTAAAGAATTGTACGATTCTATTCTAAGTGGAAACATATCTCTACCTGAAATCGCTATTCCAGCTATTCAAATACAGGGTGCATTCGGATCGCGAAGCGAAAGCACGAATCGGTTGGTGTTAATAGAGTTCCAATTAGGCAGTACGTTAATTGAAGCACCTGTATTAATTATGCGACGTTTACCTAGGTCATTAATATTAGGATATGATTGGTTAGAACGAGTAAAAGGAGTAGTAAATTGTGGAAGTGAACGGACATTAACAATCGAACATTTGGGAGTCAAGTCTTGCGTTAGACTCAATTCAGATTGTAATATCGAAAGGTTAGGAGGAGAGGCGAATGCTGCCACGATTAATTTGATATTAAATCAAAATACTAGGTCAGAAGGGCATAGCGTATCAATAGAAGAATCGAACGGGAAAAATTCTAAAGGATTTCACTTAGGCGATTCAAACTTAAGTAGTGAACAAAGGGAGCTGTTACTGCCTGTGTTAGAGAAGCATTGTAAGGTATTTACGGACGAGTTAGGTTTGACTAGCAGTTACGAGCACGTTATTGAATTAATAGACGAAGTTCCTTTTGTGAAGCATAGCTATCCAGTACCCTTAGCATATAGAGAACAGGTTAAGGAGGAATTAGAGGAGCTAGAGAGGTTAGGCGTAATAAAACAGGAGGCGACTCCGTATTGCAGCCCTCTCACGTTCACTAAGAAACGAGATGGATCAATAAGACTCTTATTAGACGCGCGCGAACTTAATAAGAAAATTGTAGGAGATGCAGGGTCACCACCACTCACGTCTGAAATTTTACAATCCTTTCATGGAGTGAATTATATCAGTTTAATTGATTTGAATAATGCATATTTTCAAATACCTTTGCATCGGGATTCTAGGAAGTGTACAGGGTTCTCTTTTATGGGAAGAACCTATACTTACCGCGTATTGCCTCAAGGTTTAAAGACATCTGTAGCAGGTTTCTCTAGAGCAATGGATTCGATATTAAAAGGAGTGCGTGAGTTTTGCGTGAACTATTTAGATGACATTGTCATATTTACCACAGGGGATATAAAGTTACATCTAGAACATTTAGATCGAGTACTTGACAGTCTGGAGACCGCAGGTTTAACAGGTAGAATAGGAAAGTGTCGGTTTTTATGCGTAGAGGTGAAATTGCTAGGACACATAGTAAATACAAGCGGGGTGCGTATGGATCCTGAGCGGGTAAAAGCCATATTAGATTTTCCCATACCTCGAACAATAAAACAATTACGAGGATTTCTGGGATTAATAAATTATTTCAGAAGGTTTGTTTCGAAGTATAGCGAAGAAGTTAGGCCACTCTGCGACCTATTAAAACAAAATACCAAATGGTCATGGACTCAGGTAGTAAACGATTGTTTTGAGAGGGTCAAGAAATTATTTCTAGACACAATACTGCTTATGCATCCTAACCCAAAGGAGACCTATTACTTACAAACCGATAGCAGTAATCTAGGAGTTTCTGGGTATGTTTATCAATTGGACGATGTAGGTGAAGAACAGATAATAGGATTTTGTAGTAAGGCGTTGACAGAAACGGAGCGTAAATGGACGGTCACAGAACAAGAATTGTGGGCTATCATTTTTAGTTTGTCGAAGTTTGAAACGTATTTGAGGGGAGCACGTTTAGTGATTAGGACCGATCATAAGAGTTTGATATTTTTACAAACATGTAAATTGTTGAGCGCACGAATGATACGTTGGGTGCATTACATAGGTCGGTTCGACTATACAGTCGAGCATGTAAAAGGGAAATTAAATACAGTAGCGGATGTATTATCCAGACATATAAAAGGTACAACTGATGTATTGACTAATAAGACTACGGGGCCTGAGATGAATTTATTCAAAGCATCGTTAGGACGGGTAGTACAGGCGAGATGGAAGGAGATAGGTAGCTACCAAGAGCGTGACAGGGTCGCTAGTGAGATAATTAGACGTATGAAAATAACAGGCACGTCTGAATCAAGATATTATATACTTAAGGAGGGTGTTCTTTACAAGACAGACGGGAGGAAGGATACTTTGAGATTATATGTCCCCGAGGACTTACAAAGAGATTTGATTGTTAGCATTCATGAGGAAATAGGTCATTTCGGACGTTACAAGGTATATGCTATGATGAAACGTCGGTACTATTTCTCGAATATGTCTCGCGTGATAAATCGTATTGTAAGAGCTTGCGAAATATGTCAAAAATCAAAGCACGCGTTAGAAACACACACAGGGCCAATTAAAACCGTGATAGCGAAAGAAATAGGAGAACGGGTTTTTTGTGATATTTATGGACCTTTACCTGCGGGACGATTTGGATACAGATATATATTTGTGATACAGGACGCTTACAGTAAGCTAATCAGGTTATATCCACTACGCGAAGCAAGTGGAAAAGCCTCGTTAACATGTATAAAAAAGTTTCATAGTCAAATTGTAGTTAAGACCTTATGTTCGGATAGAGGTGCGAACTTCACGTCAAAGATTTTCGAGTCGGGTGTACATCGATTAGGTATCGAGTTGACACACACATCTGTTAGGAATCCGCGACCAAATTCAACAGAGAGAGTTAATAAGGAATTAGGGAGGTTATTCAGAACATATTGCGACAAATCTCATCGATCTTGGGTGGATTTATTACCGGACATAGAGGATTGTTACAATCAGGTAGTACATACTACGACAGGCTATACTCCAAATGAGATAGTATGTGGAAAGCGGACCTTGCTATCGACTGATTTCGACAAGAGCGTAGTGAACGGAAACGGTTTACAACAGGAGACGTTAGATCAAATTAGACAGCGGGCACAGCAAAACATAATTAAGGCAGCGGAAAGTAGAGAGTCTTATTATAATAAGAATCATAAGTTAGTGCAGTTCGAGATAGGAAATTTAGTAAAGCTCAAGACCTTTTCGAAATCAGATGCCGACAAGAAGTTAACAAGGAAATTCATGCGTTTATATGAGGGACCTTACGTAATAGGAGCGGTTCCGTATAATAACGTATATACATTGATTGACGCTCGTACTAACAAAGCTAAGGGTAATTACAATGCGATCCATCTGTTTCGTTATTATGGAGATATTTAAGAGAGTAGGTTTCCACTAGGGATTAGTGTAAACAAAGGGAAATGAATGAAGTTACCGATATCTTCATGAACAATAGAGAGGTCAGTTTAAACGAGTAAAGAGGAATTTGAGTTAAATAGGTTATTACGATGTTTGGAATATAATAGATGAGCGGGAAGGACTTAGAGCTAGCGGTAAAGTACAGAGGAGAAATAGATTTTCAAACGACTAGTAAAAATATGTAGATATTTATGGGACTACGTGTATTAAAAATCTATTTGGGGGAGTGTGAGGTGGTCACCCTATTTTGCCATGGGCGCCCTAACAAAACTTTTAAAATAAATATTACAACACTCATAAAATTTCGTCAGGATTTAAAGCGATGCTTTTAATTTTTTACTAGAAATACGAGAGCTTAGGAAATTCGTAAATAATAAGCTAAGGGTATAATTCTTCGAAAGTAAGGCAATAAACTATAGAATTTCACGCAGCGGAACTCGTAAAGCTTTCTAAATTATTACGTTAAAACAAAGCTCTACAATCTGACAAGCACTTTGAAATGCGATCATAAAGTCGAGACCTTTTTCTACACCAAATCACCAAAGTGTCGAGAAACAATGATAGCAGATGTTAAAGTACCAAAACAAAAAAAAATCACGTCTTGAGAAAAATATTAAGATGCAACGCAAAACTGTGGGAAAGAGGTGTGGCAGTTTTATTTTGATGCCTGATTGGACAAACCCGAATAAGGTCTATTTTAGGGCCAATGAATTACGTCGAATGGTTTACTTGGGCGTGCAATTTAAATTTCAGAATTATGGCGGGGAGAGGGGGACCCGAGCGCAACGGAGCATGGAGACGGGCAGTCAAGCACAAACTTCCAAACGCGGAGGTCAATCGCGGATTAAATCGCGGACATCCAATCGCAGGGGTTTCAATCACGCGCAGTCTTCATTAAATATCCAATAATTCCTCGATTCGGGCTTTCGAGAAGTCGTTTAATATAAGTATTTTCCGGGTCTGTTACTAAAAATTGTACTAAAGAGTGAATGCGTATATGTAATTTGTAGAGTCAAATGAACTGTCTCCGATTAAATACCATTCTAAGAAATAAAGTGTACAGTGAGGAGAGTCTTCGATAAATTTGGTAACGTACTCTATTTGATTTAATTATATTTAGAACAATTTCACAGTCCTACATAATATCATACAGATAAATCTAGGATATAAATTGGCTAAAACGAGATAAGGTGTATCCAGACACAGCATTAGATACCTTTTATTATATGAATGGAGTTGAAAGGGGAGACCCCAGGACAAGTACGAAGTGGGTATACACGAGTCTCTTCATTATATCAATTACCATATGTCCGTTTCTCCAGACATATAGACTCATTTGTAAGTTCCGTAAATACTGGAATCGTAGTCACAACCCAGAGGCGACTAGAGCCACGAGTACCAGATACAACCATACTTCGATCCTATCTCAAATAGAATTTGTTTAATGAAGTAATAGATATCGTATGACTGTGAAATCGTTTCGATCCACTCACTTGTATAACTTAACCTGATAACGAGTGTGTGTCTTTTCCTTATAACGTGTGTCTTATCCTATGTTTTTTGTATTTCATCACCGTTATAAATATGAAAATAATAATAACATAAAACATGTGTGTTAATCATTAAGAACTATCTAGAATAGACAGCCGACGGGTTTTTTAGCTTGGATATACCGTTTTTCCCGTCGTTAGCATGGCTTTAGGAACGGGATATCCAGCTGGGCTTCTAAATGTCATCCCATTAGAAGCTCAGTTTAATTAATCGAACAGTTTCTTTTTTTAATTTCACTCTATCTGTCGGAGTAATAGAATTAATGGTTTACTTGAATAAAAGAATTACTTTGAACCATAACTATACTCTTTCATTCCTATCATTAAATATATTTCCTAGAGCTTTTAATAATGGAGATACGAGTTAAATTGCACCTCATCAGTCTTAATACAACCTCACAATGTCTATTGTTTCAAGATAACTATTGTGTTATTTCAACTTGAAATCCTCCGCTATTAAACCCTCTCATATCACCTTATTTAGATCACGATTCTCTCATCAAAAGATAAAATAGGCAGGTTATTTATTACAGCATTAATTCATATTAATAGCACAAGTTTGATAGTAAATTTAGGTAATAATAGTTTTACTGGAGCACCTAGGTTCTTTCGATTAGAGCCTAGAATATGGAAAAGTCAAATGCATTGCAGTCTAAATAGAATTGACTTAAGGTTGATTAGTTAATGAACCGATTAGAGCCAGAATATAGAGAAGTCAAATGCACCGCAATCTAAATAGATTTGACTTAAGGTTGACTAGCTAATGAATTGATTAGAATAAAATTATATCAATACAGTTTTGAATTAAGTGAGTAAGATCACAAACTATCGCCATACTTCTATTGTATTGTTCGAGCCGACGGAGCCTAACAAAGGCCTTTGCAGAACGGGAGACCGCCGAGACGCAGGTAGGCAATTATGTGTCCTTTATTTTACGTAGGAAATAGATTTGAGTCTTAAGGAGCAATGAAGTATATTGTTGGAAAATGAGACAACAAAGGTTGATTGGGAATTAAGATTTTTTTAGAGCTCATAGCTTATAAGCTAGACTAAGCTCCTTGAATGGTACACGGTTGCCTGGTGGCGTATCGGCGGCAATGACTCAGCACACCTATACACGCCATGTCTTTGCAAATCAACCCCCGACCTTTGATTTGGCCAAATCAAATACCTAACAAATTTAAACAAATATAATTATAAATCCATGGTTACGGGGCGAGCTTCGGCTCAATTAAAGTACCAGCCATTTAATGCCATTTGGTGATCGGGAATAATACCGCTTCTCAGCGCAAAAGGGGGTTGAAAAGCAGCCCCAATAACAATGCTAAAAGGCTGGATACCAGCGTAGGGAGTCCCCGTGCTTAATGAGACATTGGTCGGTTACGATGACCTTAAAAGAGGTAAATACATGCATCAACTGACCTTTCACTCTAGCCAGAACGTTAAGTTTAATCCTTCATTCTATCTAGCTTTCCTCCTTGGAACCTTACCGAGAGAGTGAATAAGTAAATAACGTAACTTATTGATGTAAAACTCACAAGTAAAACCGCGGAAATCTGGTAGATTGATTGAGATGTCTGCATGTCCACCCAACGAAATGTACCAGCCATTTACTTGGCAACTCATATGATAACAGATGTCTCCGGATGCCTAAGTGTCTCTATTTCCGACTCTATATTTCCTAAAAATTCCTTCAGTATAATTAATTACAAATCACGAGCCAAGACGATCACGTACGGTGCCACCACAAAAGGACTTTGTACTTGACTTGTACACTCTAAAACAGATTTTTATTTATATTAATGCATAGTAGTTTTGGATTTATGGGGCAAATTGTCAAAAAAAATACCGTTCCCCCCTTGGAACTCTACCGTATTACGCGTTCAGCACTCACAGCGCAAAAAAAAAAAATTACAAGTAAAATAAATAGCAAAAACAGTGGGGCCACTAAAAATTGTGAAATAAAAAATTTTTAAAAATTTTTTTTTTTTGAGTCGCTGCCAATGTGGAGTCACGTCAACAATAATGAAGAGTAGGTAGACGGTTCATGCGGCTAATTGGTACCGACTCCAAAAAATGTTAACATAATAATAAATTAAATTATTTTTACTTTTTAGTGTTTGTGGTTTTTGAAGTCGGTTTTTATTTTTTTCACATGCGAAATCGTCCTTGTGAGTTTAGGTTTTTCCGGTTTTGGCCGTGGAAACCGCATAGCAGTAAGCAGACGGACAGAAAAACTCTTTCTGATTAGATTAGTAATTGTAGCTTTTTTCATAGATAATTTTCCTGAACGCGCGTTACCGCTTGCCATTGGTAGAGTCACAAAATAATGTAGAGCTCAACAAAGAAAATGCCCAATGCTTTCCTCTCGTTCGCGTCGGGCGATACAAGCTTGAAACTGGATATTTAATGAAATAAAGGTAGGTCTAGGATAGGGCCCTGGTCTAGGTAAGGTAGGTTTTGGATGTACAGTTATCCTATTGCCTATTATTTGGCTTACTTAGATCTAAAAATGCGGATATTAGGTATGGTTACACCTGTGGGTTACACAGTACATATTATTATTGTTTTTTTTTTATCCACTATAAGTTAGCCCTTGGCTGTGATCTCACCTGGAGGTAAGTGATGATGCAGTCTAAGGTGGTAGCGGGTTGACCTGTTAGGGGTGTGGCAGTTATATTAAACCATACCCCGGTTAGCAATACCCATAATTAATCAGTTTCTACATATGGCATCGTACCGGAATGCTAAATTGCTTGGCGGCACGTCTTTGCCGGTAGGGTGGTAACTAGCCACGGCCGACGCCTCCCACCAGGCCAGGCCAGGGATAATTCAGAAATTATAAATTCCCAAATTGACCCTGCCGGGGATCGAACCCGGGGCCTTCGCACTTTAAGATAAGCGCCAGGGGGGGTTATCAAACCCGAGGGAGGGAGGTCAGGTATGTTTTTCCATTGAATTGGTACTTATATAAGTATATTGATGCAATAGGTAGCAACAAACGGCATTATTAAACCATGTTAGTTGGTAAATCGATGCATGTTAGAAAAATCGGGCAAGTACTTATTGGAAATGCAAAATTTCAGAATGTATTAAAAGCCACTTACGTTGATTACCGACGCGACGGGGGAAATACTTAGTTGGCCAACGTTTCATCAGAAATGTTTATCAGATAATTTTAATAAAATAGGATTGTGTCCTCATTCATGATCATAAGTCGATCTATTGACAGATTAATTATTTTAATAAACACACTAAAAAACTATTTAATAAACAAGTGTTAAGTACTCCACTATTAATGATTATTTAATGATACGGACAAACACAAATAAAATCGGTCTCCCTACAATGCACTGTTGTTGTTACACCCAAACCCAAACACACATAGTTAATCCTATAATCCTTAATTCTTAATCTTTAATTATAACATTTGATACCCAGATCAAATGTTATATTTTAAGGAATAAGTGCACCTATGGAATTGCAATTAATAAAGAAATTGAAATTGAATATGTTTTTGTTAATACATTATTATTGGTTTAGATCTCTAGACACAGGCAACCTGAACAACAACAAATTGCGGTTAAATTCTATACGGTTACCTACGACCTAATATTGCGGTATTTGTCGTCAGTTCTTTTTTGTTTGTTTAAAAGTATGTTCTTTTCAAAAGGATCCTTTTTAATTTGAATCGATAATAAGAACAATAATTGTTTATTTTTCAGCCTCAAGCCGCAGGTAACTTAACCTTAGGCAGATTGAAGTCCTTAGGGATACTCTATCGACATTCATTTTCTAGTACTTATTATGTTTTTTATTTTATTTTAAATAAAAGTATGTATGTTCTTTTCAAAAGGATCCTTTTTATGAATCGATTTTCAATAAATGTTTCTTTTTCAGCCTCAAGCCGCAGGTAACTTAACCTTTGCTTATTCTGTGACCTTATTATGCAGATTGAAGTGCTTAGGGATACTCTATCGACATTAATTTCCTAACTTACCTAATTATATTTCGTACGTTTCATTCTTCAGATATAATCCACAACGTAGTCCTTTTATTGAAGGTACTGCAACTCGCACTTATTTTAATGGTAGGGTAGATCCAAAACTCTCCAGTATCCGATGCTCCGGCCGCGTACAACGCATTCCTCATTCTTTTATTGTGCGCAGCAACGAGCACTCACTTGTCAATATTTAAAGAAATTCAATAGGAATAACTTATTAAGCATACCTAAACGTATCGCTTAAAGTAATATTTGCGTGTCACTTAAAGTAATTTCAAATGTTTTTTATTCAAATAAACTTTTACAAGTGTTTTTGAATCATTAAGTGAATCTACCACTGGTTCGGTAGGAAAGTTCGGTAAAGTAGAAAAATAAAAGTTAAAACGATGAAATCATATTCATCTTCGAAGGAATCTGGAAAAAAATTAGGGTAAGTTTACATAAATATACTTTATTTGTGTACGGAATTCAATCAAATAACCTAGAAATGGACAACGACCACGTGACCTCCAGCCAGAGCAAGTATCTTGCATACACACAGCGAGAGATTAAGGTACCTACAATCTAAATGCTGGTCGTATACAATATTATTTTAATAAAGCAAAAAATTTTGGCTGAGTGTCCGCTAGATAAGAAGTCTCGGATTGGATTTATAAATCCTAATCACCATGAGGTGATACTATTTAAAGTTATCAACTTTATGTACCTACCGTCAATGCATCTCTCATTAACATCGACCATTTAATAGCCCGCCAACCCGCATTGGAGCAGCGTGGTGGGTCTGTGCTCTGATTCCCTCTCTGCTGTGAGAGTGGGGGCCTGTGCCCAGCGGTGGGGCGCTAATGGGCTGTAGTGGACCATTTAATATTACATTTACTTAGCTCGATTTGTGAGTTTGAGCCACAGCTAGATCAATTATTGATTTCTAGAATATTTTAATCAATATAAGACTCAAAATCTAATGATATTTTAAATTTGCATTTGCAATCATTAAATAAATTCTTTACTCAAAATCATTATAAGTTTTAAGAATTATATGACAGCTTGCAAATCAATACTTTATAGCGGCTTTATGTCTACGCTATATTTGAAGAAGTCTGATACCGATCAACCTATCTCAAAGAAAATTTCGAAATAGTAATTAGATACTTACTTATGGTGAAAATTTAACTTAATGAATTTATACCAATGCCTTTACGGCTTATTATGAGCTCCGAGAATTTTCACAAAAATTATAACATAGGTATCTACTTATGTTAATATATAATACATATACATATATATTATATATCTTATATTTATCGTTGTACATACAACGATATTGTTCTTAATGGTTGTACTGTGTACTGAAGGTTTACTTACGTAACGTAACCGAGAATATTTACGTCAAACTGTTACAGTGCTGTACCTAATAAATTTTGAAAATAACTTTTTACTATCTTTGCAACAACCCAAGTTCAGGTTATTATTATTAAGCATTAGCGTGAATCCCGCGCGGGTGCCGGCGCCAAGTCAAGCAAATTAAAACTTTAACGACACGGCGCGGCGGTACCATCTTTTTCTCGGAGCAACTTACGGTGAACTTACGGTGTCTTCATCCTTGATTCATGGAAAAAAGAGAAGTACCTACATAATATTATTACAATTTTAAAAATAGTTACGAAGTTGGAAGGTTGGACTTGTACCGTTGAGTTTTTACAAAAATCAAATATCTCGATGGTCAGAAATACCCACCTAGCATTCAAGATACATAATATACCTAAGTATAAATCATATGAAGCTAAATTTCGGCTTTCGTTTTTAATTCTATCGGATCTTGAAGGTTGGTCAGTAAATAAATAAATAATAAATAAATCGTTTATTTTCAATCATTTTGTGTTACATTGTGATAGATCTTGAAACTGTTTGAAGTTAACAATATTATTGTGCTTACATCAAAAAATGTAGATAAAATGTTGCAAGATCAAGAACTGGCTATCCTAGCTAGATTTTTTAGATCTGTGTTAAGGATAACCAGCCCTCTCCCTCGTTACCCAAATGTGTGCACAAGCACATGTTTATTCACTAGTTATTTAAGCATTCTACAATAAACTATATTATATACTAAAAATAAATATTATTGTACGTTATTAGTTAACTTAGGCAATGGGAACTGGTGAGTAGTGTGGATGTGTGTGTGTGTATGTGCGTGAGTGATGTGTGTTTGTGTGTGTGTGTGTGCGTGTGTGTGGGTGTGTGCGCGTGTTTTTGTGTGTTTATATTTATGTACGTGCAAGCAAATTCTTGTAAAACGACAGCATGAAAGAGCAAATGGCACTATATTAATTATATGTAGGTATAGGTAAATAACATTATTGGTTTTATATATAATAGTTCATATATCAGATTGTAAGAAATCTTCTATTTCTTCATAAGATTTACCCAGTAAAAAAGAAGTAACTAGTTTTTTACATTGAGATAGTGGCAGATTAAAAATGGGTAATTCTGCATTAAGCTTATTGTATAAGAATGGGCCGAGATAATAAAAGAAACGTTTTGTAAAGGCTAGTTTAGGCGCACGCAGAGTACAAATTTTGTCTTTGCGACGTTTTGGAATAAGTCGATACGGAGTTATTTTGTGCTGTTGTACAATCACATTTAGAATAAATAGCTTTCTAACACTAAGGACGCCACAATCTTTGTACAGCAAGGTGGTAGGGAAGAGTATAGGCCTAAACGTTGCCACCTTTAGTATGGCCCGCTGAGCAATTTCAAGGGGCTTTAGTGTAGTTTTAGCAGTGCCACCCCAACATGTGATGCAATATAGGATAATAGATTGGCACAAGGCATAATAAACATTACGGATTACATGGGGATTAGCAACGCTTCGTAGGTTTTTGAAGATAAAAATTAATTTACGGACCCTCATTGTAAGTAGATCAATATGGTCTTTAAAATTCAAATTTTGATCTAAAACAATGCCTAGATATTTAATTTTATCAGTACAAACTATGGACTCACAGTTACAATTCAAACTAGGCCTATTAGAGCAAGAATGAACTTTAAGAGTTAATGGAGACTCAGGCTGAGCAGCATTTCGTATTGAATAGGTCATAAGTTTAGTTTTGGTGACATTTAAAGTTAAAAAGTGAGAGCGTAGCCAGTCGTTGATAGTGTTGAAGCCAAGTTGCGCAGATTCTTCAAGTTCAGACCAAGATTTAGCGTAGAAGGTGATGGCGGTATCATCAGCGAAGGAGACTATTTGGGCGTTTTTAATACAAAGGTTGCACAGGTCGTTTATGAAGACGAGAAAAAGAGTTGGGCCAAGAATGCTACCTTGTGGGACGCCATATGAGATTGGTAGCTCATCACTCAAGTTGTTATCAATTTTGGTAATTTGCGTTCGACCAGTAAGGTAGCTGCGGAAGAAATTTAGTTGATTACCACGTACACCAACTCCTTCTAGCTTATCTAAGAGAGTAGGAATAGGTACTGTGTCGAACGCTTTTGCAAGATCTAAAAATACTGTAAGGACTTTATTACCATTATTCATGTGGTGAATGATATTATCAGTTAGTTCCAAAACAGCATCATTAGTACTTTTTGTTTTCCTAAAGCCAAATTGTTGTGTAGAAAGTAATTTAAAGTGTTCAAGATATTGAACAAGTCGTTTGCAAATCAATCGCTCAAGAACTTTTGACAGGGCCGGGAGTATAGCAATCGGTCGGTAGTTATTAATTAATTTTTCGTCACCACTTTTGAAAATTGGAATAATTATCGCCTTTTTGAGGGCCGTTGGGAACAATCCTAGTGCAAAACTTAGATTGAAAATATGACACAGAATAGGTGCCAAGATTTGGGAATACCTTTTTAAGATTAATGGTGAAATCCCATCCCAACCAGTAGCGGCATTAGGTTTTAAAGATCTAATAATGGTAGCAATTTCCCCAGTGTCAGTAGGTTCTAAAACAAATGAGGACACACAATTTATTGAAGTGCACGATGTAGAAAAAGTGGCACTGGGTTTTTGCCTAATTTTGTCAGCGAGCTCTTTACCTATACTTACAAAAAATGTATTAGCGTTGTTACAAGATCGCAGTGCAGAACAATCATTGGACAATAATTGAGTACTATTTTGTTTTGGTTTTGAGGTGAAACATATTTTTTTAAGCGTATCCCACAACTGTTTTATATTATTTCCTGCTCTGTTTATTTCTTGAGTATCATATAGCTGTTTTGCTTTTTTTAATACTTTAGAACAAAAATTTCTGTACCGTTTATAAGTAAGTTTAAGGACTTCATTATCTGGAGACTTTTTGACTTGTTTGTGCATCGAGTCTCTGTTTCGCATACACCTTAATAAGCCTTGGGTGATCCAGGGTTTTAAGATTCTCTTTTTGCTTGGGAGCCTTAAAACAGTTGTGTGTTCACCGATAGCTTGAGTCAGAGACCTAATAAGACAATCAGTTGCTATGTCAGGATTTACTATTTCATAAATATAAGACAAATCCAATCTTTCCATGGTATTATCTAAAGTTTCATAGTTAACTTGTGTGACTGTATGGAATGTTGGAGGTGAGTGAATTTTTTTAGGAAGACTAATTAGCGTTGAATAATGGTCAGTTATAGTGGTATCTAGAATAAGTGTTATTGATGGTAATTTAGAACGTATTAAGACATGGTCTAGACAGTTATTGCCACGAGTTGGTGTTGTGTGGGCTGGTAAGTAGCCATAAAAAGCAAGGGTATTAAGATAGTCCTGAGAGCGTGAATCCTGAGAACCGGGTTTTATATCTAAGTTTAGATCACCTGTGATCACTACTGTTTTAAATCCACTCAGAGAGGAAAGTATATTACCAAGAGCAAGCATAAACGTATCAATGTTTTCATTAGAGGGAGATCGATATATACTTAGAATAGCAGTATCGCAACTCAGTTTTATGATTAACCCTGAGGCTGAAAATTTAAAATCTGGCTCTTCGCAGGTATAGTTAATGTCAGAACTTACGAAAACAGTAAGTAATAAACTAAGTAATAAGTTTCAACTAGAGCTTTTTTACAGACGCTACTGGGTCTGGCTCGGGTACATTTTGTGATAAATGAATAACTGTAAAATGAAATCAATTACTGAGTTTTAATTTCATACTAACTTAGACCTGATGGTGGTATTTTATGCATATACATATAAAATATTTCAATATAACTGGTTATTATTAAAGTAATAATTATTAATACTAAGAAGAATTAAGCTTAGGTAAGATAGATAAATCGAATGAGTGGCATTCAATACCCAATGATTTGACGTCAGAAATTCGGCAATGGTTGTAAAATATAATACTATGGTTCACTGCTTCTTATATTAAAAGTAAAGAAATTTAAGAAGCTGATGAAGAATGAGAAATTTAACAAAGATGTAGAAATGAAATAGTCTGATAAATTATACTAAATTATCTGTCAATAAGATTATAGACAAGTTAGGCCAGTTATGGTTCTATTAGCATTACACGCCAATGCTAAACGTAATTAAAACGTAATTAATATAAAGATCAAACCCAATTTCATGAAATTGCATCTTATTTTGTGCTGTTCCACTAATCTTCTAATATGTGAATGTTTAGAAAAGATAATAATATAATAGTGGCCTTAACAGCCTTGGTTCCCTCTATAACAAGAAATGCTTACTTCAGATTTAATAGTTATACATTCCAAAAGTAATATAATATTATGATTTTTCTCAAGGAACTCACAATGGTTTAAATAATTTGAAGAATTTTGTAAACCTGGATGCAACGTATCGAACGCGTTCATAAAATGAGGAGTACCTACCCTGTACCTTTATGACCTCTTTGGAACTTAAATGGTGGCATTACTGCCTAAACAATGATAGAGATTAATCTCAATCTTATATTGTACACTCAGTCTTATAATTTCTAATGAAATAATTTGTTATAGGTGCAGTTTAGCGTACGTAGTTATCGTTCGGTTTTTTAAGTTTACCTGGTGATGAGTTTGTAAGCATATAAACAGATTAAAAGGTTGTCGTTAAAGGAAATGTTATATAAATTAAGGTCAAATATCCCAAAGTATCTACACAGGATTCTCAGCTGTGTTATACAACACATCGCTCAATGCTCGGATTACAGAGTTAATTATCTTTACAAAAGAATTTCAGAAAAGTTTTATTTTGTTAGTCTTATGTACAGAAATATTAATACCTATCGAAATATTAATATACAAACGGAAACAGTATTTTATTCTTCGATATCATTAAAGCATCTGCAGAGTGTAGGTACCAGTCAACATGATACAGTTCAACGATAGTGTAAATAGTACCTAATGTAAAATGTATAGCAACATCATGATCTGCCAAATTCGTTTAAGACCTCCTGATAGCGTATAAATCTAATAAACCTGCACACAAACCATCAGCCGATAGGTGCTGCCACAGCCCACATAGTGGCGTGGATGTGTCTAAGTTCGGCGCGTGCACCCGACACGTCGCCACCAACACGGTACCTACACGAGCTGTGCGTCTTGCCGCTCGCTTGACGTCATCAAGAAGACCGTTGGTTGGTCACTGGCTAAATTTTATAACCTTCCTAAGCGAACGAGGAACGATTGTTTTGCATAACCAGAGTGTAATGAAAAGTATCCAAATTATACTTGATTTTCATTACATCCATATTATAATAATATATTATTATAAATAATAATTATCAAAATGAGTGTAGTTTTCAATGAGGGTTAACAAATAATTAATAATATGTTTATTAATCCAAGTTACGAAATGATTCCTAGTTTTTATATTAGAACACTAAGTAATTGTTATAATACTATTCAATTAATATCCCTAATTACAAATTTTCATCTCTAAACATCTACGTTGTGGATTATATCTGAAGAATGAAACGTACGAAATATAATTGATGATTAAACGAACTTACCTGTAAGTGAAGTTCTATCCCAATTATATGAGTACGTTTCATTCGAAGATATTATAAGGCCCCTCCCATCCCATAGCCCATTTCAGAAAATTTGGTAATAGGTACAGAGTACCGACTCTAAAGAATGAGGAATGCGTTGTACGCGGCCGGAGCATCGGATACTGGAGAGTTTTGGATCTACCCTACCATTAAAATAAGTGCGAGTTGCAGTACCTTCAATAAAAGGACTACGTTGTGGATTATATCTTCGAATGAAACGTACTCATATAATTGGGATAGAACTTCACTTACAGGTAAGTTCGTTTAATCATCAATTATGTATTTTATTTTCTTTTAAAGCGTCCTCCACAATAGGCATAAGATTGTCTACACTTTACATTCCTCAGAGGAGGTTCCTAATAAGACATACACATAACTGAAAAATAGTTGATCATCATAGGCCTAGTACAGCTTACTTCCAGCTTCCTAAGTTCCTAGCGGGTGATGGGAAGTTGTCTACAAACGACTGACTAGGTAGGTACCTACTTACATAGTTTTCGTTTTAATTAAAAACGTTATTATTTTTAAAGTTAGTTAAATACGTGCTCAGGGTAAGGATAGTGGGATCCATTAGGTCCAAGCAAATTATGTTTAACTAGCTGATGCCCGCGACTTCGTCCGCGTGGTTTAAGTTTTTTGACTCCCGCGGGAACTCCTAAATTTTCCGGGATAAAAAATAGGCTATGTCACTCTCGGTCCTCAACTATACCCATGCCAAAAATCACGTCAATCCGTTGCTCTGTTGCAGCGTGATTGAAGGACAAACCAACACATCAATAAACCAACAAACCAACACACTTTCGCATTTATAATATTAGAAGTATGATTATTATTTAACGTTTATTTTATATTTTATTTATTTTTTATTTACCGGCGGGCACGGTTTCCTCCCCCGGTTCGGATTCGGAGCTGGAGTCGCTGCATGGAGGGAGGGCGGGCTCCATGCAGGCATGTCGGGGGGCCAGGATAGCTGCCAGGCTGCGCACCACACCACACCACACACAACCACACACAACACTTCACAGCACCACCGTCAATGCCGCCACCGGCAGATCTCAGCACCTGCAGCAGGTGAAGGTATTGCCAGCTAAATGGTCTGCCAGCTATAGGCGGGCGCGCGGCATTTCGCGTGGTTTTATTTGGCCGGTCGCCGCCGGTCGATGTCGTCACGGGTGACGTAGCATTCGTCAGCGTGCGGTGACGACGCGCACGAGGAAAACGCATTCTGGGAAGCTGCGCTCGCGCCGACCACGCATCTGATCTCTGAGACCTAGGCGCCTAATGTTGGAGACTATAATATGTGTCAGCCTGTATGCATCCACTGACGAGAGCGCGCCACCAAACACGGTCCTCTGCCTTCCTCATCCACCCGCTTCCCGCCACCTTCTTTAGGTCATCGGACCAGAGAGCTGGAGGTCGTCCTACACGACGAGCAAGTGGAGATGTTATGCATACCTAATATTATTCGTTCATAAAAAAGTGAAAAATAGAAAATTCTTTACCCGCGATGCCCGCTTTGTCCGCGTGGATTGAGGTTTTTTTGGTTCCCGCGGGATTTCCCGGGATAAAAAGTAGCCTATGTGCTATTCCAGACTATACCTACCTACACTATCTCTGTGTCTAATTTCATACAGATCCGTTCTGGCGTGATTGAGTAACAAACATCTATCCATCCATCCATCCATCCAAACTTTCGCATTTATAATATTAGTATAGATTTACGTACTTAGAACGCGTAGGTACAGTATTTTCCTATGGACTTGCTCAGATCAGAGTGCCAGGTGCCTAGGTATTTCTCAGCCTCTTGGGGGTTTGCTTTCAGACCGGAAGTCCATATCGGCACTTTTCTCGTGTAAACAAGTATGAGCTGAAGCATTTAACCAGTTCTAACCAGTATATTCTAATCAGAATTACGATAATAAATATAGTAGACTTTATTCTGTGTTAAGTATTGTAGGTACATTTCCCCAGTTGCTAGTGAAAGTGAAAGGCATTTGTGTCAATAAAAGGTAGGTGTTTATGAATGAAATATTCGTCACCATCACATGTAGCTGAGGTGTCCGAGTGGTTAAGGAGTTGGACTTGAAATCCTATGGGTTCTACCCGCGCAGGTTCGAATCCTGTCCTCAGCGGACGTTTTTTGAAAAGAATGTTAGCCGAGTTTAATTAAATTGATGTTGTTTTTTATGCTATCTTTTTGTTCTGATCATAACGCTTGGACCATCGCCGTTTGACCGTGTTCTACGTCATCGACGTCGCGTCACGCCAATAGCAGATCATCTTTATCGGATGGAAGGTACTAAGTATGAAGTTTTCTGTGTAGGTAGCCTAATTTTGCGCATTGCAATACGGGGCTCTTCAAATTTCTCAAAAATTGGCAATGCATTGGCGGTTCCTCTGGTACCTACTGCAAATGTTCATGGGCTCACTTAACATCAAGTGACCCGCCTGCTGGTTTCCTTGCTGGGGAAGTTTAAGTTTATTTTTAACTAGATGATGCCCGCGACTTCGTCCGCGTGGATTAAGGGTTTTTGATTCCCGCGGGAACCCCTTAATTTTCCGGGAATTTCCGGGTATAGCCTATGTCCTTCCCCGGGATATAAACTACCTCTGTACCAAATTTCAGCAAAATCGGTTGAAAAGATGGGCCAGGAAAGCGTAGCAGACAGACAGACAGACAGACAGACGGACGGACAGACAGACAGAGAGACACACTTTCGCATTTATAATATTAGTTTATAATAAATGTATATTATACATATACGTTAACATTACATACCTACCTAACCACCTAGGTCCTAGACATTAGATATACAATTATTGTATAATTTCTAGGTAGTTAGGTACTTAGACCTGCACCGCCATGTAGGTACCTACCTAACAAACCTGCATTATGTTGAATACTGATTTTATCTGTAGGTACCTACCATTTAACCACAAACACAATCTATTAAGTATTGCAAATTCGTCTGTTCGCAACGAACGCTAGCAGCTATGTAACTATAAGTAGTTAGGTACGTACGTAGGTAGGTACTTCAAATATGGTAATGGTGCGGTCGAAAAACCCAACTGCGTGAGTGAGTTCTGTAATTAACATTTATATAATATAATCCCAATACTAAACAGAACTGTAGGTTACCTAGTAGGTACCTATTAGGCTATTTGCCAACCCTAAACCGCTGACCCGTATCGTACCGTACCGTAAACAATTCATAGATTCCTATTTATCTAGTATTTGGTGGTATACTCAGTTGACCGAGCGAAGCGATTAGCGAATGTCTCTGAGTCTACTTGAGTGAATTTGCACTTGTCCGTCCGTCCGTCCGTCCGTCCGTCCGTCTGTCAGAGCCTTATAACTTCTGAATTACTGAACGTAATTACCTAGGTACTTCCACGGTACTTCAAATTTAAATATAATAATATGTAAACCAATGGGCTCCCGCCGAATATGTCTTAAAATGTTATAAAAATCTTTTCAATACACTTGCTCGCAAAATGCACTTACAGAGGCAGTAAACAGAGCTTGTAAGTTAAATTTACTGCCCTCGTGCTTTTTTTTGCAGAATTTACTGCCCTCGTGCTATTTTTTTGCAGTTTTTTTTTAATTTTTGTAAGGCCACTTTACTTCTAAATAAAAAGTTTTCTTGAAAGAAGGTTCATATTGATATTGACTTTGTATGTAGAAAACTTAAAAAATAGTAACATTTAGATGTGGATTGATGAAATTAATTCATGAAATTAAAAATTGTATTTAATTTAGTTAATTAAAATTGTTTTAAGTTTTATAAATCAAAAAAGTAAAGGCTGAATAGTCCAGGCTGATAGTTAAGAGCTAGAACCTAGAGCCATGAAGCCAATTAAAAAAAAGCCATTACAACAACGCGCCGTAGATACTAAATCTATAATCTGTGCGCGCTATTTTTAAAAGTTTCATTGAGTTTTTCTTATAAATTATCAAATAAATATTAGTGGTTTAAGTGTTGTGGAATAATAAAATTAAATCAACAATTAGGTATTTTAGATGTGAGAAAAAAATCGCGCTATTAATAGCCGCCAAAAATCTCGAAATAAGTACGGGCGTGAGAAACCATTTTCTAGTGAGTACCTTGTACCTACCTACTCGAGTTTTATTTTCAAGTTTTCTCACAAATGTATTGAAAAATATCGTGTGATACACGGGCGTTAAGGTTTTAACAAACTCGTGACGATGGTCAGCCCTCGACTGGCGTCATCGGGCTGACATTAGTCAACTCGTATGTAAAAACCTATTTACCGCCCTTATATCACAAACTACTATTATTTCAGGGGGGCTCTCATAGAAGCGAATGCGACATTTTTATAGCGTTACATAGAGTTGCGGTTCTTAGATCATTTTAAAGATAATTAGGAATAGAGTCCAAAAATATATTTTTTTTAATTTTTCCCCTAAAATTGACGAAATGGGGGGCTTTCAAAGTGGCGATTTTCTAACGTCCAAAGTTGACCTCAGAACTCTCAATTTTCTGAAAGGCTGAGCCTGAAACTTATCAATTATTTGAATTATCCTGTACTTGAACAACAAATACTAAAATTAGATAAATATTATAGGGAAACGAAATTATTTAATTTTTAATGAGCTTCAATATTTTTAACAGAACTTCACAATGATGTCAATAGATGGCGCTCTGTACAAGTTTATGGATACCGCAAGGTCTCAGTTCGGGGCGAACCACTAGTATTATATCTGCCACACCGACTGCATCATCACTTACTATCGGGTGCGGTCGCAGTCATGATATTACCCATGTGTCTTTGTCAACAGCTTCCAGCTGTTCTTTACCTTGGACTCCTCCGGATCTTCTTGTTACCCTAATGACTGGGAGTCATAGACAAGAGTACCTACCTACTCGATTAAAAGGACTCGAGTCGTCATCATTTCGTCTCGAGTTGTCAAAATTATGGAAGAAGGAACTGCCGGTCGATTGTCAACCAACGAGTTCCGCCGAGCGATCGCGTAACTTCTGCATCAATCATTGATACATCGCAATCACCTCTGATTGGTTAACACTCTTCCACTATTGGACATAATCCATTGACGCAGCAAGAATGCCATAAATTCAGCCAATTACAACAATTGATACTGGGTGCGTTCCGAAATACACTGAGAGCACTGGAAGTCCCCAGTAAAGAGCACTGCCAGTGCTCGCAGTGCTTATAACGGAACACACACACTGTAACAATGATTGATGCAGAAGTTACGCGATCGCTCGGCAGAGTTGTCAACTGTTAATGTCAGAAATGAACAAGTGGGCAGTGGTTGATTTTGATTTTTTGTATTTTAATAATTTTAAACTGTGATTTTATAAAACCCGAATGAAACATCTAACTAATAAAGACATGGTTATTTATGGGGTTTATATCGTGAGCAAGTCGGGAGGGCTCATTTACAACTACGACCACAACATCCCGAAGGTGGAGACGGAAAAGACATTTGGTTTTCCTTTAGACATCAAACTAGAATATGAAAATAAGAAAGTTGTTGTAGTGTTTGGGCAAAGAGACGGAATTAATGGTGAGGAATATTTGTTAGAGCTTCGTGTGCAACTAGTCTAGTGATTATAATAGGTTAATGTTCAGTTGCCAGAAGGAATCGGTCGATTATGTGTTTGTTGCATTGCTTGCAGTTGGTCATGTTTTGCTGTCCGTGAACGGTTCCCCAGTCAGTGGTCGCACGACAGAAGACGGAAGAGACGTCTTCGATATTATAGGAGTCAAAGTATGTATTACTAGCTGATGCCCGCGACTTCATCCGCGTGGATCGAGGTTTTTCGGTTTCCGCGGGAACTCCTTAATTTTCCGGGATAAAAAGTAGCCTATGTGTTATTCCAGACTATAATCTATCTCTGTGCCAAATTTCATCCAGATCCGTTCAGCCGTTGGGGTGTGATTAAGTAACAAACATCCATACATCCACACATCCCCACATCCATACATCCATCCAAACTTTCGCATTTATAATATTAGATATTGATTATTAGACTAGATGATGGTGAGGGAACTCCTAATTTTCCGGGATATAAAGTAGCCTAGGTCCTTACTCGGGACAAACCCTATACCATCTGTATCAAATTTCACCAAAATCAGTTGAAAAGATTAGCCATGGGTAGTAGATAGACAGACAGACACACTTTCACATTTATAATATTAGTATGGATTAAGGTAGTAAGTACTCACATCCCTATCTGCTGAGCTGTATCACAAACTGTTCCAGTATAAAACTATAGGATATGGTACTTGTATAAGTTGTGCTATAATACTTTTCAGGTTGTTTGACTACTGTTTTCTTTAGCTGTATACTGTAAAGTACACCTTATCTCTGTCATACTGTTAGGCTGCCTACAATAATTAGGCTTAGGCCCACTTGCGTAACGTTTGATTTAAATGGCTCCTAAATAAAATTAGTTAAATGTATTTAATTTCCTAAATGCATTTAACTTAAATGTAATTAAGCACGCCTTGCACCACCACTTCATTTTGAATATTTAACTAAATACGTTTAACATGTCGGTAAAGCAGTACAGTACGTTTCGTTCTACGTATTTACGGCCCAGATGTGAGAGCTTGTATTATTCTTATGCATTTTAGAAGTTGTAAGCCAAAGATATATGCGTGAACTGAACTTTATCAGTCAGTAGCATTTGGATACGGTTTTATTTGCGGCCTTTGGTTACTGGTCTGTGTTTGTTATTCTCAACTTGTGGTTCTCAAGTTATCTTGCATTGTAAGCATAGAAGATATATCTTGCTCTGGTTATAAACTTCTTTTACTGGTCGGTATTTGTAAAAATTATGTCCGAAATAGGTGGTGTTTTACGCAAACGTGCCCGTAATTTCTCGCGGGAAGAACAAATGTTATTGTGTAGTGTCATGGAGCCCTATATTCACATTGTGGAGAATAAAAAGACGGATGACATTAAACAACATGTCAAACAAAGTACTTGGCTTAAAATAACCGAATTTTATAACGCCAACACAAAGAGTGCTCCTCGTACCACGGAAAATTTGCTAGCGTGTTATAGAAACGAAGAGAAATGAACATGATGAAGAAATCCATTTTGTGCTCACTAATATTCGTCAAAATCGTCTTTTACGTTTTACAGCGCATTAAATTTCTTTATTTATTATTATTTTATCTCAATTCATAACACAAATGACAGTAATGACAATTATCTTGTCTCTGATGACAACAGCTTAAATACGTTTAGCGCCGCTAAATAGCCATTCTGGGATGTTTAAATTTGACAAGTCGCTAATTGCACTTAGCAAAAAAATTTACGTTGTGCAAGACGCTAATTGTATTTAACCGTTTAAATGCGTTTAAGATGTTTTTAAATACGATTTAAGGCTGTTACGCAAGCGGGCCTTAATGTATTAGTGTGTATCAGTAAATTTAAGGATTAAGACCATCTTGAGACCATATCCCTGCCTTGAGGTCATATTCATGCCCTAATTATAAAAATCTTTCTTTTTTAGGACAGTTATCCCCTGAGCCTGAAGTTTGGCCGCCAGCGCGCCACCACCAATGAGAAGATAGTCCTGGCCAGCATGTTCTACCCGCTGTTTGCGCTGGCCAGCCAGCTCAGCCCTGTGCCCAAGAGCTCGGGCATAGACACACTCACTGCAGACACCTTCAAGCTCTCTTGCTTCCAGACTTTAACAGGTAAATCACAGCATATTAAACAAGTACCTATGATTTGATAGATGACCTCCATGGTGCGGCACTTGTTTTATAAGTGGAAGGTCCTGAGTTTGATTCCTGACTCTGAGTTTTAAAAAAATCTAATTTAGCTTAGGTATCTAGCAGACCTAAGCCAATTTAGAAAATTTGTATTTAATTAGGTTTTTTACTTTTAGTAGAAATTCAACCATAATTAGAACCATCATAGGATTTTAGTGTGTAGCGGTAGCATGTAGATGCCCTGCCCACCTTATACCATACAAAAAACAAGACTACAATCATCCTACACAATTTACTCTAAATATATTCAGATGTTAAGTAGGTATGATTTTATAGAATTTATGCAGTTTTCAGAGGGTTATTTGGCCTTAGCGGCACTGCAATCTATTTGATCTATTGTGACTCCCTCACACGGCCGTAGCTAGGGGGGGGCACTGTGGGACAATGCCCTACCTTGAAGTCACAATGCCCTACCTTAAAAATACCTAAAACTAAGATAAATTATTATTATAATTAAATTGTTTGTTTATAGTTTGCAGAAACAATATGATCTAAATGGTATTTTTGGTCGTATCTATTTACTTGTATCACCCCACCCAACAATTAATTACTACCTTACTTTCACTCAGACGTGGATCTTTAAATCCAAATCTGGAAGTTCAACCATCTTGTTCGCTTGTCCTTCATCATTGAGGATCAATGCTCATATTCTGTCACAGAAATTATTTATCTACCAATAGCTATTGAATGTACATCACTGACCTAGAGCTCAGTGATATACATGGTGATTGGAGCCCGTGCTGCGAGGGCAGATCAATAATTATGATAATTTTTTTTACTTCCGCCCTACCTGTGACCAATGCTGCCCTACCTGAAATTCGACTCTAGCTACAGCCCTGCTCCCTCAGTTCAAATATTCTTGAGCCCCTTTAACTATACAATTGAGCTTCCAGCACTCTACTGTGCTTGCAAATTAAGCTTGAACAATGAACAGTCACAGAGAATGAACAGAGTCACACAATAATGTAACATTAACAACATTGTCTCTCATTCCAGGTGTTAAGTTCATAGTAGTGACAGACCCCAACATGCAAGGCTCAGATGTAGTACTCAAAAGGATATACGAGTTGTACTCGGACTATGCACTGAAGAACCCCTTCTATTCACTGGACATGCCCATCCGCTGTGAGCTGTTTGACACCTCCCTGCATACACTGCTGGAGCTGGTGGAGAAGTCTGGCACTTCCAATGTTTAAACAGCATACATAGTTGGAGTAATCTAATGGTTTGTCTCATCAGCGAAAATTGCAGCATAATATTTACTGCCTGTGGTAAATACAAATTCGATAGTATTTATGTGAAACTTTCTACTTAGACAATATCTGATTTCAATGCAATAAATTTTGTATAATTAAAGGCCAAATTATATTATGTGGATGTAGCCATGTTGAGAAGTCCAATGGCAATAGACAATATGATGGACAGTTGAATTAAGCCTCAATCATTGGATGAATCATGGCTAAAAATTGACATATTAATGATTAGATGAAGCCCGCAACTTTGTCCTGACTGTGATTTTTGTTATCCCCAGGGGACTTTAATTTTCCAGGATAAAAAATAGCCTATATCCTTTCCTGGGATACAATCTATCCCTGTACAAAATTTAATCAAAATCGGTTGAACAGATAGGCTGTGAAAGCGTAGCAGAAAGACGGACAGACAGACAGACACTTTCGCATTTATGAGTATGGATTTTAATTTATTGCATTAGTCTACAAATTTGCAAGTTGTATAATTTTAAGTTGTAAAAAAGTGTAAATAATTATTATTATATTAGCGAATAAGTACTATTAAAGCTGTAATGTATGTTAATGAACTTTGTTTAATTGCTATACGAAACGATACAATAACATAAGAACAAAACCCAATGGATTTCAACCATAAAATATTAGTGAAATTCATGTTCAAACGTTAAAATGTGGAGGAAATATATATTACTACTGGGATTATATATTACTACTGGGATATATTAGTTACGAGTCAAGGATGATTTCAGATAAAGATTCCAATAAAATTAAACACAGGATGTATGATAAAAAATTTATTGATATATAATCATTATCTATTATAACAATCCACTCGCCACCTCTATGTCTACCTATCTATCTTTATATTATTATTTATATTTATTTATAATCTATGTAGGTGTTCTATTCATCTGGGACAGTATGGCTAGCATTTTAAACCAAAGATCCAAGTAGATACTTGTTAAGCTTTTCTTAGGGAACCAACAGAATTGTTGGATAAGCTGAATAGAAAGGAGGTGAGTCTATGTGTACTCATCATAGAGGTACTTCCCGTTCCCTATAGCGTCGCGTTTGGTGTAGGATTTCGCCATGATGTCCCAAATAATTAAAGCACGCATTATATCGATCGCTCTTTGTACTTCTACACACAACACTCACACAGCTATTGCCTGGTTTTTGGTACGATGGGAACTCCGGGACGTATTGACTTCACACAATATATAAAATTACAACTCATGCTATTGAAACGAATCCAAAATGGCGGCGCTAACATTCCCTCCACTCGCACACTCCACATGGGCATAGTGGGTAAGTGAGAGGGAATGATTAACGCCGCCATTTTTTATTTGTTTCTTTATTCTTCTCATGAGCGTTTAGGGATTACACCAATATCTTCCTACTTCCGTTGTGGGCGAATGACAGTTAATTTTAATCGATTTCTAAAATATTTCTAAAATCACAGGTTATAAATTCGGTGAATGGACCAATGGACATACATTGTTGTACTTTACAGTAGATATTTTTTATTGCATACAATTTCTACCTAAAACCATATTATAAACTTGTAAATAAAAAGTGTTAAAAAAAGTACCTCAGACTAGAGTAAAAAAGTATAGATAGTAAGTACCACCATCGGCCAATAACTGAAACAGGTCCGCAAAGCCGATTTTAGGCCCGATTCGTGCGAATATGAGGACAAGTTACATCATAACACTTGATCCCGGAGTTCATTTAAATCCAGCATTATACATCAGCTCTGGACACCACGATTTAATTATTAATTAAAATAAAAAATTACTATTCGAAACGTCACACATTTCCGGCAAAGGACAATTTACATCAAGGACGACTTTGAGTGAGAGCGGCCCGAGCGAAGTGGGGAAGCGAGATATGTACATGATTGACCTGGTGGGCGCCTTTACAACCGAAAACTTATCGTGTAGACGCCGCGCCGTGTATAACCACAGTTTTGTGCCCCGTGTGTGTGTGTGACTTTATGAATAGCCAATTAATTTAATTATTCCATCTGATCCAGAGACTAAAGGAAAAAGAAAGACAAGACAAAACAGCTTTTTTTTTAAATGTACTACAAGTTATCCCTTGACTGCATCCAGCATCATACATGAATACAATCACAATCCTTCCAACTGGCTTATAGTCTTAACTAGATTACAGTTTCCGCAGGAGTATTATAATTTTAGCCAATGTCATAAATCGCTGGATTTACTTACAGGAACATTATTAAAGGTTCGCGGTGACTCCGTCTGTCTTTTTCCATTTAGTCTATGGCCTGTTATGTAAAACAATCTAACTATGATACATATTTGTCTAAAAATAACAATAACAACCTTTTTTAAGGTCAACTGAATGATACCCATACAATGAAAGCATTGGGGGAAAATTATTTCCAAAATATATGACGTATTTTTTTTAAATTGGAAAATAGGCTTGCGCTTGGCGACAATCATGCTATGTGCGAAGCGTCTAGGTTGGAGGTATACTCTTGGGTCCAAATTGAGTAACATTTCATAAAACTTTTGTTAACAACAAAGTTATGAAACTTGCACATCTCAACAACAGATGCTTAAGATATTATACAGTAAGTTTCAGCCATCTCTTGTCAGGTTTTTTGGTGTCAAATAAAACAATTACATTTCTCCAAGGGACTCTATTGGCTGGGCCTATTGCTCATAAAACAATCTTAATAATTCATCTTTGGGGCGTTTCATACATCAACTGTCGTAAAACAGCCAACCAATTCCGAATTTAGCTTCAAAATTCCCATAACATACAAAAAATATATTTGTGAAAGCTTTGGCAATCCAAATATATATATTTAAAGGGTTCAAACCATTGCTTATACATCGCTGTACATGCCATTCTGTCATTTCCAGGTGTTCATGCGATTTTTAAACTGTATAGCCTTTTATTAGACGGCTTCTGTGAGTTTTGCAAACGTTAAGTTTCTAGCATCAGCATCAAATGTCTACGTAACCATACAGCCCACAGCACCCTAGCGGTGGTAAAGTTTGCACCAGGTAAAAAGAGTTCTGGACGAAGTGGGAGGGATTTGCGTCTACGCATGAGTATTGCGCTTTCCTACAGCACGGAAAACTGAAGGTTTACGGATGAACCAATAGCACGCAGCATGGTCATTCCCGCGTCACTACACTCCATTCAAAAGTAGTGTGAAGCGACTCGGGAATCGATAAATCACCCACTACGCATGATAAAGATCCGAGTTCTCTTTACCTGGCACCAACTGTCGAATCGGTACAAAAATATCATCCAAGCGGCCGCAGATTATAGCCGCCGATCGCTATAATAACTTATTTAGTTAATTCTATAAATCCAAGTCTTAAAGCACTATTCTACATTAGCTCGATCCGGGAGACGCAGGGGAGGCTCCGGAACGCGCTCTACCGTACAATCTAAACCACTAATATTAAATTATGTTTAATACCGAGTAAAGTTAATATAGTATTGCATTCCACGTTAAAACACGAAGGTTGATATTAAGCAAATGCTTAGAAAATCGAGTTTTACCTTTTGGTTAACTCATGTTTTAAAGTCTATTCTCACACAGGAAGACAGAAAGAAAAGAGTTTATTGCGATCCACAGGCACAGTTATACCAATAGGGACAGAAAATTACAAGAAAATATTTGGTGTGCTGTGGTGGAGGCTGCCACAGTCTTACATAATACTTTTGTGGGGCAGAGCTGCTGATATACAAACTATTTTTATATTGCAGTATACTATATGGATAGCAATTCGATCATCTGGGACAGGTAGTCACGTTTTACTTTTTCAATTTTGAAAGATAGGGGATATTCAGGGTCCAGATTTCAACATGAGAAAAATAGTTTAATACAAGTCGCACAAAACTCTAGATCAAAATATCACTGAAATAGCTGAAATCTAGGTAGTTATTTGTGACGACAGAGTTGAAAGTCAATATTTAGAGTCCATCCTCCTAAAACCTGTGTGAGATGATGCAAAAAATTAGGAGTCAAATAAAATTTACAACTTTAAGCTCTTCCAAAATGCCTCAACAAATTGCAAACGCAAAACTTGACTTTAAATTTAACCATTTTCGCTTTTCCATTCATAAAAGTTACGAAATCCCTAGGTTAGTAATACACTATCGATTAATTAATTCATGTTCAATCTCAGTTCTTTAATTTTTATAATAATAAACCTTAATCTAACTTATATTAACCGTGGTTGACTACCGCCTCCCCTGCGACTGTAATTTTGCCAATTTTACCCCCCAATAAACTATCGGATACAGTGTCACACAAACTATAAGAACTTTATAGAGAAAAATCGTTAATGATAATAATGTCAAATGGCAGTGTATTTTTGCCTGTACGAGGAGACAAAGAATAGTGCTGTTCATTCGTTATTCATGGTCACAAAATCTTCCAATCCGTCATAACTGTTCAGCTAAGATAAAACAGGAAACTGAACTGTTATCGATGTAATCCAATAGAGAAATGAAGCGGCGCTCATCATTCCATCTCATTCGTATAAGGGTGCCTGTCCATTGAAACGGAGCGGAGCGGAGTTGTGTTGGGCGGACCAATCGGATTGTTTATCGAGTCACCTGTTAGGAATCTGTTTAGCCTGTATGACACATCTGTGCTCGGATTCACTCCGCTTCAATGGACAGGGATTCTGAGATAGAATGATTTACGCCGCTCTTTTAGATTCGTTTCTGTAGTAGCATGCTAAAATCCTCGTATACATTTTAGCCCAATGAGTTCAGCGAAAATATACAGGCAAGGTCATTTTGCGTAACCATTTGGCGTTCGTCAAATGTATTATACGCAATTCGCAACGTTCACACATTGGTGGGAACCTAGCTAATATGTCACGTTAACGTGATTAATTGTAGTTGTGTGACGCTGTAGCACAGTCTTTTCAAAGCATGCCGATTAGCGTACTCTTTTGTTGTGAAAATAAAATATATTCTGTTAATTTGAAGCCGCATCAATGCACGTTCACCCATACAGTTTTTATTTACAAGGTTTTGGATAAAATTTTCGTACTTATGTAAATAAAATAAAATTTATACAATTAATTTTCAATGCTGTCCAATTATATATTTTATTATTGCACTTCGAGATGGCACGTCGCATTGCAAACTCGTTGGCAAACATGAGTTACCCATGATCACGTATCAAAATCATTATTAAAATCCATAACTTAAAAAATAATAAAAGTAGCTAAAGTTTTGAGTAAAACACCCAAGTCTTCAACAATTCGTCCATTTCATGTGTTATATAATTCAAAGCTCAAGTATATTCAATCCAATTTTAATGTATATTTTAGTTTGTTACACACCTTTGAAATAAGGTACCTATCCTACTTAGACTAGGTTATGTGCTGCATCATTTATCGAAGACTGTCTGTGAAAATAGAGATATCAAATTTGGTATAAAAAATGCATTTCTATTTTCTATCATAGGTAGCCATTTGCTTATCAATCTGGCATCAGATGAATCCACTGGATTAACTCTATTGATGCAAATCTATTTTCTATCAATCCACAAATTATTATGCTTTTTGAGTTGTACCAATCTATAAAGTAAACTACTTTCTACACAGATCTTTGTGAAAGGAATAGCACTTATCTTAAACTGTCAATTAGGTTTAAGAATTTTTTGCAACCAAATAAGCATCTTATTCAATCAGAGTAAGGTCCTAAAGATTGATGCTAGATTGATTTTTTACAGCTGCATATGACAGAAATGCATTTGTCAAATTCAAATTTGACATCACTATTTGACACATTGTCAAGTTTACAGCAGTTGTGGGACATTTCTATCATGGTCGTTTATAGTCTGTGTGTTTATTGTTCAGTTTTATTACTAAACTAGCTGATGCCCGCGACTTCGTCCGCGTGGTTAAAGTTTTTTCGATTCCCGCGGGAACTCATTAAAATTCCGGGATAAAAAGTAGCCTATGCCCTATAATGGTGAAACACGTACTTCTTCATATTTTAACGAAAGCCCAAATGCTGTTTCATGGCTATAACTTGAGAAATTATGGACTTTCATACAAACTCTCAACCCCTATTTCACCCCTTCGGGGGTGGAATTTTGAAAAACTGTGAAACAAATATGTTTTCATTTTCAACCCGCAGCTCATATATCAAGTTTCATGGCTATAACTTGAGAAATTAAGGACTTTCATACAAACTTTCAACCCCTTTTTCACCCCTTCGGGGGTAGAATTTCGGGATAAAAAGTATCCTATGTCCTACCTCGTAGTATGGGCTCAAATCGTGCCAAGTTTCATTCGAACTCATTCAGTAGTTTCGGCGTGATGCGCGGCCAAGATACAGACAGACAGACAAACAGACAGACAGACAAAAATGAAAAAAATTACAGATTTGGCTTCAGTATCGAATAATGAGTGCCCTCCAAAAAAAATTTTCAAAATATCTTCAATGTACAGAATTGGACATGTTACAGTTTTATTATAAGTATAGATGTAGGTACAGACTATTCCTTTTTAGTTAAATATTAAACTACGAGATACAAACATAATCCTTGTTGCAAGGAACCTCCGGAGTAAAAATAAACCGCGTTGTTAACAAAATAGATCTGTTAATATGAAAACCGTTACGCTACCTATTGTAAAATTGTCATTAACATTACTATTTAATTGTATCTATTATTATTACGGTGTCATTCGCTGTGGGAAACTATGCATACATTGTGATAAATGATTTATTTATTTCACGTAGGACAACTTGTGTCACTTATGAAACGTTAAGACTCTACCAAGTGTGCTTGATACATACGTCATACGGCATACGTCTATTGAAGAGTTGAACAAGATCTGTGGCGTACAATATTGGAGAACTAGTTGTAAGACCAACATAATTTGGATTCAAAGAGTTAATAGGGGACAACTGACTAATAAGTCCTGGTATACATAACATAACAAGGATAAAATACACCAGTATCTTAAGATATATGCCATTTTTTTGTGAGGCAATAAGCAAATAGTCAAAAAACACACCAAGCATCCAAAATGTTTTGCCAAGTCAATACTATAGTCGCCCCAAAAGGTTATCTGATGGATGTTCGAGCGATAGCTCTATACCAAGTACATATGGATGCAGACCCTGACGATGCCTTGCGGTAGTACAAAGGTGAAGGGGAAACAAGATCAAAAAGTTCTTGGGCACACTCTCCGAAATATATAATCCTGTAGAATGTTAATGTGTGGCTTTTATATTATGAGATTAAGTTTCTTGTTCGTAAGTTGTTTTGCGATTTTTGGGCACGCCAAGGAAGACTAGATAAGCAGTAGTGTCTCTTCTTGTTTGTTAGTGGTTTTGCGGATTGATTGATTGGTTGGTTTGGTGGAGTTATTGGACGTCAATAAGAGTACAGTGTACCTAATTAGAATAAATAAATATTGTATTGAATTGTTCCCGCTCGGGGCACGCTAAGCAAACCTAGCTAAGCAGTAGTGTCTCACAGCTCGGGGCGCCATCGGTCAGCTAGGAGTGGTGCGCGCGTGGCCCCCACAGGCGCAGCGAGTAGTCATCTGACGCCGACACCAGCACGTCGTGGTGCGCCGGGTTCCAGGCGACGGCGTTGACGCAACGCGTGTGCCCAGGGACCACTGCGATCGGCTCCTCGCCGCTGATGTGCCAAATGTACACCTGTGGGTACCACCAGGCACCATTAGGAATATGGGTTTAATTATATACAGTTTTTTTTTAAATTATTATTTTAACTGCCACTAAACTGGTTACAATCATATTAACTTACAATAAGTAGGCTTAGGTGAAATACATGAGATTAACTTACTCGAAATGACCACAACATGCGAAAAAAAGGAACTGAAGCTATACTACTAAACAATAAACAAAATACTTAAAAAAAACTGTTAAAACGACATCGAAATGACCTTTTTACAAGCTTTTATTTAACTTGCAATATCTGGAGGTTTGAAACAGTTATCCCCAACCGATAGAGCTGAACCGATGGCTAGATAAGTGACGTCATTCTAAATCCAATATGGTGGACTCCCAAAATTTGCAGACTAGTTATTTTTTATGCATAATAAGAACTAAAAAAGGAGCGTAAATTATTATGACTGCAAATTCGATTGATCGTGAACCGTGATCGAGCGTTTTTAAATTCGAAACATTTCTGTGTGGAATGCTGGCTGTGGATGCATACACGAAATTGAGCTCTAAAACAATACAATTAAAGTTAATTTTACTTTGACGTAAATTTTATCGAAAGCTCGATGTCGGTCAATTTAATTTGCACAACAAATTATAAAACAGCGCCGTATTGTGGTACGGCGGCTCGTGCGATCCGTACATACCTTGTTGTCCTCGCTGCCGGACGCGATGAAGTCCTGGTGCGCGCCGCCGAAGCACGCGTGGATGGTGAAGTGGCCCTGCGACAGCCCGCGGAAGCGCCGCACCAGCGAGCGCGCGCCTTAACACACACCATCAGGATAAGTCTCAAGTCTTAACCCATATCTGGATCTGGCCCTTCTGAGCCTAGTCTCAACCCATCACTACGCATTTGCGCAGTGTAATGTCGTCATCAACCCTGCCGGCTAGTGAGCCGGCAGGGTTGATGACGACAACGATGATGGCTCAGTAGTGACTGAGCACAAGTCTCCTCTCAAAATGAGAAGGTTTAGCCGTAGCCGAGTGCGGATTGGCAGACTTTATACACCTTCGAGAAAATTATGAACAACTCCCGGACGTTCGGTTTACTGACGACGCGACGTTTTCCTTCACCGTGTGAAGCAAGTGATACTTATTTACTTCTTATTTTTTTTATTTTTTATTCAATTTTTTTTAGTCTCGTCAAGAAAATACGGATGACAACTCAATCAAATCAGCAACTCTTTATCAAACTTAAAAACGCGCTTCTAGTAAGGAAATTTCTATGAAATACATAGTTGTGACGTCATCAAATTTTAGTTTGACTCTATGTTTCTATGGTACTGCTGAAGGCAACTAATTCGGCCGTGGCAAAACAACCATTAAAATTTCACACTGTATATCGACATCTCTATTTGGCACACTGTCAAACTTACAGCAGAAATTTAAGTGGGACATTTCAATCATGGTCGTTTATAGTATGTGTGTTCATTGTTTAGTTTTATTACTAAATGTAGGTACAGACTATTCTGTTTTAGTTAAATGTTAAACTACGACATACAAACATAATCCTTGTTGCAAGGAACCTCCGGAGTAAAATAAACCGTATTGGTAACAAAATAGATAGAATAGTTGGCAAAGAGATAGAAGCGTATGCTGGACTCACGCGTGTCCCACAGGTGGACGCCCTGGTTGGCCACGTTGAGCAGCAGCAGAGTGTCGGCCGCGTTCAGCGTCATCGCCATCACCGCGTGCTCTTCTTGTATTCTGCAACACACACAGACAGAAAAACTAAAGACTATATTCAACATCATATCAGCGGCTTACAAACTTATGCCAATACATATAATTGGGTATTTGACAACTAGTCCAACAAATATTTTTTACTAGCTGATGCCCGCGACTTCGTCCGCGTGGGTTGAGGTTTTTCGGTTCCCGCAGGAACTTTTTAATTTTCCGGGATAAAAAGTAGCCTATGTGCTATTCCAGACTATAATCTATCTCTGTGCCAAATTTCATCCAGATCCGTTCAGCCGTTGGAGCGTGATTGAGTAACAAACATCCATACATCCATCCAAACTTTCGCATTTATAATATTTATTTGATTATGAGATGGACCATGATTAAAAGAGATTAATGGAATAATTACCTCAGTATGTTGTGCATCTTACTTTTGAAGATGTTTTTGGCGTGGATAAAATAAAGCGATATAATACTGTTTGCAAGCTTCAGACTAAAATATTTCAAGTAAAATAATTTATAAATACAAAGTTTAGGATACCCTTAGATTTCGATTTTAAATGTTTTAAAAAGAAACAATGAAAATATGTATTGATGACTAGATGATGCCCGCGACTTTGTCAGTGTTGATTTTTTTTATTCCAGCGGGAATCCCGTTAAAAAGGAGCCTTTTTTTTTTTTTTTTATCCACTACAAGTTAGCCCTTGACTGTGATCTCACCTGATGGTAAGTGATGATGCAGTCTAAGATGGTAGCGGGCTAACCTGTTAGGGGCATGGCAGTTATATTAAACCCATAACCCCTATTCGGTTTCTACACGGAATCATACTGGAACGCTAAATGTGCCTAATCCTAGTGCTAATGGAGCCTATGTCCTTCCCGGGGATGCAACTCATCTTTTTAACCGATTTTGATGAAATTTGGTATTGAGGTATATTGAATCCCGGGGAAGGACATATGCTCCTTTTTTATACCAGAAAATTGAGGAGTTCCCGTGGGAATTAAAAAAACTTATTCTACGCGGACGTTGTTGTGGGCATCAGCTAATAAGATAATAATTAAGTTATTTAGTCTTCCACTCACAGATTCCGGTCGGTGAGGTCGGAGAAGTCGTAAACGCGCACGCGATGGTGAGTGTCGGCCGCCAGCACCTTGCCGTCGGCGCGACAGGCCAAAGCGTTGACGCGCACGCCGTCCCAGTTGTTGATCAGTGTGCCCTGGGAAACATTAAGCATGAATTATAGTCATATATCTTATATTTGTCCAACCATTTATTTTACTTTTAACATAAGCACGCTTAGGGAGTGTCATAATTATTGACAGGCAACCATCGACATGGGGGGTAAGGGAGTGCACCTCCAGCTTTAGCACTCCAACTGTCAACCTCACCTGCCCGTGGTACCCCCTGCTGATTTACAAACGAGGCTCTGACGACCGATAAATGGCGGTATACCCATTTCGAACAAGCTAGACTGGACAAATGGCACAGAATTATGTATATATATATATATATATATATATCTATTTATGTTTTTGGCGCCGTCCAAGCATATTGGCTTCACGAAAGATCAGCGCTATATCCTAACAGATATAGCACATGCTGAGTGAAGACCGTTTTGGGGATCAAGTCACATTACGCGTTTCTTTTTCTTTATAAACTCTTATTTTATTATTAGTTATTTGTTGTAAGTACTTGTATTATCCCCGAATAAAGATTTTCTTTCTTTCTTTCTTTCTAGACTGGTGTCGGGCAGCAGCGAAACCAGTGCAAGCAGTCTAGCCCTGCGATCGCCAACCCACATGCCCAGCGTGGCGATTATTGGGCATAACCCTTAATGGATAGGTCACAGAACAAACAGCCCCTAGTCCCCGGCAGTCCCACTATTCCTAGCTCTGGCAGCGGCTACGGTAACGGTGGGGCAGGGGGTGTCAAGAATCTCCGGCAGAGATTCCGCTGCCAACCCCTACGACTAGACCTGGCAACATATAACGCACGCACTTTGAGGACCGACGAGAAGATTGTCGAGCTGGAAGAAGCAGTGAGCAAGTTGCGCTGGGGCATTATAGGATTGTCCGAAGTCCGAAGAGAGGGCCTCGGAGGACTCGATAATCCTGAACTCCGGCAACTTGTTTTACTACCGGGAGGGCGACCAACAGTCCCAGGGTGGTGTCGGATTCATCGTCCACAAGTCCCTCGTTAACAACATTGTACAAGTCGAAAGTGTGTCGAGCAGGGTAGCGTACCTTATACTCAGAATTACTGAACGGTATTCGCTGAAGGTTATACAGGTTTACGCACCGACCTCGGCACATCACGACGAGGAGGTAGAAGCTATGTATGAGGATATTTCGAAATCCATGCATGCTTCGAACACCTATTACAGTGTTGTGATGGGGGATTTTAACGCAAGACTAGGCAAGAAAAGCGGCGCAGAGTTGAACGTGGGTCAATTTGGGTTTGGGCGAAGGAACCACAGAGGCCAAATGTTGGCCGACTTCATGGAGAAGGAAGGCCTCTTTATGATGAACTCCTTCTTTGAGAAGCGGCCGCATAGGAAATGGACATGGATGAGCCCTGACGGTTCTACGAGGAATGAGATCGACTTCATCATGTCGACCAAGCGGCACATATTCAGTGATGTCTCTGTAATCAACAGGGTGAAAACCGGTAGTGATCACCGTATGGTAAGAGGTACACTGAATATCAACGTAAAGCTGGAAAGGGCCCGACTGATGAAGTCTACGCTCCGACCTACTCATGCTCAAATCCAGAATCCCGAGAGCTTTCAACTCGAATTGCAGAACCGCTTCGCTTGCCTGGAGGATTGCGTTACGGTGGATGAATTAAACAACAGGCTGGTGGAAACTGTCCATACGGTACGGTCGAAATTCTTCAAGACCCGCCGTACGAATAGACCGAAAAAGTTCTCAGACCACACCCTTAAGCTCATGGGGGAGAGACAGGAAATGAGACTGCAGTCTTCAGCGGATGCGTCTGCCTACCGGCAGATTAATAGACGGATTTCTAAATCACAGACACGTGATTTGCGACACTTTAATACCGAATATATTAAGGAGACCATAGAGCAGAATAAAGGCTCAAAAGTGTTCGCAAGAAATCTGGCTATTGGTCAAAGCCAGTTGACGCGGCTGAAGACCGACAGCGGTAGCCTCATTTCTTCTAAGCCTGAGTTATTGGGGGAGGTTGAGAAATTCTATGGACAGTTATACACCTCAACACAGAAGCCAGTTGAAAATTTGGCTAAAGATCCAAGAGCCAAATTGACCCGACACTATACCGAAGATATCCCGGACGTCAGCCTATACGAGATTAGTATGGCTCTCAAACAGCTTAAAAACAACAAAGCGCCGGGTGATGACGGAATCACCGCAGAACTCCTGAAAGCGGGTGGAAGACCAATACTTAAAGTCCTTCAGCGATTGTTCAATTCCGTCATTCACGAGGGTACAACGCCAGAAGTGTGGCACAGGAGCGTGGTGGTTCTCTTCTTCAAGAAGGGAGATAACACCTTATTGAAGAATTACAGACCCATCTCGCTTCTGAGTCACGTCTACAAGTTGTTTTCGAGAGTCATAACGAATCGTCTCGCTCGTAGGTTCGACGACTTCCAGCCTCCCGAACAAGCCGGCAGCCTGATTACGTAAAATTTGCAGTAGCGACAGCAGTAGCAATGCGACAGCAATCACTACGAAATCGGTCGCAAAACGTCACTAGAATTCGTATTACGCAAGCCGATCGCACGTCTATTGCTCGCCTGCCGCAAAATGCACTTTTCATGCACTTTTGCTATCGATAGCCGCTGTTAAGTAATACAAAATTGCCGTTTGACAGCAGCGATCGCGAGATTTACGCCTGTCGCAAACCGGTCGCGAGATACGTAATCAGCCCGCGGGTTCCGAAAAGGTTTTAGTACCGTAGACCACATTCATACGCTGCGGCAGGTTATACAGAAGACAGAAGAGTATAACCAGCCACTTTGCTTGGCGTTTGTGGACTACGAGAAAGCCTTCGATTCGGTGGAAACTTGGGCAGTGTTGAGGTCTCTACAGAGATGCCAAATCGACTACCGGTACATCCAGGTGTTGAAGTGCTTGTACGAAAACGCCACTATGTCAGTCCGTATACAAGACCAGACTACGAGACCAATCCGATTGCAGCGAGGAGTGCGTCAGGGAGATGTTATCTCTCCGAAGCTGTTTACCGCTGCGTTGGAAGACGTCTTTAAGCTTCTGGAGTGGAACGGACTCGGCATCAACATCAATGGCGAGTACATCACACACCTGCGGTTTGCCGACGATATAGTCATTATGGCAGAAACTCTGGAAGACCTTAACACAATGCTCAACGACCTCAGCAGAGTCTCTCAACAGGTGGGCCTAAAAATGAATATGAGCAAGACGAAGATCATGTCCAATGCACATGTTCAGCCCCACCCAGTGTTAGTTGAGAACACTGCACTCGAAATTGTTGAGGAGTACATATACCTGGGACATACAGTCCAGTTAGGTAGGTCCAATTTCGAGAAAGAGGTAAACCGCCGAATCCAACTCGGATGGGCAGCGTTCGGGAAACTCCGCGACATCTTCTCGTCCAAAATCCCTCAGTGCCTGAAGACAAAAGTCTTCGAACAGTGCGTGTTGCCAGTGATGACTTACGGCTCCGAAACATGGTCGCTAACTATGGGCCTGATAAGAAGGCTCCGGGTCACTCAGCGGGCGATGGAGAGAGCTATGCTCGGAGTATCCCTGCGTGATCAAATCAGGAATGAGGAGATCCGTAGGCGAACCAGAGTAACCGACATAGCTCGAAGAGTCGCCAAGCTCAAGTGGCAATGGGCGGGGCACATAGTTCGTAGAACAGATAGGCGTTGGGGTCCCAAGGTGCTCGAATGGCGGCCTCGCACCGGGAAGCGCAGCGTTGGGCGACCCCCCACTAGGTGGACGGACGATCTCAAGCGTGCAGCTGGGAGCCGCTGGAAACAAGCGGCACAAGACCGTGCTCTGTGGCGATCCATGCAGGAGACCTTCGTCCAGCAGTGGACGTCTATAGGTTGAGACGACGACGACGACGAACCATCGACAAAAAAATGCAATACTCCATAGACGCATATCGTTTTTTACAATAGTGAAGCGATGTGAACTATTCTCTTATCCAATATTTCGTAACACGTATACTCATCCAGTAATATTACAATTAGTATGACTTTCCTTTTCAAAATAGTCACTAGCTTTCTTGATAGTCCTTTATGCACCAATCATTTTTGGCGATGGATGGTTTCTATGACCTGAAGGATTCATGTACATTTACTGTAGGTACCTACTGTTATAAATGTGTATAAACTATTTATTTTAATACATATACTCATTAATTTAAACGCGTATACTTAGTCATTTAAACGCTTGGGTATGTTTATAAAACAATAAAGAATTGTTGAGCAAAGATTAATATCAATGTGTCAAATTGATTAAAACATCTTCATAAAGAAAGTCGATTGTTATCAAAAATCGAATCAGAACATCATTGAACCGAACTGCCAAAAGTAAAATAAATGGTTGGACAAAATATAAGGTATTCAGTCACTTTGAAAGTTTGAATTTTATGTTTTTTAGGGATATTAAAGTCCAAATGCACTGGGTTGTTTAATTTGCTCTAAAATGATCACTCGGTGTGCACTAATGGTGGTGGTTGGTTGCTCACGTCCAGCGAGCAGTGGTAGAACTGTCCGCGCGCGCCGCCGCACACGAACTTGTCAGACGACGCGTGCCACGACACCGCCGTCAGCGAATCCTCTTGTGAATGCGTCATCTTCAGGTGCAGCTGCTCCGTCTGACAACAACACACACCACTCACAAATACTGGATAGAAGCAGGCGTTACTTTGCGGAAGTCCATGATAATGAAAGCACTAGAAGTTTAATTCGCTATAATCCGCGACAATAGGTAAATCTATGTGGTACAGTGTGTATCCCGCACTTATAGCCCGCGATATTCACCACACCACAGAAATCTTCCAAATTAACATACGTTGAGAATAATTTTATGTGCATAAAAACATACATAAATTATTCAAGAAAAAAAGTGACTGTCATAATGTTTATACAAGAAATAAGAATAAAATTGTAGTTTCCGCTTCTAGACTTTGTAAAATTAGTAATTCATTTGTTGATAACAGTATACGTTTTTATAATAAACTCCCAGAAGACATAATATTGGAGATGTCTCTCAACAAGTTCAAAGTTTTTATAAAACGTAAACAATTTAAAAGTGTAAATGTTATAGTGTAAACTGTAAAGGATTATTTGTATCTTTTAGACTGTTGAAGTTTACGTAAATGACAAAAGAGCATGGATTTGACTCGCTCCAGCAATGCTAAGGACAGCGGTTACTTCTAGCAGTTAATCTACACATTAATGAAATTGTAAATTAATTTTTTCAAAAGAGCAACTGCAGAGTTTCTTGCTGGTTCTTCTCGGTAGGAATGGAATTCCGAACCAGTGGTAGATTCACTCGACGATTGAAAAGCACGTGTAAAAGTTTATTTGAACAAAAACATTTGAATTTAGAATTTTATAACAGTAATAAAGTATATTCACGTGAATGGAGTCGTTTCTAAATGAACCTCTTACCTTGACTGGCGAGGGCGTTTAGACAACCAGGGCCGTAATCAACAGCTAGAGTACTCACCTCCATGTTCCATATCCAGAGGTCGGGGCAGTCTTCGGGGCCCGCGGCGATGAGGTAGCGGCCGTCGGGGCTCCACGATAAGTACGACACGCCGTACGAGTGCCCGTCGAGCGACTTTCTGGAAACCAACATAACACCGTATAAATCATTACGACGTAGACACACGTAATACTCAATTATGACATAGACATTCGCTAAGAAAGGATTTTGGAAATTCAGCCCCTAAGGGGGTAAAATAGGGATTTCAAATTTATGTAGTCCATGTGGACGAAGTTGTGGGCAGAATCTAGTTTAATATAAAGGACGTACCTGAAGGACAGTCGCTTGGCGACGGGGTCGAAGTCCCATATCATGACGGTATTATCCTTGGAGCCGGACGCCAGCTTGGAGCCATCCGGCGACCACTTGCAGTACCACACCTCGTCGCAGTGCTCGTTCAGAACCTGCGTTCACAACATATTATGCTAATAACACTGGTGCTCTGGTCGAGACGCATGGCCATCGATTAATTTAACGTGAAACGTTCGCGGACTTCTTCAGGGAAAGTTCCTAAGAGTTACAGAGCCTAAAAAAGGGCCCACGCTGTCTTTCAGTGCCTTTGTCTATCAACTGTGTTTTTGTGGAATCAAAGTCGATCACAAACGCTAAAGTAATGGAATAATTGAACTTTAAGTTTTGAATAGCAGGTATGGGAGGAGGAAAATTGTTCCAACACTTAGTAGCAACCTTTTGATGGATGGTTTGGTATGGCGCCGGGGCGGCGGTACACGCCACCGCCCCGGCGCCATCAGCTGCGAAGGGCGCGCTCACCTGCAGCGAGTGTATGGGGAAGTGGTCGGGCGAGCAGTGGTGGTCGGCCAGCAGCGAGAAGGGGATGTGGTCGCTGGTGGCGGGCGGCGCGGCGTGGAAGCGGCAGCGCGCCGCCTGCTGCGCCGCCGCCTGCGCTAGCAGCGCGCGCAGCCGCCCCGGCGCCATCATCAGCGCGGGCGGCAGCACGGCCTGCACGCGCGCCAGCACGGAGGCGCGCGCGGGCGCGGCGCCGGGCCAGTGCGCGCGCGCGCGCAGCTCGGCCGCGTCGGCGCACATCATGAGCGCGGACAGGCGGTGCACGCGCGGCGTGTCATGCTGCAGCGGCGTCAGCTCGTTGCGCAGCACGTGCAGCGCGTCCAGCACGCGCCCCGCCTCCAGGTGCTCCAGGTACTTCTGCTCTAGCACCACGAACTTCATCTCCTGCCAGAGAGGGAGCCCCACATCAGAAATTGCAAGATTGACCCAGTTTCATTGGACCATAAACATTAGAATGTCTTGTAACTAAGAGTAAGATGTATCACACGTGTAGTATATAACTCACGGCGAGGTTGTGCGGCTCGACGCGCGGCTCGTGCTGCAGCAGGTCGTGCAGCGCGCGCAGGTCGTGGTCGGCCTTGGCCCAGTCGCCGGCCAGCACGTGCGTGCGGAACGTGGCCGCCGCCGGGTGCTCCAGGTGCAGCCCAGACTCCTCCATCAGCAGCGCCGCGCTGCGTCTGCGCACCACAACCACCATGAGTATATAGTACCACCACAGCACAAGTATACAGAGTGAAACTTAATGGTTTCCTGTTTCTAATAATTTTTTTAAATTAAATCCATTGTGCCTACTACTGAAAAAAATTAATTTCACTGCGGGAAAATAATCACTACATGTATATTCAGGGCTGGGTTAGTGACTATACAAATGATAGACCAAGCTAACCATGGCAGTTGTTGCACCTAAAGCCCCTAGAGGTAATTAATAAACGTAAATAATAATGACTTACTTAATAACAAGTTATGAAAATGATTGAATTAATCACTATGCAATAATAATTACTCAACAATTTGCTAATTTATTTCAATTGACTTGCGCACCACTATTTCACAACATTTACACCTGATTGATGAACTTGGACTTAAGAAGCTGTAATAGTATAGTGGTTTAGACTCTTGGCTTCCTATTCAGGTGGTCAGGAGATCCATCACCAGGCACATGGACTTCTTTTTATCCTAGAAAATTTAAGAATTCCCCTAGGATACAGTTTAGTAGTAGGACAGATAATATTTGATCCCTGGAACATAATTTTGGATCCTATTAGGGTTCAAAATATAAACATGAATATTATGGAAGGTCATTGCTTTATCACTAATTTAAATATCTAGACAGAGCTAAAATCTCTAATTACAAGGATATTCAGAGGAAAACCTTGCAAAAGATATTTATGTTTGCAAGTAGGTACATGTTAACATAACTTTCTAACTATGGTATATTTGGATTTGCTTATCAATAAGGCCTAACATTATTAATAAGTAAGAACCTCAGGCCTTATTTGGAACTACACATAAATTATAAACACCAGATTTTTCTTGTGGCATAAGAACAAAGAGCTTGTTTTGAAGAGTATTGTTAGCAGACACAGAGCTGATCATCTTGAGTTCTTGGTTCATTGTACTGAATCAAAAAAAATTAAAGCAAACTTGCAACTAAGCCGCTCTACCTTACCAGGTGAGAACGGGTGATTAGGCAGGATGATCTATTTAGAAGTAGTGTAGTTTTTGTTTGCAAACGTAACTCATGGAGATGCAGATCACAGCATAAGGAACTGCTCGGAACAAGGGTCCAACTATGTAAGAACAGCTGTCACACTTTGTTTACAAACATGGGCTGTACAAGTGGTGGGTCTCAGGCAATACTCACTCGAGCCCCACGGAGAGCAGGTGCTGGCCGATGAGGCGCACGATCTCCTGGTCGGTGGTGTCGAGCGCGCGCGCGGCCACATCGCCGTTGCGCGCCTCGCCGTTGACGTGCGCGCCGTTGGTGCACGGCGCCTGCATGGCGGGCGACAGGCGGCGGCTCCGCTTGCGCGGCGGCCGGGGGCCCTCGTCCCCGCTGTCACTGGAGGCCAGGCTGCCCCGCTCCGCGCAGCGAGCTCGCGCGCCTCCCGTCACGATGAGCGCCGCATCGGCCGAGTCGCGGCGTGACGTCACCGCTGCCTCACCGCAGTTCCGAGCAACCGCAACACTCAATGCACCATCTCCCTTTGTTCGCACCTCTGCCCTTCTCGATTGTTCCCCCGACCGAAACCCTTTGTCTCCACCGAATCCGACTGGGGCAAAGTCAAGGTCAAATATAGCACGGGACGCACGTATAGGAATTGCTGTTCGAAGCGTACACAAAAATCAGCTGAAAATGAAACGACAGCTGTCTAATTCTATGCTATTCAACATCGCCCTTCTTGTTTCCGTTTGGGGTGACGTTCGTACTTCGTGTGTCGCTCGTTCGCGCATCGGCTCGAAGTCGAATCGTGATTCGTGTGCACTGCAATGACCTCAAAATAAAAACAACTGTGTCATGCTAAACGGCACCTTAGTAGCATACAACAAAACACACATTACCTATGGGGTAATGGGCATTAAAATGTCGAAATCTGGCGAAATAGGTAGTACCACTCAAATGCAAAATGACACCACTTATCACAGTAGCCAATAGCACAGATGAAATGGAACGTAACGCAACAACAAATATCCAATCTCCTATGAAATTATTTTTAAATTCAAATACTGTTAGCCCAGGCATGTACTTATCGTATGTAACATCTGTATATTATCACGAATTCCAACAGTAAAAAGTAAAAACAATATTTTGTAAAGTCATTCAAACCAATGCACTGCATGTATTGAAACGTAACCGAATTAAACAAAGACAAAATGACACTTTGATGGGTGCGTTCCGAAATACACTGCGAGCACTGTAAGGTGTGACGTCAATTCAGTACACTGCAAAGCCGTTCCTTTATAGATAAGTATACTATTACTGGGTACTGCTTAAAACGGAACGCAGTCAGCACTGAGACAAACACTGAGAGCACCTTACCTCGAAAACGCCAGTGCTCACAGTTCAAAAATGGTGTCGATTAATGACGTCATATATTTCCCGATACTGCGGCAGTTTATTGTCAGTCTTAACGGAACGAATTTCTCCACAGTAAAGAGCACTGAACAGTGCTCTCAGTCTATAACGGAACGCACGGAAAGACATTTTTCCACAGACATCTTCTGGTTTGTACGTCTGTGCATTTTTCTAACAAAAACCGAACTGACTCAAAAATCAATGTCATTAATTTTATTCACTAAAAATCATTTGCTAAAAACAAACAATATAAACTATAGTCATTCTAGGTGTTTAGGTACGCAAGCGTTACTCACAGGCGTTACTATAGTAATTTAAATAAGGCTGAGACTACATTTAAAATAATATATTCTAGTACGTACTCTAACCCCCCTGCCACACACTGCCCGAGTGACGTGGGAAGTAGCGTGGGACGGAGGCAGAGACGTCGTGTGGCAACGATACTCGCCATGCTCTCGCCACGCTCCTCGTCCTCGCGCATCGCTCCCTGTTTTGTCGGTTTTTTGGGCGCGAGTCAAAGGACTGGCGATATGAGCGCGAGAGAGCTGCCACACACTGCCCGCTACTCATTCGCAATCAAGCGCTCGTAGCAGAAGCACGCGCAATCATGCCGTCGCCGCCGCCGCCAGCCGATGTTTTATGTTTTAAATATATTATGTTGGTACCTATACCTACATTATGATGCCCGTGACTTCGTCTGCGTGAATTAAAAAAGTTCCTGCGGGAACTTTTTAATTTGCCGGGATAAAAGTAGTCTATATTGTGTTATTTCAGACTATAATCTATTGATGCCCGCGACTTCGTCCGCGTGGATTGAGGTTCTTTGGTTCCCGCGGGAACTCTAATTTGCCGGGATATAAATTAGCCTCTATGTTATTCCATAAGTATATTAGTATAGAGAAGCTTGTTTTTTAAAAGTACTAGCTGATACCCGCGACTTCGTCCACTTGGAATAAGTTTTTTTAATTCCCACGGGAACCATTGATATATTAACTCTAATTTTCCGGGATAAAAAGTAGCCTATGTCGATCTCCGAGTCCTAAACTATACCCATGCAAAAAATCACGTCGATCCGTTGCTCTGTTGCGACGTGATTGAAGGACAAACCAACAAACAAACACTTGGTAGAGGGGATGAAAGTCAAAATATATGTACTTAGTTGTAATTCATTAAACGCGTAGTCTGATTTCATTCATTCTTTTTTGTTCGAAAGTACGTACTTACCTACTTTAAAAATTGATCTGTAAAAATTTCAAGGTCATTGGGTTTGTAGTTTAGAAGCATTGATGTAGAATTTTAGTAGTATGTTTAGAAGTATCGAAACTATCATTATACACAGCAATGAACGTCCAAAATAACTTGAAGCCTATAATGTGTTATTTTTTGCATGGGTTGGTATACCTAATTGAGGACCTGGCCCCTTATTCTCTAACTCAGTGGCTATCAGAAAATGAAAGACACTGACATATTTATTATCCATTGAATGTTCGCTATGAAAATGTTATTATTACTTCATAGCAAACCTTCAATGGATAAAAAATATATGTATGTACTTTTTTCCCGGAGTGTATGTTTAGGCACACAATGGGGCAAATAAAACACTAACTTTAGCAATTAGTGTTTTTAATGTTTATCCGTCGATGGATGTAAAACGAATGAAATTGCATAATTAATAAAGTCAAGTACAGTGTTGACAAACGCCTGTTAAAGTTTTAGAGCAATTATTGTATGTGATAAACTAGTGTTCCGAAGTGGCCAGGCGTCTGCGCCGGAACACGTTGCAATAAGGAGTTCCCGTGGGAATTTAAAAAAACTTATTCCACGCAGACGAAGTCGCGGGTATCAGCTAGTTTATAATATTAGTATGGATTTTGAGCTTATTTTTTTTTTATAATTTAATACATTTATATAGTTCAGTTTCAACATCCATTGTGTGTTACGTGTAGCAAGTGCAAATGACCTAGTGCGGAGCGTCGCGATTAATCGCGCAAGGAGAGCTGTGTGTGGCCACGGAGGGCAGCAACGCGGCAGAGCGAGGGCGTGCTACGCGGCAGCGCAAGGAGCATAGTGTAGCGGAGGCATAAGATTCTAGGTACCTTTTTAAACTTTGAAATAATGCCACAGCGTTGCCAGTATGAAATGTATGTAATTCGTACTTTTTGGGTCAAAATCTAGGCACGACTGTTGTTTATAATATGGTACGTACAGATTACAAAGATAAAACATACATAACAAAATATATTATAGAACTGAGTATATTAGGATTTTTTATAGTATGTACTGAAAAGTGACACAATGTTATAAACGAATCCATACTAATATTATAAATGCGAAAGTGTGTCTGCCTGTCTGCTACGCTTTCACGGCTCATTCGTTCAACCGATTTTGATGCAGGAGTAGGTCGTATCCCGGGGAAGGACATAGGTTACTTTTTATCCCTGAAAATTAAAGAGTTCCCGCGGGAATCAAAAATCATAATCCACGCGGAAGAAGTCGCAGGAATCATTAAGTAGATCATTGTTATTTGAACATGTAAACGAAAATATTTTTAAAATATAGAACCGAAAAACGGAACTATATTGCGCATCGAGACCGAATCGTGGCGTGTAGCGGATTTTCCACATCAAGAATTTTTATTCTTATGAGGATGTTTAACTACAAGAATATTATACGTATATCACAAATCTGACAAAGACGTCGTTTTATCATAAAATATGCAAAAGTGTTTGTGTGTTCTTCAATTACGTCGCAGCGGAGCAACTGATTGAGTATAATATTAGTATGACTAGCTGATGCCTACGATTTCGTCACGTGGAAGGTTTTTTTAATTCCCTCGGGGACTTCAAAATTTTCCGGGATAAAAAGTAGCCTATGTCTTCAACTATACCTATGCAAATATCACTTCAATCCGTTGCTCTGTTGCGGCGTGATTAAAGGACAAACCAATAACACATTTTTTCATTTATAATATTAGTACCTACGATTTTCACCATTTTGTCTGGTGGGAGTTACAACACAAGTCTTATAAGTGTACATATTAGATAAGGTATTTGTACCTTTTCAGCCTTATTCGTAGAATTCGCCACATTTCATCTGGCAACTCTTTAATGTCATTCTCAAATCGTGATTCGTGTCAACTGTCATTTGAATTTGGCCGAGTGGTGACTGGCGAGTGCCCAAAATAGAAGTCGAATGTTTTCACTGATATTTTAGTTTATTATCGATTTACAAGCAATGGAAATATTAGTATTAAAATATATTTTACTCTTGTACATAGTAGTGGAACCAACGAATCTTCAACTTCTCATTAATGTGAAGAACCAGGCGCGTAAACAAACCCATTGTTTTTAATTGGATTTTATTGGGTTTAGGCCTTTAATTTGCTTCAATACTTGCAGGGTGGTGATGTTATACAGGAGAACATAACGGCGAACGTCTCTGAAGACACGGTAACTCTGGAATTCCTACGGCTTGACGGTGTTTACGTCTCTCAACTTGTCGACTTTACTAATGTGAGTTGCGTACCTTTTAATAATGCGATATCTTTGTCCTTCAATCATGCCGCGACGGATTTTTGTATGGACGTAAGAAAAATGTATAGGTACAGGTATCATCTAGTACTTGTATAATTATTTAAAAGACATTCACATTGAATCTTTTAAATAATAATATTATATTCTATATTAACTTCATTAGGTATTTGTACATTAAAATCGAAAAACCAATTTTGGTTTAATTTGATACTGGTAGGATGTAGAAGAAAATCCTAACTAATATTATGATAAAATATTATGTGAACGTGATTTTGTTTGTTTCTTTGTGATGCTTTCATGGCCCATCTTTTCAACTGATTTTGATACAGACAGGTTGTGTCCTGTGGCCCTTCCACATAAAATAAATTAAAAAAAAAAAAAAAAAAAAAAAAAAATAGCCTTTATTCTCCGATCAATCATTCCTAAAACTAAGTTCCTATGCTAATATTAATTAATTTTATGCTATTTAACTTAATCTACATAATTAATTAAAATTAATAACACCAGCACTAATTTATATTTTGATCAGGTTGTCCTCCTTTGACATAGGCCTCCTCTAGAATTCGCCATTTTTCTCTGTCGAGTGCTAATCTACGCCATCCCTTTGGTAGGTCATCTTCCCATCTTCTTTGTGGCCGTCCTCTTGCTCTCTTCCCATCTCTGGGGTACCATGATATGACCTCTTTGGTCCATTTTTCTTTCGGAGATCTAGCCACATGTCCAATCCAGCGCCACTTGAGTCTCTTAATTTTCTTTGATACATCTGTCACGCCTGTTATTTTCCTAATTTTGGTCAGTCTCCATTTATCTAGCATTTTTTTGTGCAGCATGCTTCTCTCTATCCCCTGTTGGCATACCTTTAGTTTTTGAGCGTGAGTCTTCGTCAGGCCCCACGTTTGGCACCCGTAAGTAAGTATTGGTAGGATGCATGTGTTGAATACTTTACGTTTAATTGGCATTGGAGTGTTTTTGTTCTTCAATATTTCTTTCAGCGACCAGTAACGAGCCCAGGTGTTATTTACTCGTCTTTGCATTTCTTTGTCCATCTGCAAGTTTGGTGCAATTATTTGGCCTAAGTAGATGTAGTCATTCACATACTCTATATCATGGTTCTTTACATTAATTTTTTGTTGATGTCTATTGGTCATAACCTTTGTTTTAATTGTATTCATTGTCAGACCTGCTTTTTGGCTCTCTGTTGCTAATTGTTCAAGCATTACTTGTAGGGTGACTGGGTCCTCGCTAAAAAGTAGCCTATGTGGCCCTTCCACATAGGCTACTTTATATCCTGGAAAATTAAGGAGTGCCTGCAGGAATTTAAAAAAACTTAAGCCAGAGTCACCCAGGCAAAGTTGCAGGCATCATCTAGTTCCTGAATAAGTTGTTATTGTTTATGTCGGTGCAGGAGGTGGAAGCCATGAAGGTTGTAATACCTGGAGAGGAGGAGCTTGGGCAGTCGGGGCACCAGGTCCTGTGCTTCCTCACACACGCTGCACAGGCTGACTTTATTGCACCCGATGCTATGGCTAAGCTGAGACAGGTAACTTTTTTATTCCACTACACGTTAGCTCCTGATTGCAATCTCACTAAGTGATAATGCAGTCTAAGATGGTAGCGGGCTAACCTGTTAGAGGTATGGCAGTTATACTAAATCCATACTCCTAATTGGTTTTTAGTTTTTACACTACAACATATCAGAACGCTAAATCACTTCACTGCACAATATCTTTGTTAATAGGGTGGTAATTAGCCATGGCCAAAGCTTCCCACCAGGCCAAATTACATATTAATTCTCAAATTGACTCAAGACCTCCCACTAATTATTGTAACACTCATTATTAAGTGCTCATTACTGCCCCAAAGAAGTAACATGCAGTTATAATTTTGATTTGGCTCATTCAAAATATTATGCTATTGACATAAGGTATTTTTAATTAACATTATTTTTGAATTATTAAATATTAACAGAAAAACCCGGGAACAGTGCGAGTAGCAGAAGAAGATAAAGGCTGGCGACAGACCACAGCCACTGCGTGGGCCGGGCGTGCCACTGGGATGCTGTCACCGGCCGCGGCCAGGCACTGTGCAGCTGCCAGGGACAGGGTTTATATACGCTCTGCTGACCTCACTAGGTGGACACCTAGAGCTGGTAAGATGATGTCTGAGAGTGTGCCACTGGACTCTAACTTTGGTGCCTTCAACACACTGCGTAAAATTCAAATATGCTTAAAATTCACATTAAAATTTTTTCTTGGCAAACAAGCTAAGAATCAATTTACAAAATTATGAAAGGACAATATTAAAACTAGTTCAAGAACTGCTAAACTTATACACATTGTGATTGCAGGGGTGGAGCCTTCCTCATTCTCATCTGAAGTGATACCGTTTCCCCCTCAAGCCCTCACCTCCGACGCAGCAGAGGGCAGCCCTGCAGTAAGCGTGTGTGTAGCTGAGACTGATACATCTAAAGAATGTATCTGTCATTTAGAGGTGAGACTGACAACCTTAGATTCATCCAAGTAGAAATTATATGCTTCTCTTTTAACATAGCAGGTAATTCATGGCATTAATATTTCTGGTATATTGTGATATGTTAGAGTTATTGGTCTAGATTCTAGTATAAGCAAACTTCATTATTGGCAAAAGTATTGGCAAAATTCATTGAGATTGGTCCAGGAGTACGTAATGATTCATAAAGATTATGAAACTAAAAAATTAGGCTCACAATGCTAAATTTGTGTTAAAATATTGTTGTGAAGTTTAGTTTTTATGGAAATATTACTTTCAGGTGTGTGTAAACTGGTACCCTTGTGGTCTGAAGTACTGCAAAGGCAAGCCACAAGGAGGCCTTAGCTACAGATGTGGCATCAAAACCTGTCACCGCTGTTTCCGCTACCACTTCTATGTGCGGCGCCGGGACACCTGCCTCAACTACATGTGACCCCACGCTCGCCCGCCCAGCCTCCAGGGCTTCTCTCTGTGCCAATCTGTGCATCTAGTCACTTTCATTTTAGCTTTGTTGCATTTTTATAAAACTAAGACTGTGGACAGTATTTTTTATTACTTACATTTGTAAATATTTTGCTAGAAAGGTGTATTGTAAAGCTAAGAATAAACAATTGTTAATTTTCTACTCATTTTTTGCTTTATTTACACAATAATATTACCTAAGAAACTAACTTTTGCATATTATTTTCATACTACTTCTTGGTCAACCTGAGTTGTGGAAAGATTTACAGTTTAGCTTTTTTTATTTGATTTTGTATCAGACTTCATACTTCACGAGAAAGAATTGGCAGACTGATTGCCTTATCACCTGAATAAGCAGTGTTAAAGAAGTGTTATTTTAGTCTAATGGCATCCAGGAAATGGTTCGTGACGGTTCTTCCGTAGTACAAATTGTATTTTTCTTTCCATGTCTTCATTGTAGATGGCTTTGCACTTTTCATGGTTTATTCTCCGTCTTGTCTGAATAGAAAACACATTAATTATCCATACTATATAATAAATGCGAAATTGTGTCTGTCTGCTACGCTTTATCGGCCTATCTTTTCGTCCGATTTTGATGTAATTTGGTATAGAGATAGGGGCTGCATCCCGGGGATGGACATATGCCGTTTTATCCCGCAAAAAGGAATTCCCGCGGGAATAAATTAACATATGTAATTAACGCGAATGAAGTCGCGGACATCATCTAGCATTATGTAAATTTAAGTTCCATTAATATTTCACAAGAGCTTCAATACCTGAAAAGGTTTCTCGTAATATCTGGTAAGTCTATACTGCTCCAAAATACCGTCTTTGCCAAGAACTCTGTTGATAAGCCGGCAAGCATCTTCTACATTATTGTTCTTAACAAATACTGTACGTGCGATGAACGAAGGATGTCTGTTTCCCAATAATCTTAGTGTTAGGAACATTTTAATTATTTACACCGAGATTATTTAGAAAACTTACATATTTTAGGTTATTTTTCTGTGACATTACCTAATTGAGCATTATTTATTGGCACTTGACAACTTGCAGTTATGTTATTCGTCTGTGGTTTTAACTTTTTTAATTGGCAGTTTTACGGTTTTGGAGTCTTGTTTCTAGGGTTCGTAACCGACTTTTTAGTTACCTCTATGTATGAATAATAATATAAAGAACGTCGATGTTTGAAAACTGCCGAGCGATCGCGTAACTTCTGCATCAATCATTGTTACAGTATCAATTGTTGTAATTGGCTGAATTTATGGCATTCTTGCTGCGTCAATGGATTATGTCCAATAGTGGAAGAGTGTTAACCAATCAGAGGTGATTGCGATGTATCAATGATTGATGCAGAAGTTACGCGATCGCTCGGCTGATAATTAAATGGATCGACAACATTCAGGTACAATTTGCTATTAATGCCTGTCAATGACCTTTAATCAAAGTCAATGACCTATGATGCCGGTTGATTGGTATAACAAGCCCGCCCGGCCTGAGAAACCGGCATGCTCTTTTTTCATGACATTACAAATCAATCTGGACACTGTCATTTTTAAAACGTTAATTTTGTAATCACAGCTAAATAAAAGATATATAATTATCATAAGTTAATTTATACTTATAACTTATTATTTATCAGTAATCGATTTCGTTATTAAGACACAAAACAGAATGGCGAACGATAGCGATGTAAAGTCGATCATGTCGATATCATCCCGGTCGGATGTAAGCACGGTCCCTTTATCTCGAATGCGCTGGCGGAACGCTCCTCTGCACGAAAGATGTTCTATGGCAGAGATGGTGAAGATCAAAGAGGTATTTCAAGAGGCATACAGAAATAAATTGATGCCCGAGGAATTCAGAAGAATGTTGAGGACGCTGCTTAACGTAGAGTACGATGATGAAGAGTTTAATATACTGTTCATGAAGGTACTTAACTCCTAACATTTTTATATATATTCCAATTTTTCATGCTCGCTTCCTTCGTCACAGTTTTTAGGGTTCCGTACCCAAAGGGTAAAAACGGGACCCTATTACTAAGACTCCGCTGTCTGTCTGTCTGTCTGTCTGTCTGTCTGTCTGTCTGTCTGTCTATCTGTCTGTCTGTCTGTCTGTCTGTCTCCAGGCTGTATCTCATAAACCGTGATAGCTAGAAAGCTGAAATTTTCACAAATGATGTATTTCCGTTGCCGCTATAACAACAAATACTAAAAATTAAATATATATATATATTAAGGGGGGTCCCCATACAATAAACGTGTTTTTTTCGTATTTTTTTGCTCAATATTAAAAACGGTAACAGGTAGACGGTTCAAATTTTCACAGAATATTAACTTGTATATTACCTTTCAAAATCAATAATTAAATATCAATAAAGTAAATATTAAAGGGGGGCTCCCATACAACAAACGTAATTTTTATTTTTAATACGTCATAAATCGTAAAACTTACTACAGGTTTGTACGGAACCCTCGGTGCGCGAGTCCGACTCGCACTTGGCCGGTTTTTTTTTTATCCACTACAAGTTAGCCCTTGACAGCGATCTCACCTGATGGTAAGTGATGATGCAGTCTAAGATGGTAGCGGGCTAACCTGTTAGGGGCATGGCAGTTATATTAAACCCATAACCCCTATTCGGTTTCTACACGGCATCGTACCGGAACGCTAAATCGCTTGGCGGCACGTCTTTGCCGGTAGGGTGGTAACTAGCCACGGCCGAAGCCTCCCGCCAGGCCAGACCAGGGAAAATTTAGAAATTATAAATTCCCAAATTGACCCTGCCGGGGATCGAACCCGGGACCTCCGCACGTTAAGGCAACAGCGCTACACACTGCGCCACGGAGGTCGTCAAAACAATACAATAGGTCTATCACAAAGGCTGTGTGTGCGGGGCAGGGTTTAGTGAAGTACCATACTTACTTAAGTTAATATCATAGTGAAAATAAAATATGTTTATCAAATCTATACTTATAATAAAACTGTAACAGGTCCAATTCTGTACATTGAAGATATTTTGAAAATTTTTTTTGGAGGGCACTCATTATTCGATACTGAAGCCAAATCTGTAATTTTTTTCATTTTTGTCTGTCTGTCTGTCTGTCTGTCTGTCTGTCTGTCTGTCTGTCTGTCTGTATCTTGGCCGCGCATCACGCCGAAACTACTGAATGAATTCAAACGAAACTTGGCACGATTTGAGCCTATACCACGAGGTAGGACATAGGATACTTTGTATTCCGAAATTCTACCCCCGAAGGGGTGAAATAGGGGTTGAAAGTTTGTATGAAAGTCCTTAATTTCTCAAGTTATAGCCATGAAACTTGATATATGAGCTGCGGGTTGAAAATGGAGACATACGTGTTTCACAGTTTTTGAAAATTCGACCCCCAAAAGGGTGAAATAGGGGATGAAAGTTGGTATGAAAGTCCTTCGTTTCTCAAGATGTTTTACAAGTTATATTAACGAAACTTTTTATTTTGGCTTACGGTAAAAAATAAAGAAGTACGTGTGTCACAGTTTTTCAAAATTCCACCCCTAAGGGGGTGAAATAGGGGGTGAAAGTTTGTATGAAAGTCCGTCATTTCTCAAGTTATATCGATTAAACTTGGTATACAAGCTACTGGTTGAAAATGAAGAAATAAGTGTGTCACAGTTTTTGTAACTTTTACTTCCGAAGGGGTGAAATAGGGGTTGAAAGTTTGTATGAAAGTCCTTCATTTCTCAAGTTATAGCCATGAAACTTGGTATATGAGCTGCGGGTTAAAAATGAAGACATACGTGTTTCACAGTTTTTCAAAATTTCACCCTCAAAGGGGTGAAATAGGGGTTGAAAGTTTGTATGAAAGTCCTTCATTTCTCAAGTTATATCGATGAAACTTGGTATACAAGCTACCGGTTAAAAATGAAGAAATACGTGTTTCACAGTTTTCGTAAATTTTACCCCCGAAGGGTTGAAATAGGGGTTGAAAGTTTGTATGAAAGTCCTTCATTTCTCAAGTTATATCCATGAAACTTGGTATATGAGCAGCGGGTTAGAAATGAAAACACACGTATTTCACAGTTTTTCAAAATTCCACCCCCAAAGGGGTGAAATAGAGGTTGAAAGTTTGTATAAAAGTCCGTCATTTCTCAAGTTATTTCGATGAAACTTGGTATATCCACGCGGACGAAGTCGCGGGCATCAGCTAGTAAATAATAAAAATGCGAAAGTTTGGATGATGTATGGATGTTTGTTAAATTGTTACTCAATCACGCCCGAACGGCTGAACGGATCTGGATGAAATTTGGCCCAGAGATAGCTTATAGTCTGGAATAACACATAGGCTACTTTTTGTATCGGAAAACTAAGAAGTTCCCGCGGGAACCAAAAAACCTCAATCTGACGAAGTCGCGGCATCAGCTAGTTTCCCATATGGCAACTTGTGTCTCTTATGATGTTATGTTGGGACTCTACCGGCTACCCCCGGTTCGGAATATACCTATGTAGTTTCATCTTTCGTAACAAATTCAAATGTTTTCTATTCAAATACTTAATAGCTTAACTTACGAGTAGCTTAGCAACATAAAATGCTTTTGAATCGTCGAGTGAATCTACCACTGGATCGAAATGGCATTCTATGACATTACTTTATTATAGATAGCTGATGCCCGCGACTTCGTCCGCGTGGACTAAGTTTTTTCGATTCCCGCGGGAACTAATTAATTTCCCGGGATAAAAAGTAGCCTATGTATGTATGTATGTATGTATCTTCTTTTTTAGCTGATGCCCAAAGCTAGCTGATGAAGTTTTTCAGTTAATTTTCCAGGATAAAAAGTAGCCTATATTACTATCCCACGGTATAATCCCCCTATAATGGTGAAACACGTACTTCTTAATATTTTAACGAAAGCCCAAATGCTGTTTCATGGCTATAACTTGAGAAATTAACGATTTTCATACAAACTCTCAACCCCTATTTCACCCCTTCGGGGGTGGAATTTTGAAAAACTGTGAAACACATATGTTTTCATTTTCAACCCGCAGCTCATATATCAAGTTTCATGGCTATAACTTGAGAAATTAAGGACTTTCATACAAACTTTCAACCCCTATTTCACCTCTTCGGGGGTAGAATTTCGGGATAAAAAGTATCCTATGTCCTACCTCGTAGTATGGGCTCAAATCGTGCCAAGTTTCGTTTGAATTCATTCAGTAGTTTCGGCGTGATGCGCGGCCAAGATACAGACATACAGACAGACAGACAAAAATGAAAAAAGTTACAGATTTGGCTTCAGTATCGAATAATGAAAAAAATTTTCAAAATATCTTGAATGTACAGAATTGGACCTGTTACAGTTTTATTATACAAGTATATAGATAGATAGATTAATAATTTTTCCAAATGAAATGATTGCTTTTTAGGGTTCCGTAGCCAAATGGCAAAAAGCGGAACCCTTATGGATTCGTCATGTCTTTCTGTCACACAAAAATAGAAAAAAAACAATAAATTTTGGGGGTTCCCCATACTTATAGAACTGAAACTCAAAAATTTTTTTCATCAAACCCATACGTGTGGGGTAAAAGCCATTTATGGCTAAAATAAGAGAATGATTTAAAAACTAAAAAATTTATATGATGTACATTACCATGCAAACTTCCACCGAAAATTGGTTTGAACGAGATCTAGTAAGTAGTTTTTTTAAATAATTTAAAACTTACTACAGGTTTGTACGGAACCCTCGGTGCGCGAGTCCGACTCGCACTTGGCCGGTTTTTAGTTGTTGACCGTGATAAACAAATGTTATCGGGTATGTCGAGTATTTATCAGCAGCAGTCTTCAGTCTGTTGTGAAGTTGACTTGCCAGACCTTGGAATGCACGTCTTGAGCCAATCGTGTTGGTTATATGTATAGGGAATGCGGTTAGAGAGCATTATTATACTAAAGAAACCTAAGGTTTTCGCAGATAAATACGTCGCGTAACGGCGAGATCGACTGGGATGAGCTGGTCTCTCACCTCCTGCTGGGCTACTTCGCCAACGACCCTGAGAACCAGCGTGCCTCACTGCAGCTGCCCATTATGGGCTTGCCGGCAGTCATGCGCTCACAGCATCGCCAGCCCGTCTCTAGGATATGCTTCTGTCCGGATGTCTTCAAGGAAAGTGCATTTCTTCTTTTTGGACTTAGACTGGACATATTCAAACTTGTAGGCGAAACCCCTTTACACCCTTCAAAATATTTGCAGTGCATTTCGAACTAATTATAATAAATGTGATCAAAACAGCCTGGGTACGTTATTTATAAAAAGTAAAAGATTCAAACCTTAACAGTTATATTCTTTAAATAACCTATTCTTACTTAATAATATTTAAAATGCAGGATCGGAGCACAGACCCTATGCAAGGGAACTACATGACTGTAAGCCGCGACGGCATGATCAACTGGTGGTCGCTCGAAATGTCTCTTTTACGGACAGCCTACTCCTCCAGCCGTTAGTTTATTGTTGTTCTTACTTCTTTTCATACCATCAAAGTTTACAAGAGTCTAAATTCTGTAAAGAGGGCAGAGGCCAGAGTATTCAACGACAACGCAACCGGAAATGTATCATGTGCCAACGCAATTAGTTACGTTGGCGTTAAAAATTGTCTGCAGACTGGTAGGCTTAGGCTGTCTGTCGTCTGATGTGAGTGGCCTTAAGAAATGATTACCGCCACCCGCGAACGTTTGCTGCACCAAAGGAATCCCAATTGCGTATGCTACGTGAACTAAGATCCTCTAGGTACAAATCACTCATTGAATAGACTACTTCTTCACCTTGAAAAGATGTATTACATACCTATGCTAAAGTGAAGTAATAAAGACGTCGCTTTCCTCAACAGCGCATCTAAAGGTGCGCGCTACCTGGGTGACGGACATGGTGTGTCTTCCGGACGTCAACATCGTGGTGACGAGCTCCACCGAGCGGGACCTGCGCTTCTACGACTGCACCGCTAAAACCTTCACCCTCAAGATTGTCATCACTAGTTGGGAGTATATGGTGGGATACGATTTTGATTGACCACTGTAATTTATCAGCTTCATGCCACTTATTTTTACGGATAATATATGATGAGGGATGACCATCGTTGAACATACTATATAAATAGTAATTTGTAACTTGCGTGAAATGAAGAGGGAGGATATGATAATCGCTCAATTTTAATAGACTGTTTGGTTGACATTTGACACCTAGGTATATGATTCGTCCCTCTGAATAATTTTTTTATTGACTTGACTGCGATCTCACCTGATGGTAAGTGATAATGCAGTCTAAGATGGTAGCAGGCTAACCTGTTAGGGGCATGGCAGTTATATTAACCCCATACCCCTATTCGGTTTCTACACGGCATCGTATTGGAACGCTAAATCGCTTAGCGGCACGTCGTTGCCGGTAGGGTGGTAACTAGCCACGGCCGAAGCCTCCCACCAGGCCAGACCAGGGAAAATTCAGAAATTATCAATTCCCAATTTGACCCTGCCGGGGATCGAACCCGGGACCTACGCACGTTAAGACAACAGCGCTCAACACTGCGCCATGGAGGTCGTCAAAATGTAATACATTGACCCATTCTAATTACAGATATGCACAATGCATTACCATTTTTACAAGGACCCAAACGAGAATTCCATTCTGATCTGTGGCGACGTGGCGGGTAACGTCCGCGTGCTGACGTTTTCGCCGATCGAGCGAGGCCCTTTCCGCAACGAGCCCGGCCGGGCGCTATTGCAGTTGAGGCACATTGATCTGCAGAAACGGGTAGTTATACCTAATACAATAAAATCAAACAACTTTATGAACCCTTATCAAAACAGCTGCCACACTGGTCTGGTAGGTAGCTTATTTGAAAGGGTTAAGTATAAGGTTCCAGGTTCCAAAATAAGTTTGTGTTTTTCTGTCACCGAACTGTCAGTAGCTACTAGCTAGGAGTTGGGAAGTTTGCAGTCGCGGTTACACACTTCGCCACGAAGAGCACTAAAGCTTTACCAACTCGCAGATTTGAGACACGTAGCTTACGCACTACCAATTAGTCTGAATATATACTATTGGTATTATTAATTACCTACTAGGTGATGCCAGCGACGGTGGCTTTTTGGTTCCCGTGGGAACTCTGTAATTTTCCGGAATAACAATTTTTCATTCCAGACTATAATATCTGTCTCTGCCTCATCCAGATCCGTCTAGTCGTTCTAGCGTGCATCCATCCATCCAAACTCGCATACGTAATATTAGCATAGAATGATCTAATAGATTACTACACGGAAAGTAACTTCCAGCCTCGCCTCCTCCCGGAGCTGAAGCTGATAGAACTGGGGCGCGTGCACAGCGACTGGGTGCGGCAGGTGTCGTTCTACGCGTCGCTGCACTGCGTCGTGTCGTGCTCCACGTGCCCTGACGCGCTGCTGATGCGCGACCTCGCTGCCTCCAAGACGCACAACATGTTCAGAGTTGACAAGGTACCTACCTATTACCTACCTATTACGACCTATTTCAGTTTGTAAGCTCAAGTAATAAGCATATCGGGAATTTTCAACTGAAAAAAAAAACTGTTATTTTACGTACATACTCGAAAATAAGAACTATACTGTTGAAACGTGGTAAGTAGATGTATTCTGTGAACCGCATTAAGATTTTCACTCAAAAATAGAAAAAAAACAATAAATTTTGGGGGTCCCCATACTTACAACTGAAACTCAAAAATTTTTTTTTCATCAAACCCATACGTGTGGGGTATCTATGGATAGGTCTTCAAAAATGATATTGAGGTTTCTAATATCATTTTTTTCTAAACTGAATAGTTTGCGCGAGAGATACTTCCAAAGTGGTAAAATGTGTGTCCCCCCCCCGTAACTTCTAAAATAAGAGAATGATAAAACTAAAAAAAATATATGATGTACATGCATGCAAACTTCCACCGAAAATTGGTTTGAACGAGATCTAGTAAGTAGTTTTTTTTTAATAATTTAAAACTTACTACAGGCTTGTACGGAACCCTCGGTGCGCGAGTCCGACTCGCACTTGGCCGGTTTTTTATTTTTGGAGGCTAGACTCTAGCCTCCAAAAATACTCTAGCCGCTAGAGTATTGATTTGTATTGATGAGGATTTTTGATAAATTTTACCTAAGTTGAAATAAAAAGCCAAGGTTGAATGAAATGTAATTAAAATTTACGAAGCACATATGGGGCTGATTCTTTATTATGTAGTGCACAATCTCTAAACTTAACTAAAATGACAGTATTAAAAATATTGCTAACCCTTTCATAATACTCCTTGCGGAAAGGGACAGAACTAAATTTAAAGCTGTCACTTTAGTTTAGTTTAGAGATTGTGCTGAACAGAATTGGACATTATCTAATTTGTTTGGGCACATTTGAGCTGTACATTTCTATCCTCGGCGCAGATAGCAACTAAACGTTGTTTTACTAGAAGATCAGGTAGGATCTGCATGTTCTTGTTATATTCCAGGGTATTCAATGCTTCGCGTTCGACGAGGAGGCGCACGTGCTGGCGACTGGCGGACCCGACTGCGTGGTGCGCGTGTGGAACCCGTTCGTGCCCAGCAAGGCCAGCGTGGCGTTCCACGGCCACCACGCGGGCGTCACGGCGCTCGTGTTACAGAACAACGGCCAGGTCATCTACTCGCTGTCCCGGGACCGCGTCATCAAGGTCTGGGACGTGCAGGGACACGTGTGCGTGCAGGTAACCCTTGCTTACTTCTGAACCCTGCAGAGCCACGGCCGCCCCAAAAAGCAGGCAGCTCTGTGTACATATATACCTAATATGTAATATATATTTTCACGATTAACTAATTAATTTGTTTTATTTTACTGCAATAAATTGAAGTTAAATTGAAATTGAAATAGTAAACTCCACCGAGCAACCACCCCGTTTATGCAACCACCGAGTTTTTTTGCTGGTTCGTCTCTATCTAAGGAATCATTCCGAACCTATGGTAGATGCACTCGACGATTCAAAAGCACTTTTAATAAGTTTATTTGAATAAAAAAATTAAGTTTGAATTTATGAGTTCCCTTTGCCCCAGACATACATCGACATCCCGTCCCAAATCGGCGAGCGCACGCCCATATCCGCGGTGTACAACCCCGCGACTCGCGAGCTCATCCTGGCCGCCGTCAAGATCGCGGTGATAGTGCTGGACGAGCAGCTGAACCCGCAGCACACGGACGGGTTCACGCACTCGCGCGCCGTCGCCAAGGTGCTCTACAACCCGCTGTTCAAGGTCGTCATCACGTGCGGCATGGACAGCATCATCATCAACTGGGATCCCGTCACAGGTCACTGCCATGTCTTCATGATTAGTAGAGATGAATCGAGAATCCTGTTTATTTTGGGATTCATTTTCTTCCAAAAAGGAGGTCGAGGTTTTCAATTTAAAGCGCTTGTTTGGTTTTCTATGTTCTATACACCGATTTCTATCAATTTTTATCGATAACCGACAATTTTGATCGATTTACGAAGTTTTTACACCATAGCGCAAATTTCTGGTTCCTTAGAGATTTCTGGTTCTAACTTCTCAATAGACAATCTTAATCCTACGTGTTTCTAGGGACTCAGTATCTGAATAATGATGAATTGATATTGTAGGTCATAGAGATAATATAGTAGGTTGTAGGTACTAAGTACAGACTCTATCATTGAACTGGAAGTCCCAACCCCTTTAATCGTGATGCTGCAGGGCACTGAGCTATTTCAGTGTCAACTCATGGGTGGCTCTAATCGCAGGTAAGCGCAACGTGCTGGTGCGCGACGCTCACACGCGCCTGCTGCACGGCGAGCTGATCCCCGTGGAGATCACGGCCGCCTGCTTCGACCCTGGCTATCAGCTGCTGCTCACCGGCGCTAGGAACGGCACCCTCAAGGTTTTATATCGAAATCTATTTAAACCACCTGTTGTTGCCTCTCTCTGTGTCGTATTCCTCATTACTGAGAGTCGTGACCCCTTTCCATTAATCGAATAATGGTAGGAGTTTTCTTGGTATGATAATGCGATGGGTTCTCACGTCCTTCCGCCAAGTTGTTGCCTATACGTAAGTACTTACCTACTATTTAAAAAGTAGCTTGCAAAAGATAAGAACCAACACCGTAAAGAAGTTGTGGGTCTTATTGCTGCCGATTTCTCTATTTTGCAACGAGTGGTTGTAACAGGTGGTTACAAAATGGTTTGCATTTTGTGACAATAATGCCACTAGAGCATCAGCAATCAGTATACTTATTTATTCATAAGAAAAAGTGCCACTTCTTAGACAGTGCGTTCTGTATGACTGCCAAGCCAGTAAAGACGTAACTTAATTGCATATTTTTGTAGGTTTGGAACTTTAACACGGGCATTTGCTTAAGAAATATGGAAATTGAACATATGTGTGAAGTCACCAACTGCTTCTGGGTGGAAGGAAGGTTAATTTATTTGCTTAAAATAATAAAATTTCTTTCAAACCAACCGAAGATTAAGTTTTAACCCTAAACACCAAGTTGATAAAAATAATAAATTATTTAAAGAAATCACAATCCACACGATTGCACCATCAATTTCACAGTTCACAGGCATAGCATGTGTAGGTACTTACCGTTCAGAAGAAACTTATCATCAGTTGAGTAAGTATTTGAGATATTTAAAGTAAATGCACCAAAGAGAATTATTCAACATCTGTTGATCTAGAAATAATGTAATAGGATCCTAGCAGTGGGCTGGAACCGCCACGTCACAGAGTTCGAGGACACAGGCACCAGCTCGAGCGGCAAGGCTTGGGAGACGAGGCACACGGACGACGTGCTAGCGGCCGCCGCACGGACGCCGCTCACCATCGCCACCGCCTCCTACAACTCTGAACTCATCTTCTGGAAGCTGGAGACTGGCCAGCCGTATAGGTATATGGATGATGTACTCTACAAACACCAGCTCATGGCCCTTGCCCCTTTTTCAGGCTCTCTTTTACACAGCAATGTAATAACACCTAAGTCTTAAAAAAACCATATACACCTATACAGCCCTCATGCATTCAAATTTTTACGGTATACGTGTTAGTTGGGAAGCGAAAAAGCGTGGGAGATGAGGTCGCAAGACGTGCTCACTGTCCCCCTGCGCACGCGATTACCACCTACATGTCTGAGCTCGTCTTCTGAAAGCTGGAGAATGGCCCGCTTGAAACGAATTTTCACGGACATATGGGATAGAAACTTAAATAGCAAAAAAAAAAAGAACGCAATAATGCGGCTCCTCATTGGCTGAGCAGTGCTTATTGTTGCCCGTGTTATTAGCTTCTGTCTCGCTCATGAGATAGGTTGAGACTTGAGATGAACGTTAATCTTCTGGCCACCAGAAAATATTTTTGAGCATAATACTTCATATTTTCCACAGGCGTTTCTCATGCACGGAACCGATGCTGCGCATTAAGCTGCAGTACAGCAAGCGCGCCGCGTCACCGCAGGCCGCGTCAGCAACCACTGGTCGACGGAGCACATCCACTTTAAAGCGACCGAGGTGATCTTAGCCAATTTTCATACATTCTCCCATACAGGATTATCAGGTTTCACTTTCAAAGCCTTTTCTATAGCTAAGTTCAAGATAACTGTTTTTTTTTTCACATACATGATCGCTATTCTACTTTTTGATTTTGAAAAAATTGCGTACTGAATGGCGTAATGGCGACACGTCCGAGGTTCTTTCGAAATACAGACTGATTACGAAATAACACCCATTTTCACATCCAAATATGATGTCTTGTGTTCATGTAGATTGTAGATGGTCCACGTCTTGCGTTATATCTACCTACTGCAAGACGTTATTTGCACGTTCGCAGTTAAGAAAGTAATATTTAATTGTACCTAATCGAATCGTGGGATGGTCGGCAGCATGGGCGGAGGCCGCGACTCGCTGATCGACTCGTCGGCCGCGATGCAGAAGGCGCGCGCGCGGCACGTGTCGACGGTGGCGCTGCCGGCGCGCGCGCAGCACATGCGCCAGCTGGCCGTGCACGCCATGATCTTCCTCACCACGAGGCCCTGCGCCATGCGCGTCGGTTGGTACTGTGCGCCTCTATTCCTCATCGCGGATATGGCATAATAATAAATAATTTTCTCGGGATGTTTATAATGCGATGGGCTTCCATTTCCTGTAGACTCTTTTCATTTCATTTACACTGTCACTGGCGTAATTGAGTAACAAACATCCATCCATCCATCCATCCATCCAAACTTCCAAACCAAACCCAGACCGACGTGACGAATGGCACGGGTGCACATGATTCATGAAATAGATTCCTCCTCTCCTGATGATGTCCTGATGAACCTAATGACCTTCGCAGTCGTCAATGTAGCAGACTTAGTAATAGGTTGATAATACTTCTGAACACAACACAGACACTTTGTTTAGCCTGACATAACTAATTGAAGCGGATTTCTTTAAAAGTCTAACGTAAATTATTCTGACCTATAAGTAGATAGTTAATTAACTCATGACTGGATGTTTCAGCTTCCCTAATAGTAGGTCTGGAGAACGGCCAGGTTCAGTGCTGGTCTGACCATCCAGCTGGAGGGTTGCAAGGTGCCTTCCAGGGCATCCACACGGCCGGGGACTACGTTTCTGCTTTCGCCACAGACGTTGACAACGACTTTCTGTTCACTGGCACCACTGTAGGGTACATTAAAGTCTGGCTTATGAAGAACTATCTCGTAAACGAAAAGGCAAGTAAAATCAAACCCAAAATATTATTTAGATTTGAAAGTCTTTTTTCACGGTCCAACTCATCAAACAGCACGTTGGCGTACAATAATGTGGCGTGTGAGAATTAATAGCAATTAGTACAACTAGCCACCTGTGTCCTAGAACTGCGGCTTACGTTTCCGTTCCGCTCACCATTCGAGATTGGACCACCACATGGTTGGGGGCTCCCCCACACAGTCTCCTCGTCATTTGTCCCTTATAACTAGCTGGGTATAGGTCTAGGTGGTAAGGCTTACCTACTCCGGAGCTATTTCTTCTTTAAAAAAAAGTGTTTACTAAGTTACTAACTAGTGTTTTCCTTTTCGAATTACTCACGTATTTTTTATCATAAGTAGCCACCTGTGTAATTCCTGCATCAATCATTGTTACAGTATCAAATTGTTGTGATTGGCTGAATTTATGGTGTTCTTGCTGCGTCAATGGATTTTGTCCAATAGTGGAAGAGTGTTAACCAATCAGAGGTGACTAGGTGATTGCGATCGTTACACTGTAGCTCTGTCATTTTTAGCCGATTGCCCCGCAGGTGCACGTGAACATGCCAGAGCTGCGGCTGACGTTCCCGTTCCTGTGGCGCGACCGCATCGAGGGGCGCGCCAAGCGCAGCGTGCGCGACCAGCCGCTGCCGCTGCTGCTCAACAGCTACCGCGCGCATCTGCGCTGCGTCACCGCGCTCGCCTACATCGACGACCTGCGGCTCGTGCTCAGGTACACTCCTCCTACCACGGACCTAGTGGGAGGATTTTCTACCTGTTCAATCGAGTTTAAGTTAACTGCAATTTGCATAATATGACATTGAATTTAAGCACTGTCTGTCGTTAATTTACATCAAGCAGATTATTTAACTCTGTGTTCAGGTTAATTTCCACTGTAATTAGCTTAAAACACTCGTGAAACACAAAAAGCTCGTAAGCACGTGCGCGGGCAGGAATTTCTCGATCCCAATATTAAATTAACTCTTTAGAAAAAAAAACCTGTTTGGCATACTGGTGTGACTACGAGTCGGCCTCGTTTTTATCTGACCCGAGCCTCTATAATCTTCAGCCGAATAAGCTAGCCACAAGAACAGCTGCTGCTTAGCAGGCATTTTAGTTTATTTAAATAGGGTTTTTAACGTGAATAGGCTATTCTAGGCAAGCGTGCTCCAAGCTTCATCATTGCTCTTCATAAGCATGATTGTCGTCAAGCGCAAATCTATCTTGCAATAAAAAACGTATTTATTTTGTCCGTCCGCGGCAGTGGTTCGTCGGACTACAGCGTGCGCGTGTGGAAGCTGTCGGGCGAGTACCTGCAGACGCTGGGCAGCTTCGTGCCTTGGAGCCTGGACGTGACGCGCTTCCCGCCCGACGTCAGGAAGGTGGCCAGCTTCACCACTTTCAAGGTTGGCACTTGGCACCTCTTGTAACCAGACTAACCTTTTTGTGGACTCTTACCAGAGGCGGCGGAGGGCGTGGGCGACGTGGGCCACCGCCTACGGCCTCGCGGTCCAAGGGGCCTCGCGCCTCCAAGGCCCGCGAACGCAAATATAGATTATATCGATATAACTACTCATCTAGCAATAAATAATAAAAACACCGGCTAGCAAGTATCTGGCAATACTAACCTACCACATTCGTTTTTTTTTTAAATCTTCAGAATCTGAGAAAATTACAAAGTACTTTTTACTATGCAAACATAGGTAAAAAGTACTAAGTTTTTCTGGTAAAAAGTACCAAGTATACTATCTTGGTAAAAATTATTTAAACCGTAGGTATTTTATTGTAAATGATCACTCTGTGTACTATATAATATGGCCCAAATAGTGACGTCGTCAGAAAAAAATTTGATTCTTCGTACTTAGACCTATCAGAAAATACCCCATGTATGTTCAGCGATTTTTGGTAGTTTTCGAGTTATAATTTTTTAAAGTTTTTTAGCAGATTTCTGAGGGAGTGAGTGTTAAAATTTTTTCTTTTTATTTAGTGGTTTTTTCCGAATTTTTTTTTGTGAGCATGCTTCCTATGAAGTCTACTACTTTGCATAAAATAATTACTATCTCAACACTAACCTAAGTTGAAAAATTTTTGGTCGTAAGTGAAAAGTTTACGTTAGACAGTGGTAGAGTCGAAATTTCAACTTTAGATTAAAAATACTTGCACTTGTCTACGTCACTTTCGACTGATTTCAAAAGCTTTTGGGGTTCCTAAGCTTCCTTTATTAGTCTGAAAATTTGGTCCTTTAGGGGACATAATTGTGAAAAATCGGACTTCTTTAAATTGAAATTACTACAAAAATAATCGATATTTAAAGGTAACGTAAAAGTTTTTTGTTATTTTTTGTTTTTAACAGTTATTAGGCAAAAAAGAAACAGAATTGCACTCTGTTACTAAAATAGCTTACTCTTATTATCCTACTGACAGTAGTAGCTAGTATAGCTTTTCTGCTCCTACAAGATTTTTTACCTGTTTTTTGCCAGCAATTCTTTACAGTGCTGCCGCTATTTTTTAGTAACCGAGTGCAATTCTGTTATTTTATTGCCTAATGACTGTTTAAAACTAAAAAACGCCTAATAACTTTCACGTAACTTTGATGTCAATAAATATTGATGACTAGATGATGCCCGCGACTTCGACCGCGTGGATTAAAGTTTTTAGATTCCCGCGGGAACTGATTTTCCGGGATAAAAAGTAGCCTATGTCCTTCCCCGGGTTACCACCTATCCCTGTACCAAATTTGATTGAACAGATGAGCCGTGAAAGCGTAGCAGACAGACAGACGGACAGTCAGACGTCTGTCTGTCTGTCTACACTTTCGCATTTATAATATTAGTGTGGATTTTTGTGCTAAATACTTAAATTCAGAAATTTTCTACAGCAATAAGCTATAAAATAGTCAAAAATACGCAAAAATCATTTTTAAGAATCAAATTGTAAGGTCAGAATTTTCCGCCTTACCACCTTTGACGTCCGTTTTCTCACAATATTGCCCCGTAAAGTACCAAATTTTTAGACTAATAAAGGAAGCTTAGGAACCCCAAAAGTTTTAAAATTAGTCGGAAGTGACGTAGACAAGTTTAAGTATTTTAGTTTTAATCTAAAGTTGAAATTTCGACTCAACCACTGTCGAACGTAAACTTTTCACTTAAGACGAAAATTTTCCGACTTATGTTAGTGTTATGATGGTAATTGTGGTGTTTTAGGCAAAGTAGTACACTTAATAGCAAGCATGTTCACAAAAAAAAAGGTCGGAAGAAAGCACTAAATAAGAAGAAAAAAATTTAACACTCACTCCCTCAGACATCTCCTAAAAGAACTTTAAAAAATTATAACTCGAAAACTACCATAAATCGCTGAACATACATGGGGTATTTTCTGATAGGTCTAAGCACGAAGAATCAAATTTTTTTCTTTGGACGTCACTATTTGGGCCACCATATATTTAACCGAGCGAAGCGAAGGTCTCATATCTACTTGAGTGAATTGTCACTTGTCCGTCCGTCCGTCTGTCAGAGCCTTATAATTTCTGAATTACTGAACGTAATTACTTCAAATTTAAATATAATATGTAAACCGATGGCTTCCCGCCGAATATGGCTTAAAAAGTTATAAAAATCTTTATTTCAAGGGGGCTCTCATAGAAACGAATGCGAATTGCGAAGTAAAATTTTTTTATAGCGTTACATAGGGTTGCGGTAACTCATTTTAAAGATAATTAGAAATAGAGTCCAAAAATATTTTTTTTTTATTTTTCCCCTAAAATTGACGAAATGGGGGGCTTTCAAAGTGGAGATTTTCTAACGTCCAAAGTTGACCTCAGAACTCTCAATTTTCTGAAAGGCTGAGGCTGAAACTTATCAATTATTTGAATTATATCCTGTACTTGAACAACAAATACTAAAATTAGATAAATATTATAAGGAAACGATATTATTTCATTTTAATGAGCTTCCGTATTTTTAACAGAACTTCACAATGATGTCAATAGATGGCGCTCTGTACAAGTTTATGGATACCGCGAGGTCTCAGTTCGGGGCGAACCACTAGTATTTTTAATATTAAAAAATTATAATGACGTGGTGAACAATATTATAATGACGTGGTGAAGTTGAATAAAAGCTTTGAAATTCATCCAATGTTGATCTTAAGTGATTATTCATTTTAAAAAAAATGAATTAATTAAATTAAAAATTAAATAATATTAATTTGCACTTAATACACAAAGTGATTATTTATAATAAAATACGGTTTGGAATAAAAATTACCAAGTAACTTTGTACTTTTTACCAACTATACTTGGTACTTTTTACCAGAAAAACTTAGTACTTTTTACCTATGTTTGCATAGTAAAAAGTACAATGTAATTTGCTCAGTGTATCTGCAAAATTTTTCTTTCAACAAAATCCGTCCTCGTGCGTCATCCATCAGGGGGCCTCGCAAAATGTATCTTGCCCACATCAAATTTAGCTCTTGCCCCGCCACTGACTCTTACTTGGAACCGACTTTTATGGAAACCACTTGGCTACTAAAAGTTTTTCATTATTTCTGCGCGCTTACTTGGGAGTGCGCTTCTAATGTTTTAATTATTTGACATTCAATACGTTTTTTATTTGCTTGTCTAATCTTATGCATCTATAAGGACTTTGACGGGCGTTATGTTGGACAGCCGTTGTATTTGTACTTTAGCAGTTATCTGGAGTCGTATACCTACATCTGACGCTCTACTGTCAGTTAATTTTATAATTGGTATAATATTATAGCCCCTAAAAATGTCGTATCCAGTGCAGGTTGTATGACCCGTAGTCCTAGGTGACCGACGAAAGCGACGCGATGCAATGCGACTTGATACGATTCCATAGAAAACGATAAACTTAACTAGGCGACAATGTACGCCACGTAAAGTGCCAGCTACTGTTGGATACGGTGCCTCGCGTCGTTTTCAGTCGCGTTGTCGCGTTTGTCACTATACTCACCTACAACCCACACAGCAACAAGCAACAGAAACGACGCTATAGAAAGTGACGTGTAAACGTCTACGTTGTCGCATAGAAACGTCTGTCTTTTTTTCTTTTTTACCACTACAAATTAACCCTTGACTGCGATCTGACCGGATGTTAAGTGATGATGCAGTCTAAGATGGTAGCGGGCTAACATGTTAGTGGCATATCATCAAATAAATATTATAAATGCGAAAGTTTGGATGGATGGATGTATGTATGGATGTATGTTTGTTACTCAATCACGCTCCAACGGCTGAACGGATTTGGATGAAATTTGGCACAGAGATAGATTATAGTCTGGAATAGCACATAGGCTACTTTTTATCCCGGAAAATTAAAGAGTTCCCGCGGGAACCGGAAAACCTCAATCCACGCGGACGAAGTCGCGGGCATCAGCTAGTTTATATTAAACCCATACCCCTATTCGGTTTCTACACGGCATCGTACCGGAACGCTAAATCGCTTTGGAGGCACGTCTTTGCCGGTAGGGTGGTAATACTAGCCACGGCCGAAGCCTCCCAGCAGGCCAGACCAGGGAAAATTCAGAAACTATAAATTCCCGAATTGACCCTACCGGGGAGCGAACCCGGGACCTCCGCACGTTAAGAAAACAGCGCTACACACTGCGCCACGGAGGTCGTCAAACTCGTCGTCGTCGTTGTATGGCGTCGCGTGGTGTTGCTCCTGTCGCTCACCTAGTCCTAGGACAACGGGTGACGTCGGATAGAGCCTCATGTGATGTGCGATGCGCAGGTGTGGCGCGGCGGCCGGGTGTCGCGCTACGTGCCGGGGCAGGTGGCGGTGGACGCGCTGCGCGACATCACGGCGCTGGAGCTGCGCACGCGCACGTTCGGCGCGCCCTGCGCCGAGCCGCTGCTGGGCCGCCACCTGGCGCTGCCGCGCCGCCCCGAGCCGCAGGCGCCGCCCACGCTCGACGACTCGCTGCCCACGGTTAGCATTACCACACCCTAAAGATAATACACCTGACAGAAATATTATACTTACAGAACCGCAAAAGTTGGCAGAAAAATCTTAATTTCTTTTACTTCTGTCGTTTGGATGTCTTCCTCGTCGTCGTGGTACAGCCGGCTCGTTTGTAGACATCAATGATCTTGTAACTTGTGTTACAACTTGTGCGCTTTAAATATCGCCAGGAGAGTAAGGACTTTCTATCCTAGTTTGTCATTGGCGACATAAATCGAATGGGGGCATTTTAATGCTACATAATATTGGGCCACTACATGGTTGGGTGCTGGCCTCTCTTTAACAGTTCTTGTGTAGGTAGGTACTTCACCTCGTTATTTCAAGACCCAATGGCTGGGTTTTGTAGTAAGGCTTCTTCTTCGCATACCAATACCCTAGCTGGACTCTGGAGCCTATTTCATGTTTAAAAAAAGGCACCGGCTATTATCTCGTTGCAAGTCGTGTTTTCTTTTTCGAATTAGGTAAGTAGGTACTTACTTTCATATTTTTTTTATAATATCATTTTGGGTTGTTTACTTATTGTCTGTATGTGGCAACAGATCCCGCTGTACACGCACCTGCGCATGGCTTCGACCCAGCCGGTGAAGCGGCCGCCCACGCCCGAGCTGGTGCGAGCCACGCGCGTGCGCCGCGAGCAGCACCGCTCCACGCCGCGCACGCACTTCGAGGCGACCGACCCTTGACGCGCACGTTTTTTGTAATATTATAACGATTGAACGAATCAAAATACTTACGTCGTTTTATTTGTAGCGTTTATTATAATAATTAACATATGAAGAGTTTATATTATGAAACCTGACATCTAAATTATTAATACGTACTTATTAGATACCATGAATTAATACAAATCCAAATAATTAAGGAAAACGATAAGTAGGTACATAAAGAGTAAGATAAAACTAACTCTTCTTCTTGACGCGTTCGGCGCGCTTGTTGGTCTGCTTCTGTTCGCCGGCGCCCACCGCGCGCGTCAGCAGCTCGCTCACCATCTCCAGCTCGGTGCAGGCGGCGGGCAGCAGGTTGCCGTCCAGCGTGACGCGCAGCAGGCCGGGCGCAGTGCCCGGGGCGGGCGCCGCCGCCTGCGCCTGCAGCACGTGCAGCAGGAGCTTCACACTCGCCAGCTGCAAGTTGTTGTAAGCCAGGTTGAGGTGGCTGAGCGTCAGGTTGCCGACGCAGTGCAGCCCGTCGGCGCGCCGCACCGTGTGCTCCGCGCCGCACGGCTCCACCAGCGGCCCGAGCAGCTCGCCCGTCATCGCCTCCGCCCTCAGCGCGATCGAACTCATCGTGGTGGCCAAGCTCGGCTGACGCGCGCGCGTCGTCGGTGGTTTCTTCTTCGCGCCGGACGTCCCCTTCTCGGTGAGCGCCTTCTCGCCCGACGCCTGCACCAGCTCATTGAAACATTTCGCGTAGATCGCCTCCTTCCGCTTCAGATGGTCGAGGAGACGCTTCCGTTTGTCCGCCACCTCGTCAGGCCTAAGGGGAAACCCAGCGAGGCTGCGCAGGATGGTCCCGGCCCCGTCGTCGGTGATCCGGTTGCCGGCCAGGTTCAGGTGTCGCAGCGTGCGGTTGGTGCGCAGCGCCTCGCCGAGCGCCGCAGCGCCAGCGTCCGCGATGGCGTTGGATGTGAGGCAGAGCGCGGCGAGCGTGCGCGAGGCGGGCTCGGGGTGGCGCAGACGCGAGGCCAGCAGCGCGCAGTCCTCGTCGTCCAGGTCGCAGCGCGCCAGCGATAGGCTGCGCAGCTGCGTGGGCTGCTCGAGCAGCGCGTGGCAGTTGCGCTCGAGCGCGGGCGAGTCGTCCAGGCACAGCTCCGTGATGTTGGAGTGCGGCAGGATGGCCGCCAGCTCACGCACCAGGCGGCTCTGCGGCGGGCCCCAGCGCACCGTGATGCGCGCCAGGGACGGGTGGTAGGGCAGACAGAGCGCTACGACGCGCATCAGCAGCGCGGGGATCTCCTCGCAACGCTTGAACTGCAACTCCACAAGGCGGCCGGCCGTGTCGCAGATGGCTCTCAACACCACGCCAGATCCGTGATCCAAGCTGACGAAAGGAGACGACGACGACACCTGACGTTCCGGCGGCGCAATGGTAGAGGCATCGGTAGCAATATCGATGGCTCGTCTCGATTTCGTTCTCCCTTTCGGATCCTTGTTCACGTATTCCTCTAAAATCAAATTGTAAGTTAATAAAATATAGCCCGTGCGATGGACGTTTTCATAATGATTTTCGCCCTAAAAAACGCCCCGTTTTACGAAATGAAATCTGAGTGGAGATACCTGTCGTGACTTGTTGGATTGCGATGCAAAAGGGCGCCTGCATCTGAGTGCACACGTAGGGCACGAACTTTACGAAATCCTCGGGCGTCGGCCTGGATTTGGTGGCCATAAACTGTTCACTCATTCCTAATAGTTAGGTCACAATAATTATTCTGTAGTATGTACTATAATATTTGTATCATGGACTAAGGAATTACGACTTACGATGGTTTGTATACTTAGGAAACTTTCTCTGTCAGATTTGACAAATTTTCATATTTGAGTTTTTGTGAAAAAAAAAACGCAAAGAGTAACTACTTACTTAGGTACCTAAGTAGGTACCTATACAAGGATCATGGCAAGGATGATGCAAGGAGAGGCAGGGGTAGGGTCCTAAGGAATATATTTTTATTTATTATAGCCGTTAATTCAAAATTTTATTAAAAACTGCGTTGCTGCGGCAAATCAAAAGTTTTTCATTAGAAAAATACTGTCAAAGCTAAAAGCTAAGTGAAGATATTAAAACTTTGACCGATTCCTGCACAAAATGCCATATCCACTGGTTCAAGATACCAAGAAACCAGAGCCGTAAAGCCATTACAAAAAAAGTGGTTTGTGGTCTGGGGCCAAAAGCAAATGGCGGCGGAACGGAAACACGGCGGAATTCTGCGTGGTCTGAGGGTCATCTGCAGGGCAATCGGCTAAAAATGACAGCTACAGTGTAACGATCGCAATCACCTCTGATTGGTTAACACTCTTCCACTATTGGACAAAATCCATTGACGCAACAAGAATACTATAAATTCAGCCAATCACATCAATTGATACTGTAACAATGATTGATGCAGGAATTACACAATCGCCCTACTGGTCTGTGCTGCGGAATAGTGTCAAAAATCAAAATGTCAAAATAACTTTTTTTTCTGATCGGTGAATACCAGCTCATCTTATTTTTACTGTTTGGGACTTGGGTGTTTACTAATCGTGATTATCAGAAATTATAAATTCATCTAGATTCGAGTCTATCATTCAAATAAAGAATGGGATCTAAGAAACATAAAAAAGAATCTAAAAAGAAGAAGCACAGGAGTAGGTCACGGTCGCCTGTGGAGGGCGAGGAGCGGGAACGCAAAAGGCACAAGAAACACAAGGACCGCAAGAAGGACCGCTCCCCCGACGGTTAGTAGCCTTTCTAGATTATGTATACACGCTAGACGCTGGCTAGTGATCTTCATTTACACATAACCTACAACTTTGCTAATGGCTGGCTAACATTATTTCAGTCGCTGAATTCAGTAGGTTCTGCACCTCACTGTACAGTGACAGCCCTGAGTCCAGGCATGTCACTGTACAGTAGACGAAAACTACGATTCAGGACATTAATGTACACACTGCTTAAAAGTGTGATTTAAGCCATAAAAGCAGAATTAAAAGTATAAGTGTCCCTTGCTTTGCAATGGAACCCTAAAAAAGGCCTAAAAAGGCATTTATACAAAAAATGCATTAATATATGCATTGGAAGGTGCCAATTCTAGCAAGTGGTACATACTGTGATTGCACATCAGTTATATGCAATCCTACTGTAAATGAATAATGTGAATCTGCCATGCATTGTTACTCTCAAAGTGTTATCTCTGTTAAATTCTCGTTGAATGTATGATGAAGGTCACTGTTAGTCCTAGCGTATTCATAAGTTGACAACAATAATGGCATATTCTGCTCATTATTTCAGAATGGTGGCATTCGTGATAATCTGCATCCCGAGTGCTGCTCCCCTGAGGTTGGTATTGCTCATTATCGGTACAATGGAACCCATCATAAAAAAACTTAAATTCAGGATTGAAACACAACTACTTCGAAAGATAAACTGCATCTAATATGTCTTGTTGTCTTATACAGCATTTTTGTAGTGTGGAAGCTATTGAATCGAAGCAGGCGTTACTTTGTGGAAGTCCATGATAATGAATGAACAAGCAGTTTAATTCGCTATAATCCGCCACAGTAGACAAATCTATGTGGTTCAGTGGGTGTCCTTCAACAATAGCATGTGTGTGGGTGGTGGTTCGCATGCTATTGGTGAAGGACACACACTGTACCACATAGATTTGTCTACTGTCGCGGATTATATTGTCTAGTGTTCATTCATTAGTGGGGAAGCTGTTTAGGTTTAATTATATTGTTACTTAATATTATAAATGGGAAAGTTTGGATGGGTGGATGTTTGTTACTTAAACATGTCAGAATGGCTGAATGGATTAGCACAAAGATAGATTATAGTGGAATAACAAATAACAACTACTTGTTATCCTGGAAAATTAAATAGTTTCGGTGGGAACCAAACACCCCAATCTATGAAACCTACCTCCATACCAAATTTCATCAAAAGTACTTAAATTCATTCAGATTGAAAAAATTCCACCAGAGTGAAGCATAGGCTGCTGGGCAGGTATAAAATTACAATAAATATCTATAGTAAGTAGACTGGAATTAGGCCAAGGCCAAAGCTTGGCTTTTAACAGATCAAATAAATGGTAAAAATCGTCCCACTATGTGCTTTTATTTTCATAAGTGTCTCTTTGTTCACCTTAACACCATTTCTTGCTCTCCCTCTCAGACCTGATAATAATGAGCCAAAACCCACACATATACAATAACATTAAAATTAAGTATGTTGTAGTTTTTGCTGGCTTCTCCCTAGAATTCTTTCCAAAATGATGGTATTAAATTATTTCAAGAGTCTCTTGTCAAACACTCTTTCTCAAACTTGTACAAAGGCGCCCGCCTTGCACTCTAATAAGAATGAGATGGATGAAGGATCTTGCTGGTTTTCTAGGTTATTTTTTTCTGATTATTAAATAGTGGGTTTTCCAAGAGATGTAAAATCCATGTTAGTTTTAAGTTTGATGACCGTTTACCACATGCTTGGCGCGCATTTTTATATAGAGTTTATTAGATTATTTCAAAAGCTCAAAAATATTCAAAAGTACTTCTAAAAGTTTATTTGAATATAAAACATTTGATTTTTTTTTAAATTATTTGTCAAATACCTGATTGAGTACCTAGGCTACGTTCGCATTACGAAAAATAATCGCGCGAATTTTTTTTCGCAATTTAAGAAGAAAATTAGTACCCTTAGAAACCCCCGGAATACCCCCTAATAAAAAAAAGTATAGGTTGTGTATAAATGGTAAGGTTGTAATTGTTGCAGTGGAGGAGGTGCCGGTGGACTCTCACCTGGTGAAGGACAATGGCGTGCGCAGCCGCAGCGCGAGCCGCGCGACCGAACACGACCACCACTCCAAAGACCATCGCGGACACGACGATGTGCACAGGTTAGTGACTGGTAACGTCTGTCATAGCTTGTGTGACGCTTATGACATCCAACAATCATACATCATGATTTTTTGCACCTCCTTTACCTTCTTACCATCGTACCGCAAGGAGCCGTCCGAATTTCCACCCCTATGTCGTCTACGTTCCGTCCACACGTACGAAACGCTTTGCGTCTTCATTCCTCATTCGCATGGCTAGTGTCTAGAATACTCTACCAAAAACTGTGTTTCCCACCAATTCAGGTATTTTTAAATCAAGAGTGGATGGGCATCTTCTAGACAAGCACGTCTCATCTTAGGCAGCATCATCACTTCCCATCAGGTGTGATTGTGGTCAAGTGTAAGCCTATCTCTCCTGTCTTACTTACATTGGCTATGAGAATTAAGGGAACAGAGAGTACTCCCACATTTGTCCGCTATGAATATGATATCTGCCATGCAATCTCTATGGTGATTGGTTGCTGTGGTTTCGTGTGGACTAAATTCGGTTTGAAGGACGTCATTATTAGAGTTTTACCCAGTATCTCTAGTACAAGTTTTTATAGGTTTCTCCATCCTTGCATCATGTGCAGAAATTAAAGGATATAGATGGTTGTTTATGAATGTTATTGTTTAAACAGGGAGACCGTCAGGAGTGAGGAGCCGGCCCGCTCGTCGCCCGCGCCCGCCGCGAGCTCGGCGCAGGAGAGCCTGTCCGTGGACGCGACCAACAAGCTGAGAGCCAAGCTCGGCCTCAAGCCGCTCGAGCTCGCCGAGACGCGCGCCGGTGAGTGAGTGCCGTGTGCACAGGGACATAGCAGGAGTCAGGGTGAAAACCGGAAAACTGAAAATTTTCAGTTTTGTAGGTCCAAGGGTTTGTGCTGGGCATCGATGAGTCTGTGAGTGAGTCAGGAGTCAGTGCTTTTCTCTGTATAACATGTATAATATTAATGCGTGCCTGTGTACGTTTCCAGAGGACGGCATGATAAAGGACGACCTGGGCTCGTTCTACCACAAGCCGGCCGCCAACCTGGCGCAGCAGCGCAAGGCCGACAAGCTGCGCGAGCGGCTGCACGAGCGCCGCGAGAAGCGACAGCTCGAGAACAAGTCAGTGTCAAACATAGCTACAATAAGGCCCTGAATTTTATGTTTATTTGTCTTTTCACACTAACAACTTCCATACACTGTAGTTATGACAAAATATTTCTAACTTTACCCGTGTTTTTGTCCATTACACGTGTGACAATGCTAAGTTCCACTTACTAACATACACTAGTTGGCAATATTTTGGTCCTATTCTTACAGACTAGTTAACAAAAGAGATCAGTATAGTTATCTAAGTTATAAGAAAGTTATAAACATCAGTATACTTAACTAAGTTACATAATACGTATTACGTTACCTTCGTAAGGTAAATCCCCAATGTATTTCCAGAAAAAAGTAAAATAAAATAAAAAATTTGAAAATTACAAAAATATACCAAAAGGAAAGGTTCAGTTACTGTTGAATTGAAACCAACAATTTTTCTTTTGAATTTAGCTAGTTTTTAATTCTAAGCGTAACAGTAATGCTAATGTTTTGTGACTGGGTCAGGTTGCAAACGACGCTGCTGGCGGAGGGGTCGGACGACGAGGACGCGTCGGCGTGGGTGCGGAAGTCGCGCGATATCGAGAAGCAGAAGCGCGAGGCGGCCAAGCGGGTGAGCGATGCTTATTTTATTTATTCCTTCTGTCACTTTGCAAGTAGGCTCGATATGCACAGCACAACATATTCCCTGCTTTGGTAATGTGCCGAGTTTTGACGAGTTTCAAAATATGTGGCATAATCGGCCCTATCTTTTGATTGCGTTGACTTAGAAGCTTAATTTTTTACAGCTCTAAGGGATTGTGACCTGAGTATTTAATCTGAAAGAACTACATTCTCAGAGTAATTTCTACTTTATACTTCCACGCGTTCCCGAGTATAAGGTGGTTGACAGACAGACTGACAACGAAGTGATAAGGATTCCTTTATTCCTCTTGAGGTATGAAACCCTGAAAATTGCATAAACATACTAGCCCCACTTCTTGGGGACTTGTTTCGTGACAAAGGCTTTACTTAAGTTGTACGTGCCGGTTGTTTATGTAGCGTTTTCTTTCTTGGGGATGTGGCTCTGTAAAGATACCCAGTATCACTTTGACCGTATCGCTTATCGTGTGCCAGGCGGCGCTGCTGGACGAGATGGACGCGGAGTTCGGCGTGGGCGCGCTGGTGGCGGACGAGCAGCGCAGCGAGCGGCAGCACGCGTACGCCGCGCAGCACCTCACCGGCCTGAGAGTGGCGCACGACCTCGACGCCGTGAGTATACACACACGCAGTAACATACAAATACATCGCATTTTGACGACTATTATCGTCTTAGTGTTAATAACCGGGACCGACGCGACGGCTTAACGTGCTCTCTGAGGCAACGGGGTCACACGTCGCCAACTTCCAACTTCAGTTAAGAAATTCTCAGTGCCAACTGAGAATTTCTTAACTGAAATACCCAATACCTACCCTAATAATTTTTATGCCCAGAATCAAACCCACCTCGTGACCTCGTGATCCGCAGTCGAACATGCTAACCGCTAGACCAACGAGTCAGTCGGCATTTATGAAAATGATTAAACGGGCTTTGCCCACGTTAGACTATCTCTGATCGATTATTTGTCGGTAAAAAATGTAACATACAGATTGCAATATTGAAAAGCACACGTCCTACAAAAACAAAATCGGCCGATTCGATTGTCGGTGGAAAACGAAAGTTTCGGACGTTGAGTCGGTTACAAAGTCCAAAATAATCAAAAGTCTGTATTAATCGAAGCCATACAGGATTTACAAGTGGCCGTTATTTCGAAGAAAAAAAAATAGCAGAATGGTGTGTAGTAGTTAGTCTAAGCTCCACACAAAAATCTTGTAACGACTTATGACGTCATCGGATTGTGTATCGGTCCTCAGCTGCCGGAGGAGCGGCCGACAATCCTGACACTTGCGGACAAGGAGCTGCTGGCCGAGGACGCTGAGGACGTGCTCGTCAATGTGAACATCGTCGACGACGAGAAGTACAAGAAGGTAGGACAGTTAGGAACTCAGGACTTCCTTACCATTTAATTCATTTTAAGCCATAGGTAATTAGGTATTTCACAAGTCAAATCAGCAGTTTTTATTCAAACGTCAAAATACTTAAAGTGTGTGTTCCGTTATAAGCACTGCGAGCACTGGCAGTGCTCTTTACTGGGGACTTTCAGTGCTCCCAGTGTATTTCGGAACGCACCCTTCGTGTGGGATGTTGTATGAAATACTGAATTGTGATGTTATCAAAATTCTATTTTAATTGACTTTGACTTTAGTTGTCAAACACCCAATGACACGTGCAAGGCCGTTAGGAGGTTGTGTTTGCCCGGTGGGAGGCTCCGGCCGCAACTAATGACACCACAGGCAAACACGTGCCGCCAAGCGATTTAACATTAGAGATCGATGGCGTGTGGAAACCGATTATGGGATAACTGCCATACCCCTAACAGATTAGCCCGCATCATACCGAGTGAGATCGCTGTCAACTTAGAGGATCACTTGTAGTGGAATAAAAAAAACTTACGGAACCATACTTTATGCGTGTTCTGAGATGCGCTTGACTGTTTTTTTGTTTCCAGAACATAATCGAGCGCAAGAAAGCCCGCACTGGCTACCAGGCGTACGACGAGGAGGCGGAGCTGGAAGCGTCCCTGGGCTTCTCCCGGCCCGTGCTGGCCAAGTACGACGACGAGATCGACAGCGGCAAGGCCGAGAAGCGGAAAGGGTTCACCATCGGCGACGACGACGCGATACAGGCCAAGCGGCTCAAGGACATGATGGTGAGTTCGTTCGGACGATACGGTAACGCTTGCTCACTAGGTCTTCGGTAGATTGTGGCAGCACGCATATCAATTCGTATTCGCTTTGTGATCAGCTTGTTTAGAGACTGCCCGGCTGGCAAAGCTGAGCCCATTTATCGTCTTCGCTGCACCAAATCCAGGGTCTCGCTAGAGATCTTGGAGAAATTTGCCTCTTTTCCATGGATGGTTTCCAGCAAATCGACGTGGGCGCATATACACCTGCACTACTTCTCTGGTTCAACTTAAGTATAACATAATATGCCACCCTTGACGACACACTACTGATCTCCAGGATGTTTTTTGCGAGGACTTTGTTTATCAGAAATCCCACTCCACCTTGGGACGTCTTGGAATGGCTGCCAAGTCTAATAAGGTTGTTACTAGGACAAGACATGCCCTATAAAAACATTTCATAAAAAAACAAGTTGGGGGCCTATTTTTAACAAAAACATGTTCGCAGGAGAGCCGGTTTTTTTATCCACTACAAGTACGGCTCACGTATTATAAGTTATAACGGTGTCAACTGGTTGCAGCGAGCGGAGCGCATCGCGGGCGGCCCGGACAAGCGCCTGGAGTCGCTGCAGCTGCCGGCGCTGCGCCTCGCCTCCGACTACATGGACGAGCACGAGGTGCAAGCCAAGTTCAAGAAGTTCAAGAGGAAGGTGCGTGATACAATGTGCAAGTGCTTAAAACGATGGTGAACGTGGCTAACGTTACCCTTTAGGTTACGTTGGCACTGCGAAAAATATTCGCGATTTTGTAACACTAGAAATCATATCATCATAATCATCATGATATGATTCGCATTCGCAGTCGGAATAGGCGATATATAAATCGCGCGAATGTTTTTCGCAGTGCAAACGTACCCTCATTTACTAGCTGATAGCCTGCTGACTAGCTGATTTCGTCCGCATTTTATTTTAATTTCCACGTAAACTTAATTTCCTGGGATAGAATGTAAAAGCCTATGTCACTTTCCAGGTCCTCATCTAGGTATACCCATTCGAAAAATCACGTCGATCCGTTGGTTTGTTGCGACGTGATTGAAGGACAAACAAACACGTTCGCATTTATAATATTAAGTATCATGTACCTGACATTCGGATTGTCCTCTTGTAATATGTTGGCGGAACCATCAGACGATAATGTTTGTATGTGTACTTTACGTGTATCTACATATTTTTCTCTGTGTGCGTGACTGAGCCACAGTGATGGTCGGCGCATTTCTGTAGCCATACGAAAATGTGTTCCTTTGTTTTTAATAATCGGGAAACGCTGATACTCGGTAATATTTAAAAATATGTGAGCCGTCACGTGACGTCTGGCGGATGTGAAACATCCAAATTATTTTGTACAAGTAATAGGCATATTAATACAGATTATGACAGGAACTAAATATGGCGTGATGAAAAAATACAATATTACGAATTTTCTCCAGAAAATGATGACAGTTTATTTAATAAACATTTATTTTCTTTATATACAAAAATTGAGTGCGGTGAGAGAGATTGCGCACAGTCGCTTGCGCATGGCATCGCGTCGCCACGTCTCGCACACTACTACGTATAGATTACGTATAGTACATAATATATTCCATCATATAGCGTGGCGATGCGTCGCCACGGCCTGTATCGCCACGCCAACGATCAGGTTTACCCTTGCCTACAGATGTTTCACATCAAAAACATGTAATTTGCAAGACGTATGAAATTTTTTAGACTAGGTTTACGCAATTAATGAGAATAGAAATAAATAGTGTTTGTAATATTGTATGCGGTATGTACAGGGCAAAATGCGCAAGAAGGCGAAGCAGGAGCCGATCGACGTGGAGGAGCACGAGGCGGGCGACGCGCCGCTCGACACCGACGACACAGGTCACAGACATCATAGTTAGACATATTTTAACTCAGTTAGCTGGTCCAGCGCTGTCCTGACTTTTATGCAGGAAGCGTAATTATTGCTGAGAGTCTGTTTCTGGTGTTGTATAAGTGATATCAGTTGTCCTCCATGCTGTAAATTAACTTGAGTAATTTATCCTGTATATCCGAGTAAATGATGCTGAAGCGGCAATAGCCTTGTGACTCAGACACCCGGCGCAGCTTCGATTACAGGGCCTCTTAACTTTTCGGAGTTATGTGCGATTTAAGAAATTTAATACCATTTTGCTTCAAGCAGTGATATGGAAAACTAGGAAGGAAACAACCTGCATGCCCCAGAGTTCTCACTTTTAGCCAGCTAGGTGCACTATCGCCAAACCCTTCTCATTCCGAGAGGAGGCTCCAATCGGCGAGCCGGCAATCGTTTGTAATGTTGATGATGACGAAATTGTCCCGTGTCCAGAGCTGAAGCCTGAGCAGGGGTGGGGCGCGGGCGCGGCGGACGAGGACGAGACGGAGGTGGACACGGAGCTGCAGGCCGCCCTGGCGCGCGCGCGCCGCCTGCGCCAGGCCGAGGCGGCCGCCAGCCGGGTGCCCAAGGTGAGGCTTGATTCGACGATTCAAAACCACTGCACTGACTTAGTGCAGAGAGACAACCAGCTTTGTATACCAGTCTAAGTCTTAGTCTAAGGTTCAATTCAATTCAATTTTATTTATTTGTGAATACAGTTACAATAATACGTTAGTTTTGCAGTTATAGGAATCATGTATTCTACCACATTGTGGTGTACAATATATTCTTTCAAATTCAGTACAACCGATTTGCTAGCTGCCGGAATGCTGGCTGTAAATTGAGGATAGTTTGAGAACTTCTATCGAACAGACGTGTTGTTACAAAGCACTATAACCGGTATGCTACCAGATACGGTTACATACCAGGGACGGACAGTTTTGCACTAATGAGTTTGTATACGCCACAAGGTCACAGTCGGTCACGTTGCGTGTGGTCCGCAGGTGGAGGAGATCCTGCAGCGCGTGAAGGAGGAGGAGCCGGAGGAGCGGGCGGCGGGCGCGGACAGCGCGATGGTGCTGGACGCGACGGCGGAGTTCTGCCGCACGCTGGGCGACATACCCACGTACGGGCAGGCCGGCAACAGAGACCACACCGCCGAGATCATGGTGAGCGCGCCGCGTCAGTTAACATAATTACACCACTATTATAATAGACCAAAGCACTACAGTAAAACACAGGTTGTCGTATGAAATTTGCAGCCCAAATAGACTGTAGTCTGCGTTAGGGATGACAAAATGATCGACTGAATCATAAGAACATGACAATGGGCTGATTCTGTAGCTGCATTCAAAATAATGAGATTTTTGGGTAAAGCCCAGAAAAGGTACATTATAAATTACTCGTATACGTGTTTCACTCCGACACCGGAGCGTCTTCAGGAGATGTTGACTCGACAATGCACGATATCTCCTCAAGATGCTCCGGTGTCGGAGTGAAACGGAAGTTGAGTAAAATTTGGAAGATTTGTGTGGTGTGGTGTTATGCCATTGCGAATTGTTGGCTTATTGGGCGGTGAATATCGCAAGCTACACGTGCAAGCTACACGCTGTATCACATAGATTTGTCTGCTTTGGCGGATTATAACGAATTAAACTTCTAGTTCCTTCATTATAATTGGTTTAACATGGTTTGTGTCAGGACTTCGAGCGCTCGGAGACGGAGCCGGAGCCCGAGGCGGAGGACGCGGCGGGCGCGTGGAGCCGCGTCGACGTCGACAACGAGGGGCCGCCCGACCTCGCCAACGGTGAATACCACTGTTTAATATTATACTTCTATACTAATATTATAGAAGCGAAAGTTTGGATGGATGTTTGTTACTCAATCACGCCAGAACAGCTGAACTGATCTGAATGAAATTTAACACAGAGATGGTCAGCCCCCCTAGCATGGGCCGAGACAATTTTCTCCCCAACGAAAGGGTAAAAATTTTATTCCTAAATAAATAAATAAAAACGCTAAATAACGGTGGATAAATAGTCCCCCGAGTCCCCGTGAAATGTCAAACGGGGATAAACTTCTCCTCTCCCCTGTTGCCGTGCTCTGAGAAGTGGATAAGTTAATTTTATCTCTTGTCAGTGGATAAAATCGGGGGATAAATTTTTTATCTCCGGCCCATGCTGGAATAACACAATATACTTTTTATCCCGGAAAATTAAAGAGCCAAAAACCTCAATCCACGCGGACGATGTGGCGGGCATCAGCTAGTTTATACATATTACATTTAATTCTTATACATGCGTCGTTGCCTCAACTCTGAGGACCGCGTGGCTCCCTCGAGGTATTACCGCCTTTACGGCTTTACGCCATCCCGACCTATTGGAAGTCGGTCACGTTACAGTTACACCAGAACTGAAAGGAGGAGGCCTCTATCTATTATAATGAATGCGAAAGTGTGTTTGATTGTGCGTGATCGCCCCAACACAGATGTTGAATATCATACTTCATACTAATATTATAAATGCGTGTATAATATACGTATTATAAGTGTGTTTGTTTGTTGGTTTGTCCTTCAATCACGTCGCAACGGAGCAACGGATCGACGTGATTTTTTGCATGGGGATAATTGAAGACCTGGAGAGTGACATAGGCTACTTTACATCCCGGAAAATTAAGGAGTTCCTGCGGGAATTAAAAGGAACTTAAACCACGCGGACGAAGTCGTGGGCATCAGCTAGTACAAAATATAATCGGGAAATCAGCGGCGGGCGCCCTTATCAGTTGTTCGGGAGCAGACCGTCGCTATCCGCGTTGCGGCGCCGCACCGCTTGGATGTGTTCTCGCCCTTGTAACATGACTGTAAGCATATAATCGCCATGCTTCCTGCCACATAAACCTTAGGTACCTTCACGGCAAGAGTGAATAGGCATCTTTTAGGCAAGCGCGCTCCAAACTAGACCTCATTGCTTTGCATTAAGCATGATTGTCGTCAAGCGCAAGCATCAACACATTGTCGCATCTCACAATAAAAAAAAAAACTAAACGAAAATCGGTTCATCCGTTTGGGAGCTACGACACCACAGACAGACGTTAAACTTATAACATCTCTCTCTTTTTGCGTCGGGGGTTAAAACACAAGTGCTAACAGTGTGTGTGTGCTCGCAGGCAGCGGCGCGGGGCTGGAGGCGGAGCCGGCGCTGGGCGCGGGCGTGGCGGGCGCGCTGCGGCTCGCGCTCAGCAAGGGCTACCTGGAGCGTGCGGGCGCGCCGCCCCGGCCCGCGCGCCCGCCGCCCGCGCTCTCCGCCAACTACTCCATCGAGGACAAGACGTACGGGTGAGCGCACCGACACACCACACACACACACACACACACACACACACACAAGCCCCTCACGCCGTGCCGGTGCCTATATCAAAAATAAATTATTTCTAACTGATTTAATAATACTTATTGTTGAATTTGATGCTTGAATACATTTGATAACTTTAAATAAATACCTTGCTAGGGCATTGTAGACCTTACTGTATGCAGTTTTATGAAGAATTTAAATTGAAAACTAATTTTCAGACTGCAACCTACGCTGTACATAGCGGCACATTGAACTAGAACTACTTCCAGTGAACTAGAGCTCTTGTTGATGACAAGTTTTTATTCGATCACAATATATAGTTTAACAAACTATCAAATCAATAATATAGCGACAAAGTTCAATGCTCCTGTTCATTAGTAGTAGTTAGTAACGATGTTTGTTTGTTTGTTTGTTTGTTCGTTCGTTTCGTCAGCGAGGACGACAAGCACGGGCGGCGCGAGCGCGGCGGCGGCTACTGCGGGCCGCTGAGCGAGTTCCGCGAGAAGAGCCACTTCCGGCCCAGCATCAAGCTGGAGTACGCGGACGACGAGGGCCGCCCGCTCAGCGCCAAGGAGGCGTTCCGCTACCTGTCGCACAAGTTCCACGGCAAGGGGCCCGGCAAGAACAAGCAGGAGAAGCGCATCAAGAAGGCGCAGCAGGAGGGGGTGAGACACTATACACTATACACTATATACAAGAACAAGCAGGAGAAGCGCATCAAGAAGGCGCAGCAGGAGGGGGTGAGCCCGAACGCTGTCCTGTCGACCGAATGTCTCCACAGATATTAGCCACAAGTGCACTCTCGGTTCCTTTACTCTCATAGCCCGACGGGACGGAAAATCCGACACGACCGGAGAGAGATCAGGCGCAGGACCGACTGCTTTAGGTGCTCTCTGAGGCACGGGGGTGAAACACCGCCAACTTCCTAACTCCGGGTTACTACTGAGAATTTTTATTGATACACTATATAGACTTGGGATTCCCAAACTATTTTGGGCAAGAGATTTTGTTTAAAACATGTAGCACACAGGTGTCTCTTATCTTACGTCATGTTTCGACTCTACTACCGGTTCAGAAAGCAGATTTTACTGAGAAGAGCCGGCAAGAAACTCGGCAGCTGGACAGATAGATATATAGATAAATTATTTATTGGCACACATGACATGAAACTAAATTACAAACAAACGATGATGCCCGCGACTTCGTCCGCGTGGATTGAGGTTTTCTGGTTCCCGCGAGAACTATTTAATTTTCCGGGATAAAAAGTAGCCTAAAATAAATAAATAAAATTAGCCTATGTGTTATTCCAGACTATAACTTATCTCTGCGCCAAATTTCATGCAGATCCGTTCAGCCGTGATTGAGTAACAAACATCCATTCATACATCCATCCATCCAAACATTCGCATTTATAATATTATGGTATAGATTCCATAATGAATCTCACAAAAACGTCCGCCATTGAACCATTACACCTCGATCTCCCTCCAAGCGTCCCCCACCACCACCACTAAAGCCATAGTAACAGTAAGGCCATGGACGTAACGTGTTGATGTTCAGCGTAACAGTAATTTGGACCCTTTCGTTGCAGCTGATGAAGAAGATGAGCTCAACGGACACGCCGCTCAACACGCTGCAGATGCTGCAGCAGAAGCAGAAGGAGACGCACTCGCCCTACGTCGTGCTCAGCGGCGCCAAGCGCTCCGACGCGCACTGACGGCGTCCGGCGGACGAGCACGCTGGCGCTGTGCCGACCGGCAAATAGGGATGATGATGATGATCAAAAATAAATTATTTCTAACTGATTATTAAATAGAGGGTCTTCCAAAAGACCTAAAACTCATATCCTCGGTTAGTTTTAAGTTTGATAACCATTTTAAAAAATAGATTAAAGAAAAAAAGTGCGTTGAAATTTTATGACGTCACAACTGTGAATTTCATACAACTTCCATACTAGAAGTGCGTTTTTAAGATTGATAAAGTTCAGATTGATGAGTTGTCATCATCCCTATTGTCGTTGCATTCTGTACATGCTATTGGTGAAGCATAACAATCATTTGTGCCACCACAAGTGGAAATAACAAAAAACAAGAACAGAAAAACACATACAAAAGTATGATTTGACGAAAGGCAGCCTTAGCACTTTCTACCTAAACCTAAACCTTGTTTGACGTTGGAGTAAATTGAAAATAAATTATAGTCCGTCAAACAGATCTGACCCGGTAGCCAAAATTGGAACTAATTTTTATGCTTGATAAGTTTTTTGGCCTCGAAGCCCGTACCCCCTTTTCAGCCCGAAGACCCTCGCTCCCAGTTTTTTTTTTTCAAATTTTATTTTTCATATCTACACTAGCAAGGGTGTGTGTGTGTGTGTGTGTGTGTGTGTGTGTGTGTGTGTGTGTGTGTGTGTGTGTGTGTGTGACCGGGTCAGATTCGTTTATGGGACTATACATTAAAGGAGGATTTGTTTTGATTCTTTTGAAAATGTGTAAAAATAGAACTTTCTACTCACTACTCACACTCACTACTTGGTACATAAAACACGTCAATAAAAGATGAGCTGTTTCAGACGTTCGAATTATTTCAATCCATACTAATATCATAAATGCGAAAGTGTGTCTGTCTGTCTGTCCGTCTGTCTGTCTGTCTGCTACGCTTTCCCGGCCCATTTTTTCAACCGATTTTGCTGAAATTTGGTACAGAGGTAGTTTATATCCCGGGGAAGGACATAGGCTACTTTTTATCCCGGAAAATTAAGGAGTTCCCGCGGGAATCAAAAAACCTTAATCCACGCGGACGAAGTCGCGGGCATCATCTAGTTCACTATAATTAGCTTTTAGTTCATATGGCTACAAAAGCGATAAGGTTTTTGAAACTATAATTATTTCAAATTCAAACAAAGAGTGACAGGTAACTCATTCTCCAGTGTGATCTTACAGTTACCATCTTTGATCCTACCACAAATATTACTTAGCCGTGATCATTTGATATTAATGTTAATAGTTTTCGTAGTATGAAGTAAGTCAACAAAACCCTTTGGAAGAAATTTAGTGTCAGAATAATAATTTCGATTGCAACATCTAACATATTTTGTAATTCAGGAAATTGTAATAAATTAACTTTAGGAAACATTTTTGTGTTTTATTTTGATCTAAGTTTTAAAGTGAAACTTCTTTAGAATCGTGATTTGAAAATTCGATCCCACCAAAACCATTCCATGGATAGACTGCCAAGACTTACATACAAGTTCAAATCATAATGCTTTCACTGTTGAGAGAGTATGAGTATCTCTAGTAGAGCCAAGCCCCAAGTTGAGCTCCGATTTGTGCTGCGCATCATCATAGCCCATGGGGCCAGTTCCAAGTCCAAAGTGTACAGGTTTAAGTACTTTTGGCTGTACCACATTTACTACATAGAAGTCCTGACTCTACAAACTCTACATCATGATAAAAAGATGTGGCTTGGCCATTTCGTGATTGTCGCACAAACTATACCTTATTAATTCATATATATACTTATGTTAGGTATGTCCTGTAATAGTTCTACGAACATTAAATGATTGATTGGATCACGAAACAGCCATTAGTTTAGATCCATACTAATATTATAAATGCGAAAGTGTGTCTGTCTGTCTGCTGCGCTTTCACGGCCCATCTGTTCAACCGATTTTGATGAAATTTGGTACTGGGATAGTTTGTATCCCGGGAAATTAAACAGTTCCTGCGGGAATCAAAAAACCTTTCTATAAATTGACACGCGTTAATTTAATTCAAACCAATGAACAGAGTGTAAGTTCGGAAAATAGAGTTTGACGAAAATATCATTGATTACCTACTTACTAACTTATTGAACATTTACTAAAGGGATGCCGATGGGAATCGGGTCTTACATGGACTCTTCGCCAATGATACTTACCTGTACTATAGGTATATGTACCTCTGAAGAATAATTTACATATTATGTTGTATATTTTATAATTCTTCAGTAATAAAATGAAAATAATGAGGATAAAAATGAGAAGATTACGTGATTATTATTGGCGACCTGTTTGGCCAAGTGGTTACAAACCATGACTGTTAGGGAGAGGTCGCGGGTTCGAATTCTGCTAGGGGCATAATAGGATTTTGCTTGCGAAAGAATGAGATAGAATAAAAGTACAAGTAGTAGGTAGGTTTTGGACGACCTCTCTGGCGCAGTGTTGAGTGCTGTTGTCTTAACGTGGGAGTCCCGGGTTCGATTCCCGGCAGGGTCCATTTGGGAATTTGTAGTTTCTGAATTTTCTTTGGTCTAGTCTGGTGGGACCGTGGGAGGTTTCGGCCGTGGCTATTTACCACCCTACCGGCAGATGTACCGCCAAGCGATTTAGCGTTCCGGTACGATGCCGTGTAGAAACCGACTAGGGATATGGATTTGATATTACTGCCATACCCCTAACAGGTTAGCCCGCTACCACCTTAGACTGTATCATCACTTTCCATCAGGCGAGATTGCAGTCAAGGGCTAACTTGTAGTGGCGTAAAAAAAGGCCGTGTGTGAATTGAACACACACTTTTTTTAAATCGATTGCGAAAATAGCTGTATAATATGACGTTTTTAGCTATAGGTATACTACGAGCTAGACGTTTTCTCCTCGGGCGAAGCCAAACGTTCAGTGAATGATGTGGTGAGTGGTCATCCTCATCAGTATGATAAATACTGAGATCACATAGTTACCGTTAACGGAACATTAAACACGATAGACATCCACCAATACACTGATATACGATCAATAAATACCACGGCACTGGGATGTGTGACTACTTAGCTCAAATCTACTACAAACTATAGGTATATATTTTTTTTTAAATCTTTATTCAAAGAGATTATTCGCTGAGCGAATCTATTTATGGATTAAAATAAAATGCAAACGAATGTTTAAAATATTTATTTTTAACTTTAACAATACCACAGCAAAATAATTATCATCAATACAAGTTCAAAATAGATATGTATTTAATTATTTCTATTTTAAAGTATTTCGAAGATTTTTTTAAGGGCAGCGTATTATAAATAGGTTATTAGGTACGAAAAGATATGGAAGTCTCTATGCAGGCTTCGCTCTCCAGAAATGTCTTTTTTTTGGATAGAATTTTGCAGTTTTTTTTAAATCGTGATTTTAATATTCTTAAATAAAATAAACTCTATTGAGCATATTTGGCAATTATTCATTGGAATGATAAAATATGTCTTCATTTGTATTATTATTATTAAAAATATCTGTAATATAATATTAAATTATTGCCTCATACATTTTAATAAAATATCCATTATTTTCATAACTACGAGTATTTACAATAATTATTAAAGTATTTTATTTATACAATATACCTGTGCAATATACATAATATAGACTGTTAGCGCCCATGTTACAATAAGCAAAATTCAATTTTTAACCAAGGAATAAGACTTAAGTAAATTTCCCAAATAATAACTTTTATAACAAAATTCATCAGATAAAGCTTATATTACTTGCGATTGAATAACTAGCTTCTTAAATAATATAAACTAATGATTAAAAAAACACAAATAAACTTTTAAACTTACCCTTTATGATATGTTTTTGATTCAATTACAGTTCAAAAGTTTATTTGATTTTTTTATTTAAAGTAGCATTTCTGAACATTTTTGGCAAGACGAGAACTGTAGGAATAAAAAACTATGGTTTACATTGGTATAAGGTACTTTATATTCTTACATATACATAGCATCAAGAATTCAACATTCATCGGAAGACACAATACCACTTATTTCTCAACATTTTCACAAATTATTTGCTAAATGCATTAATTTGCTAAAAAGGATGTAGACTTAATTGTACAAAAATGCTAAACTAAACTGACAAGTTTTTACTTTTTAAGCCTCAAACTCTTGTCAATTTAGAATTACTTATATTTAATATAATATAATATCGGAATATATGCACCATGCCTACAAAAAAAAATTCAGTCTATTTTTGACTTGCCGCGCGGATTATTTAATTTATAATTATACTAGCTGATGCCCGCGACTTTGTCCGCGTGGAATAAGTTTTTTAAATTCCCACGGGAACTCCTAAATTTTCCGGGATAAAAAGTAGCCTATGTCACTCTCCGGGTCCTTAACTATACCCATGCAAAAATTCACGCGGATCCGTTGGTCCGTTGCAGCGTGATTGAAGGACAAACCAACAAACCAATAATCCAACAAACCAACAAACAAACACACTTTCGCATTTATAATATTAGTATGAATAGAGGGGGAAAAATATCTTTATGAAATACTTTGTTAGTATTTATTTCAATCAGGAATATTTTGTGACACCTAGGTAGTTATAAATCCAAAATATAAGTACAAAAAATATCTTGGAACTTTTACAGAAACGTGCATTTATACGCGTAATTTTACTTAAAATTTCATTGAAAAGTAAATGTCACAATCGTATTATATAGTTATTTGTGTTACATGGGGCCAAAGAAAATTTTTGTTCCCCGAGGGCGCTATTTTGAATTCAGAGCGAAGTGAAGGATTCTATAGTAGAATCCCGAGCGTAGCGAGGGGTTCTAAAGTAGAATCCTGAACGTAGCGAGGAATTCAATATACGCCGCCCGAGAACAAAAAATTTGGCCCCGAGTGACACACACTATTTTTCATCATTACGTATGAGAAAAAGCTAGGAGTATCAACCTACTATGTATGGACATTACCTATACGTTTAAGCACCAATCAGAAGATACTCCTATCAACCTTCTATGTAATTGTATAGACATTATTTAGACGTATATTTAAAGTTTAAATAAAATGTAAAGACGTATATCCGATCAACAAATTGATCACGTGACTTCGGACCAATCAGAACAGAGATATGCAAAGTCGTATATTCGATCAACAAATTGATGACGTGACTTCGGACCAATCAGAAGAGAGAAATGAAAAGTCCCATGGGCCTACAAGTTACACTTTGCTCCCGCTATTCTCTGAAGGCAATATGCGTTTTTCGAATAGGTATGATGAAAAAAATATTAACTATCATGTTCAGCTGTCATACTCGGCGTCGGGTAAACGTCACTATTGCAGTGGCGGCAAGCTATTTGACAAACATATGATTGTGAGCGTGAAATCAATGAGCCGACCCACGGAAATCCCGTGCCCGCCACAATCCGCAGCCCAAGTTATTTGGCGTCATGACGCTGACCGCGCGTGCGAACTCGCTGCATTAGTACTAAGCCGCGCGCACGGGAGATCTTGCCGGTCGAGAATATGTGAGTGGGTGAAATGTTACGTCACTTGAAGTCAAATAATTGACCATCAACGGCGAGCTTAAGAGCACTGTATTCAAGGCGCCAGGTTTTGTGATACGAGCTGCGCGTGACGTGTGCGGTGCGAGTGAGGGGTCAGAGCAGCGCGTGCGCGGGCAGCAGGCGCACGGGGGCGGGGCGCGCGCCCGCGTCCAGGCTCTCCCACGCCAGCACGGCGCCGTCCGCGTAGCACGCGAACAGCAGCTGCGAGTCCGAACTGTACGTGATGCTGCCGACAACAACACCCATTCAGTTCATTGGGCTCTTCTACCATTCGTCACCTCACTATTCATTCCTCTTTCACACACACTCACATAATATATATTTAGGTAAAGAAAGAAAGAAAAACAGTTTATTCAACAGTGGTGTCACAGACAAAACTAGATACAAATGTAACACTTTCGTCTGTGACACCACCCAGAAAGGGTGTACAGCTCAGCGTTTTGCCTTGCGTCATATGCTAAAAATGCATACAAAGCAAGGCGCTGATTTTCAGCCGTGACCCCGGGTGACGTCACAGTTACAACAATTACAAAACAATACCAAAAGTTGGAAAAAAAGTTGAAAGGAAGCACTAAATAAGCAGTCAGTTCAGAAAATAATCATTATAATTACCTATATAATGTACAATATTCGCTATAGTAGTTTGATAAAACAAAACCCAGAGTTAGTTAATATGTTTCTAATTTTCATTCCCCTTCCTTCGCGCCTCGAAATCAATCAGCCGGACCCAATTTTCATTACTTTTGGCACCAAAATATTTTTTTTTCTCGACGCGGGATACGCTCTGATTGGTCAAAGGAAAAACGCGGGAACCACTATTATTTTTCGTTAACCAATCAGATGCGAGTTGGTATCATAAAGAGTATAATATTATTTTTAATTCATTTATCTAACGGCCCTGGATTCGAGGCCTTTATGGCCTTATATAATTATTCCGAATGTCGTGCCATAGAGTATAAAAATATAAAATCACGACAGTAGAGTTAGTAAGAAGGTACACACTACACACCTGAGCAGCGGCTGCGCGCGGCCGGGCGGCGGGATGTGCCCCAGCGGGCGCAGGTCCCACGAGGAGTAGAGCCGCACGGCGCCGGTGGCCAGCCCCAGCGCCACGCAGTTGACGCTGACGCCCTCGGCCGCGTTGGAGTAGCACACGCACGTCACCAGTTCCGCCACCTTCACGCTGCCTGCGCACACAGAGAAGCGAAACTCTATTGACGGTACAGTACCCGACAGTAGAGATTGCACATTGAAGTTTACAAAAAAACAATGGGTCTGACAAACGTTTTTTACTTTACATCCCAAATAAATCTACAAAAAATTACGAGAAAAACTGTTTTTACTTTTTTTCATATCTCAAAAAATGGCTGAGATATTTACGATCAAAGTGCGTATTTCCGGCCGAAGGTTTTTAAAAACGCGGGCGGGCGCTAACTAGCCGATGACGTCAGACCCCCGGTTATTCGCCAGTCGCGCTCTCGTTCGCACGCCGCTGCGCATTAAAAAGCACCGGACTGAGCGGCTCGCCGTTCGTGGTCGCGGGTAACCGTGGGTGTGATGTCATAGTATGAGCGCGCGTAATCTCGGAAATTCAAAAAAGGGCTGAATCTTCTCGTCGTTATAACTTCGGAAATACTGCATGTATTGAAGTGAAATAAAAACTAATGTAATATACATGATCTACGCTCCGATTTTAGGTGTATTTGATAATAATATTTTGACCCTTTTGTGTTCTCCATTGGTTACTTCGGCTTCATAGAGCCGACTCTGTCGCTCAGCCTTACAGTCAGCGACAAAACGTCACATCGGTATGAGTGACAGGCGACGCTCTACGAAGTCGTAACATCCGATAATTTCTTACTAAAGCTCGATGTGCAATCTCCACTGCCAGGTATTGTAACTCATTTGCCTGAAGTAACGATGCAAATCAAAAATCTGATCGTGAGTGAAATCAGTACGCAAAATTTTTGCACAAAAGACCTAGAAGCCCTCGGTAGAGCCAATTGACGTAAAACAGCGCATTAGAATGGCAGCCTTTAGTGTCGAAGGCCAAGATTCTCCTGGGGTCACGGAGTCAGCAAAGCATGCCTCGTCAAAAAATTACAATATGCCAACAAATTCAATTTAAACTAATTTTAAAAACATACCCCACAAAATATTTGCCTGGGACTTAATGTTTTTTGAGAATTCACATACTAACCTACATGTTTCTTCCTTGATAATCTAATAGGTGCAAGATGGTTGTTAGGAACAAAATGGTTGTCATTTTATAAGTCCCTTATACATATTGCCTCGAATCGTCACTTTTGTAGGACATATTTTTTCCAAGATCTGAACAAGCATTCAAACTTCAAACTTCAAATTATTTATTTGTGGAATACGGTAGCACAAAGATGTTCTTAAAAAATAGAGCATTGCTCATTTACCGATTTGCTGCATAGCTGCATTTACTGTACAAGTTTTAGAATCCCACATTTTTGAATCCCTGAAAAGACTGACAATGCGTGATACATAAATAAAATCATTATACATGGATTTAGTATATGTCTGAAAAGCCTTACCAACAAACTTGGCGTTGACAGTGTGCACTCGCAACAGCGACTTGTACTTGTAGCTGGCGTCGCGCTCGTACTCGCACTCCTCCGCCTGTTGGTCCTCGTCGGCGTGGGCGTGGGCGTGGGCGTTGGCCGCGGCGTCGTCGTTGGCGCTGGGTCGGGGGTCGTGCACGGTGGCCACGTCGCTGAGCGTCTCGCTGACGGCCACGCACCGCACTCGCAACATGTCTCGGTTTGGCAGAGTGCGGATGTACGTTAATCTGGCAACAAAGTTATAAAAATATGTACTATTATTTAATTCAATTAAATTCAAAACATATTTAATCAAAATAGGTAACTACAAAGAACACCTTCTGAACGTCATGCTTACAAAGTATAAGATGTGATGGTGATAAATTAACTAAGATGTTGTTCAACGATGTTCAAGATGTTGTACTTTTTTTGGAGATTTCCGAAAAGATGAAAGCTTTAAAATATGGCATGATAAAATTTTCCAGAAATGTCGGACTATTTGATGAAAAGTTTACCATTTCGTTAGTCGCAATGAGAAAGTACCGAATACCTGTCGCGATTCGGCCACATAACCGCAAGGTAAATGGTTTATTCTCCTTCAACTGTCGTCTCGAGTCTAGACGTTACATTATAACAAGCTCTACACTAGACGCGATACTCACTCGTTGAGGTCCCAGAGCACGACGCGTCCGTCCACGCTGGCGGTGACGAGCAGACTGGCGCGCGGGCACAGCGCCACGTCGGCGATGGGCGCGGTGTGCGCGTGCAGCGAGTGCACGGCTACGCGCGCGCCCGCCCGCAGCGCCAGCACGCGGCCCGACGACAGCCCCAGCGCGCCCGACGCGCCCCAGCCGCCGCCGCCGCTCCAGCCGCACCCCGCCGTCACCTGCGCAATATTGTTAACTAGATGATGCCCGCGACTTCCTCCAAGTGGATTAAGGTTTTTGATTTGCGCGGGAACTCCTTAATTTTTCAGAATAAAGCCTATGTCCTTCCCCGGGATATAATCTACCTGTATACTAAATTTTAGCAAAATCGGTTGAAAAGATGGGCCGTGAAAGCGTAGCAGACAGACAGACAGACAGACACACTTTCGCATTTATAATATTAGTTTAGTATGGATATGGAATGGTAATAGTCATTTATATACACAAAAAATTAAAAAGGACACAAGATTGAGCCCTGTGGGACACCCATGAGGGCAGATGAACCCTGAGACTTCACGTTATTTATGAATGCCTTTTCAATTCTATCACTTAGGTAAAGATGCAAGGATATTCAGGGAAACTTCAAACTTCGCAGTCAAGGGCTAACTTGTAGTGGATAAAAAAAAAAAACTTTTTTGATCCCATATGTAGCAAGGTTATGTGATCAACACAGTCAAATGCTTTAGAAAGATTACAGAAGACTCCAATCGCATTCTATGAACTTCGCGACTTCGTCCGCGTAGATTAAGTTTTAGATTCTCGCGGGAGTTGTTATAAACAGTCGGTATAAACAGTCCCCTCGGCCTGCCGGTGTGCCGCACTGACTACTGACCTGCTCTAGCGGCGGTATGTGCAGCAGCGTCTCGGGCGGCATGTCGCGGCGGCGGCGCATGCGCACCGCGTGGTCGGCGTGCGCCCACGTCACCGCGCACACGGACTCGCCGCCGCCGCCGCCGCCGGCGCCGTCGCTGTCGCCGGCGCACGACCACTCGTCTGTGGGGGGACCGTAGTCATCAATGTTATGAAAACTGCAGTAACCTTACTACAACTTTCCAAAAAAAACCCCACCGACGTTGATCGTATTCGAACGTCGAAAGTAGAAACCCATTGGTGACGAAGTAAAATGAACTCAAAAGACCTTGAGATAAAGTCGCTTATTCGGTACTATCGATGTCTATTTCGGAACGTATCCGCTCTGAGTTCTGACTGGTTGAATGGACGAACTTGAGTTCTAAACCAAAACAATTAGGGTTCATTTTACTTTAACCCCAAATTGTGTAGACGCTCGAATACGATCAACGTCGCTGTGTTTAGTGTTTAGCGCATATACAGGTATAGTTACCCCTGCGCACGAGCAGCGCGCACGCGGGCGGGCACACGGCGACGGCGCGCGCGTGCGCCAGCGGCTGCAGGCGCGCGGCGCCCGCGATCACGCGCCGCGCCGCCACCGCCGGCGCCGCGCGCTCCGGCGACGCGCAGTAGCGGCCCCAGCGCGCGCCCGCTGCGCCTGCGCACACGTGCGCCTGCAACACGACACATCGTCTGTATAGCATGCTCTTAAAGTGTACCCTACGAGAGCGACACTCCACCTGGTCTATGAAATTTCGCAGATCCTTACGGGTCGCTGATACTTTCGGTGGCTGCATGGGACGACGGAGAGGAGGTGGATTCAACGGAGAGTGAGGAGGGGGAGTAAGTATCCGCGGTGGAGGAGGGGAGCGCAGAAGAGCAAGCGGCAAGGAGGCGATGCCGCGATGAGGCTGAGGATCTCTTCATATGCACGTGACGTCAGCCTCAAAAAGGGGAGAATGACGTAGGGACAATAGATCAGAGGTAAAGAATTTTTACGGAGGGTTTGTTGTCGATGTTTAATCAATCAAGTCGTACGAAAGTCAAGTTTCTTAATTGCCAAGTCAAGAGTGAATATAAATTTTCTAGGACCTAGACTTCATCATGGCTTTCCATGACGCTTGACGACAATCATGCTTATGATTGTCGTCAAGCGCAAGCCTATTATGCAATAAAAAAGAAGAGTCAAGAAGGCGGGGCAGGAGTGCAAGGGTGTACGGGAGCCGCACCTGGCGGTCGCGGTGCGCGAGGTCGGGCGCGCGCTGCGGGTGCGGCGCGCGCAGCAGCTGGCGCGGCGCCTGCCCGTACGTGCGCACCATCGCCGCCGCCGCCAGCCGGTCCACCTCCTCCGCGAGCGACGACGGGTCGAACCCGTAGTATGTCTGCGAACAGCTGGACGTGAGCAGCCCTCCTAGACAAACTACATACGTTTCGTGTCTATTCTTATGCTTTCTATAATCTTGAACGCTTTAGCGAAAGCGATTAAAACGCTAACCATAGACTATTCAAGTACTTTTTCTCTCCATTAAATCGTTAACGATTATAGAAAGAGGATAAACACGAAACGTATGTAACTTGGCTCCGGGGGCTAGTCTCATAAAGTCACGAATGAGGAAGCTCCGCAACGGGAAAATCAAACTGTCGAAATAAACCAAGCCGCGTATCTGGGGCAAGTTTTCAGGCGCGTGACGAACAACTATCGTGATGGAAAAGTTGCCGCGAGGAGATGCGTTAGTTGCAGCAAGATACCTTGGTTACGCGACTTAATATAAACATCGGGAAATCCCGCACACAAATCTGTGGGATAAATCTCACAGATTTCTCAAGTTTTAAATTTTGTGTTTTGCACTGTTATAAAGTCAGGTCTTTCCTTGGAAAGGTTAAGTAGTAATTTAATATACACGCATATGGTGCACTTTGTGGCACAATGTATATTCGCCTGCGTGCGATGGTAAGGCAGTGCAACGTATCCACCATACGCGTAACACTTGTGCCACTGTGTATCTCTATAGTCTATACCAATATCAACAGTGAATATTGTGGCCAATTGTGTATAACGCAATGTGAATTTAATTGGGTAGATGTGTGTGGGGGTACTCACGCAGGCGGGGAACACGTTGATGGCGTCGACGGCGGCCTGGCCGGTCTGCTTGCAGCCGAACACCAGGTCGATCCAGAGCGGCAGGCGCTCGGTGACGAGCGGCGCCTCGAGCGCCTGGCGGTGCACCAGCGTGAACAGGCGCGCGTCCGCCGCCCACTGCGGCAGCTCCACGCTGTCCACGCGCAGCCCGCACTGCCGCACGCCCAGCTCCAGACCTGGCCCACACATTCACATTCACGACTTGGGAATATCGACTCTGTAGGGGCACACATACCTACATGATCATATGACGTAAACACGACGCGGCCACGTTAGCCAATCACGTGCCGCCGCCTGAATCACGATTACGAAGTTCTTTCGGAATTGTTCTATATACAGAACTTTCAACCTACAACAGTTGGCCTAGCTGGGAGCTTTGGCAAGAAGCAAGGTATAGGAAAAAAATCCGATTGAAAAATTGGAAAAAGATTTTTTATTGGAGCATCTCATCGGCACGAACTTCCTCTATCCGCTATCAAGTGAACAAAAAAAACATACCAGAAAATTTCTGAGACATCAGTGTACATGACGACCTACCTAAAAATACAAATGGAGTATTTTTTTGTTCAACACAACACACACTCCGACAATGTGACGACAGGATTTTTGCTCTGAAAAGTCAGTCAGGTCGATTGTGCGTGCATGAGTCATGTGAGTCACCCACCTTCGTTATTGTAGAAGAGTTCGGGCAGGTAGAAGAGCTCGGGTATGAGCTCCTTGACGTCAGTGGGCGAGTCGTTGGTGATGAGGCGCCACGTCGTCGCCAGCGAGTGGAACGTGCGGTCCGGCATGTCGAAGTTGTTGTCTGGAGCAACGTGAAACACAATAACACATTAACAAAACGGGAAATTCCGTTTTTCCATTCGCTTATAATATTGAATCAAGAGTGAATAGGCATTTTCTAGGCAAGCGCGCTTCATCTTAGGTTGCATCACTACTTCCAGCAAGTCTGATTGCAGCCAAGGGCCAAGCCAAGCTATACATAAATACAAAAAAATATTGGAAGAATCAAAAATGTTTTTGGTGTACGATTTTTTAAGGGAATCGTTCAAAAGTTTTTTTAACAAAATATCATCGTCACAGAGATTTTCTCGAAAAGCGTTTTGTAAAGACTAACCAACCAGTGCTAAATATTTTGGGGGCGCAAAATATCAAGGACCACATCAAAATACAACTTACAGAGATTTATTGCGAAGTTTTGACTATTTGACTAAATTTTAAGTAACATAAAAGGTCAATTATTGATCATGTTGTGAAAGACACAAGAAAAATCCTGAAAAAAGCTTATTATACTGTTGAAGATTATGTCATGATAAAAGAGCATGGATTTGACTCGCTCCAGCAATGCTTAGGACTGCGGTTACTTATGTATCTACACATAGATGTAATAAATGATTTTTTTCAAAAGAGCAACCGCTGAGTTTTTTGCTGGTTCTTCTTGGTATTTCGAACCAGTGGTAGATTCACTCGAATTCAAAAGGACTTTTAATAAGTTTATTTGAGCAAAAAAATATGAGTTTGAGTTGTACAAACCTTGGTAATTGAGGAACAGTTCCGTAAATGGCGGAAGTCTGACCAGATAGTGCAGCACTCCGCCGGAGTTGGAGTAAAGTGACGCGTAGTGGTGCGGCTGCCGCGACAGCAGCGGGCTGCAGCCGTCGCGCCGCGCCGCCTTCAGGTCCTGTGCCCCCCAAAAACTTTATATTCTACTAGCTGATGGCCGCGACTTAGTCCACGTGGAGTAAGTTTTTTAAATTCCTCCAAACTCCTCAATTTTCCGGGAAGTAAAAAGTAGCCTATGTCACTCTCCAAGGTCTTCAACTATACCCATGCAAAAAATCACGTCGATCCGTTGCTCCGTTGCGGCGTGATTGAAGGACAAACCAACAAACAAACACACTTTCGCATTTATAATATTAGTATGATTGGTTTTGACAAACGTACACAGATTTTTCTAGTGTTAGGCAGATAAAAGTCGAAAACGGAACGCAAACGTCACACCAGGCTATCCTTGTAAAGTCCGACAAACTTAACTCACCCGGTGACAGCGTCGCTAGTTTTGTATGAAAAATAAAATAAAATAATGTCGCATAACTAGGTCACCGCCGCCAACCTAGTAATCTGGATAAACTCATAGTTGTGGGAAGGGTGGAGAGCAAAAGACCGCGCGGCCGATCACCGCTGGTCTGACCAGGTCAAGTCGTTCACGGGCCTCCCGCTTACTACTGCATTGCGGAAAGCCGAGGACAGGACGGAGGGGAAGGCTATCGTGTCGAGCGTCACGAGGTCACTTCAATGCGGACACGACTTTCAGAAATGAAGAATGCGACCAAGAAGAGAAGATCTAGGTCACAATCCAATATAGGTAATGACATTGGAAGTATGTAGCTTAACGTAACAGGCACTTTTCCAGTGTACAAAGAAAAATAATTGTATGTAACTTGTACATAATATGTGGATGTTAGAGGCATGTTCACTGTAATATTGTCTGTGGTATTTTTACCTTTGTATGTAGATATGGTCTGTGACGTTTGGATTCACAATATTGTTAAGTTAATTACACTCACATTATAAGTGTTGATGTAGTGCTGCTCTCGGTTCTTGTTCTGCACGGCCATGGGTTTGCTGAGGTCGCGGAACGAGGCGGGGTCGCCCAGGTCCAGGATCTTGGACGTGTAGTCGGCGATGATGAACGGGAACACGGGGTACTGCATGAGGTCGTTGTAGGAGCGGCCCGCGAGCCCGTTGAGCATCATCAGATACTCCCAGTTGGTGATTGCGCCGTTGCGCCACTGGTTCATGGCTTCGGCTAGGCTGTCTTGTTCCGTTCTGTGCAGAAACATGGAAAACTCAAGAGTTTGCAATCACTCTCACGCAGGTTCACACAATCACGTGAACCTGCTAAAATTAGTGGCAAAAAACCTTTGAGACGACACACACAAGCAGATTTTTTGACTTACACAATATAATAGAACCAAACCGCAAACTCTTGCAGTTCTATGAATGTTCGCCTGAGATTCTTTAAGCGAGCTTCCCGCTTGCCCTGATATAAGGATTTGCCATTTTTAACTATCTTCCCCAAGAATTAGTTCTCATTCATATTGGTATTCCTAAGAGGAAAAATAGGTGGAAGTTAAACAACGTAAGCAGTTCCTGGATTCTGGATCTGCTCCTAAAAACCCAGATTTCGTTACCCCGTTAAAGAATGGCTTACTTGTTGGGTAGATGCGCGCGGCCCAGCGCGGCGAGGAAGGCGGCGCGTTCCGCCGTGTCGGCGAAGGCTAGCATGAGCGCGCGGCCGCAGCACAGGAACAGCTCTATGGCGCGCTCCTGCAGGCACCAGCGGCGCGTCGCCACCTTGGCCACCGCGCCCAGCGACCAGCTGCACGCGCTCTCCTCGCCCTCGCCCGAACCCTCCTCCGGGATGAAGTGGATGCATCTGACGGTGCACGAGACATTTTAGAATTATCTTCGAATCCATTCAATTCGGATCCAGAGATTCGGCAAACGAAATCCACTGTACCCAAAGACCTCGCCCGAACCCTCCTCCGGGATGAAGTTGATGCATCTGACGGTGCACGAGACATTTTAGAATTATCTTTTAATAAATTCGATTCGGGTCAAGAGAATCGGCAAACGAAATCCACTGCACCTAAAGACCTCGCCCTACCCTTCTCCGGGATAGGATGAAGTGGTTGATGCACGAGGAATTTTAAAGGATTATACTTTTCCATCAATTATATTTGGATAAAGAGACCACCAACCAAAGAGACAAGCAATCCGCTATTTACAAAAAGTGTTATGATGAACAACATTACATTTTCAGCAACGCAAATCTGTCTCCAGCAAATAAAAATAATAGGTTAAATTTTTAAGTTTTGCAATTTTGCATAAGGATCACTGGTTTGGACCAATATGGGATGATAAATATAGACACATTTATCTCACGAATGACAGTTGTTGAAGATGATATAGGTGTATTTTTAGTATATATTTTTATGGAGACGCGTGATGCACTGCGCAGGTTAATCCGTGTCACGTTGCACACGCTCGCCCGCAGTCTGCGCTCTCTGCTATAGTGTCAGTGTCACCTGTCAGTCAGCAACAGCTCGCCGCAGGTCTCGTGCGCGACGGACACACGCACGACGCGCGCCATGTGCGCCACGGTCTCGCTGAGCTGCAGGCGCGCCGCCAGCCCGCCGCGCACCGAGCCCGACCCGCCGCCCCATATCACGTTGCGCAGCGGGCTCGGGTGATTTGCGCTCTCTGTTGTACACACATAGTGGTCAGGGGATTGTTGAGGATGTACGGGACACTGCGTGTAAACGAACACCACATAGTCAGCAGTTTACGCAACTGCCTCATGCTCTTAAGTAGGACAGTGCGGTAAAGGCAATACAGCTCAATCGTCTATCGATAGTACTCCGTACTAGTACCTACTAGTACTTTTGCTCTACTTAATACCGTATCAGTCTGAAAAGTCACGTTTTAAAGATTGTGCTCAACGTCTATATAAAAAAATTAAATTAAATATGACAAACACCTACGTGAGAGTAAAGTTGGGCTTAGATCTGGTGTTGTAATTCAGGAAGCATTCTTTATACTAAAATATAATATGCTCTCGTTCAAAACTGTACAAACATGCAAAATAAATTAGCATAATTACTTTATTGATTACGAAAAAGCCTTTGAACGTGTTCAACACAAGGTACATATTAGTTGTTTGCAGGAAATTGAGCTCAATGTCAAGGATATAAAGTATATCGAGAATCTTCACTAGTAGCAGACTGGGACGATAATAAGTTGACAGCAAGAAAACAGTTGAAATAGCTATATGCCGGGGACAAGACAGGGTTGCATCTTGTCGCTTCTATTAAATTTATACTCAGAAGCTATCACCACAGAAGCATTAGAATACAAATAATGGGATGTCAAAAATAAACGGGAACATTATTAATAGCATCGGATTTGCTGAACACAGTTCTTGTAACTTCTAATTATTCACAATTTTACAGAAAAAATTACAGCTTAAAAAGTCAATTGGTTTTCACTTTGAGTCAAGCTTTAAAAGTATACAGTGCTACCCACTGGTAACACCATGCAAATCTTTCATCTCCTACTTTCTGGCAAACATTTTGGAAGAGAATCTACTTACCAGCCTTGTATCTGTACTTGGGCTGCAGGAATTTAGGCGGTATACGTAGATGCGCGCGCCTTAACCGCACGCGTACGCGCGCGGGCCCCTCCGTACTGTCCAGCTGCCACGCCGCCGGATAGCTGCGCGGATTGTGCCATACACCTGCAAGTTTTGTAACTTGCGATAATCGAATTGCTATTCGAATTGCTATTGAATTATGATTCGCTGATTGGCTTGTTGCAAATGAGCATTTCATCTAATGGTGAGTTTTTCGGGGAGATGTAATTAAATTAGGTACAGCTGTTGATCTAGCGAAAGCGGAATGTCGAATAATATATTAACGTTTTCAGATACTGGCTACACAGGAGCCAAACAAAACATCAGGCTAAACAAAAGAAATCTTGAATCTTGAGCCAATCAGTCAGTCCGTGACCTTTTCCTTTTATATATTTAGCAGATTGCCTAAAAAAGAGTTTTCAGGGTCCATGTATGTATGTGAGATTCTTAATTCTACCGTAACTTCTAAATTTCTCATTAGATTTGCATGTTTGGGCTGGCTATAATTTTTTTGGAAAAAATTCAATATGGCGCCTGTATAGTGTTCTTTTTTAAATTATTAATCTGGTGACGGTGTTACCGTGCTCGTGCGTGTGCGCGTCGACGATGGTCTGCCAGCGCGCGGCGGCGGCGGCGCTGCGTGCGTGCGCGCGCCGCAGGTGCTCGAGGAACGCCTTGCGCTCGCTGTTCTGCGTCTCCACCACGCCGCGCGTCGCGCTCATCGCCGCCTCCGTGGCCGCGCGCGCCTGCGCCTCCTTGCCGAACACCGACCTGCCATAGTGCTCCACTGTTAGCGCCACTCATCCACACAACTCGAACATGAACATTCAACAACCTGCACTCACTTGCCGATGGCGGCTCTGGTGCGCGGGCCGGCGAGCTGGCGCGCCCAGCGCTGGCGGTCCTCGTGCAGCAGGCGCGCGGCCTCGGCGGCGAGCGCGGGCCCGCGCACGCGCTCCGCGAGCTCGGCCTGCGCGCCCACCGCCCAGCCGCGCGCCCAGTCCGTGATGGCGAGCTCCACCTCCGCGCCGCCGCGCTCCGCTCGCAGGTGCACGTGCTGCACCAGCGACAGCAGGTACACCGACAGCTGCGAACCGACCGACAACACCACACACAAGCACACTTTATTATACGAGACACTTTATAACACACAGGCACTTTGTCTAATAATAAAGGGAAAATGTCGTCCATCTTGAAATCAAACATGGCTGACATATGAATTTGAAGATATTAATTAATATGGTCGTCATTTCCAATGTTTTGTGGGAATCTGATTGAAATCTTTAAGGGCATAAGAATATCATAAATAGTCCAGAAAAATCAAAAGTGGACGAAGATCAACTCAATTTTTCTGAATAAAAATGTTGACGCGATGGTATAGTGTACCTTCCTGAGCGCGCTGGGGTCCTTGTGCTTGGGCGCGAGGTGGCGCAGCGCGGGCGCGGGCGCGTGGTAGAGCGCGCGCAGCAGGCGCGGCTGCAGCGCGCGCGCGGCCGGCGCCGGCGACGCCGCCCACCAGAACAGCGAGCCGAGCGCCGAGCCGCCCGCCGCCGAGCCGAACAGCCGCGACCCGCCCTCGCCGCCGCCGCCGCTCGCCGCTAACGACACCACACACGACATTTAACGCGGGTGATATGACTTAATCTAACTCTTTAAACTTGCCATTGAATCATTTAGCTGAGTCACATAAATAAATAAATAAATAATCTCTTTATTCACAAAAATACAAAGGTTCAAATTATTAATTTGGCACCTTTCTCCAAAAAAAATTTGTCATTTAAACGCCTGGGTATGTTTATAAGACAATATAAAATGTTGAGCAAAAATAAAATATCTATCTGCCAAATCGATTAAAACTTATTCATAAATAAAGTCGATTTTTGTCGAAAATCGAATCGGTAACGCATTAGGACATCATTAACCCGAGGTGCCAAAAGTTCATTAAAACATTGGACAGAGAATATGTATTTTGAACAGTAGGTCTAACTGTACTGCCAATTTTGAACGCCAATTATTTGGCGAAATGTGTCAGGCACAACAATGCAATATCCATCCTACTATTTGTATTCACATTTAGCAAAATAAGGTTTCATCTATGTAAGAAAATCGAACTTAAATTGAGCGAAGCCGCAGCCAATCTCTCACCTACGAGCAGCGTGTTGAGCAGGCGGTCGAAGAAGTCAGCCTCGGGTTGCAGCGGCGCGCTTTCGGGCCGCGTGACGAGGAACGACACGGCGCGCGACAGCGCTGACGCGTGGCGCGCTGACAGCTCCGCCGCCTCCGAGCGCGACGACAGCCCGCCCTCCACCGCTGACGTCAGCACTGCGGGCGGACACTGACTTGTGGTATGACCGCAGACACAATAAAACTATAGGAGTTGTATATATATAACGGAAGAAAGATATTTAATAAATATTTTTAATTTAAGCTGGGCATTCACACAAGCATACGATTACAGGATTCGGGCAAATAACAGATCCTGCTAAAGTTATCCGATTTTGCGACTACAAATTGGACGCAGGATTAGTGGTAACAGTATTTCAATAAAAGTGTCCACGCAAGCTCGGAACAAGAACCAGTCGAGTCCAGTTTAACATGACCGTAGGGTCCTACAATACTGGATGGTCGTGTGATCACACTATCCGGTTTTGCAGGATCCGATAAAAAGAAGATCCAACAAGACCGGACGCCGCGCCGTGTGAACGGGCTGTAGCTCACCAGTGGACAGCAGGCTGGTCAGCTTGGGCTGTTGGTGGTGCCGCGCCAGCCGCTGCTCCAGGTGGTCGAGCTGCGCCACGAACAGCGCCACCTGCGCCGCCCGCGCCCCGCCCACCACGCCCACCGGTGGGCTCCCAGCGCCCACGCCCGCCGCACCCGCGCATTCCACGTAGCGCAGCATATTGTGCATGTCCACTATCACCTGACACACACCAACATGCTAATTAACAAATTACATTAACAAATGAAGTTTTCTCACCGGCTTAAATCCTTGTTTCATTGTTGCCTGGTAGAGATCGTTTCAAAGCGATAAGGCCGCCAATTGTTGCCGCTTAGTTTTATTGTTATTGTTTACAAGTATGTGTTTCTTGATTTGGTGTAGAATAAAGAATATTTCATTCATTCAAATAAAATGGTTTTACAAAGTTGCAAAAAGCCGCCGCGTCATTTAAATAATAAAACAAGCTTTTTTCGTTCGCCATATTGAATTTAGTGTAACGACATTTTATTTTTCGTATTCTTCTTAGAAAACCAAATTTTGATTGATACCCATAATATAATCGGGGGTATAAAAAATAAATAGTCCGCCATATTGAATTTAGAATGACGTCACTAAGCTAACCATGCATTGTACGCACAACTTCAGCTCAATCGTTTGGGGATAACGGTTTTAAAATTCAGTCGCAAAATTTGTTAAAGAGGTATGGAAACTAGAAGGTCAAAAATATGTTAGTGAGTTAGCGAAGTAACTGGTATAAATTGAATTGATTATAATATGGGGCTCTTGAAAGGGCGGTTAAACAAATTTCTCAAAAGCCAGCAACGCATTGGCGGTTCCTCTGGTGCTGCAAATGTTCATGGGCGGCGGTAATCACTTACCATCAGGTGACCCGCCTGCTCGCTATATATATATAATAGCGAGCAGGCGGAATCAAAAATTGGCCTCACCTGCATGCTATGGTTCCCAGCCAGCACCTTCACAGCGACCCTGCACAGAAGGTCGCACAAATCCTCCAGCAGCAGCTCCCGACCCTCGAAGTTGGCCTCCTCCTGCCCCACCGCGCGGATCGATCTCACCACCACTTCCACTAGCGCCACCTCGGCAAGCACTTTCAATGATGTCTGTTGAAAATGAAGACGATATGAAGACATATTACGTTTGTTGTATGCCCGAAAAATATATAGTCAGACTGTCAAACAAATATTAAAAACATTAAATCATACTAATATTATAAATGCGAAAGTGTGTTTGTTTGTTGGTTTGTTCGTTTATTGGTCTGTTGGTTTGTCTTTTAATCACGCGGCAACGGAGCAACGGATTGCCGTGATTTTTTGCATGGGTATAGTGTCGAGGACCTGGAGAGTGACATAGGGCTACTTTTTATCCCGGAAAATTGAGGAGTTCCCGTGGGAAAAACTTATTCCACGCGGACGAAGTCGCGGGCATCAGCTAGTAAATAATAATTTATTCATAAGAATGAATGAATGAATGAATGAAGAATATCACTCAAGAAAGTTTGAACGTTAAAATGTAGATATATTACCTTGTCAACGAGCCGCCTGGCGAGCGCGGCGATGTTGTGCGTGAGAGGCACGTCCGCCGCGCCCGCGCTGAGCGGCAACAGCGCCAGCAGCGGCGGACTGCGGTACGCCGCCTCCTCGTCCACTGTGAGCCACACATCCTCCTATAATGATAAAGGCCCCGTAGTGAACATTGGCATGGTCATATAACTTCGTAGATCATTTTGTCAGCCCTAACGCAGACTACGGTCTATTTGGGCTGCAAATTACAAACGTCAGCCTGTGTTTCTAGTGTTTTAGTCTGCAAAATAGTGGTGTAATTTTAGATTTTTTTAAAGGTAATAAATAAATAAAATAAATTCAGTACTTTAACTCATCTGACATCGCAGGCTATATCTACAGTCCCAAAAAGAGAAGGATCATTTTTGGTGGACTCTTTGTACACTCTGCCATGAATAGAGGAAAATACATAGATTGTATTAAAAATATAATAATTTTAAATAGTAAAGTAAAAAACGAGAAAAAAAAATGTATTTCGAGTTTTCGATACGTTTCCAAGATGGCAACCTTCAGCCATAGAGAAGGTAGTAGTTGTTGTTGTTGTTTGGTGTGTGGCTTATATTTGTGCCAGCACAGCACAATTTACTTCGCCAATGTCGCGTTGCTTGAGGAAAACACGAAGGAGATTGATCGGTTTCTATACTACTATTTCTGAATGCTCCTTAATCGCAAGACAATAGTAGGGTTATTTTTAGTATTTGTTAACCTACAACAACACAAAAGGGGAGGATAAGTTATTACATATAATAAATATAGATAATATCTACTGTAATATTTACAGGTCTACTTAAAAGATAAACTAAAATATTAAGATTATAATTTTATTTTGTTAGATTTAATATATTTACATAAAAATTTAACATAGGGACTAAACACTAACGTTAGGCGCGAAATGTATCAAATGTCATTTCTGACAGTCACTGTCAAAATAACGTGTTTTTCTTTTGAAAACGTCAAAAAATATGAATCCGCCATTGTTACACACTCACGTTTAGTGTTGCCTATCTTGGAAAGATTAAATAATTTCACCACTGAAATTACGACGAATTCGTAGATTTGAACGATCAAAACTGGTCTGGTATTTTTTTTTAATTCATTTCTCTACTTGTAAAAGGACCGGACCCACCCCCCATACAAATCTGAACCGTCTCCTTTATCTGGCCCGGTGGCCAAAATTGGAACTTAATTATGTGCCTGTTAAGTTTAGTTTTTATTTATTCAGATAAGTTTGTAGGACTATAGGTGTCGCCATGATGTTAGACAACACGCCCGACGCCCTCGATAGTCGCTTGATTAGGATGCGTGTAGCTCTGTGTTCTGCGGAATAGCAGTACGGTGACAGGCAGCGCTGCCAATCCTCCGTCGGATGACTGATAGAAAAGAACGTATCTCCCTTTACGAATGCCAATACGTACGTCTAACTGGTCCTCGAGCGGCACGTCTTGTTTGGTGAGCAGCGCCGCGCACGCAGATGCGAGCTCCCACGAGCCAGGGTATAACGAAATCTGCGACAAAACATAAAACTTTAGAACAAGCAAAACACGTTTTTCTGGACAAACAATTTTTCAAAAAGGCGCGCCGTATTTTTCGTCTGTGAAGATTTCGTTCTTGACGACAACCAAGCTTTTGACAAACAATGATGAGGTCTAGGTTGGAGCGCGCTTGCCTAGAAGATGTCTATTCATTCTTGCCTTGAAGATACTAAAGTCATTCATGGCAGGAAACACGAACGCCAGGTTCTAAAGCTTAGCGGTTCGTATCAAAAATGTTGAACAAAAACATTTCGTACGACTTGATTGGATATCGAGCACATAAGGATGCCAACGTTCACGGTTAAATGGTGGAGGAGGAACAAGGTTTTGAAGTTCCTGATATTCTTGAAGTTGATGGCAAGCCCTGTAGGGCTAGCATACGCACAACGAGTAAAATTATGTCTCCCCGTTATATCTATTAGTCTACCGAAGCTAACATGGTTACTTGTCTCGTCAAAAGTAGAGATAAAAGTAATATTTCTTATCTGTGTTATTTTTCCCTACGAACCCTTACAAGCTGACTATTTTTTTTGTAATAAACCGCATTTTGTGCATGTTAGGGTAACGAAAATTTATCCGGCAACGACCACATCAGTCTGTCTCGTCGCGAGATATCTCGTTGTGCGCATGCAAAGCCTGCTGAAAGCACTGTGATTAGCACGCACCTGATTGGCCAGCTGCACCAAGCAGTGGTGCGGCAGAGAGGCCGCGTGCCGCCGGTGCAGCGCGCTGATGACGCGCACGACGGCCGCGCGCACGCCCGCCTGCCTGTGATTGGCCAGCACCACCAGCGTCTCGGGCTGGATGGCCGCCGACACCGCCTGACACCAAAACATTACCATTCGGCCTTGCCACAAAAAAATTTGGGGTGGCTTAATGATTATTAGTAAATCCGTCATCCACAGTATTTGTGTAAACAAAGGATGTACCGCGTGTAGCGTGTAGCGTATATCGTGTACCTGTAGGAGCATGTGGTCGGGCAGCGCCGCGATCGCGTCCCGCAGCAGCAGCAGCAGCCCCGCGCACGCCTGCCAGCCCGGCTCCGCGCCCGCGCGCACGCGTCTCTGCGGACACGCACCGTTGTTAGCCCCCATACTGATGCTTGTTAGGGTGTGGCCAAACATTCCGCCGCGCCGAATGTCACGCTGTTAATGGATGTCTGCCGCGCATATACTCCTCAAAACCTTACTAGCGCGCGGCAGAATTGTGTCCTGCAAATGCTGCGCGCGCACTTGCCGTCCTTATGTTTGGAAACACCCACAAAGGTATATGTAGATAGAGTACGCGCTCTAAGTACTGATAAATGGGATTGGCTCGGAGATAGAGAATATAAAAAATAAACACTCGTACAAGACAAATATTTTTGTTAAAAACTGGCTTTCGGCCGCAGCTTTGTTTCATTCAAATTTCAAACCCCTATTTTATCCCTTTAGACTTCAATTTTCAAAAATTATCTATTTGTATGCCAAATTTCAGCCCGATCCGTCCAGTGGGTTGAGCTCTGCGTTGATAGATCAGTCAGTCAGTCATTCAGTCACCATTTACGTGTTTAGATAAACAGGAGTACCCGGAGTGAAAGGAAGAAAGGAAACAGACAAAAGACAAAGCCATTTACAAGGTTATGGAGCCGATCCCTTTCGTAACTTTCACCATCCTTTTGCACATCTGTAAGAGGTACTAGCTCGCCGGCTGTATTTCGCGGCGCGAGCATAAATTTGAAAATGTGCCTCATCATGCAGATTGTAAAATAGAAATTGACAGAAAGGTAAGACGGTCCAACATTTAAACTTACTTAAAAATATACTGTAAAATAAGAAAAAAATTGTAAGCTTTATTAGAAATCACAACACATTTTTGAAAAATATTTATTTTTAATCAAAGTTTGGGAAGGCGCTGGCCCCTAAGATACGGGACCTCCTAGTTTAGGGGTCAGGAACTCATTGTTCTGTACTTTAGTTAATTTCATTAATAAAGATTTCTATTTCTATTTCTACACCCTCCAGCCAATGGTTGGACGTACCTGTTGGTAGATGCCGCTGGTGTACATATCGACAGTGGTGTGGTTGACGTCGTCGCTCTCCACCACGATGTACCCGTCGAGCGCAGCTTCAGCTTGCTCTTTGTCTTTGGCGTCTTCTTTCGTACCGTCTATGTCGTCTACGGTCTCCTCCATACTTTTCTCTGTAATAGTGGTCACCAGGTCAAAATGATGATTAAAAAAAAAAAAGTAGTAAAAAGAAGAAATAAAGCGCTTAGAGTAAAAGGTAAATCTATGAATTTGTAGTAATAAAAAGAATTAGAGTTAGAGTAAAAGGTAAAAGTAAAATGTTAGAGTAAAAGCTAAAAAAAGTATTAAATAAAGTCTACCTATGGCTCCGTCAGAAGCTTCTGAAGTCGACGAAAGCTTTTGTCTGAAAAAGAAAACTTTATACACTCTAATGAAGGTAATTTTGTACGTATATAAATAGCGGCCAAACAGGCAGGCGGATCTCCTAGTTACCGCCCGTAATTGGTTTTTATAACACAACTAGCTTTTGCCCGAGGCGTCGATCACGTTAAAAATCGATTTTCGTACACACGTTGGAATTTCCAAAAATCTTTTCTTATTTTAATTTTTCTATAAATAACTCCGGTTACAACCCTATAAGGGGCGATTTATGGTTTGTTTACAAAGATTCCACATCGAATTCGGATATAGTATAGTGTCAAAATTTAGCTTGATGGGTCAGTCTGTAAGTCAGACGGGACAAGTATTTTTAAAAGTATAGATAGTTAAATTTAGTAAAGTATAGTTTTAGTTTATAAGTACCTACTCAGTATTCCATGTTTCAATATTCTCACATTCTACGGCATCTGGAAGAATTCTCTTCAACAGATAAGTTGTCCCTGTGCATATCCTTTCAATGTTTTTGTTTTAGTTTTTATGTTTGGTACAGAATAAATAAATAAATAGTCATAAATTCTCACCTGCCTTCCTTGATCTTCATGTTAATGAGGCCTTTCATCTGCTTGACGGAGTCCGCGCTGTCGGGGTCGGTCCTGTCACTCTCTATCTCACGGAGGTGGATATCTCTTATCTCGCTCGCGAGATTTTCGCTCACGTCTTCAGATATGCTGGAGGAACTTGACTTGTCCGTTGTCTCGAAAGTCTGTTTAGTTGAAGTACATTTTGTAACGCTTTGGTGCATCTCTACTATCCTACTTCTAGTCTAGTCTTACTTATATTATTAACTAGCTAATGCTCGCGAGTTCGTCCACGTGGAATAAGATTTTTTAATTCCCACGTGATCTCCTTAATTTTTTTTCTCCTTCCGGTCTTAAACTATAATCATGCAAAAAATCATGCGTGATTGAAGGACAAGCTAACAAACAAACACACTTTCGCATTTATAATATTAGTATGATCAGTAAAAATTTGTAATTACTCAGTATTAGTATGAATTATGATTAGAATAATGAATAAATGAAAAAAATCTTTATTGTACACCAAGAAACATGCTTATAAACAATAACAATTAAACTAAGCTATGGTACAAGTGGCGGCCTTATCGCTTTAAAGCGATCTCTACCAGGCAACCATGCACACAACGGATTAAAACCCAGTGAGAAAGCTTCAAGGGTGTACGTTTTTTAAAAGGAAAATTAATAATTAGTTGTTAAATATCCAATTACGCATGTGTGTATTAAAGTTTACCACATACCCTGTCTTCGGGGCTGGTCTTCTGCCGCTTGTTGATGAAGTTGAGGAAGCTGAACTCGCTGGTCTCGGGCGTGTCGGCGGTCAGCAGGAAGTAGTAGTTAGCGCGCGAGTGCGTCACGAACGTGTCGCTTGCCTGCGAGTCGACATATTTGTGTAACGTTGAGTTGCACGATGCTAATTCAAAAGTTTAAACTTCCCTTTAGGCGCAGGATATATACGAGAGGCTCAGCGGCGGCAAAGCGGAGGTTTTTGAAGTGAAAAATTCTTTAGCCGCGTTGACCACTTTTTGGTAGGTGGTAAACTTGTGGATTCGCGTCACCGGCATGCTCGCGTTGTTACGAAGACAAAAGGTCTTAAATATAAATATACTACATTCGTAATTAAACTTTAATACCTTAGTTTTAAGGTTTATATTTAAATAATAAATAAGGATAATTTTATTTTAATTTTTTTAAATATTCGGGGTACCCTTCTAACGGCAGTCCCTATGACTGCAAATTTTTTTTTGTATCGCCGTCGCTTCCCGTATCTATCCCGTGCCTTACACAAGTTTGAGAAATCTATTAAAAGTATGCTCGTCAAAAAACTTACTGTTAAAGATTATGTAAATGATAAAAAGTACGGATTGGACTCGCTTCAGCAATGCTGAGGACTGCGGTTACTTATATATTATGTACATTGTACACATTAATATAATTGTAAATTTTATTTTTAAAGAGCAACCACCGAGTATCTTGCTGGTGCTTCTTGGTAGAAATGTTATTGTGCATGTGATAGCATATAATTTCCTTGAACAAAAAACATTTACGGTTCTTACGTTCGTACCGGGGGGTTCGTACCGGGGGATGCCAGGCCGCTCACGCGGGGGATGCCCCGTCGCTCACGTCCGCAGGAATTACCTTTTACCTTCCTGCACGTGTCCCCCCGGTTGGTGCTAAGCGAGCGACGAACCAGGCGGCGTATCAATAAGCGTGTGAACCGTTAATACGCTTATTATGAATCAAATGCCATACGATTAAATAAAATTTAAGGTTCTTTAGACAAATTGAGGGAAAACTGTCACTAAACGAGCACAGACCTGATGCATCAGCAGCAGGAAGTCGCACAGCAGCGCCAAGTGGCACAGCAGAGGGGGATGCCCCAGCAGCGCGCGCACCAGCCCCACCAGCGCCACGCTCGTCTCTTGCCCGAACGCCGGCCGCTCCGAGTTCAAGAACCGCTCCTGGACAAACACGGGTGACGCTGCTCATTCTTTTATTTTTTTAAATTTATTTTGTACCATAAAGTAATAAAATAACAATCTCTTAAACTTAACAGATCTTAAATATAACAATGGGGCTGATTCTGTTGTACACAATTTCTAAACTAGACTAAAATTGAATATTGCTAACCCTTTCAAAATACTTCCTGTGGAAAGGGACAGAACTAGATTTAAAGCGGTAATTTTAGTTTAGTTTAGAGATTGTGCTATACAGAACTGCAGGCCACATTGTATCTAGTGTATCAACTGCTGGTTGTCCAAATAAATAATAAATAAATAAATACGTAGAAAACCAGAAACATAGTGGACAAGGACGCACTTATCTCTATAAGAGATCTCTACCAGTGGACACTTGGTAGTGGGAAAGGTTGTGAAGAAAGAATCGTCGTCGTCGTCTCAACCTATAGACGTCCACTGCTGGGCGAAGGTCTCCTGCATGGATCGCCACAGAGAACAGTCTTGTGCTGCTTCTTTCCAGCGACTCCTAGCTGCACGCTTGAGATCGTCCGTCCGCCTAGTGGGGGGTTCGTCTAACGCTGCTCTTCCCGGTGCGAGGCCGCTGGTTAACCTATTTCTCTCTAGACTCTAGATACGTGGTGGGTTAAATTACTCTATAGTTGAAACGGCAAAAACGTATAGCAAGTCGCGGCGCTCACCTTGCAAGCGAGCAGCAAATGCCGCAGTAGGTCAACCCTGGAGGCCTGGTAGTGGTTGAAGGCGAGGCGCGGGTGCCGCGGCTGCAGCAACGCGCCGAGCGCAGCGAGCGCCAGTTCCCACGCCGAGCCGACCGATTTACTCGCCCCGCTGCCATCTGAATCGCCGGTGTTTATCTCCCATACTACCGCCTGCAATCACGAGAAAAATATTGTGCGTGTAATTTTACGCGCGGTTGTAGTAAAAGAGAAATGAACGGCACGGCGGAACCCTAATTATGTATGAGACTTTGCTTCATGACAAATTTCATGATTCTAGGTCAACAGGAAGTACACAAATTACAAAATAATTTATCGAACTGATTCTGAATGAGGAGGAAAGTCTTTCAGAGAGGAGTCTCTTTCAGAAATTGGATTTAATGTCTTGTTTCCGCAAAATTAGCAAAATCTATTAATATTATAAATGCAAAAGTTTGGATGGATATTTGTAACTCAATTACGCCAAAAAGGCTCAACGGATCTGGATGAAATTTGGCATAGAGATAGATTATTATTATAGTCTGGAATAACACATAGGCTACTTTTTAGCCCGGAATATTAAAGAGTTCCAGCGGGAACCAAAAAACGTTAATCCATGTGGACGAAGTCGCGGGCATTAGCTAGCCAACCATTAAAAATCCTGAAAGATTGTAGATCAACGGAGACGCTATAGTGAAGGGGAGACGGTAACCTGGTCTGTATCGAAGTGTCTCCAGGCGCGCACCAGCAGCACCAACAGGCGCGGCTCCAGCAGCACGCAGTCGTTGCGCGCGCGCAGCGTCGCCGTAGCACCACCCAGCACCAGCAGGGGACTGCTGCAGGCTTCGTCCAGGAGCACCTGGGTACACGAGAGTGTTCACAAGAAAACTATGACCTATGATTTTAATGTGTCCTTTGCCCTAAGGTTGCCTGGAAGAGATCGCTATTTAAGTGATAAGGCCGCCTGTTGTGCCATGTCCATTATATTATTATTTTTTGTTAAATAAATTTTTTAAGCTGTACAATAAAGTATCGACCATTTGTTACCATAACATTCTGGGTTACTCATGAAAGTCCGAAGGTCGTTCGTGGGATAAAAAAAATTCTACAACCTATTTTAAACTTGCTGTTACATAAGTTTAAGAAATCCATTAAAAGTATGCTTTTGAAAGAAACTTATTATACTGTTGAAGATTACGTAAATGACAAAAGAGCATGGATTTGACTCGCTCCAGCAATGCTAAGGACAGCGGTTACTTATGTATCTACACATGAATGAAATTGTAAATTATTCCACCGAGTTCCTTCCTGGTTCTTCTCGGTAGGAATGTCATTCTGAACCAGTGGTAGATTCACTCGACGATTCTAAAGCACTTCAAATTCTTCATTGAATTTGCTTAGCCGATTGGGCCTCAGTTCTCACCTTCAGCATGTGGTGCGACACCCGGCAGCCGGGCGCGGCCAGAACGGGCAACAATAAGTCGAGTGTCGCGTCCGCGTACAGAAGCGCAGCGAGCCGCGCGTCCGCGCCGCACGCGCGCATTGCTATCGCTAGTGCGCTCGCCTGCTCTTCCGCAGAGCCTTCTAGCTCCACTACCTTTATACAAACGTATTTTTTTTACTTTTTTTCATTTATTGCCTTTAAAAATGAACAAAATTACACCACAATTTTATAGACCAAAGCACACACAAAGAATGAAACACAGGCTGGCGTTTGAAATTTGCAGCCCAAACAGACCGTAGTCTGCGTTATAGCTGACAAAATGATCGACCGAATTATACGAACATGACAATGTTAATAATCTTTTCTTAATAAATAGTTAATAGTAACTTACTTATTTTAGGCATACTTCTAATATGAGTAAGGAAAATTAAAATTTAGATTTTAATGTAACTATAAACATTTTCATACATCATCACATAATCTAGTTAACATAAGACTCTCAAAAGACAGCAACAAATTCAGCGGAAGATATGACAGTTGGTGCGTAAAGCGTCCCATTACCCTGGCAAACAGATAGAGCAGCAGCTCGGGCCCCCCGCGCGCCAGAAGCGCGGGCGCGAGGCCCCGGCGGCGAGCGGCGCGCGGGGGGCCCGCCCAGCGCACGCGCAGCGCGTCCGGCGCCTCGCCGCACGCGCCCCCAGCCGCGTGCCACGTGCGCGACCCGAACACTGAGTGCGGACACAATACAAATAGATATAGTTAAATCGTTATTGCCAACAGGTGAGTCACTCAGCTTGTGTTGGGGGTTGACCTCACAAACTTAAAACTGGCGATGCCGCTAGGTCTCGCGTCTGAGGCGCCAGGTGTCCCAACGCTGATTTTGAACACTCGCACACACTTCACTAACAACATTTTTAAATTAAAACTGACTGCTTGTTGAGACGAAACTACGTGATACATAAAAGTTGCCGGCTTCAAAATTGTTGTTCGGTTTAGCAGCTGTTTTAGGTGGAAGTGATTTCAGGTCGAAAAAATTTCAGAGTTTTGAGAAAAATTTTGAAAATTTGCTTCATATACAAAAAAAGAAGAGTGGCTATAAGATTAAATAAGGATCACAATATGCCAAATGTGACAAAAAAATCGTGCAAGGCAAAGTATTTAATAAATGCTGAACTAGTTTCTTTAACAATAGGCATGACTTTGAAATTGCTTTGAGCTATTTGCTACTAGCAGCAAGTTGTCTCACCAGTGGGCGTGGCGGGCGCTTGGTGGTACAGGCTCATGATCTCCGGCGAGTGCGCTGAGAACGTTAACAGCAAACTCTCGTGCAACTCGCGCAGCGTGGCACTCGATATCTCGTATACCTGATCGACAGCAACAAATTGCAATAAGCAATCCAAGGCTTGACTGCCTCTTTGTTCTAGTGGTTAGAATGGTCGATTGCGGATCACAAGGTCCTGGGTTCGATTTCTTAATTGTTAGGTATTGGGTTTTTCAGTTATGAGATTGTCAGTGAGCTGGCTCAGTCAGGGTTGGAAGCTGGCGGTGAGGCCCCCCGGTGCCTCGGAGAGCACGTTAAGCCGTCAGTCCCGGTTATTATCACTAACACAATCGTTATAATTACTACCATATCGATAATAGTCATACCATATGAACGCATAATCTTGCGCATTATGTCTTATTAATTAAATAAATAAATAAATCCTTACTGAATCCCAGTCAATGTCCATCTCCAGCAGTTCAGGAGTTATAATTGAAGCAAAGTTGGCGGACTCGCACGGAATCTGAAATAAACAATTTCCTGTTCAAGATACATAATATTATCACTCAAACTTCGTACTCTGCAGACTTTCCCTCTCTCTCGCACATTAAATAAACAAATAAATAATTGTTTTATTGTTTTATTTATTCTCTTATATTACGAGTATTATTCTCTTTATATTATTTAACAAACCAACAAACAAACACACTTTCGCATTTATAATATTAGTATGATCTCACAATCAAATGACATGACGCCTTAAGATAACTTAAGGATTATGGTGGGCACGGAATGAGTTGACATCGCGCCACTATTCCTGGATGCAGCAGTGGGCAACTATCGGTTGTTGCCGACGTCGCATTTACGGTACGGTCACACGGACACATCCGATTCTTTGCGGGAACTGTTTTTTGTAGGATCCGATTTCGTGGCTTATTGTATTTCAATACATGTGTTCACACAAGCTCGCATCAAGAACCAGCCCAGTCCAGTTTAACAGGACCGTCCGTTAAAATAGGTTGTGTAGGTCTCATAGGTAGGATAATATCACCCCGGACGAGCCCAATAAGCATCGCGCAAGGGAGGCCCCGGCGCATTGAGAGTTCTCGAACATTCCCAATATGCTCAGAGGATGGCCACCGAGGGGGGTTTAGTGGGTAGAAATCCCACATCACCCGCACACTTTGCCTGGTGGGAGGCTTCGGCTGTGGCTGGTTACCACCCTACCGGCAAGGACGTGCCGCCAAGCTATTTAGCGTTCCGGTACAATGCCGTGTAGAAACCGAATAGGGGTATGGGTTTAATAATTATAACTGCCATGCCCCTAACAGGTTAGCCCGCTACCATCTTAGACTGCACCATCACTTATCATCAGGTGAGATCGCAGTCAAGGGCTAACTTGTAGTGGATAAAAAAAACTCTCCCCCAGGAAAGCGGGTATCTGAATAAGATTTCCCCCTCGTTAAAAAAAAGGTCCCTATATAAAGAGGTGCAGGACACATCAAGGATCCCGAGGATCATATAAAGCTCGCCGGCGTGTGTGCGCGCTGTTACCTGGCAGGGCAGGTCGGGCGGGTGCGCGGCGAGGTGCAGCGCGGCGGGCGCGGCGAGCGCGGGCGTGCGGAACACGCGCACCTGCGACACGTGCAGCGCGCCGCACGCGCGCGCGCCCGCCGCCAGCCCCGCCTGCCCCACTAGCACGGTGGAGGGCGTCGCTTTGCGCACCAGGATGCCTGACACACACACTAACATCACCGTCACATCTATTACTATATACATCTATACTAATACTAGCTGATGCCCGCGACTTCGTCCGCGCGGAATGAGCTTTTCGTAAGAAACGTTTTCGTTCGACCGTTTTTTCTCCGACTTACTTTGCAAATCCGACTACCACGAAAATGGCTTTTCATTTTTCGGGTTAATATAATATATCTATTGGTAACAGAATTTTCTAAATCGTTTCAGAAGATCCAGAGATTACCCCCTAGTACCCCACAAACTCACAAACTTTACCTCTTTATAATATTAGTGTAGAATATATCCTTACTATCAAATATCAAATATAAATATTACTAGCTGATGCCCGCGACTTCGTCCGCGTGGTTGAGGTTTTTTTGATTCCCGCGGGAACTTCTTAATTTTCCGGGATAAAAAGTAGCCTATGTGCTATTCCAGACTATAATCTATCTCTGTGCCAAATTTCATCCAGATCCGTTCATCCGTTGGAGCGTGATTGAGTAACAAACATACATCCATACATACATACATCCATCCATCCAAACTTTCGCATTTATAATATTTATATGACACAAACTCACAAACTTTACCTCTTTATAATATTAGTGTAGAATATATCCTTACTATCAAATATCAAATATAAATATTATAAATGCGAAAGCTTGGATGTATGGATGTATGTTTGTTACTCAATCACGCCCCAACGGCTGAACGGATCTGGATGAAATTTGGCACAGAGATAGATTATAGTCTGGAATAGCACATAGGCTACTTTTTATCCCGGAAAATTAAAGAGTTCCCGCGGGAACCAAAAAACCTAAATCCACGCGGACGAAGTCGCGGGCATCAGCTAGTAATATTATAAATGGGAAAGTGAGTTTGTTTGTATGTTTGTTCCGCTTTCACGCTGTAACTACTGAACGGATCTGGATGAAATTTGGCACAGAGATAGATTATAGTCTGGAATAACACATAGGCTACTTTTTATCCCGGAAAATTAAGGAGTTCCCGCGGGAAACGAAAAACCTCGATCCACGCGGACGAAGTCGCGGGCATCAGCTAGTTAGATTATAAATGCGAGTTTGGATGGATAGATACATGGATGTTTGTTACTCAATCACACCAGAACAGCTGAAAGGATATGGAAGAAATTTGACACAGAGACAGCTTATAGTCTGGAATAAAACATACGCTACTTTTCATCCCGGAAAATTATAGTTCCCGCGGGAATTGAAAACCAAAGAACCACAATCCACGCGGACGAAGTCGCGGATGTCATTTTTTAGTGATGCGGATTGCTCTGTACGGAACACGTCCGAGCTGGTCCACGTCCTAGAAACTGAACACTCGCTTTAGAGCACTACGAGGACCGAGTATACTCCGGAAAATCAGATTTCCCTTATTTTTAAGATCTAAATCGTTGCGGGCGTCAGCACGCTTATAGATATACATTTTAGAATTTTGGGACATTTGCAAGTTGAAGTGGCAAACGTACAGGCTATGATTGCTGTTGGAGTCAAAATGTCCTAGAATTGCTTTAAACATTTTTAAGTGCAAACACTTTTATAAAATAAATTAAAAATTTAAACTGCTCACCTTGAAGTGGCAACGATAAAGTTTCACATTCGCGGCCGTTCACGTATAGAGTCACCTGTAAAATAAAATATATATATAAGCAGTCACAAATTGCATTTTCCATAGAAAGAGAACGTAGAAAATGCAATGCAAGAGCTAATTGCGCCTTTTTGACTACAGGAAATGCCAAAGACGTGTGCTAATGATCTACTTAATAATATTTGGTTGATCAAATTATCTAATTCACGATGGGTCTTATTCGCTTTTGATTTTAGTCCTTATTTGGCACGAGTTTTCGCTGTATTTTGGAACGTTATTTTAGGGGTAATTTTAGAACGCCCTTCCGGTGACCGTGTTCCCTACTAAGAATGACTTGAGTACCTTCACGGCAAGAGTGAATAGGCATTTTCTAGGCCAGCGCGCTCCATCATTGCTTTTCATAAGCATAATTGTCGTCAAGCGCAAGCCTATCTTGCAATTTAAAAAAAACACACTATGTGTACGGTCGCACCTGTTGTTGCGAGGGTCTTCTCCGGTGAGGGGCAAGCGGGGGTACGGGCTTCGAGGCTTAGCCTCCTTACCTGGGCGGGGCGCGGGGTAACATTGTACCCCGGTGGCCGAGTGTAGGCTACGAGCCCCCAGGGGGCCAGGCCGGATGTCGTCTCCGGTGTCAGACGGTCGTACCTGTATGTGTATCCGGCGCTTGTGCACCCGCTCGGCCACGTTGAGCGCGAGGCAGCACCAACGCGCGCTCAGCCCGGGCCGCGCCCGCGCCGAGCTCACCACTTTGTTGCTGTGCGCGTCGGGCCGCGTCAGCCGGATCGTTAGCTCGCCTGAGGGGAATTTTATTGTGACTAGCATTATTTGGGTATTTGACAACTAGTCAAATCAGCAACTTTTTTTTCAAACGTCAAAACGCGTGCTTAGTATGGGATTTTATGTGAAATTTTTAATTGTGACGTCATCAAAGGTCGACGCACTTTTTTACTTTAATTGATAGTTTAAAATGGTTCTTCAACACAAAACTAGCAGGGGATGTGGATATTACGGCTTTTGGGAGATCCTTTATTTAATAATCACTAGAAAATAATTTATTTCACTAGTAGTCAAGTACCCTATTGAAAAACTGTTAACCCGACTGTGGAACACTGTGGAAAAGAAAAACTCACGACTGTGAAATATGGGAGCGCCTTTCTTAGCAAATTTCAAGCCACGCTTGCGCCTAGGAAGCTAGACAATTAAACTAATTACTATCGGTGTCTTTTTACTATGTATAATAACTGAAATAATAAACAGTAAATTGTATCCCTCACCGTTATAAGTGTTGATCCACAGCTCGAACATGAGCGAGTCGTGTCCGATAGAGAACACGTGCATCAGCTCGGATTTCGAGGGGTGTTCCCTCCTCGCCGACCGCGGCGCGCCCGCCAGGTCCGGGGGCTCCTCCTGCCACTCCTCTGTGTCATCTGGAAGGGATACATTTCATACTAGCTAATGCCCGCCTCTTCGTCCGCGTGTTTTAATTTTTTTTATTCCCGCGGGAACTCCTTAATTTACGGGATACAACCGGGATACAACCTACCTCTGTACCAAATTTCACCAAGATCGGTTGAACAGATGGGTCGTGAAAGCGTAGCAGACAGACACACTTTCGCATTTATAATATTAGTGTATAGATAAGTAAGTTACTATAAACTTTTTAGTAAGACAGATTAACAAGGTATATTTTAAGAACATTGTCTTGGTCTTATAATTCGCCAGCCGGTGTTTTACTCTAGTGTTTTGGTCTACAAAATTGTGGTGTAATTTTGTTTATTTTTAAACAGGCAATAAACAAAAAAAAATGTGTGTGTCAGCTCCGACGCACGACTGGAGTTTACTCTTTACGAACGATTATAAAATTAAAATATATAATAGATTAGTAAACGAACGCATTTTTTTATATTACCGAAAGCATGCTTGATACATTTATTTATATAAACAAAATTATACAAGTGTTACCATGGATGGAAACATAAAGTCAATAACGTAACAGTTTTGATGTTATTGCCTATAAATTTTCATACCCCAGGCTATATATGCAAATCGATTCTAAAGAAGGTAAACTCCAATAATAAATAATAATACCGTATCTGGGCGGGTGGTGTTGCGGCTCGAGGCGCATCCAGATCGCGGCGCCGAAGCCGGCCAGCCAGGGCGCCCAGCCCGCGCCGCCCACCGCGCAGCGCAGCGCGCCCGCCGCCCAGCACGACCACACGCCTGCACACACACACACACACAACAATCATCACTAATGAATGACGATAATGATCACTTACCATCAGGTGAGATCGCAGTCAAGGGCTAACTTGTAGTGGATAATTTTTAGTGTTCCGTACCTCAAAAGGAAAAAACCGAACCCTTATAGGATCACTTTGTTGTCCGTCTGTCTGTCTGTCAAGACCCTTCTTCTCAGGAACGCATGGAGGTATCAAGCTAAATTTCATATCAAATACTCAGGTCTACTGTCCCTTGGAGCTGTGAAAAAATCAAACTTCTATACCAACGCAATCAAAAGATATAGCCGTTTATGCTGCAAATTTTCGACACTCGCAAGGGAATCAAAACCTACAGGGTATTTCCCATGAACTCAGAATCATGAAATTTGGTACGAAGCAACGTCTTATAGCACAGATAAAGGAAAAATTGCGAAAAGCATAAATTTTTAGTTACATCATATAATAAAAATATTTTTAATAATTTTAAACTTACTACCCCTTTCCTCATGAACGCATAGAGGTATTTAATTTAAATTCATATCAAATACTCAGGTCTATAATACCTTTAAGCTGTAACAAAATCAAACTTCTATGTAAACGCAATCAATTATTATACTATATATACCTCGGTGCGCGAGTCAGACTCGCACTTGGCCGGTTTTTTTTTAAATAATAATGCTAGAATATAGATATTTGGTATATTTGGTAAGTCTGCCAACGATATCTTATCCTGAAAATTTCAGCTTTCTAACGTCATCCGAACTATGACGGTTCGAAAATACGACGAAACGCTTCCAGAAAAGGTAGGTAGTTCCCCGTTCGACTTTGGCTTCTTGCCGGGGGCACTACTATGCCCCCAGATATCCACCACCCACAACTACAGCTCATTAACGTCCCACTGCTGGACACAAAGGGGAAGGATGAGGATCTGTAATTTGTTATAGTTGGAGTTTAGTTACCAGCGCGTAAGTGTGACTGGCGCAGCCTCCTGGCGCTCAGTTCAGCTTGCTGGTTGAACGACGCGCCCGCTGCCTCCTCGCTCAGGTAGTCTTCTGTTGAAGTAATTATATTTAATATTATATGAATAGAAATCGCCCGTTTACATGATAATCACATTGCTATGATCGCATATCGCAACTATTGTTGCTATTGGTTAGATATTTGCTAATGTTGCTAACCACCTAACAAACACACTTTCGCATTTATAATATTAGTATGATCGAAAAGAGTACGGTGTATCTAATTGAATAAATAAATATTGATTGATGAGTTGAAATGAAAATATATTTTATTGTACACCATACACAATATTATAACACATTTAAACAAAATCAAGAATCAATAAAAACTGTACAATAGACGGTCTTATTGCTAAGCAGCGATCTCTTCCAGGCAGCCTAGAATAGGAAATAACCGATTTGAATGAGGGTGCACACAAAGTTGGTAATATATATATATAATTAATGAATAAAACACTTAAAACAAAGGTAGTAAATGATGATAGTCCTCTCACCGGGGTCGGCGTCAATGGGGAAGCTGAGTATGCAGTCGGGCGCGTGCTGCGGCGTGCGGTCGACCAATCGGCGCAGCGCACGCAGCAGCAGCGCCAGCGGCGGCCGCTCTGCCGCGAATAGACGCAGCAGAGACGACAGTTCCGCTGCCTCTATGCTGTGTGATGCCACCACGTGGACTAGCTCCAGGATGCTCCTCTGCAGGTCTAAACGAGGTTAACATTGGTGTAAGATTTGAGATAAAGTGCAAAAACCTGCCCAGAAGGAATGAAGACTTGATATAGAATGAATGTGTAATGTGGCATTGGGTTCGTCAAATTCTTTTGTGGCAGTTTTCGCAGTCCGCACATAAACTAATAGATGACACTACTAGTAGCGCACGAAGAGCACGAAATTACAGTCATATATCACCTGTTCCCATTCACTTTCCTCACTATAAAGCTCGATTTAGTCGGCCCCATGCAATTGTCAAGGCAGGCGCGGCACGGTGTAGCATGCGTTACTCCACAAAAAGTTGTAATGTAGCATGCGTTACTCCACAAAAGTTTTACAACTATCTCAATACACGGAACGAACTTACCCGCATACTTAGGGTCAGTGGCGGCCAGCAGGCGCGCGGGCGGCGCGTCCTGCGCTAGCAGCCGGCCCAGCAGCATAGGGGGTGCGCGCGCGCCCGCCAGCCGTGCGCCCCACGCGCGCGCCAGCCCGCCGCACACGCGCGATACCTCCTCGCTCTGCTGCTTGTCGTACTGCTCAGAACTGAGCAACCTGGTCACAGCCAAATATAATGTGCCTGTATAGTCCCACTGACTTATCAAACTCAAACTATATTTATATAAAACTAGCTGATGCCCGCGACTTCGTCCGCGTGGTTTTAGTTTTTTTAATCCCGCGGGAACTCCTTAATTTTCCGGGATAAAAAGTAGCCACTCTTCAACTATACCCATGCCAAAAATCACATCGATCCGTTGCTCCGTTGCGCCGTGATTGAGGGACAAACCAACAAACCAATAAACCAACCAACAAACACACTTTCGCATTTATAATATTAGTATGATAGGTACATATACCTAAACAGTACACCTTCTGAACGTCACGTTTATAAAGTATAACACGTGATGTTGATAATCAACTACGGTATCTGACCCGGAGACAGTATCGCTAGTATATATCCATACTATTTTTATAAATGCGAAAGTGTGTCTGTCTGTCTGCTATGCTTACATGGCCCATCTGTTCGATTTCTATGAAATTCGGTACAGAGCTATTAGGTTGTATCCCGGGGAAGGACATAGACCTTTTATCCCGGAAAATTAAAAAGCTCGTGCGGGAATTCAAAATCTTGAACCAACGCGGACGAAGTCGCAGGCATCATCTAGTTAAAAGTAAAATAAAAACTAAACAGGCATAAAAAATCCCGGAAAACGGACGAAGTCATGGACATCATCTTGTACTAAATATACCTCAGAGCTTTTACAAACTGGTCTTAGATACAAATTCGTTGAGCAAAAATTAGAAAAAAATGAAGCGTGCGACCTCGATAAATAATTATGTAAAAAGCATTAATTTGCATTTTAGCTCTAAATAAGCTATTTGACCTTAAGGAAGTCGACCATATTTAAGAATATTCAAGACTATAATGAGTCGCAAATATGTGAATGTAATAGTATATTACACACCACGGGCAGTAAATAAGAAAGCCTCAGATCACATGTTTATTGACCTCGGCTTGACCATCAAACTTCCGTTTGACGAAGGCATAGTTATAACATCAAAAATAAGTAATAAGTATAATCGCATCGCAATATAAACTAGGTAAACTTTATTTTATTTAAGTTCTTATGTGGTAAAATTAAAAAAGGATCAAAACGGGCGATTCTCTCAGAAACATTGGATAGAAGCAGCCGTCATTTTGCGGAAGTCCATGATAATAATATAATAATAATGATAACTTGAAGTTTAATTCTCTATAATCCGCCACAGTAGACAAATCTATGTGGTACAGCATATAGCTTGGGATATTCACCGCCCAGTAAGCCAGCAATTCGCACTGGCACAACACCACACCACAAAAATCTTCCAAATTATTCTCAACGTACGTTTCACTCAGACACCGGAGCATCTTCAGGAGATGTTGACCCATTCTCATACGTTTAGGGTATCGTACATACCTAAACGTATGAGAATGGGTACACGTAAATGAAGCTCTAATTCAATGCTGCTACGGTTTATTTTACTTTGACGCCGAACTTTTACGATTTGTTCGACAATTCTTACATAATCGGGGGGCAGGTACTTGGCGTTTTATCCTGCCAAAAATGACTATTGTTCCAAAAAAGCTCGCTTACTTGTCAATGAGTTGCGACAGTATATCGACGACGATGACGCAAAGTTCAGGATGCGCCAGCTCGCCGCTCTCGCTGTACTCCGGGCAGTCCGCCGGCTCCTGGCCGTCCACACCTGCCCGCACAATATCCAAACTCAAACGCATGTTTTTAGATTAAAAAAAAATTAAAAAGTGCTTTTGAACCGTCGAGCGAATCTACCACTGGTTCAGAATAACATTTCTACCGAGAAGAACCAGCAAGAAAGTCGGTGGTTGCTGTTTTGAAAAAAAAAACATTTAGAATTACATCAATGTGTAGATACATAAGTAACCGCTGTACTTATAACGTGTGTATCTGTCTGTGGCATGTTTGAAAGGGGATTTAATTGAGAAACTCTTAGCTGTGCAAGAAAAATCTGCCGTTTGAAGATCATCAGCTCTATTATTATTTCCCATAACCTTGAAGAACGGCATAAAGAAAGTGACATACAAATTATTATGAAACATGTTTAACTAGTGGTTCGCCCCGAACTGAGACCTCGCGATATCCATAAACTTGTACAGAGCGCCATCTATTGACATCATTGTGAAGTTCTGTTAATAATACTGAAGCACATTAAAAATTAAATAATTTCGTTTCCTTATAATATTTATCTAATTTTAGTACTTGTTGTTCATGTACAGGATATAATTCAAATAATTGATAAGTTTCAGGCTCAGCCTTTCAGAAAATTGAGTTCTGAGGTCAACTTTGGACGTTAGAAAATCGCCACTTTGAAAACCCCCCATTTCGTCAATTTTAGGGGGAAAATTACAAAAAAATATATTTTTGGACTCTATTCCTAATTATCTTTAAAATGATACACCGCAACCCTATGTAAGGCTATGAAAAATATTTTACTTCGCATTCGCTTCTATGAGAGCCCCCCTGAAATAAAGATTTTTATAACTTTTTAAGCCATATTCGGCGGGAGGCCATCGGTTTACATATTATATTTAAATTTTAAGTAATTACGTTCAGTAATTCAGAAGTTATAAGGCTCTGACAGACGGACGGACGGACGGACGGACAGATGGACGGACAAGTGCCAATTCACTCAGGTAGACTCAGAGACCTTCGCTTCGCTCGGTCAAAAAGGCCACAGTGTTTCAATTCTTACCTGAGACATTATTTAAAATGGACAAGGATTCCGAGAGCTTTCTCGTTTTGGTCGGAACATCCAATTTTCCGATTTCGACGTCTGCCTGAAACCGAAAGGAAAACATATAAGTCAACTGTAAATTGAGCTCACAGAGTGGTGATTGACGGCTAATATGCAATACCAGCTGCTTTACTTGCACTACATTGTATTCCTCATGGTTGAGGGCCGTGCCCTCTTTTATAGCTGCTGATGTTCTTGGCAGCAAGTGGTATTGGTTAGGAGCTAAAGATGGCGATAACAATAGATCGGAATGGTCAAAGTGACACTGGGTCTCCAGGAGCCCTGCATAGCCGCCTCTCCAAGAATAACAAGACCCAGCTTTCATTCACAAATTATTCATGGTAAGAATATTCTTGGGATGATTATAATACTACCGGATTATTGTTGTGACACGCAGGACTAAAATTGTAATGTATCGCGTTTTTAATAAGCAAAAAAACAAATATAGAATGCGTGGCATTTAAGTTATAAAGCAAGGACCAAGAATGCCGGCAAACCAAAAGTTTAATTTTTTTATCGCTAAACAAATGTGTAGGGTTTATCAAGGACACGGCCGCGATTACATAAGCGTGTAGTGTGTACATCATTTACGTTAATCTGTCCAAAAAAATGCACAATGTTGGGTGGATATTCGATGTCTGTAATATAATATTATGTTACGTGGCACCATTTTTATATTTTAATCAAATAAATCATACGTTCAAGCATAAAAAGTAAAGTAAATTAAACTGTAACGGCATGAAAATATGTAAATTTTAACAATAGCGCCCTCTGATGTTTTACTACACATCTTAAAGCAAATGTTCACAGCTCAAGTTATTTTTTTCCCAATTCTATTCTAGTTGCTTTGATTTCTACGGTTTTAATCCATGTTCAGTATTTCGCATATTTAACAGAAGTGCGTAAATAAATAAGAAACTGGTCTGCTTGTGCGCAATTCAGAGCAAGTAATAAACAGTCATAAATGAGATTAAAATCCTAATTTATAAAACACAAAAATGTTTCTACTTATGTCAGTTATAAGACTTTGAAACCATCCAACCGATGTGCCCCAAACCGGTTTCATTAGAAAGGCAATAATGCGAAGATAGTTTTATACCAGTAAAATTCTTTTTTTTTTTTTTATTTACTACAAGTTAGCCCTCGACTGCGATCTCACCGGATGGTAAGTGATGATGCGGTCTAAGATCGTAGCGGGCTAACCTGTTAGGGGCATGGTAGTTATATTTAACCCATACCCCTCATCGGTATCTACACGGCACGGTGGTAACTAGTCACGGCCAAAGCATCCCACCAGGTCATGAAAAAAATCAGAAATTTTAAATTCCCAAATTGACCCTGCCAGGGATCGAACCCGGGACCTCCGCACGTTAAGACAACAACACTCAACTCTGCGCCAAGGAGGTCGTCAAAATTTCCTTTTTTTTATCGTAGCAGCACACGCCGGGTATCCGCCAGTATTGAATCAATGCAGCAATATGAGCACGTGACGCGCGCGGGCGTGTACTGCGTACCTCATACCCGTCATCAGGCAGCGTGCGCGCCTCGCTGTGCTCGCTGGCGTACGGGCCCGCCGCGCTCTCCTCGCTCGACGAGCACTCCGGGGAGCTGCTGCCCGACGGACAGAACAGCGGCGGCACCTGCAGGCAAACATCAAAAGTTAAAAAGTAACTTTGCTAAACAATTTCGACATATAATAATAACAACCATACTCGTATAATCTGCCCCCCGATTGTATAAGGAAATCGTAATCGTAATCGTTTGTCAAACGTATAATTCGACCTGTTTATGAAGTTGTCAAAAAGCATACGTATGAATTCTTTGAACAGTTCGAGTAATACGTTTTAAGCTATCATATTTAAAACATTAGATACGTTCCCCGCGCTTTATTTTGGCAAGAATTTAAGAAGGCACTTGCCCTCACTTGCGTACATTGCAGTTAACAGTGTAACTCAGAATCTATGTTCATCTCTTTCTAACAACAGGTATAGCGTATGTTGACCTTTATGTTCTTTCCCTTTCTCCGCGTACGTAATATTTACGCCGTTTTTTAGTGCAATGATGTTCGCGTATGCCGCGTCTATTTGTAATAAGTCGTTGGTTTTAAGCTGTTAAATGATTACGATTTGCTAAGACAATTGGGTCTCTGTTCTTACTAATTATTGCGTTCTTACTAATTATATAAGCGTGTGCAGAGTTGAAGGCAAGACAGCCGGAAAATGGGCATCAGCCTAATTACTTTAAAATGACATGTACAGTGTAACGATCGCAATCACCGCTGGGGCCATACTGCCAACGTTTAAAACAATACCTAAGCAATATTACTCAACATGACAGTTTGATGTCACGTACCTTGACGTTCCTGAAATAAGGATTATAATTGTAAAACACGAAAGTCAACAATAATGCAATAGTATGGCTTTAAGCGTTGGCAGTATGGCCTCTGATTGGTTTAAATTAATAGAGGTAGGAAACTGCATTAAAAGATCACATTAGAGTGACAGAATTTTGTATCGAGAACTCTGTCAGTTTCCCCCGTCACCTGCCTGTCACCCCGCAGCGTGACTCAGACGCCTGTCGCCTCCGTCGAACCAATGGTAGGAAATAACGCACTTGTCTCCTAAGACTGGTTATTCTTGTGGTGGTTAGAGTTTTAGAACATAAATCAAACATATTAATCATATACTTACGAGTAGCATCAGCATCACGATTAAGAATAATATCTACCTACATTCTCATGAATATTTAATAGATACTGCTTACGTACATAATCATACTAATATTATAAATGCGAAAGTGTGTTTGTTTGTTGGTTTATTGGTTTGTTGGTTTGTCCTTCAATCACGCGGCAACGGAGCAACGGATCGACGTGATTTTTGGCATAGGTATAGCTGAGGACCTGGAGAGTGACATAGGATACTTTTTATCCCGAAAAATTAAGAAGTTCCCGTGGGAATTGAAAAAAAACTTATTCCACGCGGACGAAGTCGCGGGCATTAGCTAGTAATATCTAATGGAGAAATACCACTGAGTCATTGACTTAACACGAAATCTCATTAACCATTAAGCCTATTCCAAATTAATTATACGGCACAGGAACCTGTTAGGTACCCAAAAGTATGATTAGTTATAAAAGTTGACGAATATAATAATTAATAACATTCGCCATACTCTACCGCAGAAATATTCTTTGACAATCACTAATAATAGTTAGGACAAAATATATTAACAGGTTTGAAGCTAGTTCTAAAAACAAGCTGTTATGAGTAGGGCACTTAGTGGCCCCATCACAATAATAGTACATTGCTGCCCAGGCCGGAAATAAAGCGATTCACGGCTGAGTAATATTGGAAGGACGAGGCGAATCCAAAGACTCCTCAAATGATTTTAAAGGACAAGGTGATATTTTTGCCGAGACAAACATGGGTCCATAGAGCCATAAACCGAACCTCACCCTTTTTTTTCTGCATGGGTCAATGTCAGCAAGCGAATGAGTGCAAAAGACATTGAGAAGAAACAGTAAAAAATCTACGTATTAGTCGTTATCGTAGTTTTAAAATTGCTCTAACCGCTAATCTTGTTAAGGAGCAAGAGATTATGAGCTTACTCTAACAGCATTTACAGCGGGTACAAGTGTACAAGGCCAAGATTTCATGAGTCATGCGCGGGAGGGGTTACCTACTTTTGTAGGTCACGCCAAGGTCAATTCTAGGTACCCTTCTTTTCTTGACTGTGCAGGGCCCCTGGAGACCCTGTACCACTTTTACCGTTGCCAATTTATTGTGAGCAACGTCTAAAGTTTTTGACCAGCTCTACCACTTGCCACCAAGAACAGCAGCAGCTTTTTGGCCGGGATATTCTGAGGGTTCCTCCGTGCTTAGTGCTTTCCTAGGTGAAGGCTACGTTTATGCACTAGCGCAGGTCATATAGCAAATAATGTGTAAAAACGTTATCGCATCGTGCCGGCAGAGCCAAATCTCTTTACGATGGTCAACTTCGTGCTGACAAAAGTGAACTCGTTTGTAAAAACCTACTTACCGCTCATAGACCGACTTTCACAAAACTGTCTAAACTGGTTAAGTTAATATTTTTTTATGCAGTCACTTTTGATATTCCGAGGTTGACGCGAAAAGGACAGTTATAGAAAAAACCGGCCAAGTGCGAGTCGGACTCGCGCACCGAGGGTTCCGTACAAACCTGTAGTAAGTTTTACGATTTATGACGTATTAAAAATAAAAATTACGTTTGTTGTATGGGAGCCCCCCTTTAATATTTACTTTATTGATATTTAATTATTTATTTTGAAAGGTAATATACAAGTTAATATTCTGTGAAAATTTGAACCGTCTACCTGTTACCGTTTTTAATATTGAGCAAAAAAATACGAAAAAAACACGTTTATTGTATGGGGACCCCCCTTAATATATATATTTTTTTAATTTTTAGTATTTGTTGTTATAGCGGCAACGGAAATACATCATTTGTGAAAATTTCAGCTTTCTAGCTATCACGGTTTATGAGATACAGCCTGGAGACAGACAGACAGACAGACATACAGACAGACAGACAGACAGACAGACAGACAGACAGACAGACAGACAGACAGACAGCGGAGTCTTAGTAATAGGGTCCCGTTTTTACCCTTTGGGTACGGAACCCTAAAAAACTTAAACACATTTAACGGCCTTGTGCAAGTGGCAAAATTGTATATATTTTTCATTTTTCTTTTTATGAAAAGAACAACTGCTGAATTTCTTGCCGGCTCTTCTCAGTAGAATCTTAGAGTTTGACTTCTAATAAGTGACACAAGTTGTCCTACGTGAAATAAATAAATCATTTGTCAAGTGATGATATCAAAGCGGTGATAAGGAGGCATCAGGCAGGCAGTAGAGTTCCCCTGGCAAATGATGCCAGGTGATTAAGTTTAAACAAATGTGTACGTATAATCAATGAATGGCTTACGCATAGGCATGGACGCGTGATATAAGATTATTCAAATTTATGACTTAGATAAGATTATGGTAGACCTTGAGGCTGAAACTGACGAATAAATATTACCGTGTGAATTTTAAGCTTTAGGTTAGTATAGGTACTCGTACAAAAGTAAGACATACACACGGGTGAAGGAGGTATCTACCTATATATAGTACATGTTACAATCATTATCAATTACGGTAAATTATTGCTGCAGTGTAACGATTGCAGTCATTCCTAATTGGCTAACACTCTTCTGCTATTGGTCAAAATCCACTGACGCAGCCCGAACACCATAAATTCAGCCCATTACGATTGAGTTTGTAGCTTGTCCGTAATTGAAAAGGTGTCTGTCTTACGTCAAATATTTCCAGTAAATTTTGAATTTTGAGCGCTCCAGGAAACTGCTACAGTTTGACGATTGCAATAATTATCTGTAATTGGCTCCCCTCTAACCCCCCTTCCCCCGTCTTCCCCCAGAGAATTGTAACCCCGCCCGAAAATCCTTGTCGCACCAAGAGTACCATAAATTCCGCCGGACATCAATTGAGACTGTGACAATGATTGATGCAGCACATTCGGAATAGTCCATATTCCATGTCTAATTTCGGCTTAGAATGTCAAATATTTTACGGTTGACCTTCTTTTGCGTTAAAAAATACCTAAGTGGAATATTATTTTTAGCCATGCACTGCAAATGAATGAACAATTAGTTATCTTGTTCAATTTATAAAACCGTTAGGTATATAATATGTATTTTTTTTAATACAACACGTAATAATAACTGATAAATATGTGCGCAATTAAATATTTCAAATGGGTCGTAAAAAATATATATAACCAACGTATCGTTGTAGAAGAAGTCATTGACCAATCTTTCCCTTTCTCTACTTTCATGATCAGAAAAAATTAATGCAACAGTGTCTGTCTGTTTGTCCGTCTATCTGACTGTTACGTTTATAGTTTGCTGCTAGATCTAGGTTGAATCTCGGGGTAAGCAAAAAAACCTTCATCCACGCTTATCTATTTCAAAGTACACACCTAGAGTACTAAAGTACGATTTCGACTCAAAACTTAAGGATTCTTGTATGACGTTTGGAGTAATAACTAGTAAGACCGCAGATTTCAAGTCTCGATCTTCGAATCACGCAGGACAAAATATGTCAAAGCCATCCAAAATTGGGTGAGCGTTGCTTATCATATCCCAAGCCACCCCCCTTCCTCCTAGATAGTTGTAAAACAATGGTTTATCATCTTAAGAGGATCGTCTAGTTGTAAATTTTCATACAAAACATAACGTTTTTCTTCTCGTAAATGTTATCCAATTTTCATAATTTTTAGAAATGTTGCAGAAACAATGAAGAACTATGCTCGTACGTTTTAATTTTAAAGAAATATTGCTTATGTTAAAAGTTATTAGCGTCTAAATATCCATATTTTTGACCTAAAACTTCCTCGAGTATTTTAATTTTTTTAAATTTAACTAAACTAAAATACTAAAAAAATAAAACGTACGAGCCTAGATTAAGGTGTACTGAATCTAATGAGACCAAAATTGTCTAATTTCGTAAACGTAAACGGGGTTTCGTAAACGGGGTACAAACGTTATCACCCGAAACAATATTTCAAGAATAAAATGTAGGCATATGCCTACTGGACTTGCAGCTCTCTCTATCGCACAATACGGAGAAGGCAGCGAAGCGTTGTGAAACAGATAGCATTATTGAAAATACCTACTCGCGTCGCGTTTCGTTACTAGACGATCCTCTTAATTGGAATTAGCTTATTGCGCATGCATGAACCATCGGGGCTCAGAGTTCAGCATAAGAGAGACCTGTTATTTACATGTAACAGGTATTCTATTGTTGATTAATCCATACTAATATAATAAATGCAAAGTTGTTTGTCTGCCCGTTCGTGTGTCTCCCTGCCTTACTGTTACGCTTTAACTGCCCATCTTTTCAACTGATTTTGATGAAATTTGGTAGGTATAGAGGTAAGCTATATCCCGGGGAAGGACATACTTAGGCTACTTTTTATCCCGGAAAATTAAGGAGTTCTCGCGGGCATAAAAATCCTTAATCCATACGGACGAAGTCGCGGGCTTAATCTAGTTAGTAAATAATAGCTAAGTTTACCGAGAACCGACCTACCTATATCTAGTTTAAGTTATTTATAATGATAGCAAATTATAGTCGTTATTGAGACGTAGAAAATAATAGTCATGTAATATCTTGATTATACTTGGCAGGAGACCTTCGTCCAGCAGTGGACGTCTATAGGTTGAGACGACGACGACGAAAGGAAAACGGTGATGAAAAATTTCCGCTTTTTTTCCACTACAAGTTAGCCCTTGACTGCGATCTCACCTGATGGTAAGTGATGATGCAGTCTAAGATGGTAGCGGGCTAATCTGTTAGGGGCATGGCAGTTATATTAAACCCATACCCCTATACGGTTTCTACACGGCATCGTACCGGAACGCTAGATCGCTTGGCGGCACGTCCTTACCGGTAGGGCGGTAGGGTGGTAGCCACGGCCGAAGCCTCCCACCAGGCCAGACCAGGAAAATTCAGAAATTATAAATTCCCATTCCCAAATTGACCCTGCCGGGGATCGAACCCGGACCTCCGCACGTTAAGACAACAGCGCTCAACACTGCGCCACGGAGGTCGTCAAGTCTTCTATTAAAAAGAGTCCGGTGTTCGAATACCGTGCACGTACAACTCTTCAAAGACTTGAAAAAACGTGAAAGTAAACATTGCAAGCTTGGCCAGCGTGTTGGATTATGGCTTAAGCTGTTATTCTTCTAAGAGGAGATCCGCGCTAAGTAGTGGACCGATGATGGGTTGAGATAATAATGATGAATATTTCAATAAGGTAATTTATTTCCTCCTTTGCGCATGATTATAACTTCTTATAAGACCTTGTCCCTTTAAACATGACTTGTAATTCTTATCCCACCAACTAATCTTAAATCTTGTAGTAGGAATATGTACGAAAGTCGTCAAAAAGGGTTTGAACCGTCGACCTTTTCGATTTACGTCCGCTCCTTAACACTTGAACTATTGAGACTGCAAAGTTAATTGCAAAAATTAAAATCATAGGGAAGGACATCGTTGCATAGAGATTACGGTCATATTTGCGACAAATTTTGACTTTATACCATGTTAAAATGAAAAGGACATAATATATGTAAAATTTACGTGCAAGTGTGTACTACACTAATGTATGGTCACAGATCAAAATATAATAGTGATAATTTTTTAATGAAAAAAAAAAATAACGTACCGGAATAGACACTCCATTCCGGGAAGGTTGCTCTAATCCCGACATAGTTAATTGATTCACATGGAACACACTCTCACAAACTGTGCATTCACCTCGCGTTTACAAAAACAAACTCTATTATTATTATGTCATTAGATACATTGGATTTGTAATAGACACATTCTTGTTATAGCCAAATTCATTTTCTTGTTTTGCGTATTTCGTCACTTAGAGGTTTCACAACACTAAAATGGTCTAGAAATTGCGTGGACCGTTTTGAGGTAGCGCGTTTGTTTCGAAAGTATAATAGGTTATAGGTATACTCCGTTGAGTACATGCGTCCGCGGCGTCCGAAGGCCGCATGGGCAGTGGGTTGCGGTCCGTGCGCGCCTCCGAACCGGTCGTAGTAATAGATCGATACAAAACATGTGAATCTTCCGGTTGTATATCGGTTAGAAACATCCATCATGTTTTTATTGCGTTAGAACCGTTCGGTGCAGCGCGCGGCGAGGTTTTAATTGACCTCTTGTCTATTTAAATAAATAAAATTGAATTGTCTGTCTGTAATTGAATAGAGTTACTGCCGAGTTTCTTGCCGGCTCTTCTCTGCACTAGAGTTTGCTTTCTGAAAAGGTGGTAGAGTCTTGACTCTTGACGAGCCGACTACAAGTTTTTTTGACCGAGCGAAGCGAAGGTCTCTGAGTCTACTTGGGTGAATTGGCACTTGTCCGTCCGTCCGTCCGTCCGTCCGTCTGTCAGAGCCTTATAACTTCTGAATTGCTGAACGTAATTACTTCAAATTTAAATATAATATGTAAACCGATGGCCTCCCGCCGAATATGGCTTAAAAAGTTATAAAAATCTTTATTTCAGGGGGGCTCTCATAGAAGCGAATGCGAAGTAAAATTTTTTTTATAGCGTTACATAGGGTTGCGGTATATTATTTTAAAGATAATTAGGAATAGAGTCCAAAAATTTTTTTTTTAATTTTTCCCCTAAAACTGACGAAATGGGGGGCTCTCAAAGTGGCGATTTTCTAACGTCCAAAGTTGACCTCAGAACTCTCAATTTTCTGAACTTTCAAGCCTGAAACTTGATCAATTATTTGAATTATATCCTGTACTTGAACAACAAATACTAAAATTAGATAAATATTATAAGGAAACGAAATTATTGAATTTTTAATGAGCTTCAATATTTTTAACAGAACTTCACAATGATGTCAATAGATGGCACTCTGTACAAGTTTATGGATACCGCGAGGTCTCAGTTCGGGGCGAACCACTAGTTTATACATACTAACTGATATTCTTGAGCTCAAGTACATCTGTTTATCGGTTGAACCTTTTGAGATGACATTGACATTTAGCGGGTTAGCTTAGACAATCCAATAACCCCCTGCCTCCCTAGCATGGGCCGAGACAATTTTCTCCCCGAGGAAAGGATAAAATTTTTATTCCTAAAGAAATAAATAAAAACGCTAAATAACGGTGGATAAATAGTCCCCCGAGTCCCCGTGAAATGTCAAACGGGGATAAACTTCTCCTCTCCCCTGTTGCCGTGCTCTGAGAAGTGGATAAGTTAATTTTATCTCTTGTCAGTGGATAAAATCGGGAGATAATTTTTTTATCTCCGGCCCATGCTAGCCCTGCAGCCCTATCATAGCTTATTTTATACCGGGAAAGCAAAGAGTTTCTACAAGATATTTAGGTGTATAAACATTAGCACTGCCCACAGCTTTGCTCACGTTAACATCGATTTTCATACCAAATTCAAACCCCTATTTAACCGTTCGTTATTCGTTCGAGTTGTGCGTTGATAGATCATTCATTCAGGCAGTCATCTTCGCTTTTATTCAGATGAGCCGCGAAAGAAAACGCGGGCGAATGCGAGTCGCTCATGAACGATGCAGAATAATTAATTAATCCTCAATTGGACGTTAATACTGACAGAGACAATCGTTCACAAAACCATGTCGGATGCGTGTGATCGGCTTCATAGCTGTAAACAGTAATAAGCGCTTCACAGGGGTAGGTATCTAGCCGGTATTCGCCGTCCACTGCTTCACAGGGGTAGGTATCTAGCCGGTATTCGGTAGTTATTTGTTGGTCACGTTGTTTTACAATATTTCACCACCAACACCCATATTCTAAGTCAGAGAAATTTTTAATGCTACGATTTTTATGTTACGGAGGTTAAAGGGCTAGGACGTAAAGGCTCACCTTGAGCGGCGTCAGCCTGGGCATGGCGTGGCTGGAGCTGGGCGCGGCGAGCGCAACGCCCACGAGCGCGTCGCACAGCGCGCGCACGCCGCCCACCGCGCGCGCGCTCAGCGCCCCGCGCACCACCGAGCAGCTCGTCGCCTTCGACCGCCCCGACGTCGCGTCTGCGCGCACACATCCAACACGTTAGAGTTAAACACACGTTGATTATACTTTTACGAGGTTTTATCTCGGAAAATTAGAGTTCCCGTGGCAATAATAGTATATTACTGCCCAGGCCGAAAATAAAGCAATTCACGGCTAGTAATTTTGGAACGACAAGGTGAAGCCAAGGTTTTCCTCAGTTCGTACTTCGTTTAAGTAAACGAGGCCGTGGATGGCTATTTCGGCCGAGACTTACATAGTAGCTGTACTTTTATCTAATTTTCGAGGAAACAAAAACAGAATTTGTTAAGAAAGTTCTTCTACATTGCCGATTGATGACGTTGACTCGCCTTAGTTCACGCTAAAACCTTGTGGTGTATTAAAATTATTTGATTTCCTATTTGAGTATTAGTGGTCAGAAAAGAGCCAATGTACGTATTGTTTTTTTTTAAATAAGGATTCTTTCTCCCGACTAAATGATACGCGCAACTTATTGCGGGCATCATCTAATCTGCAGTTATAGAGTAAAGCGATTTTCTTATCCAGATATTGTAATATGATATCCTGCGGTAATGTCACGACGCGGCGTGTACCTGCACGTGCCCCCACCCGGAACCCCGCTATTAGTTGAGCATACTTGTCAATAGGCCGTAGTGCGGGCACGTAGTCTATGGAGATACGTCCTCTCCTACCAGTCGTTCAACGGAGGTGTCCAGGCACAACTCTACGCGATAGCGACGTGACGGAGAAAACTGGCACAATTTTCAATACAAACTTTTGTCACGCTAATGTCAAAGTTGTATGCAGTTTCCTATCTCTCTCGACCATAGGTTCTCACCTATGGCCTATGGCGATGGTGGTATGTACCGTACCTCTGCAGGGCGATTTTGTAAAACTGCATCAATCATTGTTACAGTCTCAATTGTTTTGATTCGCTAAATTTATGTTATTTTGTCTGCGTCAATGGATTTTGGCCAATAGTGGAAGAATTTTAACCAATCCGAAGTGATTGCGATCGTTACACTGTAGCTGTAATTTTTAGCCAATCGCCCTACTGGGTGCTACGGCGACGACCCACTGTATGAATATATTTATTTACGCTGTGGTACGGGCATCGGAAATCCAATCAGCTGTATAATAACTGCATATCGTGACCGCCACTGTCTGATCATACTAGATGTCACCCGCGACTTCATCCGATCGAACATCGAATCAATCAGGTTTCATTATTCACTTATTTGTACGAGTTTTCTTGAGATAAAATGCGGTACGATTCGACAATTTAGATTTCTAAGTTGTAATGTAATATGAAGGTCAAATTCGGACCCCAAACGTAATCCGTCCATAATTTTGTTCATCACAAAATAGGCTTGCGTTTGACGACAATAACGCAATAATGAGGTCTAGGTTGGAGAACTCATGCCTAAATGCACAATACAATATATACATATATTCACTCTTGCCTTGAATCAACTCAAGTTTAAATACGAGGCAGGAAATATCCTCTTAATAATTATCCAATAATCAAATTAAATATTATAAATGCGAAAGTTTGGATGGATGTATGGATGTATGGATGTATTGTTACTCTATCACGCTCTAACGGCTGAACGGATCTGGATGAAATTTGGCACAGAGATAGATTGTAGTCTGGAATAGCACATGGGCTACTTTTTATGCCGGAAAATTAAAGAGTTCCCGCGGGAACCGAAAAACCTCAATCCACGCGGACGAAGTTGCGGGCATCAGTTAGTGTCTAATATTCCAAAGGCGCCCCCTTGAACTCAACCACCTATCTAGTTTCAAGAGTCCTGGGGCCATACTGCCAACACTTAAAGCAATATTACTCAAAATTACAGTTTGATGTCACGTACCTTGACGTTCCTAAAATAAGGCATATAATTCTAAAACACGAAAGTGAACAATAATGAAACAATATGGCTTTAAACGTTAGCAGTATGGCCCCTGAACGTTTTAGCACCCCTATCGATACGTCGCCTGACACATCAATTGAAGAACGTACGCCAATGAATTTCGTTCGATTTTGTACTTTATTCCGTTGCAACAAGAGGCAAAGAATGGAGGAAAAACTATATGAAACCTAATAAGGCGTTTGGCTCGGAGTCGCATTACCGTGGTAAGCCATCACATGACCGGTATTACGTCTCGATATTATTGATTAAAAAAAACCGGCCAAGTGCGAGTCGGACTCGCGCACCGAGGGTTCCGTACAAACCTGTAGTAAGTTTTACGATTTATGACGTATTAACAGTCCGTAAACCCGTAAACCGACATTTTAAGAACTTTTGATGAGCTATGTGCATGGGATATTAGTATTATAACAAAAAGAAAATTAAAACATTAAAGATTAATCCCTCCTTAGTAGACTGTTGCAAATAAAAATTTAATTTTATTGAAATATAATAGTGAAATTCTCATTCTTGCAGAATACGTTTACCATTTTTGCACTTTTGGGTGACACTTTTCACCCATATAAATCCACGAAAAATTATAATAAATGACTTATAAAAAATACTAATATGATAAACACGCTCCTAAAATTGGACTGTTGCAATTCGTTTTTATACGTTCTATACAAAATTAGTTAATAAAAAAATCAAATCAATGTGCACGATTTATCAAAATTTACGCGTCACAATAACCTGTATTTCTTAAAAGTTTGACGAAATTACTGATAAAATAAAATTTACCATGAATGTTTAGTATTTATATAACACAAATTGTGTAAAAATAAAGTTCTATAACATACCTATATGACCAAAAAATATTATCAAAGTCTGATCAAATTCACGTGTAAAATGGTACTGCAGATCGTACGACCGCACGTACGTACGAACTTGACTACGTAAAGTATCAAAGTATCTTTACTGGCCTATGTCGTCTATGTATGAGTGCAGACTAACGGTATACTGTGCGGTATACCTACAGATTCCAAAATTGACCGATGGCGAGTATACGGCCTCTTAAAAACAAGACGAAATGAACCGCAAAACTAACTTTGTTTGTAGAGGTTTATTGTTAATATCAAAAAATTACGTTTGTTGTATGGGAGCCCCCCTTTAATATTTACTTTATTGATATTTAATTATTTATTTTGAAAGGTAATATACAAGTTAATATTCTGTGAAAATTTGAACCGTCTACCTGTTACCGTTTTTAATATTGAGCAAAAAAATACGAAAAAAACCGGCCAAGTGCGAGTCGGACTCGCGCACCGAGGGTTCCGTACAAACCTGTAGTAAGTTTTACGATTTATGACGTATTAAAAATAAAAATTACGTTTGTTGTATGGGAGCCCCCCTTTAATATTTACTTTATTGATATTTAATTATTTGTTCCGTGACGATATCCGGAATCCATCTTGAGTCAAGCACCTGTCTTTTTCACGTTTTTCGTCCTAGCAACTTCCTCTCGTCGACTTCCGGCGCCACTGTCGCCTCGTTTTATCGGATAAGTTGGCGGCGACCCGCATGGCGCTCGGCTTTTACCTCATTATAGCGTCGTTTTTCGTAGCGTTAACACGTCTTAGCAATCATTATTTTTCATTTAATTAAATCTAATAATTTAACGTAAATTGAATACGTAGTGAAAAAATCCTCTCGTAATGGAGGACGAAATAGATTTTGATAAAGAACAAAGTGATAGTGAACACGTGTCACGGAAGAGAAGTCGTTCTTCAAGTTCGAGCAGTACATCATCGGAGGAGCCTAGTCCGGATAGAAGGAGAAAAAGGCGGTCTAACCATGTAAGTGACGCACAGTTTGAATTCCTTTCTCAACAAGTGACTTTTCTAACGAATTTGATTTCGCAAAAACACGGTGAGCCTCAAACGAGTACTTCGTGGGTTGCCGAGGTAATAAATGGACCCAACAATGATACAACAAACGAGTTGGGCTTACGCCCACCGCCGAGCACGAGTGATGCGGATAATCAACAGCTCCAATTGTCAGAGCTATCAACTACGTTAAAAGATCCGCCATTCCCTAAGTCTGATGATAAACATTTAGAAAAGATAACCCAATTACAGCGTTTTAAATGTAATGACTGGCATGCAATTCGTTTTTCTGAAGCTCAGAAAAAGTACGTCACTACTCCGGGTTTTATAGAACTCAATGTAAACGATGAACTGAGACGTTTCAATGCGTCTAGGTCTAACGATGATCGTTTGTACTTGATAGAGAGAACTTTTGCAGCTTTATCCAATGCTATACTGACTCAAAAAGACGAATTGCGCACAACTTTGCAAGGTTTAGTCGATTGGTCTAATGATAACAGTACAACACTTACACCACGATCTCTTTTCGATAAGATTGAACAAATGTTTAATAAAGATTCGAGCTATACAAAAGTGACCGATGATATTTTACAAATATCTTGCGGCCGTCGAGCCGACTGCATTAGCATGCGCAGGGATTTATTAATTAAGAAAATTTCGGAGGAATATCACTGTGGGGCGTTGCAAAAAATTCCACCCAGTGCTGAACATTTGTTTGACAACGATATGCTTGCAGCCTACCTTCAAAAAATTGGGGGGGCCGAAAAACTAACCACTTGCTTCCAGCCAACACAGCAAACTGCAGCTACAGCTACCGGCCAGAGGCGTGCGTATGATAACCAGTCGAAACCATCGACAAGCAAGCAAGAGAGTGAAAACTTTTTTCGTAAAAATACTTCAGCGCCGAAAGATAAGTTCAAAGGTCACTCGAGGGCATCCGGCAACAAGACTTCCAATGGCAAGAACAAACACCACAATTCGTCAAGAGGTAAGAAATCAAATTACAACTCATCAAATAGAAACAATCGATCATGACTCGCAATCATTTCGGGGCGGCTGTCTAAAGCAATATATACATGCATGGGAGAACTTAGGTGCGCCCAACCACATATGCAAACTTCTCAAGGGAATACGTATTCCTTTCGTGATGAAGCCGCCCCTTATATATCCAAATCAATCTGTCATAATAAATTACGAGACAAAGCAGAGTTATCATATGACACAGCTAATAAAAAATATGATAGACACGCATGTACTAGAAAAAGCCGAGATCAATCCCAGCTACCTATCAACATTTTTTCTAGTTCCGAAAACGGACGGATCGTTTCGCCCAATCTTCAATTTGAAGAGACTAAACCGTTTTGTCAAACTAAAAGGGTTTCAGCTTTTCAGTCATTTCCGAATTCCAAGCTTTTTACAGAGCAACGATTGGATGGTGAAGGTAGATCTGAGCCAGGCATATTTTCACCTTCCCATAGCCGAAGAACACAGGCGATTTCTGAGACTCAGCTACAAAGGCCAACTTCTACAAATGACGTGCCTTCCCTTCGGCCTTTCATCAGCGCCACGAACGTTCACATCCGTGACGAACTGGGTAGCCGAGTTCCTGAGAAGGCGAAATATGAGGTGCGTGGTATACCTAGACGATTTTTTAGTAGTGAATCAGTCCTGTCAAGTTTTACGCGAACACATTACATTTATGGTGAACCTAATGAGACACCTCGGCTGGACTATCAATATGGACAAGTCTGTACTGGTTCCGACACAACGCCTGGAGTTTCTGGGTGTTACATGGGACACCAAACTCAACACGAAGTCCCTGTCGGAACCGAAGTGCGAAACGCTACGCAAAGCACTTCTCAGTCAGATGTCCAGAGGCAGTTGGTCCCTCAGACAGGCCCAGTCCCTTCTGGGGAGACTCAACTTCGCCTCTTTTGTAATACGCAGAGGGAGGTTACATTGTCGAACCCTGCAATTTCACAATCGATACCTTCCCACGGAACACCCCTACAAACAAGTGAAATTGCCACAACCGGTACTCTCCGAAATGCGATGGTGGTTAAAGGCAGCACAGGGCTCACTTCCTATACATACAAACTCGATCTCTCATCTGCTCACGACGGATGCATCGGATTTCGGCTGGGGAGCTCAGCTGGGCGACACGAAAATGTCAGGACAGTGGACAAAACGGCAACAGTCATGGCATGTCAATCTCAAAGAGCTGTTTGCTGTCTACGCGGCAATACAACAAGAGAACAGCCTGCTTCACAATGCTCACATTTTACTGCAAACAGACAACCGAACAGTCGTAGCTTATATAAACAAGGAAGGCGGAACGAAATCGAAGAAGCTTCTGAACCTCACACGACAACTATTGAAGGTGATGGACCACTTAAATCTACAACTGACGGCTCAGTACTTTCCGGGCCGATTCAATTGCGAAGTGGATGCCCTATCACGCGGCAAGGTCTGCCCCGAGTGGCACCTACTCTCTACAGCAACGGACAACATATTCAAGATGTGGGGCACACCGCAAGTAGACTTATTTGCGTCGGAAACAGCTCACGTAGTAATGAGGTATGTATCGCTGGACACGCAAGACCAGCAGGCTCTGTTTCACAACGCATTCCTTCACCAGTGGAACTACGAACTTGCGTGGCTATTTCCTCCACCGAACCTAATACCCCAAGTATTGTCTCACCTGAACACAGCGAACGGTCAGTACATCTTGATCGCTCCGAAGTGGAAGATGGTATTTTGGCAAGCAGACCTACAAGCCCGGGCCATTCAAGAACCTTATCACATCCCGCTCCTTCCACAAGTTCTGATCGACACGAAAACCGGAATGCACCCGCCAGAGATTCAAGACATTCATTTGGAAGCCTGGCTGATTTTGGGTGGACAGACGAAATCAAAGAATGGTCAGTAGAAGAAAGATCACTGTTATTGTCAAGTTGGCGACGATCTACAATAAACACTTACATGCCAGCATGGAACAAATGGAAGGTATGGTGCTCCTCTAACAATTCTTCTTACAGAGATCCGAGTCCAGAACAAGTTGCTCGTTACCTGGCGTATTTACACAACAGCGAAGGTCTGGCTTATCGAACTATACTAGTCCATAAATCTGTTATTTCAACTTTTACCAAATTATCAGGTAATACTACATTGGCATCTAACTTTCTTATTAAACATATTTTAAAAGCTATTTCAGTTGCAAAAGACAAGAAAATGAAACCACCTATTTGGAATGTAAAGAATGTATTACAATACTTAGAAAATAATACACCAGATGAAAATAATTTGTACCAAGTATCCAGACGTACCGCTATATTACTTTTGCTAGCGGCAGGACGACGGGTACACGACCTGACACTGCTGAGGATCAATTCCGACCAATATATAGATGAGGGCAATTCTATTGTCATGTGGCCTTGTTTTGGATCGAAGACGGATGACGCTAACAACAGGCAATCTGGATGGAAACTAAAAGCACATCCGAACAAAAATCTCGACTGTGTGGACTCGTCAATTAATCGGTACTTCACAAGATCGTCGGAAATCAGGTATGCTGTCAGAACTTTTTATAACTGCTAGAGGTGATCCAAAACCAGCTTCTAGAACTGTAATCAGTGGTTGGATCAAATCTGTTCTAAAGGACGCGGGTGTCGATGCCACGCCAGGCTCAGTGCGCTCTGCCGTAGCCTCTCTCAATTGGCTAGAAAAGTTTCCTATTGATCAGATTCTTCAGACTGGAAATTGGCGGCAAGAACATACTTTTAGAACATACTATCAAAGAGAGCTAGCGAATCAATCCAGAAATAATGATTTTACGACGTCAGTTTCCTTGTCAAATTTCTTTGAACCTGTGCGATAACAATGATTTGGTTAATTTGATGATTAAAACTGTATGATTCATAATATATATAACATTGAATAAATATTGTTTACTTTTCAGTAACTTATTATAATTTAATTTTTTATTTTACATAACACATTATAGCATCTACATAATTATTGTAATAATTATGGGCATACCAGGAGATAACAAACATATCACTCAAGATGGATTCCGGATATCGTCACGGAACAAATAATAGAGAGTTTTAACTAACAATAAAACTTACCTATTATTTTTCCAACGATATCCGGAATCCAGGTAATACCTACCTGGTACATCGTGAGTAAGTATAATGAGGTAAAAGCCGAGCGCCATGCGGGTCGCCGCCAACTTATCCGATAAAACGAGGCGACAGTGGCGCCGGAAGTCGACGAGAGGAAGTTGCTAGGACGAAAAACGTGAAAAAGACAGGTGCTTGACTCAAGATGGATTCCGGATATCGTTGGAAAAATAATAGGTAAGTTTTATTGTTAGTTAAAACTCTCTATTATTTATTTTGAAAGGTAATATACAAGTTAATATTCTGTGAAAATTTGAACCGTCTACCTGTTACCGTTTTTAATATTGAGCAAAAAAATACGAATAAAACACGTTTATTGTATGGGGACCCCCCCTTAATATATATATTTTTTTAATTTTTAGTATTTGTTGTTATAGCGGCAACGGAAATACATCATTTGTGAAAATTTCAGCTTTCTAGCTATCACGGTTTATGAGATACAGACAGACAGACAGACAGACAGACAGACAGACAGACAGACAGACAGACAGACAGACAGACAGACAGACAGACAGACAGACAGACAGACAGACAGACAGACAGACAGACAGACAGACAGACAGACAGACAGCGGAGTCTTAGTAATAGGGTCCCGTTTTTACCCTTTGGGTACGGAACCCTAAAAACACGTTTATTGTATGGGGACCCCCCTTAATATATATATTTTTTTAATTTTTAGTATTTGTTGTTATAGCGGCAACGGAAATACATCATTTGTGAAAATTTCAGCTTTCTAGCTATCACGGTTTATGAGATACAGCCTGGAGACTGACAGACAGACAGACAGACAGACAGACAGACAGACAGACAGACAGACAGACAGACAGACAGACAGACAGACAGACAGACAGACAGACAGACAGACAGACAGACAGACAGACAGACAGCGGAGTCTTAGTAATAGGGTCCCGTTTTTACCCTTTGGGTACGGAACCCTAAAAACACAAGGTCAGATTTTGAACTCCAGCAATAATTCATTCAATGAATAAGTCTAAGGTTAGTTAATAAGCTAAAAAGAAATTAAGGCCGATTGCACATTATCGACGCTTGATCACGATAGTTTTTAAGATGCTCTCTTTCTCTCTGTCAAAAGAATTGCTTTACTCATTTAAAGAGTCAAGAGAATGGCTAGATCGCCCAACTCAGCTTCAATCGCAATTTCTGAGAAACTTTTCATAAAACTCCGATTGATTAAATAAATATGTAATTAAATCTTTATTGACCGCAACACATTTAAAAACAAAAACAAATTAATTGTTTTATGTATGTACTTAATTTAAACTAAGTGTGGTAAATGGGCCATTTGTCAGTCTGTGCCACAGCATAATAGGTGCCTATCATACCGCAACGCTAAAAATCAGGAGGAAATGGGTTTGACAATAACCAGCATACCCCTGCTAGGTTAGCCCGCTACAATCTTGGTGAGATCGCAGTCACTTCACAAAGAAAATATGCTTGCAATGTTTCTAATTTCAGCTATTTTGAGCTGTACGTTTATATCAGCGTCAGCTTATCATTTTAAAAGTATAGATTAAAAAAAATTTGTTGTACACAATCTCTAAACTAAAATGACAGCTTTAAATCTAGTTCTGTCCCTTTTCTGCAGGGAGCAAGGGTTAAAAAGAAGCGAAAAAAAGAAAGAAAAAAAAGGGGAAAAGAAAGGGGTTTGACAGGGTTAGCAATATTTTTAAAGCTGTTATATTAGTTTAGTTTAGTTTAGAGATTGTGTACAACAGAATCAATCCCATTGTATAACTTAAAAATGCAATGACGAAGATCTAGACACTCACCAGACACGGCGAACTGCACAGTAAGCAGAGACTCCATAATCTTGATCAGCACCTTGGACTCAGCGCTCGAACATTCGCAGTTACACAAGTAATACAGCAGCAGCTTGAGCAGCGCGTAGCTGTCCGTGAACACCGGCTCCCCCACTGCGTACTCGCGAAACATCGGACTGTACAGGCACAGGCCGGCGCAACACTTCCAGAACGTACAGATATTCCTCAACACCTCTATATAATCCTCCATTGCATCCTCAGTCATGTTCTCGTACGCAAAATTAGACTTTATTGCTATAGGCAACGATTTCACTCTCGTTTGCCTCGTTTGCTCGTTCAAAGATATCGCCAGCATTTCTTTCTCTTTGCTAATATCGCACAGCTCTTCAAATTTTTCTTTGGGAATTTTCGTTCTGTATATTTTGTAACATATCTCAGTCATGTCGGAAAGGGATTTGAATAGGATTTGCACGGATGCCAACGAACGCATTTCTCTGAAATAAGTTAGCTCCACGTTTTCCTTTATCAGTTTAAAGATTTCTACGATGATTGCTATTTCGAGGATAGCACAGCACTGGTTTGAAAATTCCGGCAATGACACCAGTTCAAGAACATAGCTCAAGCCGCCTTTTTGGATAAATTGTTCGGCGAACGACACCGTATTGAGTAAACTTGCGAAAATATTCAAACAGGATACCGTTAAGAAGTATGCCGATTCTTCGACCCTCATGGTGTATCTGTGCTTAGCGACTATGAAAGTTGGGTAAATGACGCTGAATAGCAGTTCATATTTCATTTCCATGCGACATTTTGGCGTGACCTTGAGAAGATGTCGTACGGTTGCATGGAGTACGTCATTATGGTTGTCCAACTGCAGCAGTGAGTTGTAATGTATGAGAAACGACCACACACTCTTCCTCTCGATAGGGCTTACGCCGTGAGGGCAGTATTTCCTTCCTAGATCTCTGTTAGAATCGCTCTGTTCGCATATCGAGCACGGCAACTGATCTGTTACTTTGGGTATCAGGACACTAGCACCAAGGTCTCCGTATACTGTGTGCTCCAATAGTTGAAGGCAGAGTGAAGCGACGTTGCTGTGCGTTAACATCAATCTTACAATATTCTCCATTAGGAAACTTGGGGAGAAGCAACAGCACACGCCACACTTTAGCATGACGCGGAGAATTCTATTTCTTAATGTTTTCTGGGCTGAAACCTCCTCGTCCGGTACTAGAGACGTTAAGGTTCCGTATAGAACTGATACGCAGCAGGCGGAAGGCAGGGGCAGGCCGGTCCCGGCTTCCCCCAGGATGTCGTGGTGGTGATGCATGCCCGCCGCGACTCTCTGCCGGCACGCTTTATGCCTGCTCCTGGGACAGGCGGCGGAATGTATCACTTCACTTCTCACTCTCTTCATAGCACTTATCAACTTCCCTATAGAATCTATCAGCTTCCTAATCAATATCACAGTCTCATCCTTGTTCACTCCCGGTATCCTAATCATAAGTTCCATACACTCTTTGAGCAATCCTCCTTTAAGGCACTCTCCGTACAACTTAAATTGATCCGTGAACTCTCTAAGCTTTTCGACGGATCGACATTGCATCAACAGGCAGTGGAAAAACGCCGTTATCGAATACGCTATACCGAAAACGAACTTGAGCAAATTGGCCGACTCTAACGAATCGTTTGGATTTTCTGTTTCTTTGGCATTATTTTGGCGGTCGACTTTGGTATTGTATTTAGCACTGGACTTACAGATAACGTCCTCTAGGATCCTAAGAAGCATCGGCAGAATGCCGTTGTTAATTAGTTTGGCACACAAATCGGAGTGGATGAGCACTTGATCCAAAGACACTATCAATAGTTCGGTCAAGGCAACTTTTACTCTAGACATCTCGAAGGGTTCGTAGGCTGCCGACTGGGCTGGCATTGAGCCAAATTGTAGGGAACACAAATTTTTTAGGGAAAAATTAATACACTGCATCGATATTTGCGAGCCTTCCGAGCCGGACAGGCTGCTCTCCGCTTTGCAGAGTTCTTGCAGTAGATCTGTTATAATCAACGTGAACTCAAAAGTACTAATTTCCGAATTAATAATTTCCCTATGCTTCGCTGTCATGAAATCTTCGGCTTTGGGTTTGGCTTTCCGAGGCGAGTACAGAGGATCGATGTATAAAGTCTGGTTGGCATATTCATTGGGAGAGCGTATGGGCGAATTGAAGTACTCGAAGTCATCGTTGGGGGTGCATACTTTGATAGTCATAGAACGATTTAGAATTTGCAAATCGTCATTAGAGTCGCCAGATTCTGAGGATTGCTCCGCGTTTTTTGTAGGTCTCTTTTTAACTTTTCCCTCGGCGTCTGATTTTGCCTGCCCGTTGACACGTGCTCTAAACAATACATATTCATAAGATTAACAAGACATGTTGTCCACCTCACAAACGAATGCATTTACGTGATAATACAAGCATATAAAAATTTATCTCATTTAAATAAATTGACTCTCGATGATATTTAGTGGCCTGACCTCAATTAATGCGCACAATTATGCGAAATATTTTTACATGCAGATAAACAAATATTTTAGCTTTTTTGTGTGAATGTATATCACACTAATATTATAATGGGGAGAGCTTGTATGTTCATATGTTTGTTAATCTTTCACGCAAAAACTACTGGACGGATTTGGCTGGAATTTGGAATAGAGATAGATCATACCCTGGATTAACGCATAGGCTACTTTTTATCCCGAAAAACTAAAGAGTTCCCGCGGGAACCTAAAAAACTCGATCCACGCGGACAAAGGCGCAGGCATCGTCTAGTCAGACATCTTTAAATATCCATTGATTTATTACATATTTTATCTTCCTGGATTTGGATCGTTAAATGACCTTGGATTGATGACTATCTGGGTGTTTTCAATCCTTCCATAAATCCTCATATTATACAATCATCAGTCACTCTATCCAAGATCACAGATGCATTTAAATATGTGATCATACGAAATTTAACACATTGGGTAAAATTAATATGCATAAACTCACCTCCCTGGAAGAGAATTTTTGTCTGAAGAACCAGCGGAGCTTGAAACAGTCAATGGTCTCTGTTTGGCCCAAATCCTAAAACAAAAGGACAAACTTATGAATATCAAATATTTTATATTCAATTTTATTGAAACAGTAAACTGATCAATGTTCATTAATATAATAAATGCAAAAGTGTCTGTATATTTTTCCATGACTCATCTGCTTAACCGATTTTAATGAAATTCGGTGCATAGAAAGCTCGCATCCCAAATCCTTTATATGCCAAGAAAATCAAGCCAAAATAGCGTAGTTGCGGGCATTATCTAGTTAAACATAATCCAACGAAACTTTGTGCGAATTTAATATAGATTTAATCGCTTTTAATGTGAATACAGATCTTATAATTTATATGCAATAGGATACGAGCGTGTGAAAATACACCGATGATGTGAATTTTTCCCAAACTGGCGCAGCGCGCTTTGTCACCAAATAGAGGTCGTAGATAATTTGCATAAGACTATCGTCTAAGACATTATTAGTTTTTCCAAGACTTAATAAACAATTAAACACCTATCTAGCGCAGTGGAGAGCGCTGTGGTCCGGGAGAGTTCGTTAAGTGATGAACTTATGATTTCTGAATTTGCTCTGGTCTGGTCTGGTTGAAGGGTTCGGCCATGGCTAGTTAGTACCCTACAGGCAAAGACCAGTAACACCAACCGATTTAAGCGTTCCGGTACGATGCCGTGTAGAAACCGATTAGTGTCTGGGTTAAGTATAACTGCCCCAACAGGTCAGCCCACTACCATCATAGACTGCATAACCACCAGGTGAAATCGCAGTCAAGGGTTAAATTGTAGTGGATTAAAAAAACACAAATAACTTTCAACTGTGCATCGTGTCTGTGCACACATATATGTGACATTTTTGTAACTAATTTTATTGTCAAGACTTTGATCGGCTACATTTGTCAAAAGCATACGTACTAGATTTTCCCAAACATTGAAAATATTAGAATATACGAGAGAGAGGGAGAGTCTGCTTGATACGGCCTGTTAAAAGGTTATATTATAGTCCCACAAACTTATCTGACCCTGTGGTCAAAATTGGAACTAATTTTTATTTCGTTTAGTTTAGTTTTCATATAGCTATACTATTAGCAACGTTGTCACCGGGTTAAATAAGTTCGTGGGACTATAGTATGTTTAAACGAACCCTGTATATTGTCGGTGGGATATAGCGTACCTGCTAGAGAAGAGCTCGTGTATGGGCGGGCGGGGGCGGGCGCAGTCTTGGCGCGCGCACCCGGAGGCGCGCGGCGCGGGCGCGGCGCACGTCTCCCCGAACAGCCAGATCAGCACCGAGCTCAGCTGGCGGCAGCACGACAGGCCCTGGACAAGATAGGGACGTTGCCTATTACTACAGCGTAAGCGTATATGGGCGGGGCACATAGTTCAAAGAACCGATAGGGTCCCAACTACCAAGGTGCGTGAATGGCGGCCTCGCACCGGAAAGCGGAGCGTTGGACGCTTTGACGCTCGCCCATAGGTGGACGGACGATCTCAAGCAAGTAGCTGGGAACCCTTTTTTTTTTCTTCGAGGGGGAAATCTTCCTAAGATACCCAACTTCTGGGGGGAGAAGTCGGGTTATGTAGGATTGGTACCTACTAAAACCCCCTCGGTGGCTGCACCACCTGCACACATTGGGAGCTGACAGCTGGGAGCCCCTGGTAGCAAGCGGCATAAGATCGTGTTCTGTGGAGATCCACGCAGGGGACCTTCGTCCAGCAGTGGTCGTGTATTGGTTGAGACGACTAAGTATATATTCATGTAGTGCATCATTCATACGTAGGCTCCTGTTAGATGACTCGACGACAGGTCCAGTTGCTAAAAAATTACCTACTGATGAAACGCAATATCGCGGTCACGTAGCGTGCAATTAGCATTAATTAGGGTACAGTAAGTTTCGGTTGTGTGTATTGTGCATCTCCGATGACAATGTGAACCCGCGGTTATCAAGGGGTCGCGGAAGGGCGCCTTGTCGGTTGTCGCGCTATCACCGCCGATAGCGCTGCACCACACTGTGCTATTACATGCGACAAAACAATGTTACATGTAAACATACTTACTACATATTGTACAAAGACCCTCCCACCTTACTTGTCCGTCTTAACGCGCTAACCACAGAAGCGCATATGGGTATTTTCAGACGATTTTCATAAGAGTCTATAATGTGAGAACTGGGAGTGCAAAATAAAAAAAAAATAGGACAGGACCGTCAATGGCCAGCATTCAACGTCCAATGAGAATTAAATGAGAACGTCCAATGAGAAGAAAAGGTGCTAATAGAATGCTAATAGAAAGTACTGACCTCAACGCCTAACGCCCTCAGCAGCACGAGGCAGCGCCACGCGACGCCGCCCAGGAGGTAGCTGCGTAGTATATCCGCGGAAGACTGCGTGCTCATGCGCGAGAACACGCTCGCGGGCCGCGGGTTTGACTCCTCTGCTTTCGTTTCTGCACAAAACACCATTGTGTAATGCCTGCATTTGACCAATGCAACGGACCAATGGGGGGTGCCCCGTCGCTCACGTCCGCAGGAACTGACTTCTACCTCCCTGCACGTGTCCCCTGGGTGGTGCTAAACGAGCGACGAACTTGCAGGCGAAATAACCGTTCTTTTTATAAACACGCCTATATGTACTAAGCGCCATACGATTGAATAAATTTGACCTATAGGAGTCGAGCTGCGCAATGATTTATTTGCAAATAGTTTGTCACTTTTGTCGAGGAGAAGTAGGTAATATTGCTTGGTTTGGTTCGTATTAAATGAAGATGTTGGTGAAGACGTCTTTATTCAGTAAGTGTTAGTATCTATACTCTCTTACGAACTAACAGAACTAACAAAACCTTACATGCTATTGTTATAATTTTTTCCTAATCTATTTTTATTCCAAATCGATGAGTATACAAACCTACATCGATTTATTGAGGATTTGCATCTTTATGTTGCAGGTAATGTGAACATGTTACATTCAAACTTCAAAACTACTTATTACAGAGGTTCGAGGACACATTATAGTTATAAATAATAATATAATAATCCTAGCACAAAATTAATTAGGCTGGAGATGTTACATACGAAGGTGTAGAATGGTGTAGTAAATGAAGCTGTGGTACTTAATCGCTGTTAAGAACACTATGCTTAAAGTACACGCACACACAATGTCACTTGTCATTAGGGTTGCGTACCTTAAAGGTAGGTTTGCAACCCTTTGCGACCATATGTCTGTCTGGTCAATTTTTTTTTTTGAATAATGAGAATGACAATAGAATGAAAGACTAATTAGGCAGGATATCGAAGCCTTCAATTCTGTTGGTTCTTGAAATGAGAAAAATATAAAAAGTTTAAAATGTTGGTGTTTAAGAACTGCAAATCTTAGAACGCTTGGCATTGACCTTCAATATGCTTATCAGTCATAGTAAGGGCACGCTCGGATGAGATAAAAAATCATCCTTCAAATAAAACACCATTGTACCTCTACCTGGGGCTTCAAATAAAAGATTTTAAAACTAGATTTTTGACCGAGCGAAGCGAAGGTCTCTGAGTCTACTTAAGTGAATTGGCACTTGTCCGTCCGTCCGTCCGTCTGTCAGAGCCTTATAACTTCTGAATTACTGAACGTAATTACTTCAAATTTAAATATAATATGTAAACCGATGGCCTCCCGCCGAATATGGCTTAAAAAGTTATAAAAATCTTTATTTCAGGGGGCTCTCATAGAAGCGAATGTGAAGTAAAATATTTTTTATAGCGTTACATAGGGTTGCGGTATATCATTTTAAAGATAATTAGGAATAGAGTCCAAAAATATTTTTCTTTTAATTTTTCCCCTAAAATTGACGAAATGGGGGGCTTTCAAAGTGGCGATTTTCTAACGTCCATAGTTGACCTCAGAACTCTCAATTTTCTGAAAGGCTGAGCCTGAAACTTGATCAATTATTTGAATTATATCCTGTACTTGAACAACAAATACTAAAATTAGATAAATATTATAAGGAAACGAAATTATTTAATTTTTAATGAGCTGCCGTATTTTTAACAGAACTTCACAATGATGTCAATAGATGGCGCTCTGTGATACCGCGAGGTCTCAGTTCGGGGCGAACAACTAGTTAATATTGTGGGAGCTTTTATATTTCCCTGAATAATCTCCAGGTTTTTAACTATATCCATGCAAAAATTCAGTCGATCCATTGCTCTGCTCCGTTATTATCTTTTAGTACCTGCACACTGCACAGCCCCATTTCATTTCATTCATCATTTTTCATTCTTTCATTCATTCAGGTCCCTTAAGAATCGTGTCGATTAAAAATCAGACCTATATTATATCCCTGCTGAAAATGGCAATACTTGCAGCTCGTCTCGTCACATGAATTCAACTGAATAAGCAGTATAGATCGACGTTATAATATGACCATATTATATCCGGAAATCGTGAACAATTAGTAAGGGCCAAGGTTAAACCTAAAGATAAAGTCACGATACATCTCAATTACAATAATGGTTATCCGTTACATAATTGCCATATTGGTATATTTTATTACATACTAGATGCGACTTCAACCGCGTGGAGTGATTTTTAGATTCCCGCGGGAACTCTTCAATTTTCCTTTTCAAGCCTATGTCCTGCCCCGGGATACAAACTATCCCCATACCAAATTTCTTCAAAATCGGTTAAACAGATGGGCCGTGAAAGCGTAGCAGACAGACAGATAGACACACTTTCGCATTTATAATATTAGTAGATATTATATTTCTTGTCCCTTTGATCTGTCCCCCCTTTATCGGGCGGACGTTCGCTATTTGGGGGATCTGTGGATCGAATCCTAGGCACGCATTAAACTTTTATAACTAGAAGTGAAATAAAAACCAAACCTGCATCGCCAGAGTCCGTGGCAGCCGTCACGCAGCTCTGCGCGGGCTCGAGGCCGGGCAGAGAGTAGTGCGTGTTGATGGACGACGTCACGCGGTGGATGCCGCACAGCAGCTCACAGCCCACCAGCGTCACCACGCCGCTCACCGGGCTGCACGGTGAAGGATTCACTATTACATCGATGCTCGCCAATTAACTCTGACGCTTATAGGTCAGAATGCGGTGTTCGTCAGGGTGGGCTAACCTTTCCGGATATTTTTAACGTGGATGTCAACGACTTGATCATTGACATGCAGAATTGACCGTTCTTAACTATGTGAACACAACTGTATATTAAAAATGGAGGGGCAAACGCGAGCTGGAAGGGTATTCCTCCTAGCGGTTCGAATAGAATCATTCGTATTAAGCGCCTAAACAGTCAGTGATATTTATTTTGACAACCCCCTGACGCAGTGGTAAGCGCTGTGGTCTTGTAAGTGGGTCGAAAGTTTGAATCCTTCGGGTGGGTCCCTGCTACGGTCTATCGAGAAGCTTTGAGCATGCCAGGCCATATGAAGCCGCGTAGAAACCTGCATACGTTTTACCATGCCTTTACCACGTTAGCCAGCAAATATCAGATGATTGTCTTGGATTGCTCTTACCTGCATTGCATTATAAATGTGCAAATGCAATTTAGTTGCAAGTGCAAGTTTTGATGCAGGGCAAAAGGCTGAGCTGTACACATTGTGGGCGGTGTCACAGACAAGAATATTATAAGGAACGACAGTATGATAAATGTTTGTTTGTGACACCATTATTGAATAAATATAATTTCTTTCTTTCTTTTATAGTCTCATCAAACTATGGAAGTAAATAGTACACGTCCTGTGTTTGCGTATCATCACGATCGTATGTACTCATAAATCAACTGTATAAGGGGGTATAATATGATTATTGTAATTACCAAAAGTTGATGAGCTTTTTTGCGTTTTCGCCGTCGTTGAGGCGAACTATGAACTCCGCCAAGAACAGCTCCAGCCATGTCGATTTCTGGGAACAACCAAGTGGTTGAATTATTTTGTGAGAAAAGTTTAGCTGATAGACATTTAGCTGTAACTGTATGATTTGAGAATTGAAAGTTGAAATAAAGCTAAACAGATGCATTATTTTTTAGAATATGCCCTTGCTAGAGTTATACAAGGCACTTTATGCAGGCAATTAACATTCGGAACCCGAGGAGTCACGGTATAGCAGTCGCGTGCCGTCTCAGGAAGACAATAATAATTATAATCTGTTGTCATAGAGGCATAAAAGCACCGCCTATACTAGTTATTATATTAGGAAGCTCACTGCTTTTTTTATTACACCCTGCCTATAACCCTGGCTGTAAACCCTATGCACGCAACCAGACCTATAGACTAGATAGTAATAATAGGACGTCCTGTATATTATTACTATATCCGTCCATCATAATATGCGTTGAGCGATCCAGTTTATGGTTCTTCATTTTAACAGACAAAAAAGTACTCTCTCGTCAGCGCTGACCCTCAAAGTTAAACGTCTCTAATTTCCAGCTCACCTCATAAGTGCCAGTCTCCGCCTTGAAGAAATGGTCCCAGTATACTTTCAACGCGTCCGACTCTTCCTCCGCCGACATATTCAATGCACGGAATCCTGCCACAAACAGTTCATCAGGGGTTGGATACAACTGGGCGTTACTTTGCGGAAATCTATAATAACCGAGGGATAAGAAGCTTAGTTCGCTGTACCTAATCTTGAAAAAATTTACTCCATTTTACAAGGTGAATTCGCTGTCATGAAAAAATTTACCCTACTTTACAATTGTGCACCTTGAACTTGTGAAGTCAACATCTCCTCTGGTCGGAGTGTAACGTACGTTGCAACTTCTTTGGAAGATTTGTATTGCCTAGTGTGGTGGCCTGATCTTCTTGCATATTTAGAAGCAGAGGGCGGTGCATATCCCAAGCTGCACGTTGTACCACTTAGATTTATCTGTTTTAGCGAATTAAGCTTCTTATTCTTTGTTTTGTCGTGGATTATCATGAATACAGTGGACAGTGACAAAGTTCTAGATAGCGGGTTCTAGCTAACATTTCGCATCATCGCTCGGTAATTATGTTCTATTGTAAAAGACAGTTACCTACGTGTACCTACTGGTCGCTCCTTGCTCTCCAAAAGCACTTGTCCATACTTAATATTATAAATGCGAAAGTGTGTCTGTCTATCTGTCTGTCTGTCTGTCTGCTACACTTTCCCGGCCAATCTTTTCAACCGATTTTGCTGAAATTTGGTATAGAGGTAGTTTATATCCTGGGGAAGGACATAGGCTATCCCGGAAAATTAAGAAGTTCCCGCGGGAATCAAAAAACCTTGATCCACACGACGAAGTCGCGGGCATCATCTAGTTTTACAGCCTGGACTGCCGATAATATAACTGTGAGATTCGAGGAACCCAAAACAAGGCAGGCAGGTCGGCATTTAAGAAATTAAGGCATGCTTTTTTTTGGTACCAGAAGAACAAAAACAAAAACCATTAATAATATTAATAATAATTAAATGTGAAATAAAAATTATTATGTTGCATTTATTACTAGTACATACGTACTTATGATTACACTTGTGCTAGCAGTCAAGCATACTGATACTGCGTAATAAAAGTTATAACTTACGACTTACGCGAACAAGCTTAGTTATTAGCTATAAGTAAGAATCCATACTAATATTATAAATGCGAAAGTGTGTCTGTCTATCTGTCTGTCTGTCTGCTACGCTTTCACGGCCTACGTATTCAACCGATTTTGATGAATTTTTTTTACAGATATAGGTTATATGATTATATCCCGGGGAAGGACATAGGCTACTTTTTATCCCGGAAAATTAAGGAGTTCCCGCGGGAATCGAAAAAACTTGGTACACGCGGACGAAGTCGCGAAAATCATCTAGTAGAATAATAATTTTATTAAATAAAATCCTCGAATATATTATTTACAAATTAACACGATGTTTACAGTTTTATCAGTTAAGAATTAAGATCACTGAGCTCGCAAATTTTTACAATGGTCATTTTATCAATAATTCAATTACTATTTGGGCCTCTTGAAGAAGGACACAAATCTCGATCACCCCACTTACTTTCACTGTCATTTCAAGTGATCATCATCCAATTTTTCCGCACAATCACATTTATTTTTAGCACTACCAAACACCGGGTGGAGCTTACTTATATAATTGAATTTTAGTTATTTTCGGGCCGTATCTTCAAGATGTTTACGAACTCGGCGCTGGACCCGCCGCCGCGTGAACACTGACTCCAATAAATCTTATCTGTACGCCCATTAAGATACAGGCTACTGTTGTACAGCGTGGTGTTGCTCGCAAATTGAGATATAGGTACATTATTCATCCCTTTTTTTTTCGAGAGAGAAATCTGCATCAGATAGGTACCCGGTCTCCTGGGGGAGAGTGCGGGTGATGTGGGGGTTTTACCCACTAAAACGGTGGCCATCCTCTGAGCATAATGGGAATCTCCGGGAACTCTCCAAGAACATGCGCCGCAGACTCCCTTGCGCGATGCGCATTGGACTCGTCCTATTATTTATCCCCAGGTGATCAAAAAGCGGCGATAAAGCCTAGTGTTTATAACTTCGGCTTCAAATTTGACGGGTCTGGGGTTCTAATGCCATGACACGCATATATCATTAACTTATCAGAGTGATTGAGCAGTTAAATTGATGAATTATTACTGTAATGGTAAAGGAAACATTAGCAACTATAGATCGCGCATCGAAGAGGTCTACATGACATCAGGATAACGTGACTTCTGCGCTCGATTTACGGTTCGTCCAATGCTGCTGGCTTTACTCGTTTGGGTCTAGCATTCAAGGCTTTAGTGTCGTTTGTATGCGGCCTGCTTATATGACCAAAGACAAATGTAACGGAAAAACTTGCGCGGAATTTCCGCTCGATTTTTCCGCATGGAGAGAACATCATATGTGATGATATCTGACTACAACGTTATCCCTTCACGTTTGTCCGCGCGACGTACAGACTGGTTGGTTGATGCGGAATTTTGGCAACAGTACAACTGTGACATTCGCACAGGAGTAGAACTGACTGTTGATACACTTGATCGGAGTTTGCAGATACCCCGTTCTTCAAGCGTAAGCTTCAATAGTAAGCGGAATTCTCAGATTGATCGCGTAGTTAGCAGTTGATTCAGAATTCCGCATACAGTATTTTCACTAGAATTATCCCTGACCTACAATAACATGAATCACAGATGAAATAATACTTTTTTTTTAAACTACTACTAAGTTAGCCCTTGACTGCGATCTCACCTAATGGTGAGTGATGATGCACTCTAAGATGGTAGCGGGCTAACCTGTTAGGGGCATGACAGTTATATTAAACCCATACCCCTAATCGGTTTCTACGCGGCATCGTACCGAATTGACCCAGCCGGGAATCGAACCCGTGACCTCCGCACGTTGAGACAACAGCGCTGAACACTGCGCCAAGAAGGTCGTCCATACTTACCGTGGCGGAATTAGCTTAGCAGTACTTTCAAATAAAACAGATGCGTACACCCATACACATATCATCTCGCGTGTTTGTAGCGCATACAAAGATAGGACTATTTATTAATTAATAGCGTTATCAATAACCCAACATGATACTGGCTGTGATGTACTTTGTTTCGCAGTGAATGGACATTTTAATTGGAAAGCTTATCAGTTGTTGGCGAAATGTGTATTGTTTTGCAATCTACAATGCGTGTGCTCTATTTTAGATTAAATAAACCTATCTATTGACTGTAGATATCTATTAACGGTAGGAATGGCATTCCGAACCAGTGGTAGATTCACTTAACGATTCAAAAGCACTTGTAAAAGTTTATTTGAATAAAAAACATTTGAATTTTGAATTGAAGTGAAGTGTTAAGCACTTTTTGGTAGGGGGTAAACTTGTGGATTCGCGTCACCGACACCAGAGACCGACACCTCGCTGCTGCTCGCTGCTACATGCTCGCGTTGTTACGAAGACAAAAGGTCTTAAATATAAATATACGACATTCGTAATTAAACTATAACGACTTAGTTTTAAGGTTTATATTTTAATTTTTTTTTTTTAATTTTGATACTTACTTAAATTCTAAGTTATAAGTTTTCACTTCTATCGACAGTCCCCGACTGCCAATTTTTTTTTATAAAAGCCGTGATAGCCTACCGTTTTAGAGTTTAGGTCTTCTAAACCACACTTGGCCAGCATGGTGGACTGTGGCCAAAACCTATCTAATTCTGAGACTCATGCGAAGTAGTGAGCTGGCTATGGGTTGAAATTATAATGATACCTAACTATTAACACTTTGACAATCACTCAATGTTGCATGATCGCATTAGTTTTCAATTTTCCCGACACGCAACGTCGAGTGATGAGTTCATACTTTACCAATAGTATATTAAGCTGGTTGTGGCATAAACATATATATTATAGTATTATTAGGCCTCAAGGAAAAGGATGGACCTGTCGGGAAGGGGACGTGGCTATTACTGTCACATGTTTGATTTTGCATAACTTATCCCTGAATTCCCATTTGATCTCACAGATGTCACTGCTCTAGATATAGTTGTGTGGCTTATTATCTTGTACAATATATCTAAACTTATATCTAACAATTAAATAAAAACGATTGTGTGCAACAGATTTAGGGACATTATTCACGTTAAAGCTGTTTCAGTGTTTCAGTGAAACTACATAATGAAGTACATGATATTTACTTCATTAAGTAGTAACAGACATAACATATTAACCAACAAGTCTCTTTCTCTATGTTTCATTGTTCCATAATTATTTATTACTGAACGAAAGTATATAGTAAAATTAAAATCCATACTTATTAAGTAAGTCAGCGAGTACAGGCACAGCAAAATTAAAAAGTCTGTCTGCCTGTTCTGTCTCTTGTCTCAGCCCATGAGATTAACAGATTAATTATGAATTGATTCAAATAAAAATCAATGAGAGTACAGCCAAAGGCATAGCAGATAATGGAATCTCAATTTATATCTCATGACTAGACCAGTGCACAATTTTTGTTAGTATTTTTGACTAAGTAAGTAGGGTTACCTGTAACTTTCCTCAGCAAGACATATTTAATTACTGATGAGTTTTTATTTGCTGTTTGTGTGTGTTTGTGTTTTAGGGAAATCTGCTTGAATAATTAAATAATGCAAATGCACCTTAAGTCAAAAATAATTAGATAAAGTAGGTACTTAATCTGTTAAAATTGTCTTACTGTAGGTCGAATTAAATGGGATAAGAAAATCCTGCTAAATGTTTAACATAAAGAACATTATTTTTATCAAGGAGGCAGTTTGGTGTGCAATAAAGTATATTTTCATTTTTCATTACATACCTAAGGTTACAACGTGTTTACTTGTTTAAATTTTAACTTCCTGAGTGTTAAAAAAATAAATAGGTACACAAAGAGCAAGAAACTTTGAAACTTACATGAACAAACTTAATTATTGTAGTTAAAATTAATGTCGCCGCTCGGCACCGACCGCAGGATTTTCTGATCAATACATAACTTTTACTGTTTCAATGGTTTCACGAAATTCAATTAATTTTTAAATTGCGGGCAATTAAAAATCAAAACAAAAGTCAACCGAGTCAAAACAAATGTGCGATTTGCAACAATTTGCAATCCACGCGTCAGTGTCGAAACTCGAAAGTGACATTTGACATTGACATACATAAAGGTGTATTTACATGCTCGTATGTCGCATTGCGTTCGCACGAGCGCACAAGACGAGACGCAATCATTCTGTTCTCACATTTCTCGAGCCTGACCAGAAAAATATAAAAATCTCACCAGGTTGCGGAAGTGGAACTAAATTATTTTTAATAGTACATTATTGCAAAGGCCGGGAAATAGGCAATTGGAGGTCGAGTACGAGTTTGTTTGTACTTCACTAATACGAGACTGGCAATTGCCATCTCCGCCGAGGCATATATAGTGCTTTTTTCAAAAGAATGCAGGGAAATAAAACATACTTTTTATATTATCATAAAATTTTCATATACTTACTTTCATGTATTTTTTTTTTGACTTCGCTGGATGCACGTTTTCCATTGCCAATTTGGCTTCTTATCTTAAATCTGGTGGAGTACAATCAATTTCCATTTCACTCTCTGAACCGTTGGAAACCATTTTAATTATTATTAAATTTATTTATTTATTTATTTATTTATTTATTTATTTAATTAGTACGGCACAGGCCAATTACACTAATTAATTTAAAATTACACAGCACAACTTTGATACAATTGATAACAATAATAATAATTAATTAAAATAATTAAAATCACACAAAATTTGTTGAAAAATGGCACACACAAATTAAATTAATAACATAATTAAAAATTAAAATCAAAATTAAAATTAAAAATAATTAAAAATTTGAATAATAATATAAAATTAACAATTATTATTTAAGAGAGCTGCATGGTTTGCGAGTTGTAACCCTCGCAAAACTTCAAGCACCTACTCACAACCATGCTCCATGGGTCTGCAAATATATCACAGGGAGACTCGGTCAGCAACATATTATTCAGTGCGGTCAGCGTGCGCGGTATTGGGGACCTAGCACGTGACACAGTGCGGCAAGGCCGACAGCGAAAAGTCGGCGACAGCGGCACTGACGCTGTTGGGTGTAATTATTAGGTGCCCATATGCGGCACACCTTGTTATGAAGCTCCAGGCAGTCTATTTTCCCTGTGAGCACTTTATACATAGTGACGAGTTGGTCACGAGCTCGCCGGGTTTCCAGTGCATTAAATCCCAAGTGACCTAACAAAAACTTTGTGGGATAAAGGTAAGGGTAATATCCATAGACACGCTTGTATAGGTATCTCAGAAAGGCTTTTTGTACTTTTTCGAGTTGAAGAGCGTATGTACTTTCGTAAGGATTCCAGACACAAGAGCTGGCTTCTAATTTGCTACGCACAAGCGAATCAAATAATAGTTTTATAGTGCGGCGGTCATGGAAGTCACGGGTATTCCGCAACACAAATCCCAGCCGTCGAAACGATTCGGAGGCGAGCGTAGAGATGTGACTATGAAAAGTAAGTTTAGGGTCAAAGGTAACTCCTAGGTCTTTTATGAGAGTAACTCTAGGCAACAGTTCAGTACCCATTCTATAAGCGAAGTTGATAGGGCGCTTATTGCGATGGAAGGTCATTACTGAGCATTTGGATATATTAAATTCCATTTTATTACATTCGCTCCAACGAATCACTGCGTCAAGGTCTCTTTGAAGAGCGACACAATCCACCTCTGATTCTATTTTGGAGTATAACTTTAAATCATCAGCATATAACAGACACCGAGCCACATTGAGTACTGAGGGAAGGTCGTCAACCATTATCGAAAATAGAAGGGGTCCTAATATCGAGCCCTGACTAACACCAGAACGTGTATGATATTGCTCAGACTCATAGATGCCAAGTCGAACGAATTGCTTTCGGTCACGGAGGTAACTTGATATTAACTGTAGAAGATTAGGAGCAAAACCAATTTTACTTAACTTTGTTAATAAAATGTCGTTATTGACTCTATCAAATGCTTTTCGGAAATCAAAATACAGCACATCAACCTGACTACCGTGATCCAAGCAATCGGAAATGAAGTCAACCAATATTAACAGGTTACTATTTACTGATCGCTTACTTCTAAAGCCATGTTGCTCATCTCTTAGGTGTAAATTAACTTGTTTATATAATAAATCTTGTAACACGCTCTCAAAAACTTTAGCTGGCGAAGACAAAATTGCAATCGGGCGAAAATCCTCGATATTCGTAGTCTTTCCAGTTTTAGGAATAGGTGCAACTCTGGACAGTTTCCACTGTGAAGGATAAACGCCTGTTTTCAAAGAAAGATTGAATATATGAAAAAGAGGAAAAAGGAGCTGTTTATTATACTTTTTTAGTATCGAGGGTGGAATTTGATCCGGTCCTACGGAGCTACTGAGCCTTAGCTTACTTATACCATTCTTTACATCGTCTGGTGAAAAGTTCAGTATACTTATAGTATTACTGGAACAGCCATCAAGTCTGCTAGCCTTCTCGGCACGCAGTTCCGGTACATCAGGAAGAAATACGCTAGCGAAAAAATTGGCAAAGGCTTGAGCAGCTTCAGTGCCTGACAAGCGCTCACCATTAAAATCCACGGTGGGTTCAAATCCACCCTTGGATCGCAGACTTGAGACATGATACCAGAATTTTTGCGGATTTTTTCTGATTTCAGTCTCAATATTTCTGATATAGACGTCGTATGCAAGTGGTACTTCCTCTTTTAATCTAGACCTTATATCAGAAAAGCGTTTGTAGTCGGCCTCAGACCGAGTCTTTTTCCATATCCTATGCAGATCTATTTTACGTCTGCAATCATTGATTATATCTTTGGTGAACCAAACAGGATATCGATAAATCTTTTTAGGTCTAAATTTCTTAGGAATACACTCGTCAAAGAGCCCATAAAGGGTTTCATAGAAGTAAAACACCGCAGCGTCCACGTCAGTAGAGTTAAAGACTTCATTCCAGGAAATTTCAGAGAGTAACTGTGACAATAACTCGTAATTGCATTTTTTAAAATTCCAATCTTTGGACCTACTTATATTACTTGGTTCTATGCAATCATGATGAGGCAGCGAATTGAAACTAAAGGTGACCTCTAGGGGCGGGTGATAAGCATCTGGACTGACCATACCCTCGGTTGAGACGACCACCACTGTGGCTATATTTGCAGACTCCCTACATAACACAACATCTAATATTGAACCATGAAAGTTTTTAATATGATTTTTTTCAGCAAAATCACAATATGACATAAAGTAACAAAAATAATTTTTGATATTCTGAGAAGCACTATTAAGGTTTAGATCGCCTAAGATAAAAACAAAGCCATTAATGTTGTGAATGAATGATTCGACTTTACAAAACCAAGTTAAGTAATCAGAGTCGTTTGCGCTCGGCTTTATATAAACTACACAAACATAGACGGGCCGATTGCGAAGCGTGAAGACTACCCATAGGTCTTCTCCGTCCTTAGTCTCCAGATCTTGCCGGCGACGCATTGTGATGCCTTGACGCGCAAGGATCATGACTCCTCCACAGGGCGTGCGGCGATCTCTACGAATTATACTCCAACCGCCACATGCTACCTCGGGATCTTCCACCGACTTGTCAAGGAATGTTTCGGTCGCCGCAACGACATCTACCGATGATTGCAGAAGGCTGGTTCTCCAGACGTTAAGCTTGGTTTTGATACCACGAACGTTTTGGTATAGGACGTTGAAAGTGGCCCTAGTGCTGTGTGCTTCTAGATTTGATTTGGCCACGAAAGGGCAGCTGGGACTCAACCTTACTAGAGCGTACCGATCCGAAAGGCTTTTTAAATTGAGTCCATTGTTTTATTTTAGCGTTAATGGGCCATACATCTTGTGAGTAACAGGTCATATAGTAAGCTTCAGGTACTGCTATTTTATAGGATTTATAGTTTCCTTTAGACTTAAGCTCCTCCACAGTGCAGGTTCCATTAGGGCAGAGTTGCTGCAAGTAACTTATAACATCTTGTGCGCCGGATTCCATATTCCAGAGATGTAGGTATTTGCGTGGCTCTACTGCTTTTAAAGATGTTACGGATGGACTTGCTGTACCTAGCAGTGAAACGGGCCGTAAGGATTTCTTTCGGCGAACAACAGTCCATTCGCCATTATCAGCTTTTTCGCTTGAAGACCCCGACTGTCGTTCACTTCCCGATATTTCAACTGTCGTAGGCTGGACACTCAGATTTGAAGCAGTACGAGTAATTACGTGGGCTTTCTGTGGGCACGGTACCGTATTTGACGGGTGAGAAGAGTTTAATTCAACAAATGTCGTGTCTAGATTCGAGGCGGGTATAGGTATAGCATTCTGTTCAGAGGGCTTAACATCTCGTGGTTGAACTTGCTGCGTCACCTTAATATTGTGCTCTAATTACATTATTAATAATTCATTCCGCTTCCGTATTTCGGTTGGGTTCGAACAACTTTTTTCGGCTCCCTATTTTGGCATATATTTTCGGGATTATTTGTTGTATATACCACACATCACACCATTCACCACCTACTTTAAATACACCAACAAAGTGAAGTGCAATTTCGACAAGGAAGAATCGGGCCCGATACCTGCGACGACACTCCACAAAGGTAACATTTCCCTTCCCAAATACATCATAATATAATATATTTTAGATTAGATTTTGATTATATTAGCTCCGCGAACTTGCGGACGAAACATTAATTAATTAATTTTTTTTAATAATTAACCCAATTAATGTTTCGTCCGCAAGTTCGCGGAGCTAATATAATCAAAATCTAATCTAAAATATATTATATTATGATGTATTTGGGAAGGGAAATGTTACCTTTGTGGAGTGTCGTCGCAGGTATCGGGCCCGATTCTTCCTTGTCGAAATTGCACTTCACTTTGTTGGTGTATTTAAAGTAGGTGGTGAATGGTGTGATGTGTGGTATATACAACAAATAATCCCGAAAATATATGCCAAAATAGGGAGCCGAAAAAAGTTGTTCGAACCCAATTATTATTATTAATTATGAGATTACAACGTCAACGTCAACGGTAAACATAGTCTCCGTATTTAAATTTGATCTAAATATACATTACCGTAAAATTTTCACCATCTAAGTAATAAAATCAGAAGGATTATGTGCAATAGTGAAGTACAATTGTTTGCGAGTTATTCTGCAAAGTATTTTTTCTAAAAACAGTGTTAAAATTTTTGACAAGCTGGTTTGTAAAATAAAGTTTTGTAGCTGATAAATAAAACCTAGGTACAGTTCTACGTGTGTTCATCATGAAGAGTAAGAGCGGATAAGTTGTTTACGTTTTATTTTGGTGCCTGTTCAGTCTTTAAAAACTGCTACTCCGCGTGTGATAATAAATATATTTCAAGACGCGGTTGCTAAGGCCGCCATCGGTTGTCCTAGCAACGACATGCGTCGCTAGGTCTCTTCCACTGCAGCGTCCAATCACGTCCATTTGCAAGACCATCCTGTGACGCACCTACGTAACGACGCATGCGTCTTGTTTCCAAAACAAGCAGCCGTCATATTTTGTCTTTGACTTTTTTATGTTTTCAGTGTACATTTTAAGTTACTTTATTGTGTTTTTAAATTTGTTTTAAGTTATTCTTTTTTATGAATGTATTTAACTTTAGTGAATGCAGTCCGTGACCCAATCTTGTGATGGCACGTCGAACGCGACCCATACATGTACACAGTGCAACAAGTCTTTCAAATCTTTGAAAGGCCTCAACATACACACTACAAAAACACACAGGAAATGTATTAGCCAAAACAGTTCACCTTTAGACATCCATCCCATTATTCCGAGTGCGCCTACTTATGTAGCCAACGATCCAACTCCTTTCCACACATATCTTAGTCATTTGAAAAATAGTATACCCATAGTTAAAAGAATCCCTCGAGGAGCTCGAATAACCGTTGCTACATATTTGTCACAATTAATCCAGAAATGTTACATAAGCAATTGTACCCAGCATTGGCAGAACCTATTTTTATTTTCATACAGCACACTACATATAATAAAAACTGATGAACCGAATTTATCATTGACACAAAAGATTAAGAATAATTGTGCTGTAAGCTCCTCGCCTTCTCCCGCACCTCTAATCAAACATGATGCCCCTCGTAATCGCAACAAACTCATCGAAAACAAAATCTGTGACGGAGATCTCAAAGGTGCCGCTCGCCTTTTGTTCTCCAACGACGTGCTATCACCAGATACCCCTGACACCCTTCAGGCCTTACGGACAAAACATCCTCCAGCTCCAGCAAACCCATATTTTCTCGACCCACCAACAGCAGGGCAAGCATGCCTTCAAATTCAAAACAAAGGTGTTACGGATGCCATTTTATCTTTTAAACCAGGTTCGGCTGCAGGTTTGGATGGGATCTCACCCCAACATTTAAAAGACTTAACATCGCTTTCTGTGGGTGATGCAGGCAAGCAACTTGTAAATTCGATCACTAAATTAATCAACTTTATGTATTCCGGTAATGTCAATCCAGAAATTGTTCCAATTCTTTTCGGCGCGAATCTCATTGCCCTCACCAAAAAGGACGGAGGGGTGAGACCAATTGCTGTTGGATCAACACTACGACGTCTGGCCTCCAAAATTGCTGTTCGACATATTTTACCAAAATTAAATTCGGAATTTGAACCCGTACAGTTAGGCTTCGGTGTAAAAGGAGGGTGTGAGGCAGCCGTCCATGCCCTACGCTCTTTCCTAACTTACGGACAGCCTGACGTGTTGCTCAAAATTGATGTCAAAAATGCATTCAATTCGGTAAATAGGGATACCCTGCTGACAGAAATAAAACAACATATACCGGAAATATACAATTATCTTCTTCTCAGTTACGCTGACCCAACAAAATTGTTATATCGTTCTAATGAACTGTCCTCGGAAGTAGGTTGTCAACAGGGTGATCCTCTTGGGCCTGCAATTTTTAGTTTGGCTATAAATCCGATAATCAAAAATTTAAATTCTAAATTCAACGTTTGGTATTTGGACGACGGAACCCTAGGAGGTGATGTGGATACAGTGTTTTCGGACTTTTCTTTAATCAAAAATAAATTTGAAGCCATTGGTTTGGAGCTTAATTTTAGCAAATGCGAGCTTTTTATAAATAACTGCGTCTTAAATTTAAATGACGTAAAACAAAAATTTAATATTTTGGCTCCAAATATTAAAATAGTTAACAGTAATTCCCTTTACCTTTTAGGTTCTCCAATTTTTGAAGAATCTATTCCTGAATATATTAATAATTCAATTACTAAATTTCAAAATTCTGCTGACCGTCTCCTAGAAATTAGTCCACATTATGCACTTTGCATCTTAAAATTCTGTCTTTTCGTCCCAAAATTTACGTATGTGCTCCGTTGCTGCTCCTTTTGGAATCACCCAGATCTTTTGACACAATTAGAAGACTTAATCAAAATTAGCTTAGAATCGATTCTTAATATGCAGCTGAACGAGCAATCTTGGACCCAAGCATCCCTACCCATCCGTTATGGTGGTTTAGGGATTCGCAAAATTTCAAGTGTCGCTTTACCAGCCTTCCTATCTTCTGTCCATAGTTCAGCAAATCTCATAAGTAAAATTTTAAGGGCATCCCCTTCAAACTTTGAGATTGCTGGCTTGGAAGAAGCTAGAAACGCTTTCTTAATTGCATGCCCAGGTCAAAATTTTCCACTTTCTCCAAATTCACAGAGGAGCTGGGACGACATACACTGCAAATTGACTTTTGAGAATCTTTTGAGCTGTAGTACAGGTTCGGCGCGTGCTAGGCTTTTGGCCGTGGGTACGCATGAGGCCGGCTACTGGCTTCACGCGTACCCTTCGTCAAATACAGGAACATTTCTTGAGCCTGACACGCTCCGAATCGCAACCTGTCTACGGCTTGGGGTTCCGGTCTGCGCTCCTCATAAATGTCCCTGTGGCAGTGATGTCGACAAGCTAGGACATCACGGACTGTCATGCCAAAAAAGTGCAGGCCGCTTCTCGAGACATGCCGCACTTAACGATATCATACGCCGGTCCCTTGCCACCGTCAACGTGCCAAGTCTACTTGAGCCGACTGGTATTGCAAGAGACGATGGCAAGAGACCGGACGGTATGAGTTTGATTCCATGGAAGATGGGCCGGGTGCTGGTATGGGATGCAACCTGTTCAGACACGCTGGCCCCTTCCCATCTACATGGAACCAACAGCAGAGCTGGTGCGGCTTGTGAAGCGGCTGAAAAAGCTAAAACATGCAAATACAGGGGTCTAGGCTCCGAATATTATTTTGTCCCATTCGGTGTCGAGACCCTTGGTCCGTGGGGTCCTAGCGCTATAATGCTTTATAAGGAAATAACAAAAAGGTTAGTCGACATCACAGGAGACCGAAGAGCTGGCAGCTACCTCGGGCAAAGAATCAGTCTAGCTATTCAAAGGGGGAACGCTGCCAGTATCTTCGGTACCTTGCCTAAAGGGACTCCTTTTAATAATATATTTTAGTTATTACATTATATTTTTTAAGGTTATTTAGTTTTAGGTTCATTGTATTTATATTAGTTTCATATTATAAATGCTTATTAATTAGTTAAATAAATAAAATGTGCTCTAATAAGTTTTTATTTAAAATGCAGATCTCATCTAATTTATTTTGGTAGGCTGTGATGGATAAAGTTGCTTGATTGAGTTGATTTTTAAGTAACGATATTTCTTCGCGAAGTCCCTTTACCTCAAAGTATAAATCTCTTATAATAATATTATTGACATGCAACTCTTCGTCGTTCATTACCGTGGGTCTTTTACGGAACGTGACATTTGGGTCCCGGGTCTTTTTATGGAGGCCTACCGGAGTTAAGCTGTTGTCCCCTCCTTTTTTTGAAGAGCAAATACATTCAGGACATATCCAAGAAGAAACATTTATGGTGTCGATAGATTTCACGCCGCTACATAGGAGATGGTAATGTTTACAGCATTCCTCTTTGCAGCAAGACAAAAATTCTTCGCCGTCGTTCAAAATTCCACAGCAAGCCGCGCAGTTCATATTGTAGGTAGGTACACAGCGGCTAGCGATAGCAATGGATCAGCGACAAGGAGCGGCGATAGGTGTTGAATTTGCAAGCGCTTGAGAGAGAGGAGTGCGGAGCGCGTAGGCAGGGTCAATGACCGCGAAGCGATACAATGCACGATGACTCAGAATTGCGAACGGCAGCCAAGCTGGTTCAAAGCCGTTTATAAGAATTATTTAAAAAGATCTATAATTCACATACCAGTGAGCGTTTTATGATGAAACCAACGCTATCACCTGGGTCACTTTTTAAGCTACAAATTGATATATAATTCACTTTGTAACGTAAACTCTTAACCACTATAAACTTGATATATTTACGCACTAAACATAACGTGACTGTCTCCTAGGCGAGCCTCCCTACGTATGTACGTACGTACTTTATATTTATATAAAGTACGTCACACGTTATGGGGGGGGGGGGGGGGGGGGGGTCTAGGGGGTCATACGAAGAGGGGTGGGAGGCAAGTTTTGTAATTTTTTCAAATGTTCGATTTGATCTTGATTATATTAAAAAATAGTTTAAAAATAGAGGATTAACAGGCTGAAGTGGTGAAGTGGGTGGGTCATATCTGTCGCAGAACCGATGGCCGTTGGGGCAGACGTGTTGACCGCGTTGACCTGGAGTGGAGACCGTGTACCGGCAAGCGCAGTGTAGGACGACCTCTTGCTTGCTGGTCCGATGACCTAAATATGATAGTTGGCGGGAAGCGGGTGAATGAGGAAGGCAGAGGACCGTGTTTGGCGGCGCGCTCTCGAAAATGCCTATGTCCAGCAGTGGATGCATACAGGCTGATGGATGGATGATTATATTAAAAAATAATTTAAATGGAAATAAAACTAATTTCGGAAGTGCTGTTCTAATTTAATATTCGCGCGAATTTATTTTCGCAATGGAGAACACAACAGGGTCAAAATATTATTATCAAATACACCTAAAATCAGAGCGTAGATCATGTATATTACATTAGTTTTTATTTCACTTCAATAGATGCAGTATTTCCGATGTAATAACGACGAGAAGTTTCAGCCCTTTTTTGAATTTCCGAGATTACGCGCGCTCATACTATGACTTCACAAAATCAAAAAAATCAAATGTTTTTGACGTGACAACGTCTTATAAATTGGTTTGCCGGGTGACACTTCAAGAAACTGCGTTACGCTCCGCTCACGTTATGCGCTCACAATGAGAGCGAGTGAGAGGCACGCGTCCCTTCCACTCGGGCATGGTTAGCCCGCCTAAGAGCGAGAGAGACAGACATAAAAAGTGAAAGGCACGCGTCCCTTCCACTCGAGCACAGTTAGCCCGCCTAAGAGCGAGAGAGACAGAGCGAGAGAGAGAGAGTGAGAGAGATTTCATCCTTCTTCCTACTATACGAATGAATATTCACATTAAAATTATTTTACCACTCAAAGTCGTTGTCACGTAAAACTTTCGCCCGTATACCGACTTTACAGGCAACCAATTTTTTATTCAAATAAACTTTTACAAGTACTTTTGAATCGTCAAGTGAATCTACCACTGGTTCGGAATGCCATTCCTACCGAGAAGAACCAGCAAGAAACTCGATGGTTGCTCTTTTTAGATATAATTCATTTACAATTTATTTTTATTTATTTTATTTTATTTTTACTTGGGTTACCAACAAAATTACATGTACAAAACTTAGACATAAATAAACTTAGGGTAGCGAAACACACATAATTTCACTTATAGGCAGCCACATCATGCACAAAATAAAGGTCGTACAATACATAAACAAATTATTAAGTTAAACGAAATAAATTATTAAATTATAACAACTACTTATACTTATTGCTAAAAAATTTAAACTAGACTTATTACCTTACTAAACTTATTGTTAATTAAATTAAGTAGCGCTTTTAAAAGTGTTGATCACTTTCGCTTTAAATTTTTTGATATTGTCGTGGAACACGTCGACAGACTTATCCTTGACCGTAAGTTCCCTATACAGCCTGCTCAGCCGGGGTATTATTGAATGATTGCCAAGGTTGGTTCTGTTGAATTTGTGTGCAAACAGCTGTTGGATAGGGTGCCGCGGCAGATGCGAGGGAGTTTTGAGAGAAATCTGGCTTAGTAATTCTGGGTTATCTATAGTTCCGTTGATAAGCTTATATAAGAACAACATATCATGTAACTTTCGTCTGTCTGATAGTGAGTTTAATTTAAAGGTTTTAAGGCGAGAAGAGTAGGGTACTATTCTATTTGATCCGGAATAGAACTTTGTGAATCGTCTCTGTATACTTTCTATTCGATCTTTGTGAATCTGGTAACTAGGGTTCCATATCACCGTCCCGTACTCGAGTTTACTTCTGACTAGGCTCGTGTACAAAAGCTTTTTGGTTTGGAGTTTTTTGAATGGTTTGGAGCACAGATGTAGTAAATACGATCAAAGTGCGTATTTCCAGCCGAAGGTTTTTAAAAACGCGGGCGGGCGCTAACTAGCCGATGACGTCAGACTCCCGGTCATTCGACAGTCGCGCTCTCGTTCGCACGCCGCTGCGCAGTAAAAATCAAAATTATAAAGTTCTCTGTGGTAAAAATGGAAAAAATACTGTATTGTGCCTTTGTGCTTCAATCGAACAGTTAAAACACCTGATAAAATAAAATAAAAAAAAAAATTCCTTTTTTATGTGCCCGAGGACCCAAAAATGAGGAATTATTTATTACTAGACTAGATAGACACAAATTTTACAACTTTGGAAGTGTCTCTCGCGCAAACTATTCAGTTTAGAAAAAAATGATATTGCAAACCTCAATATCATTTTTGAAGACCTATCCATAGATACCCCACACGTATGGGTTAGATGAAAAAAAATTTTTGAGTTTCAGTTCTAAGTATGGGGAACCCCCAAAATTTATTGTTTTTTTTCTATTTTTGTAAGAAAATCTTAATGCGGTTCACAGAATACATCTACTTACCAAATTTTAACAGTATAGTTCTTATAGTTTCGGAAAAAAGTGGCTGTGACATACGGACGGACAGACAGACAGACAGACATGACGAATCTATAAGGGTTCCGTTTTAGCCAAATTTGGCTACGGAACCCTAAAAACGCATTGAAATCGGTTCACCCGTTTATGAGCTACGCTATTACAGACAGACATACAGACACACTGACAGACATACAGACAGACACACATAGCGGTCATGAAATACAAGCACATTTCTTGAAATACAAGCACGCTACAAGTAACTAATAGGAAAACGAAGATGATCGAAACAAGCACCGTCGGAGCGCGAGCGACGACCTATATAAATCTACTAGCTGATGCCCGCGACTTCGTCCACGTGGTTTAAGTATTTTTTTATTTCCACGGGAACTCTTTAATTTTCCGGGATAAAAAGTAGCCTATGTCACTCTCTAGGCCCTCAACTATACCCATGCCAAAAATCACGTCGATCCGATGCTCCGTTGCGCCGTGATTGAAGGACAAAACAACAAACCAATAAACCAACAAACCAACAAAACAACAAACAAACACACTTTCGCATTTATAATATTAGTATGATGCAAGCACCGGACTAGCGGCTCGCCGTTCGCGGTCGCGCTTGATCGGGAGTGTGATTATGTAAATGATAGAGGAGCTTGGATTTGATCGCTCCAGCAATGCTAAGGACAGCGGTTACTTATGTACTCATTGATATAAGTAGATAATAATGATAAATTGCAAACACTTTAAACTCGATGGCAATTATTTGATTAATAATAATTTGCTACAAAGACTGGATCTTGTTCGCGATCTGGGAATTACACTAGATGCTAAATTACGTTTTAACCACCATATCGACAACATTTGCAGATCTGCGCGTAAAATGCTAGGTTTTGTCTTTAGAAACTCCAAACCACAGATGTAGTACAATTAATATCTCAACCATTTTTTAAGATATGAAAAAACACAGTTTTTCTCGTAATTTTTTGTAGATTTATTTGGCATGTAAAGTAAAAAAACGTTTGTCAGACCCATTCTGTAACACGAGATATCATAATATTATGGAGGTGTATATTCTTGCGAATAAAATTATGTGCGTGCGGAAATAAAATCGCTGGTTTGACAAAATTTTACGCTGTGCGGTAAGAGTTATATCCGCGCGAATATTATGTGCTGTACGGAGTTGTATGACGCTCACCTCATTCGAAGTGCGGAGTAGGTGAATCCGTACGCAAAATATGAATTGCAAGAATAAAATTCACACGAATGTTTTTTTGCACTGCGAACGTAGTCTAAGGGTAAAATTACGTAAAACCACCCTAGCCCCTAGTTTCATCTCGTATAAGTACTGGTTGACTTTTTTAGCGCCTCGAAAAATTTATCATATTAGGTAAGTGGAATAGAAGGTATATACGGTACTAGCTGATGCCCGCGACTTCGTCTGCATGGAATAAGACGTTTTTTTGATTCCCACGGGAACTCCTTCATTTTCCGGGATAAAAAGTAGCCTATGTTAATCTCCAGGTCTATAAGTGGTCTATAACTATACCCATGCAAAAAATTACGTCAATCCGTTACTCTGTTGCAGCGTGATTGAAGGACAAACCAACAAACCAATAAACCAACGAACCAAGAAACAAACACACTTTCGCATTTATAATATTAGAATTGTACGCTCTTCGCTTAATCTAATATCATTTATAATCTGTAACGAGGTCAATCCAAACCATTCGCTTTCATTCGTATATACTCGTTCTTTTGGTTTGGACCAATAACAGGGCACACTTACTGGTGTGTATACGGTAACTATCGGAAGATCATCCGATCCTGCCGAACACGCGAGTTGGCCACCGACTACCGATACGCCAAAACCTGGCTGCACGTTGTTATATTTAAAACGATCAACTTTGGACCCTTTACCTACTGCAAAATATTCATCACCGCGGTGAACAATAAAGAAAGTGATACTGTGTGTGTTGTGTCAAATGTATTAGACTATTTACTAGCTATATTTTCAATCTTCTCGCCACGTATCACGTGGCAATCCACATCATCGAAGTACGCCTGGGACTGCTGGTCAATCATAACTTCACTCGCTGGCTTGAATAACTTCGCTGATCCGATATCCCGTAAGTACCTGTTTTTTTGTGTCCAAGCCAAACTTTTGAACGAGTAAAACCTTTAGATTTTACAACGACGGAAATCAACCCTATTCGATTCCGAACACAGACGTGACGTCACGGGAATTCAGCTTAGGTCGGACTCGTGTCGACACATCTTTTTGGTGCCGAAACCCGGGAAGGTGTTTTGACCACTTTACTTGTCGTATTTCATAAGTCGAATATTATAGCTGGTATTTTCTTACAAGAAATTTAATAATTGTAGATATAAATATTTATGTTGAACCTGATCTATTGCTTAATTTCGTTAAATCTAAATCTATCTAAATCAAGTGTTTCCAGTTCTATTTAAGCGTTAGAAAATGCATATTTCTTAATTTTGTGTTAAATACGGAACAATGAATTAAACGCTTTCGGCCATTTTGCTACCATTTTGTCCGTAACGCATTCCTATTGGCTTACTACAAGTTCATCATTCGGTCACCACCCGTATACCACCCGTTCTATGTTCGTAATTTACACGAAATTCACGTTTGCACAGTTCCTTCGCCACTAACGCAAACTTCGTTGTTGTTTACATTCTATTTTCAATTGTATCGAAACGACAATAATAATACTACCTAGGTACCCTCCGTTTAAATTTGTATTGTTTACATTCTAAAGACGTTTTGCAGCTAAGGTTCGGTGCACTTTCTAATTCAAGGAAGGTCAAGGTTGTTACAGATCACGCGTAAACAATCCTTTTTCCTATAGTAACTGGTGTTTTTGTGTATTTTATTCGGCTGTGACAATTATTTTCCTTTCTGCCAACTCAAATACGTGTTAGGTACTATAGATCCATAATATCTTTATGTAAGCAATCTAAGGTTTATCGGCGCTTGTGCATAAGGTGTTAAACTATCGGCTATAGTCATTCTAATCGTACAGGTAAGTAATTATTACAGATCTTTAACGAGACAATCTATCTATTTCGGTGTTTCGTATAACTGTCGACTGTAATAATTGCTTAATCGGTCTTATATTATAGGTACCAAAAATAAGAATCACTCGGCTACGCGTTGGATTTGTACCTATATTACCAAACTATTTAAGTAATCATCGATGTTTTATACAGTATATTCGACCATAGCTGTAACTAATTCGCAGGTTTCTTAATGTAACCTATTCGATCTTCCTTAAACAAGATAAATAGACATTCGTATTTCGTAATTCTTTCTAGACGAAAATTACTCAAAGTAATGTATGTTAAGAAAAATATTATTTAGTTATATTATTCCGGTGTTGGTAAACAATCACAACCGGGGCAGCTGCTAAGTGGGTACCTATCATCATTATTCCTTGAGGTAACAAGCGGCCAGCGTACTTACACGTACCTAGTACCTACTCGTTTTACAATAGTTACGCGTATTGTCTTTCGTTGTTAACATTTTTTAACTACAATGTCGTTCAATACAAAGCGTACAATTCGTAAACTTAGTTCTACAAAAGCTAAAGTCAAAAATACGGGAATAGATAACCTTACTGTTAATGATTTACCTTCTTTACGCCGAAAACGGACCTTAGCTATGAACCGTATGACTAAAACCTTGGAAGTCGGTCTATTAGCGAAAGATGATGACAGTCAATACGATTTATTCTTCTCATATTGCGATCAAGCAAAAAAAATTGCTAATGATTTTGAACAGGCGCACCTTGCAATTCTGGAAGTTTTCGACAGCTGTGGCGAAGATGACATTGATGATGATCATGTGCGTGCTCGATTTGATGATGTCTATTTTCAGGTTATGAGTATGCGCCGTACCTTCACAAAGGCTGAACTCAATTTATCATCGAACTCTGATACCATTCAAAGGCCATCATCGCTGTCAAACATAAAATTACCTAAGCTTCAACTGCCTACGTTTACCGGTGATATCAAAAAGTGGCCTGAATTCTTTGATACGTTTAATGCCCTTATCCATGACTGTCATTCGCTTACCGATGTGGAGAAATTCCATTACTTAACTTCTTCCCTCAGCGGCGATCCGTTAAACCTGATTCGTGTCTTTCCAATTACAGGTGATTATTATTCGGATGCGTATGCAGCCTTGGTTGCGCGTTATCAAGATAAACGGGAGTTAGCTTTTACATGTTGGAAGGATTTATTAAAAGTTAACTTTAAAATTCAAAATGCGGTCGAGTTTCGTCGTACTTTAGATAGTGTTGATGAAAATCTAAGTATTTTAAAGAAACTCAATCTTCCAGTACACCAATGGGATTTTGTTATTGTTTACCACATACTGTCGAAATTAGACCCTAAATTGCGTCGTGACTTTGAGGAGAAGTATACAAAATTAGAATTCCCTAAATATTCACAATTGAAGGAGTTCTTAAACTCGAAGTGTGAAGCGCTTCTGCGAGATAGTCACTTTAGTGCAGAACCTGTCAAAGGTTCTAGTTTGACGAAGGAAACCTCTAAGCCTTCTAATCCTATTGTTAAGTCTAAACCTAACGTGACTCACACTTTATTTACCAATAATAATTCTAATCAACCTCGACGTTCAACTGAATCAAACGGTCAAGGTACCAAAGTCTTCATTCTGAAATGTTCATTTTGTGCGGACTCTCACCCTATCACCCAATGTGAGGCCTTCCTTTCTAAATCAGTAGATGAACGCAGGGCGATCGCAAACGATAAAGGTTGGTGCTTCAACTGCCTCAAAAGGTCTCACCAGTTGAAGAGCTGTACCAGCGTTTTTCGGTGCGTTAAGTGCAAGGCCAAACATCACTCACTAATATGCGATAGTAGCACTGATGAGGAAGATAATGCTGTTTCCACCATGCCCGACTCTGAATCCGTATCTCTCGTTGCTAAGGATTCGGGTGCTGCAGCGAACACAACCGTTCTTTTAGCTACGGCTATAATTCAAATTCAGGATTTAGACGGCCGACTTCATCAATTTCGGGCAATTATTGACACTGGAAGTCAAAACAATCTAATAACGTATAGAGCAGTTCAACGTTTAAGCCTTCAGCCCATACCATGCGCATCAAATATAAATGGTTTGGGAGGCCTTGCGGCTGATACTATAGGCAAGGTTTATTGCTCTATTGCGCTAAATAATCACACCCTATTCGGTGTTGACATGCACGTCATGCCAACAATCTGTGGTGAGCAGCCAAACGCAACACTCCAAACTCGTGGCTGGTCTCATATCGACTCGTTGACACTGGCTGACCCAGGGTTCTATACCCCTGGACCGGTTGACGTGCTTTTAGGCGCCGACGTTTTCGCAAATTCTTTACTCAACGACCAAATATTGAAAGGTGAAGTGCATCAACCACTTGCGATTAATTCTATATTTGGTTGGCTTCTCTTAGGTAGAACAGCGCTCGTCACTTCGACTTCGCCTCAGGAAGCGACTGAATCGATCGTGTCGGTTCCCATCCTTCAATCTGAGCAGTTGTCAGAACGTTGTGATGAAAGCATACTTTGTGAATTCAAATCACTTACCGACAGTCAATCTTTGAGTACTCGACACGTATCAGGTTTAAGATGGGGCTCGATTAATGCAGCGCCTTTGATCGATACAGAGTCATTTGGTCGATTAAGTACCAAACGACTCTATCTGAGTGATCAGTCAGATCATAGACTTTTTGAGCGGCCATCTTCCCTTTTGGAGCTACAGTCTCTACCTCTCGATCTCATTACCGATGATACCATCGACTATGATTTGACTTACAGCTTCGATCTCGACTTCAAACCGGTTATAAACGTGCATACTTTGTGCCATGACATATCTATTCACACTCGGCTGTTATGTACTAAAGCTCGTATCACTCCCACTCGGAAACCCCCCATATCTAACTGCATTGAAGAGAGTATAATACGTAATGAAAAACTTCGATCAGTCTTAATCAGTCATAAAGATGAGAACCAATGTTCACCTATCAACAAACCTTTTTTAGAACATTTTTTACTATGTGAAAGGTTCCCTTGTAATGAATTGTACTTTCAAATATTTAAACAAACCGAAGAAAGCAAATATTATGAATTCGATGTACCGGTTCAAACCGGTTCACTTCCGACTGAAAATAAAATTTATAGTTTGCTATTATTTATCATTAAATTTATTAAAATTTCTACTAACGACAGTCTAACTCAACGTTTGCAATCAGAACAACCGTCATTATCGAAGCTCTTACAAAAAGGTACATCGCTCCTGCACGCAGGAGTTTTCAAGGTGGGCGGTCGGCCCCTTTACGATGGTAAAGGATTTGAACCCCGACTACCTACAATTTCACCTAGTTATAGCACGCAGACGTTTATTCAGATCTTTTATCGTTATTCCACTTTAAATCCAAAATGTACGCAGTTCTCGAAACCTTATGTTTCAAAGCGTCTCAGATGTTCTAAATTAAAGGGTTGCAATGCCAAGATGGACAAGTTTTACCTCTTCCCATTTATAGTATCTCTACTCAGTGAAATAGTCCTTCTTGGATTAACGACATGCTTCTGCATTTTCGTCCCATTAATAAACTGTGAACTAGATAGTTTGATCCGTTGGCAGCTAGTCCAATCGCTCCTTCTAACAATATGGATTTGTTGCCAAATCAAACATTTCTTGTCTTCGACACTAAATGCACAATGGGCGAAAGCTTCTAAATGTTTTAATTTTAACGTCAACGTATTCGTATGTACGTATTTATATTATGCAATCTTAATTGTCATTGGGAAGACAACGTTCTCCATTCGGGTTTCTATGGATAGACACGTCCACGCGTATCGACATCGCGTAGGGATACGCACGCTACCCAATGAATCGGCTAACTATTCTTTACGTTCTTTACTGTAGTTTTAGTTCCTAGTGTAGTTAGTAAGCCTACTAAAGTTTCATTATTTTTCTTACTTATTCGGAAAATACCAGCTGTATTTTGGTGGGCGGTATGTACGCTCTTCGCTTAATCTAATATCATTTATAATCTGTAACGAGGTCAATCCAAACCATTCGCTTTCATTCGTATATACTCGTTCTTTTGGTTTGGACCAATAACAGGGCACACTTACTGGTGTGCATACGGTAACTATCGGAAGATCATCCGATCCTGCCGAACACGCGAGTTGGCCACCGACTACCGATACGCCAAAACCTGGCTGCACGTTGTTATATTTAAAACGATCAACTTTGGACCCTTTACCTACTGCAAAATATTCATCACCGCGGTGAACAATAAAGAAAGTGATACTGTGTGTGTTGTGTCAAATGTATTAGACTATTTACTAGCTATATTTTCAATCTTCTCGCCACGTATCACGTGGCAATCCACATCATCGAAGTACGCCTAGGACTGCTGGTCAATCATAACTTCACTCGCTGGCTTGAATAACTTCGCTGATCCGATATCCCGTAAGTACCTGTTTTTTTGTGTCCAAGCCAAACTTTTGAACGAGTAAAACCTTTAGATTTTACAACGACGGAAATCAACCCTATTCGATTCCGAACACAGACGTGACGTCACGGGAATTCAGCTTAGGTCGGACTCGTGTCGACACAAGAATGATGATGGTTATTTATTTAATATCTTTGGCTTTACTAAGTATATCCTATTTAGTGGTTTGGTCTTGTCTCCTTTATATACCGAATGTGTAAATGCACCTTAACAGGTTTTGCTAGTCAGTGATTAGTCTACGGTTGAGTCACAGGGTTGAGTGTTGACCATGGAGGAAGGAATTACGACTGCCGGTGTTGACCGGCGGAGCGATCGGCTATAAATTGTCGCAATCATTAAAGGACTGCATCAATGTCAAAACATGGTTTTGGCTTCACGTATCACTGAGGCTGTCCGTAAAGGATCGTTGAGGACAAAAAAATGTTTTGACATTGATGCAGTTAACTATCGATAGAATTAATTGCTGAAAATTGGTATCACGTAAGACTTTTGAAGTAAGATGTCGTTTACGGACCATGACAAACGTCACGTCAAACTAGGCTTTCATTGATACATGGTGGGAGGTGTTTTTAGCGGTGACATAAGGTGTCCATTAATCGTTTTACGACTCTTTAATAGCTAAAATAAATATAATATAAGGATTAAAAGGCTCGAATAGATTGTTTGTTAGGTAAAAATAGAAAATACTATTATTTCAAGCAAGTAGGTATGCTATATTGAAATGGCTTCAAAATGTTATTTAATTTAAGACATTCTATTGACAATTTACCTATAGAGGTATATTTTATTAGGTATACCGTACTTACTAGCTACCGTCTAGCTAATAAAATATTCTCATTGGCAGTATTGCCAACTCACACTATAAAAAAAAATATAAAAATTGTACGACCAAATACATACCTACCAATGCAATTCATTATTAATAAGTAATATTATAACATCCATACTAATATTATAAATGCGAAAGTGTGTCTGTCTGTCTGTTCAATCGATTTTGGTGAAATTTAGTACAGGGGTAGGTTATATCCCGGGGAAGGACATAGGCTATTTTACCCGGAAAATTAAAAAGTTCCCGCGGAAATCAAAATATCTTAATCCACGCGGACGAAGTCGCGGGAATCATCTAGTTATAAAAGAATTAAGTAAGTAGGTAGTAGACTTTATGTACTTCCTTTTTTTTTAAATCTTTATTGAAAACAATACAATAGAACTTAAAGCTAGAAACATGCCCGCTCACAATTAATTTTAATTAACTTTTATTCTGTGATTAAAATGAAAATATCCATAGACAATTTCGGTATCTCGAGATATCTCTAGCTTATGGTATCTTTGATTGCATCGTAAAAAGAAAATCTACTATCTTAGGCGCATCGCTTCTTATATTAAAGTATTTTGTATTATATTTATTAAAAAACAAAGCCAATTAATAAATAGAAAATCACAAGAAAACACAGACTCTAAAATATTACTTAGTGAAATAGGTAACGCAGTTAAATTTGGAAGACTGTCAAGTCTACTTAATTTGCTAGATTACCACATGATTACCATAGACATTCAAATTTAGTCGGATTATAAATAGGTCTGCACTACCAAAATATCGATATTCAGAGTTCGTGACTAGTAATCTGTGGTTAGCGACCCATTGCTACAATCCTGAAAAACCTTACGTGAAGCCGGCTTTAAGGACTGTAACAATGGATATCCTTTAGGACATTTTTGGATGTGATATTGCGACAATTTATAGCCGATCGCTCTGCAGGTGTTGAAGTTTGAGGTCTGTGCTTCAATTCAAGCATTCAAGATAAATTAAAAAATTGCCAAGGTTTTAAAATAATACTGTGATACTGTGCTGTGCTGTTCGAGTAGGATACAACGTTGAGATTAAAATATTATATAATTTGTAACTTTAAATTAAATATATAACATATTATTTAAAGAAACCTAACAAAGCGAGACGTTCCGAAATTAAGACAATCTTATGTAAACTTCGAAAACTATTTTGAATTTCAATAGCATATTTTATTTGAAATTATTTAAAAATGTGGGATAATATAATAGAATATTTAAAAGATCCCCTGCTAGTGGTTAAAGTGCAGAATTTTTTCGGTGTAATTTACAAGAAGGCAAGCCAAAATGAAGAAGCGAGCATAATATATTCCGATAGACATGATCGGGAAGACTTCGATATTAGGCAGCATAAAAGGATACCTAGTGACATTTCTGGGACCTCTCAGTCATCGTGTGAGACGGACACGTCTGCAGAGAGCCAGGAAGAGGTGGTTTGTTTGATAAGCAACAGATTTTGGTACTACCTGTTTGTTCTGGGCACCGCACTGGGCGACGAGATATTTTACGCGACATTTATCCCGTTTTGGTTCTGGAACATTGATGGTGCTGTCGGAAGAAGAGTTGTGCTGGTCTGGACCATTGTTATGTATATAGGTAAGAGTTTTTCAATACCTGGTATTCAATTAAGTAGTAACCATTTCCAGTGATTTGAGCCATGAGCACCTCTCCGGGAGCTGCCCTGGACGCATTACTGAACCTCCCGCCCCTTCACATTTATCTGGAAAAGGAGGCGAAGGTCAGTAGGTACAGGATCATCAGCCAGAGGGAGGTGAACTGGCTATCACAGGCAATGAGATCTCTCCATGACTCAGTGCTTGAGATACCAATTTTGGGGACAGCATGATCCCAAAATATCATTTCCAGAGGAACTACTCTGTGGAAATTCCCGAAAAGGAAATATGGTTGAAAAGCCAAATTAGGAGACCGGGCAGGTTTACCGATGGATCCAAGTCAGGCAGTGACGTGGGCTGTGGAATTTATGGAGAGCGACCCAAGGTGCGACTACATCGGAACCTTGGGAACTATGCCTCTTTAATCCAAGCAGAGGTGTATGCCATAATTGAATGTGTGGGAACCCTACTGCAAAGCAGCACCGAACAAAAACAATTTATATCCATTTGGATAGCCAAGAAGCTCTTTCAGCCCTGTCCTCAGTTGTCTTCAACTCGAGGCTGGTTGAAAACTGCTGGCAACTACTGAACACCTTAGCCGACGGAAATAAGGTGATCCTCCGTTGGGTCCCAGGGCATGCGCGTATTGACGGCAACGAAAAGGCCGACGAACTCGCAAGGCTAGGAGCTAAAGAGCGGCAAACTGGACCTGAGCCTATGTGCGGCATACCTAGGAGCCTAGCCAACCTCACCCTGTTGACCTACTGTTATTACGATACATTGATTCGCTGGCGAGAATTGCCAGGAATGAAACACTCCAAAGCGCTAGTCAAATCCTTCAACAAGAAGGCCGCCTCAGCGGCTCTAGCGCTTAGCAGGAAAAACTTGTGCATATTAGCGCGGGCACTGACGGGGCATTGCGGGCTGAACAGACACATGTTCAACCTAAAGCTCCGTGACACAGATGTGTGCAGGCTCTGCTGTGAGGCTGTAGAAACGCCTTTATACATTATCTGCTACTGCCCCGCCTTAATGCATAAACATAGCCTCCTCCTAGGGAAGCACCTTGTGGATCCTGAGGAGGCAAAGAACGTCCCGCCCAAGAAGCTGCTGCTGTTCCTAGCAGCAAGTAGTATTGGCCAGGAACTTTAGATAGTGGCGATCACAATAGATCGGCAACGGTCAAAGTGATACCGGGTCTCGTCACAGAGCCCTGCAAAGCCGCATCAACAAGAAAGAAGAAAGAATCTCTGATCACTGGTCAGAAAGATCTAGAAGATTTGACTTATCATTAAATTTAAAAAAAAACTACTTAAGTAGTGCAAAGAAGTTTTTTTATTCGTTTCTCAACATATTATGACATCATAAGAATATAAATGAATAATTTATAAAGTAATTTCGAAACAATGCAAGAAAAGCTAATACTTATTAGAACAACAATAGAATTATTCTGCATGTCCGTTTCCGGTGGTCGCAAAGTAAACACCAGGGCCTTTGCACTTAGAACATTTTTCGGTTGTATGGGGGTGTTAGTTCCACAACTCCCTAAAGGATGGCGCTCATGGCGCTTATCTTGTACTGAAAGTGTGTGTACCAAAAGTCTGTGATCAGGTCTGTGATGGCGCAGAAGTAAGTGTTCGTTCAGAAGTTTATGTTTTAGATCAATTTAATGCTTTTGCCATTTAAATAAACACATAGCTAATAATATGTAAAACAATTTTTTTGAGCAGAATATGAGTTATCTTAGATAATTTATAAAGATTTATCTGTTATTTTAGTGAGTTAGAAGTTTAATGAAACATTGGTGTTTTAATTTCTAAACGTGGCCACCCGCCATTTTAAAGTTTGACAAGTTTGACATTGACGTGTTCTGGCATGCCGGATGCCGGGTGGACAAAATTATTAATTTTTTGTTTTATAAATTCGTTGAAATGTGAAACAATATATTATTTTAGTGTGTATTATGTGTGTACGATGTGAAAAACATAAAACTGTGGAATAATTGTTATAATTCATGTGTATTCTTTGTAATTGAGAATATAAGAGAAAATAATCAACATTCGTTTCATTTAGTAACATCTGAACACCATCTTTTACAATTTGTGTTTATCGTATAATAATTTATCTTAATTATTACAAGGTCACATAATTCTATAGTTGCAGAATTAGGTGATCTTGTAATAATTAAGATAAATTATTATACGATACACAAGGACTATAATATATTATAGTAGGTACCTACTATAGGACTGTAGTAGTGTGTGTAGTGTGTAGTAGTGTGTGTAGGTATATACATATTTTAGTTGGACAACTTCCCGATAGATGTCGCTGCAGATGGAAAGTCGAGTAGCAACTCTATACCAGTATATATAATGTACTCTGTGGTAAACACGCACGTCAAAGTCCTCCACAAAATAATAACTGTTTTAGTGTAAAGAGCGTGAAATAGAAGTGACACAACACGAAATCCACCAAAATAGTCAATAATAAGCGATATAAATAAGTGATCAAAACATAAAACAACATTCTGGGAATAAAAAGTGCAATAAAAGTTAGTGAACAATATAACCTAAAAATTAAAGAGTGAACGACCTAACAGTGCTACCAACCCAACAAATCTGTCAAATAGTAATAACTGTCATAATGACACTGACATAACGAGTGTTGCCAGCAACAAGAATATAAACTACCATCCTACCAGGGTTGTCAGTAAAGAATTTAAAAAATGGACAAAAGTATGGAATTATTGTTGTCAAAACTAGATGAGAAATTGAACCAACAAACCAAACTCATAACAGAGTCGGTAACGTATAATGTTATGGAGGCGTTAGACGAGAAATTAAAAATAATAACTGAAGAAAACATTAGATTAAAGGACAAAGTATCGACATTGGAGCAGAAACTTATGGCCGTGGAAAGAGAGAAAAGAAAATTCAACTTAGTCTTCTTTGGCATTGAGGAGAATGGAAAATCAGAAGCGGAATTAGTAGACTACCTCAAGGACACAATCATAGAAACAGGCATACATCTAAATAGCCAGGAAATCAGCAATATATATAGAATTGGCAAGAATAAAGATGTTAAAAACCGCCCTGTCGTCATCTCAGTCACAACGCTGTGGAAAAAACACATGATTTTGAAAAACAAGTCAAAGCTGCCGCCAGGTGTCTATGTAAAAGAAGATTATTCTAAAGAAGTATTAGAAAAACGCAAGCAATTACAAGCCCAAGTGGAAGAGGAAAGAAAGAAAGGAAACATAGCTTTTCTAAAACATGACAAAATAATAGTAAAGAAAGCATCAGGAATACATAGAGAAAAAAGAAAAAGAGAAGGCCACGACTCACCTAATTCGGCACCCCAGAAAAAAATCGACTTAAAAGGCAATCCAGCTTCTACATCAGCCAAGGGAAAAGAAATCCTAAAACCCAACATACTTAATTACGTTGAACGAGGAAGATCTGCTTCAATGTCAGAGATTCCAAAAAACCTGTAACGACCACCGGTACTCGAAATCTACTTAAAACAATTAATACCAAAAGTACACATACAACAACTGAAAAATGCACCCCAAGCCGGTTGGTCACCGTGGGGAAAGTAGACCACTACCCTTCAGCAAATGAAGCAAATGAAAAAGCAAATGAAATACCTAAAGAAAAAGAGAAACCTAACAACATACACATAGCCACCCTAAACACACTTTCATTGAGGACGGCAGAAAAACTTCTCGAATTAGAGATAGCTTTGGGTAATATTAAATGGGATATTCTTGGTATGAGTGAAGTAAGACGAATAGGAAACTGCATCGAAGAGTATGACGACTACATTCTGTACTATATCGGTGAAACCAAGGGTCAGTATGGAGTGGGATTTATGGTGAAAAAACATCTAAAGAAACAAATCATAGAGTTCAAAGGCATATCCGAAAGAATAGCTTTACTAAATATACAGCTACAAGGCTACAAAAACAAGTGGACTATAGTACAGATATACGCGCCAATAGAAGCAGCAGACGAAACAATAAAAAACGATTTCTACAACCAACTTACGACTACACTAGAAACTGCCCATAAAAACGTTATCGTCATGGGAGACTTTAATGGGAAAATAGGTAAACAAAAGCACGGTGAAGATACAGTAATAGGAAATTATGGCATAGGAAAAAGAAGCAAGAACGGCAAGAGAATTGTAAATTTGGCTCTGGAGAATAACTTAACCATACTAAATAGCGTTTTCAAGAAAAGAAAAACCAAGAAGTGGACTTGGATATCGCCGGATGGAACTTACCGCAACGAAATCGACTTTATAACTAGTAATCAGCCCAAGTTTTTTCAAGATGTTAGCGTAATAAATAATCTCAATTTCAATAGCAACCATCGTATGGTCAGAGCAGTACTATTTCACAAACAACAAAAGAAACAACGAAAACACTTTCACCAGAGTAAAAATACTTGCACGACTGATACGACGTCGCAAAATATCATAACAACCGGAGAAATAGACAAAACACAAGAAATTTATAACATAGAAACAAACGATATTTATAGAAAGAACAAACCAATAAAAAACAAAAATACACTGAGCTCGAAAACAATAGATCTCATTCAAAAACGGAAAGAACTACTTAAAAATAGAAAAAATAAAACAACATTACACGAAATTACTAAACTAAGTAAGGAGATAAGTCGCAACATAAAAGAAGATAAGTCAAATAAAAGAATAAAATGTATCCAAAAACACATTACTAAGTCAGGAGGTATCAACAAAGCACTTAAAGAATTAAAAGAAACAATGCTATGGGTCCCGAAAATGAGAAACAAAAACAACAAGGATGAAACAAGAAGACAGCCAATTTTAAAGATAGCGACAGACTATTATCGGAGATTATACTCTACCGAAAACACCTTAAAATTCAACATAAACCTTGAAGACAAAACAGAAGAAATCCCTCCGATTCTTGAAAAGGAAGTTCAGCATGCCATAGAAACACAGAAAAATGATAAAGCTCCTGGACCTGATCATATAACCAATGAGATGATGAAAGCTACATTGCCAGAAACAACAAAAAAACTTACTAACTTGTTTAATCTTATCCTAAACACAGAATCCATACCTTCACAGTGGACAATAAGCACTATAATACTCATCTTTAAGAAAGGGGATAGATCAGAAGTAGGAAACTATCGCCAAATAAGTCTCATGTCCAACATATACAAGGTGTTCTCAAAAATAATATTGAAACGCATCACCAAAAAACTTGAAGAACAACAATCAAGAGAACAGGCGGGGTTCCGATCGGGATTTGGAACAATTGACCACATACATGTGGTAAAACAGCTCATTGAAAAATGTCAAGAATACGATTATCCATTATACATGGCATTTGTGGATTATAACAAAGCGTTTGACTGCCTGGAACATCAGTACATTTGGGAAGCCCTGAAAAAACAAGGAATAGAAAATAAATATATAAGAATAATAAAAAATGTGTACTCCAACAGCAAAGCACGAGTCAAACTAGAAGCAGAGGGGGAAATTTTTCCAATACACAGGGGAGTGAGGCAGGGAGACCCACTCTCACCAAAACTTTTTTCATCCGTGCTAGAGGAAGTAATCAGGAAGATGGAATGGGACAACATAGGGATTAACATAAATGGAACACATTTAAATCATTTAAGATTTGCAGATGACATAATACTTATAACAGATAACCCGGAAAGCCTTAAAAGCATGCTCCAAGATTTATCATGTGAAAGCAAAAAGGTGGGATTAACAATAAACAAAACAAAGACAAAGATAATAACAAACAGATCCCAAATAAGTATCTCAGTAGATGAGGAGGAAGTAGAATATGTGAATTCCTATGTATACTTAGGCCAACTTATCGCCTTCAACAACCAAATGGATTCAGAGTTTGATAGACGGGTAGCCAATGCCTGGAAGAGATTTTGGTCCCTCAAGGAAGTGCTAAAAGGCAACCAATATAATATTGCAATGAAAAGGAAAGTATACAATACATGCATATTACCAATCCTTACCTATGGGTGCCAGACGTGGGCAAACACACAAAAACAAAACCAAAAACTGATTACATGCCAAAGAGCCATGGAGAGGAGTCTACTGGGTTACACAATAAGAGATAGAAAGAGAGCTGTAGATCTAAGACAAATTACCAAAATTGAAGATGTAGTAGTCAAAACTAGAAAACTCAAATGGAGGTGGGTAGGCCACATGATGAGAGAGAATAGAAATAAATGGACGAAAGATATAACAGAATGGACCCCGAGATACCAAACAAAAAGAAAACGAGGAAGACAAAGAAAACGTTGGTCGGATGACTTAAAAAAGTATGCAGGCGTAACATGGCACAGAACAACTGAATCAAGAGCAGAATGGAGAAAGCTGGAGGAGGCCTTCGTGTCGCAAAGACACGCCGACGAGACGCCCGATAACGACATACTTACCTAATAATACAATACCAACTAAGAATTACATACATAGTGATATTAATAATATATAATAGTAATTCAATAATGTTAATAATGAATTTAATACTAAGGTCAATTTTATATATGTTAATGATGATTTTATATATGTTGATGAAATATAAATTATGTATACTGTGTTGGCAATAAAGGCTTAATAATAATAATAAGAATTATTCTTACATTAGAGTAGGTAGGTATTATAGGATCCTGGTAGTGCTTACAATATTCAAAGAAGTGTCGTAATAAGGTTGCAGCCCATTGTGCGACACTTTTTATAAAAGCAATTCTGGGTATGACGTTTTTCAGCAGCACGTGCTTGTATAAGCCTTATGAAAAAATCCATACTCAATACTCATAGACATCCAAGTGTTTCTTTTGTTACATAATGTTTTGACTCTACCACCAGTTTGGAAATCAGTTCTACTGAGAAGGACCTAAAATTAATTAGGAGAATACTAAATATTATAAATGCAAAAGCGTGTCTGTCTTATCTGCTACGTTTTAACGGCTCATCTTTTCAACCGATTTTGATGAAATTTGGAACAGAGATAGGTTGTATCCCGGGTAAGGGCATAGGCTAATTAAGGCAGGAAAATTAAACAGTTCCCACAAACTATCATCATTGAGTAAAAAATAATTACTAAATCATTTATTTGGAACCGTAGCTACCAGCTTGTTTCCATTAAATTGCATTATTTTATGAAATTCTCGATTTCTCGTGGCTTGAATTTTTTCGCAATTCTCTAGCACTAGAAATCATATGGAGGTATACGCACTTGCAAATAAAATTCGCGCAAAAAAAACTGATTTCTTATGGTGCGGTAAGAATTATATTCGCGTGAATATTTTATTTTGTACAGAGTTGTATGACGCTCACCGCTTTCGTGGTGTAGCAAGTATGTAGGTGAAATCCGTACGCGAAATATAAATCGCGAGAACAAAATTGGAGCGAATGTTTTTCGCAGTGCGAACGTAGCCTTATGGTTCATCTGTTGCAGGCCAAGGATTCAAAGACATAATCCGCTGGCCGCGACCCGGCTACCCGGTCAAGAAGCTTCAGCAGAAATGGGCCATAGAGTACGGGATGCCGTCGACCCACGCCATGGTGGGAGTCTCCATACCCTTCTCAGTGCTACTGTACACCATGGATCGGTACCAGTACCCGGTGCAGTGGGGCGTGCTCATCGCCGTGTCGTGGTGTACACTGATATGTGTCAGCAGGGTGTACTTGGGGATGCATAGCGTTTTGGTGAGCATTTCTTTCATTTTTAGGGTTCCGTATTTTTATCCACTATTAGTTAGCCTTTGACTGGAATCTCACCTGATGTTGGCAAGTGATGGTGCAGTCTAAGATGGTAGGGGGCTCACATGTTTTAGACGACCTCCCTGGCGCAGTGTTGAGCACTGTTGTCATATCGTGGGAGGTCCCGGGTTCGATTCCCGGTAGGGTCAATTTGGGAATTTATAACTTCTGAATTTTCTCTGGGTGGGAGGCTTCGGCCGTGACTAGTCACCACCCTACTGGAAAAGACGTACCCCCAAGAAATTTAGCGGTGAGAACTTGTAGTGGAATAACAACAAAATGTTTAGGGGTATGGCAATAACCTTACCCATACCCTTAACTGGTTTCTACACGGCATGGTACCGGAACGTTGGAAATGCTACGTTGGAAATTACCGGAATGGTACGTCTTTGCCGGTAGGGTGTAACTAGCCACGGCCGAAGCCTCCCACCAGACGAACACAGGACATGGTCTAAATAAAATTTGTGTGGTGCTTGTAATCCTAATTAGTAGGTATTTATTGGTAGATACATAGTGTTATTAGTGCCTATGTCGTAAGTTATGTCAAAAGCAGTAAAAATATTGTAATATCCTTTGCAATAATAATCTGTGATGACCTTGATTAAGAGTATTACTTAATCTCTTCTATCCATCGTTTATCATAAGATCAGCTGTTATCATGTTATGACAATAATCATAGATAGGTATTTGCACTATAATAGTAGCAATGAGATTAACTATTCAGAAGTAATTTCGTTTTATTAATGTAAAGCTATTAAGTAACGAAAGAACACGAAGGCTATTGTCGAAAAATCGTACCCATGACCTCATGATTATTGAACAGCAGTAGGTAGATACATATTACAATTTATATACCTAGGTACATGAGTAAAGTAAACGGTTCTAGACGCACGTAGCACAAATTAAACAAAGGATCTTTTATCTATCCTTATCTAGTTTAACTATACAAGGGTACACATTTACATTTTAAGGCTAGACTGCATAAATCAGAATAGGATATTGTAATAGCGCCGCTCATACTATAAATATGCGAAGTATACTTTTTATTCCGGAAAATTAAGGGGTTTCTGAGGGAAAAAATTTAATCCACGCGGACAAAGTCGCGGAATAAATGGGCGGAATCGCGGAAAATGGGCCATTAAAGCGTAGCAGACAGACAGACACATATACTTTCGCATTCATAATATTAGTATGGAATATGGATAAGTATAGGTTTATTCAGGTACTAGCTGTTGCCCGCGACTTCGTCCGCGTGGTTTAAGATTTTTTCGATTCCCGCGGGAACTTCCTAATTTTCCGGGATAAAAAGTAGCCCATGTCACTCTCCAGGTCCTCAACTATACCTATGCCAAAAATCACGTCGATCCGTTGCTCCGTTGCGGCGTGATTGAAGGACAAACCAACAAACAAACACACTTTCGCATTTATAATATTAGTATTATTCCAAGACGCCCACGACTTCGTCCGCGTTGATTATGGGTTTTAGATTCCCGCGGGAACTCTTTAATTTTCCGGGATAAAACGGAGCCTATGTAACTCTCCAGGTCCTTAAATATACCCATGCCAAAAATCACGTCGATCCGCTGCTCCGTTGCGTCTTAATTGAAAGACTAACCAACAAACAAACACGCCAGTTGTTAAATGCTTGACGATTAATTCCATTTCCATACTGAATGGGAAGAAATCCATACAAATCGTAGTCAACGGTGTTGAATGGGAAGAAATTCTCCCACTAGACGTTTTAAATGTATTCAAAGTCAAAAAAATATTTATTAGGTACACTGTACACTTATGGATGTCTAGTTACTTATAAAATATGAGAAATCCATTGTCCTTTGTCGGTTTCAGGACATAGCAGCGGGGCTGCTGCTGTCGTCGCTGCTGCTGGTGCCGCTGGTCCCACTGGTGGACAAGCTGGACGGCTTCCTGCTCACGTCGCTGTGGTCGCCGCTGCTGGTGGTGGCCGCGTCCGTGCTGGCCATCGTCTGCCATCCGCATTCGGACAAGTGGACTCCTACCAGGTCGCTTTCTAGGGTTTCCTACCAAATACGTACACTCTTAACCCTTTCTCGCTGGTTTTGATTCCTATGTGACTTGGTTGCCTGGTAGAGATCGCTTCAAAGCGATAAGGCCGCCAAGGGAGAACACAAAAGGGTCAAAATATTATTATCAAATATACCTTTATATCATACTTGCTCAGTAACTAGGGATTACTATGGTGGAAAGTCTCCTTGTAAGTTGGTGTTTGCAATTCAAGGCAACATTACGTCGCACTATGCTTGAATTGTAATGTTCACATTACAGTTCAAGCTATGCAAAACTCCTTGGTAAACAATCTCTTTTCTTATAAAATGGTAAGAAAACTTTTTACTGACAAAAAAAACACTGAACATGGCGGCATTTAATTTCCATACATTTCAAACTATGCAAAACTCCTTGGAACTCAGAGCCGTAAAAAAAAAATGGAAAACTATTTACGAAAAAAAAAATGGAAATGGCGGCATTTCATTTGATCTGAAAGTTTGTGAAGTTTGTTCGTAAAGTGATTTGCATTACCAATGTTTTATTTACCTCGCAAGAATGATATAAAGTAGAATGCTTACCTCGGTTGCAAGTAGCTATTACACCCTCGAACTATATTCACCCTCGCTCGCTGCGCTCGCTCGTGTGACTAAATATCTCGGGTGCACGCGATCCATTAGCGCCCTATGCGAGCTGCGCTCGCACTGGCGCCAAATTGGATCTTGTTCTGTAATAGCTTACTTACGTCCCTTGTGTAACAATCTACTAAAAATCTAGATCATATATTACATTAGTTTTTGTTTCATTTCAATACATGCAGTATTTCCGAAGTTATAACAACGAGAAGTATCAGCCCTTTTTCGAATTTCCGAGATTACGCGCGCTCATACTATGACGTCACACCCACGGTTATGACTCATTTTTGGGTCCTCGGGCACAAAAAAGAGTTTATCAGGTGTTTTAACTGTTAAATTGAAGCACCAAGGCACAATACAGTATTTTTTTCCATTTTTACCACAGAGAACTTTATAATTTTGATTTTTACTGCGCAGCGACTAGGATTCTGACGTCATCGGCTTTTTAAAAACCTTGGGCCGAAATACGCACTTTGATCGTAAATATCTCAGCCATTTTTTAAGATATGAAAGAAGTAAAAACACAGTTTTTCTCGTAATTTTTTGTAGATTTATTTGGCATGTAAAGTAAAAAACGTTTTCATCCCACCATCTCGGAAAGAGTATTTTTATTCTTCGATATCTGATGGTAAAAGCCGTTATTATCCTCTAGAGGATAAAGTAAATTGAATTTAGAACATCGTGTGCACGTTAGTTCGCACGAAGCTGTGCGAAGAGCTTGAGCAGCACTCGGAAAAGTATCAAACCAAAGATCTCCATGATAAAGTACGATATCTGACCCGTCAGTTTAAGCCGAAAACCTGGGCCATAGAGAACTCCGCTGGTGCAACTATAACTGAAATTAAGGATATAGTAAATGTTTGGAGGGATTACTGTAAATCACTGTTTTTAGATAACAGTTCTTTACAGGATGACACCTATCCCATACACTGTACAGAAGAGCGGGAACCTATAATAATGAGGGATGAAGTACGTGCTGCTATTCGACATCTTAAGAGCAATAAAGCCGTTGGAGTGGATGAGTTGCCAATAGAAGTATTTAAGGCCATGGGAGAATGTTGATGTCTGGCCATGTTGATGTCTTACACACAATTTGTTGCAAAATTTGGGAAACTGGATGTTGGCCAGTAGAATGGTCACATTCTTTATTCATTCCATTGCATAAGAAGGGATCAACGAAGAAATGCAACAACTACAGACTGATTTCTCTCATATCACATGCGAGTAAGGTACTGCTTCACATCATAAATACAAGACTCCAAGCTTACTTGTCGCGCCAAATAGCACCGGAACAAGCTGGTTTCGTCAAAGGAAGAGGTACGCGAGAACAAATACTTGTGATCCGCCAGATCATAGAGAAAGCTAGAGAGTTTAACAACCCTCTATACATTTGCTTTGTTGATTTTAGGAAAGCATTTGATACGGTTAAATGGATGAAACTCTGGCAAATACTATCTCGAATGGGTGTACCTCAGCATCTCATATATCTTGTACAGAGATTATACGCGGATGGTACAGCGGCTGTACGAGTGGACGAACTAGAATCTTCTACCTTTAAAACTCAAGCTGGCGTTCGACAGGGGTGTATTCTCTCACCGCTTCTTTTCAACATATACACCGAACACATAATGCGGATTGTTTTGGAAGACTGGGATAAAGGTATATCTGTTGGAGGACGAAAGATGTGTAATCTCAGATATGCGGACGATACTACGCTTCTTGCCCAAAGTAAAGAAGATATAGAAGACCTACTAGGGCGTCTGGAAACAACTAGTCTTGAGTTTGGACTAACCATCAACAGGGATAAGACCAAGATGATGATAGTAGATCGGGCTCATCATAATAGGCCAGAAATTCAAAATATCGCCAATTGCGAGGTGGTGCAAACCTACATCTATCTTGGTTCTACTATCTTGAATACGGGGGGCTGTGAGCTAGAAATCCGTCGGCGATGTGCCATAACTAGGTCTGCGGTAGAGAAGCTCAATAAGATTTGGAAGAACAGGAAGATCACCAAAACCACTAAGGTTCGGCTTATGAGGTGTCTAGTTTTCCCAATCTTTCTCTACGGAGCGGAAACATGGTCGCTTAGACTACAAGACCGACGTAAAATTGATGCCTTGGAGATGTGGTGCTGGAGGCGCCTTTTAAAGATACCCTGGACAGCCTTTCGCACAAACAATTCAATCTTAAAAGAACTTAAGATAAAAGAAAGGCTTTCGTCGACTGTTCAATTGCGAATTCTGAAGTTCTTTGGTCACATCTCCAGAAATGAAGGGTCAATTGAGCGTCTGGTGGTACAAGGTCATGTGGAAGGGAAGCGAGCCAGAGGACGTTCTCCTACTCGATGGACGGACCTTATAAAAACTGTGACCCAGACAACTGTGGTGGAGTGCTCCCACAACGCTACCAACCGAGACAAGTGGAGGAGCATCGCGCGGAAGGCGGTGCGACCCAATTTAAAGAACAAGACCGATGACGAGTGTACTTGAATCATCCCAGCAGCCACGACCACTCTGTCAAGAGTGCACGACTGAGAAGAAGTGCACGTTAGTAAATATCACTCGTCTATGAAGTTTGTGAATTCAAAACATCATTAAAACCTATTTACTTGTACCTCTATGGTGCCGAATTTCCATACAATCGTTTTTAATTTGTTAAAAACTCACACTCGTAACCTTCTTGGTGTACTTTTTTAATTAGCTTTGCGCGCACCATTTTCTTTCACGTCATATTGTTTAAAATTAAAACCGATTAAAAACAAGAAAATTGAAAATAAGTGAAAAACCTAAAATGAGTGATTCTAGTGACGAAGAAATTAACAGAATTGAATTTAATCTTGTGATTTCTTTTGCATTTAGTCATTTCCTCGCTGAGGTGGGATGAAAAGTTACCTTGTGATTTTTTTTGCATTTAGTCATTTCCTCGCTGAGGTGGGATGAAAAGTTACGTGTTGCACTCGAGTGAAAAGATTTTTCACCTCGTGCTCTTTTGATTCCCTCGCTGACGCTCAGGATTCTAATTTTTGTATCACTCGCTCCGCTCGTGATTCAATTTTAGAATCCTTCGCTTGCTCGGTCATCAAAATTGAGCACGCGGTTAAAAAACAACTTTTCACTCTTGTATAACAAATAACTATTGTCACACCCATTGTACCGACTTTTTTTTAAATTGCGAGATAGGCCTGCGCTTGACGACAATCATGCTGTGTCAGGGAATACATGCGCTGGAAGGGCATTCCACATCCTAGACTTGTATTTTATTGTTCAATTGTTTCTGATTATTTATATTATGTTTTTGGTGTACAATAAAGAATATTTCATTCATTAATTCATTCAAATAGAGATGATGCCTATGTCAAAAATAAATTATTTCTTACTGATTATTAAATTGGGGGTCTTCCAAAATACTTAATCATTTTAAACTATATATTAAAGAAAAAAAGTGCGTTGTTTGATGACGTCACAACGATGTATTTCATACAAACTCAAGAAGCGCGTTTTTAAGTTTCTGATTTGATTGAGTTGTCATCATCCCTATTGCTTCTGTTTTCCCTCAAAACTACAATGTAGGGCTATTCAAGGGCCTGTATTAACTAATTTATTCAAAGCCGGCATCATAATATTAGCGGCTCCTCTGGCACAGCAAATGTTCATGTTCATGTAATCACTTAACATCAGGGGGTCTACTCTCTTTCTCTTAAACGAAACTTCGCAAACGAACGTAATTAGTCGGTTATTAGACCCACACAAATTCGTTCAATCCAATCGGTCACGAAAATTTTCTATGGATCCGTACTTCGTCTGCGTGCACGAAAACGAAATAGAGAGGAGCATAGAGATAATATTATGTAGGAGAGGAGTTTACGAAATTTCGTTCGTTTGTTTGCGAAGTTTCGTTTTAGAGAAAGAGAGTAGACGACCAGCCCCCCGATTACGTAAGAATTGTCGATCAAACGTTAAAGATTTTTGTCAAAGTAAAATAAACCATGATGAATAATAAAATATATAAATGATGTTTAGAATAAGTATTTAAAATTATTAGATAATTTTTGCATGCCAGTACACGGCAGATTGTAGTTCATACCAATTTAATAATGTAACATCAATGTACCTACGCAATCTATGCAAATAAATGATTTGATTTGATTTGATTTGCATTGAATTAGTGCTCAATTTCGTCTGCCCATTCTTTTACGTTTAGGGTATCGTACATACCTAAACGTATAAGAATGGGCAGACGAAATTGAGCTCTAATTCAATGCAGTTATGGTTTATTTTACTTTGACGAAAATCTTTAAATATAAATAAATAAATAAAGTCTTTATTTGGGATTTGAACACAAAACCAAAGAACAAACAAAAATTTCAAAAAACATAAAATTGAAACTAGAACTACTTAAACTAACTTAACTTTTTTTTAATTTTTATTATTATTGTGCCACAAATAATCCCAAAAAGGGCATCGCCTCAGCGTAATGCTAAAGTGGTGTTTGAGCACCACTCCAGCGCTGTTCTTCCGGCGACCCCTAGTAGTTTCCGACGTTTAACGTTTGATCGGCCATTCTTACAAGATTGGGGCCCAGGTGACCCGCCTGCTCGTTCGTTTGCTCGGTTTGTTTTTTTTTAATTGTAAAAAGAAACTATTTGTGCGAGTAAGTCTGTCCGTCTATCATACTTGCTTATTATATATTGGATGATGCCCGCGCCCATCACATCCACGTCCCACATCGGTCTGAAACCATCTTTTCCGCGAAATAATCTATGAACTGTGATATTAAAGTGCATGTCATCGTATTAAGTGGCATTTCCACAAAGTTTATCTACTACTATACCTTTCCTTATCGGCAACATGAACACTACAATGTTTAGGTTGATTAGTGATCAGGTACTTATTGTATTACTATCTGATGCCCGCGACTTCGTTCGCGCGGTTTTAGGGTTCCTCTGTGCTAAATTTCATCCAGATCCGTTCAGCCGTTCCCACGTGATCGAGTAACAAACATCCATCCATCCAAACTTTCGCATTTATAATATTAACTATAGATTAACTCTAATTTATTTCCATTGCAGGGGAGACACAACAATGATAGTGAGCGTATGCACAGGCATCCTCACGGGCGCGTGGACCAACTACCAGCTCGGACACATGACGGCCAGCAGCCTGGACCCCCCATACCCCATCATATGGCCCTCCGTGGAAATGTTCGGCACGTCCCTCCTCCGAACCATCCTAGGCTTCTGCGGAGTCCTAGCCACCAGGGCGATCGCCAAATCCGTCTCGTACGCGTTCGTATGCGCATTACTAGGCCGGGATAAGAACGAGTTGAGAAACTCTGAGAATAGCCTGGACAATAAAAACAAAATCATCGTCGAATGCAGCTACAAGTACTTCACGTATGGGCTCATAGGTTTTAATACCACTTACGTGTTCCCTAACGTTTTCGAGTTGCTGTTTATTAATAGACCCACTTATTATACCGAGATTTGAGCCGAGCGAATCTAATAATATGTTAATTTGAGTCCGATTGAAAGTGTTTTAACTTTTAAAAAAGGTATACTGTATAGTGTAGTCTGTGTCACGAAAGACCCCCCCTAGGGGCGCCGCCAGCAGTCGCGTGTTTATGCAATGGAGAAGTTTGTATTTAATATAATTTTTAACGCGTTGGTATTAGTTTTAATGTATATTTACATCAGTGATTTTTTTTGAAAATCCATCAGTAAATGAGTGAAACTTTTAAGTATTTTAATGCACATCAAAATGAGCTCCACACACGTAAATGTGCTTTTAGTTCCAATTAAGTCACGCCTCATTACACTATTGATTCGATTGCTTAAATTATTCTTGTATTTTAATTAACTTTAAAGTTCCATATCTTTTTCATTTGTTGAAATATTTTAATGATTGTTTCATTATTTTTTTGTTAATTTAATTTATTTAAAAAAAAATTAGGAAACTTGTCCAATACTGTATGTTAAATGTTTAAGTTCCACTAAGTGCGGGACTTCTTTCGTGATACGGACAATTTCTCATCGAAATTTTTAGTTTAGTGTAATATACGTCCATTTTGCGTCTTTAAAGTTGAAAATAAATATTATTATAGGAAAGATACGAAGAAGCCATATTTGTTCAAAAACTAGAAAAATTTGTAGCAGAAAAGATCATACGTTAGTTACCTCGTTCATTAAATACCTAAGTCATACCACCACCACCACCACCACACCACAACCACCGAATACTGAGAACATCATAAAATATATTCACCTCTTATTCGTGCGACAATTTAAAACGAACCATCTATTTAATATTTAAGAACTCCATAACCGCTAACCCGGTGACCTGTTGTACGGTGAGCGACAGAAGTGACGTGACGCGATACGACGCCATGGAAAATGGCAGACGTATCTACGCAACAACGTAGGCCACGTGAAGGGTCAGCTACTGTTTGATACTGTCAGCTACGTTTTGACGACCTCCGTGGCGCAGTGTTGAGCGCTGTGGCCTTAACGTGCGGAGGTCCCGGGTTCGATCCCCGGCAGGGTTTGGAAATTTATAATTTCTGAATTTCCCTGGTCTGGCCTGGTGGGAGGCTTCGGCCGTGGCTAGTTACCACCCCATCGGCGAAGACGTGCCGCCAAGCGATTTAGCGTTCCGGTACGATGCCGTGTAGAAACCGAATAGGGGTACTGCCATACCCCTAAACAGGTTAGCCTGCTACCATCTGAGTCTGCATCATCACTTACCATCAGGTGAGATCGCAGTCAAGGGCTAACTTACTTAGGTAGTGGATAAAAAAAAATAAAAAAAACTGTCGCTTTGTCGCGTTTGTCGCTTACCTAGAACAACGGGTAAGCGGCGGTGTAGTTTCGCAAATAGTACGATCAAATTACACTGTTTGTTTCAAAATATTTTGTCTTGATGCCTGAACAAGCTTGTCGCGACGGCACGACAGAGACGCCGTTTTTGTCAAGCGACACAATTAAATTGAGGGCCGACTCGTACCCGCGGATTGTAGCGGAGCCGAGTGTTTTGATAACATTAAATTCAGCTTTATGTACTCTAGCATACGGTTGTTTGACCGAGCGAAGCGAAGGTCTCTGAGTCTACTTGAGTGAATTGGCACTTGTCCGTCCGTCCGTCCGTCCGTCCGTCTGTCAGAGCCTTATAACTTTTGAATTGCTGAACATAATTACTTCAAATTTAAATATAATATGTAAACCGATGGCCTCCCGCCGAATATGGCTTAAAAAGTTATAAAAATCTTTATTTCAGGGGGGCTCTCATAGAAGCGAATGCGAAGTAAAATATTGTTTATAGCGTTACCTAGGGTTGCGGTATATCATTTTAAAGATAATTAGGAGTAAAGTCCAAAAATATATTTTTTTTAATTTTCCCCCTAAAATTGACGAAATGGGGGGCTTTCAAAGTGGACATTTTCTAACGTCCAAAGTTGACCTCAGAACTCTTAATTTTCATAACTCTCAAGCCTGAAACTTGATCAATTATCAAATAAATATTATAAATGCGAAAGTTTGGATGGATGGATGTATGTATGGATGTATGTTTGTTACTCAATCACGCTCCAACGGATGAACGGATCTGGATGAAATTTGGCACAGAGATAGATTATAGTCTGGAATAGCACATAGGCTACTTTTTATCCCGGAAAATTAAAGAGTTCCCGCGGGAACCGAAAAACCTCAATCCACGCGGACGAAGTCGCGGGCATCAGCTAGTTTGAATTATATCCTGTACTTGAACAACAAATACTAAAATTAGATAAATATTATAAGGAAACGAAATTATTTAATTTTTAATGATGATGATATTTTTAACAGAACTTCACAATTATGTCAATAGATGGCGCTCTGAGATACCGCGAGGTCTCAGTTCGGGGCGAACCACTAGTATAATTAGTATAATAAAAACCATGAAGTTGAATAGGTACTCGAAGGACGTGCGCTGCATCTGAACGCGCCTCGAACCACCGCCTTTCATGATGATGTAAATAATATACTTGCTTAGTTATTAAAAAAATAACGCCTCAACTCGGCCCCACTGCACTCTGTCAGTGTGCGTTGTGCATAGGTCTATGAGTGCCTTAAGTCTAGTGATTATAACTTATAACGAAGGGAATTGCTTTAAGCGTAGGTATAGCGCAAGGAACCAGGTGCGTCTTTTAGTAGAAGATCCGAATCTAAATCGAAACCTACCGGTTTGATAAGAGAATCAAATTTATTTTATAATAAATTTCATATATTAGAAAATAAATTAAAAATGGGTAGACAACAGAAATCCTGGACAGAATATTTTTAATTATTTTTTGAAAAATGATTTTTCATAAAATGTTGCAACATGAAGATAATAATAAAATTTTATACTGGACTTAAAGTATAGAGCATATAGAATGTGCAATCGTAGGGTAGACTATTATTTACCTGGACGAACTACTGGGTAGACAGGTATAAACAGGTATGTCAATACTAGTTACTTTCACTAGATTCGATAATAGAATAAAATTTATATCAGCATAAGCGCTGTTTTATTCTGAACACGATGATATAGGGTAGACTGCAAAAAATTTGGTCCTAATAGGGGTATACAAATTTTAAAAATTTCAATTTCAACGCGTCCGGAAATGAGTAACAGAGAGATCCGAGGTAAGTATACTGTGTGATAATAAAGGACCGAACATTGCTGTTGTGTCTCATGGGATCGTGAATATAAGAAAGTGCGCATGCTCGGTATGTAAACTTTATAGAGAGTAGAGCCCAAGCGGCACAAATTTTTTTTTGTTAAATTTAAGTTAGAAAGAAATAAGTTAGAATTTAAGTTAAGGTAGAAATTGAAAAATAAATAATAAAAAAAAAACAGGTGAGGTCTTTCAGAAAAATTATTTTTCAAATTATTTATTTGATAACAACGAATTTAACGAACGTTAAAATTGTGCTATTTCGAATTCTATTAAATAATAATTGAAAGAATCATATATTATTATGTACTTACTGAATACTCTGTAAGAAATTTTTTATAATCTTCATGGTATTTACTTCGTAAAGCAGTTATTTTTTTGTAACACGTGGTATGGTAACCAACAAAATCGAGTGCTGCTTTAGTTAGTTCAACTTCTTGATATTTAAAGTTTTTCTTTTTACGAAAAGCTAGCTTTGACGAACAATTTTTAATAGTTTCATCTGTAAAATCAATTAAAGAATCGTCCAAGCCACACAAAAAACACTTTTTAGGGTTCCGTACCCAAAGGGTAAAAACGGGACCCTATTACTAAGACTCCGCTGTCTGTCTGTCTGTCTGTCTGTCTGTCTGTCTGTCTGTCTGTGTCTGTCTGTCTGTCTGTCTGTCTCCAGGCTGTATCTCATAAACCGTGATAGCTAGAAAGCTGAAATTTTCACAAATGATGTATTTCCGTTGCCGCTATAACAACAAATACTAAAAATTAAAAAAATATATATATTAAGGGGGGTCCCCATACAATAAACGTGTTTTTTTCGTATTTTCTTGCTCAATATTAAAAACGGTAACAGGTAGACGGTTCAAATTTTCACAGAATATTAACTTGTATATTACCTTTCAAAATAAATAATTAAATATCAATAAACTAAATATTAAAGGGGGGCTCCCATACAACAAACGTAATTTTTTGATATTAACAATAAACCTCTACAAACAAAGTTAGTTTTGCGGTTCATTTCGTCTTGTTTTTAATACGTCATAAATCGTAAAACTTACTACAGGTTTGTACGGAACCCTCGGTGCGCGAGTCCGACTCGCACTTGGCCGGTTTTTTTTATTAGCCATTTTTTATCACAACGATACAGTACAACACGTGTTTACGACGCGATATAAGCTACTCCAAAATAACATGTACTGTTTACAATATGGAGGATAGCAGAGGTACCTCTACTCTCTATGAAGTTTACATACCGAGCATGCGCACTTTCTTATATTCACGATCCCATGAGACACAACAGCAATGTTCGGTCCTTTATTAGGGTTCCGTAGCCAAATTTGGCAAAAACGGAACCCTTATAGATTCGTCATGTCTGTCTGTCTGTCTGTCTGTCTGTCCGTCCGTATGTCACAGCCACTTTTTTCCGAAACTATAAGAACTATACTGTTGAAACTTGGTAAGTAGATGTATTCTGTGAACCGCATTAAGATTTTCACACAAAAATAGAAAAAAAACAATAAATTTTGGGGGTCCCCATACTTAGAACTGAAACTCAAAATTTTTTTTTTCATTAAACCCATACGTGTGGGGTATCTATGGATAGGTCTTAAAAAATGATATAGAGGTTTCTAATATCATTTTTTTCTAAACTGAATAGTTTGCGCGAGAGACACTTCCAAAGTGGTAAAATGTTGGTCCCCCCCCCGTAACTTCTAAAATAAGAGAATAATAAAACTAAAAAAAATATATGATGTACATTACCATGCAAACTTCCACCGAAAATTGGTTTGAACGAGATCTAGTAAGTAGTTTTTTTTTTATTAATTTAAAACTTACTACAGGTTTGTACGGAACCCTCGGTGCGCGAGTCCAACTCGCACTTGGCCGGTTTTTATCACACAGTATACTTACCTCGGATCTCTCTGTCACTCATTTCCGGACGCGTTGAAATTGAAATTTTTAAAATTTGTATACCCCTATTAGGACCAAATATTTTGCAGTCTACCCTATATCATCGTGTTCAGAATAAAACAGCGCTTATGCTGATATAAATTTTATTCTATTATCGAATCTAGTGAAAGTAACTAGTATTGACATACCTGTTTATACCTGTCTACCCAGTAGTTCGTCCAGGTAAATAATAGTCTACCCTACGATTGCACATTCTATATGCTCTATACTTTAAGTCCAGTATAAAATTTTATTATTATCTTCATGTTGCAACATTTTATGAAAAATCATTTTTCAAAAAATAATTAAAAATATTCTGTCCAGGATTTCTGTTGTCTACCCATTTTTAATTTATTTTCTAATATATGAAATTTATTATAAAATAAATTTGATTCTCTTATCAAACCGGTAGGTCTCGATTTAGATTCGGATCTTAGACCATTTTGTCTTTTCCGAAATGTTACAATGTAAACTGAACTTTATCTCGACCTAGCTACGTATAGGTAGATTTATTTTTGTGACGAAAAATAAGCTAGATGGGCCAATGCACGCATCATTGTCTTGTCGATTTTGTTTGTCACAAATATGTACATTGCAGTGTGGAAATAGAGTTTAGTTTACATTGCAAAGTTTCAGGTCTCCTTCATTGTTTCTTGAGCCTATTGAACTAGCTGTGTATCAACCTAGTGAACCTAGCGTTATGCCCGCTTTGCCCGCGAAAGTCCGCAAACATCGCGAAACATAATATTTATGTTTTCCCCCGTCTGATGTTTTTTGAACGACGAAAACGAAACGAAAAATGAAAAAGCGACACCAAAAAGAGACAAACATGTTCATAAATAGGATTTAGCATACGAGAGAATGAGATATAGTATACCAGTTATATGTCTCATTCTTTCGTAGGCTACTTTTCTGAAGTTTCACTTCTGCCGTGTCCGACTTTTTCATGAATATAACCGACATCGGACCTACTCGTATCTAGTATCTAACGTCATCCAAACGAACAGACAGTTGTTATTATGTATGTACCTTTACACTATTGCAGTTTACGCCTCCAGTTTGCCGGCTTTTGTGCCGCGAATGTACAGCGGGCATAAAATAGAAGTCACAGGAAAATGTTAATAAATAATTATAATGGGTACATTACAATAATTAGTTATGCGCAAAAAATCTATTGTTATCATAGAATAAAAAAGCCTTAATTCATAGAAGTATTTACAGGTTTTAATTGTTAAATGTTTTACATATCACCGTTTTTATATATTAATTATCGTTGTTATCCTCCTGGCGCCCAAGCATTTATTTATCAGTTTGTCATAAAAGCTCACTGTCCTATATAAAAGACAAATCCTTTTTGAGCGTAAACGCCCAAAGACAATTTTCAATTTTTTTAAAACTGGTAGTACAAAAATATTTTTTTTCCTATTTTATTATTATTACATATAAGCCTAAGAAAGGGATGGCTTGTAAAAAAACTCTAAAATAATTTGTCCATCAAATAGGACACTGGGCTTTTATTCTATTACTAGATCTAAATCATTTGTAATTTATAAAGTACACCGGGCTTTAGTGCAATAAAACAATTTGATGTTTAAATTTTTATATTAAAGTACCTAAGTTTACAACAGTAGGTACTTACAATCACATATTTTGTGAGATCATACATGATAATATGGTAATGTTGATGAATCTAAAAACAAATAATTTCTTTTGAACATATCTAGAAAAATAAGAAACACAACTCAAAATTAAATATTGTAACTTGGAAGTAATACTAATCTTAAATAACAAACCAAATCAGACTTAACATTTTTAAAATTCAATTATCATTGATGAAATTCAGAATAGCAATTCCTTTTTTTAGTGAGGCATAAACGCACGTTACAAGACGAGCATTCAAAGAAAGTCTTATTTTCATGACAAAGTCGACACCTGCCCTGAATTGTCGAAAAATTCGGCAGGTGTTTGGCTTGTGTCGTTCTTCGGATTTTTGATGGAATGGGTACAGTCTGCATTCCTCGACATCTTTTTCGACTATTTTCTGCTTCTTCAGTGACTTCATCAGCGTCATTTGATTCAATAATCTGGTATTTTTCTATTAAAATTTCGCCCAAAAGTAGTTTAAAATATCGTAATTGATCAATTTTTCTACTTCTAATGCCTTGTTTTCTTTGGTCCTCTTTAAATAACACCCAAGAGTTTGAAACGGAGAGATCAAACATGTGAGCCATGAATCTCTGGGTCCATTTCCTGGTGCGATATCTATTGGGACATATTGCCAACAAACGGTCTGCTAAGTCAACCCCCCCCCCATGTATTTGTTGTACTGCCGAACGCATCTAGGCCTATTAATAGTGATAAATCTTTTTTCCTTCTTACACCATCGTTGACACGTATCCTCTTCATTAGCTTCCACTGTCTATGTAAGTATGACAGGTTTGTTGTCAAACCATTTGGTGACAGCCATTTTGTTGTCATTTCTTACAACAACAGTGGAAGTACCTCTACCCTTTTTCTTCATCTCTCTGTCATTCATCAGCAATCCGCGTACTTCTTTTGGGATGCGATTTTTCATAAGGGTGCCGGTGCAGCCTATCCCTCTTTTACTTAGCTCGTCTAATAACTTCTCGCTAGTAAAATACCTGTCACAATAGACGACATGTCCAGGGACAAGCGAATTTGTAAGCGTTAGTAGAGCCTTTTCCCCAAGATCGAAATTGCTGTTTTCATACTCAGGGTAAGTGGTTGAACCTTGATAAATATGGAAATCGCAAATCATTCCATTCGGATTTGCTAAAACGAAGGCTTTGATGCCGACGGGATTTGGTTTTCCTGGGCAGTAAATCCGAATCCCGCAATTCCCAGTAAAAGGGATGATCATCTCATCAATACTGAGACATTGTTCTTTTAGTTGAGCGAGGCATCCAGATTTAACTCTTTCTATGAGTGGACGAACCATCCATAGCTTATCCTTTGCTCTCAAGTCGACTGTGATATCAGGGTCAAACACAATTTTTAAGGAATTCCGCAGAGTTAAAAATCGATTGCGAGGCATAGCATCAGCAATAAGAGCTATGCGGTATTTGGTCTCCCAATACATGCGAATTGTTGGGTAATTGATGCTTGCCATTACTAAGCATATTCCAATATAGATATAGCATTCTCTGTTATTTAAATCTAAAGACTTTCCTGTTTTTAAAACTGCAGTTTGGTTAGATTTTTCCACAATCAAGCTTACTATATCGTCATCAATGTATTGTCGAAAGTAATCCAATTTATCAAATTCATCACTTTTAATTGGCAAATAAGATAGTTCGGATAGTTGAAATGATTTAGGAGCAAACGATTTTACAGACCAGTTTAAGTTTGTAGTTGATCCAGACGTTGAAGGTATGGGACTATCATGAGGTGTGCTTTGAATAGCATCTCTACGAACGCTCTGACCACGTGATCTGCCACCACGTCCACCACGTCCACGACGTCGTGATTGTCCTCTGATTGATGTCTCTAAAAGCGGAGTATCAATGTTATCATGTTCGTCTACCTCATATTCAGTGGAAGATGACGACTCCTGATCACTGTTGTGAACCACAAACTCTTCATCACCTAAATCCTCGTCACTAGGGATGAAATCTTCGACTTCAGATTCATCTGGCAGACGGGTTAACAAGTCTGCGATATCTTTGTCACGTAAGCCTGTAAAAAAATAAAAACACAATAAAAACCCATTGTCATTTTTAAAGGACAAATATTACCACCTAGATAAGGTACTTAACGCCCAATGTCCGTTTTGTTGTACAAATAGGTTTATAAAAAAAATTATAAGTTCCAAATTGTAAATTAAACTATATTTCATCAATACTACATATCATTAAGATGTTTTCTTATTAATTAAGTCAATATCTGCAATGATTAATTTAATAAAAATGGATTCACTTACCTCGTGATCGTGAGTGCGACATTTTTCGAATAATTTTACTCAAGTGTCAAATGTCACCTTGATATTTCTTGTCTGTGGTCACACTACAAGACCTCAACAGCAATCTGACCGGAAATGGACGAGAGCAACGCGCGAATTTTTAAATATTCAACTTGTCAAATGTTTTGTCCTTTATAAAAGACAGCGGGCTTTTATTTAAGGACTTAATCCTAAGAGGTCGGGCGTTACAGGGATAAGATATTTTGTCATTTTTAAAGTACATTGGGCGCTAGGAGGAATTAATTATTGTTATTTTTTTAATAGTACAGGGACAAACGTGTCATTATGTTGTGCACAAAACGAATACAGTTTTCTTCTCACGCCTACCGTTTGCGCTGACAGCTACCAATATGCATGCATCAATTTCAATTTATTTATTTAAAACATGTAGGACATTCATCTTCTTTCTTGGTGATGCGGCTTTTCAGGGCTCTGTGACGAGGCCCAGTATCACTTTGACCGTTGCCGATCTATTGTGATCGCCACTATCTAAAGTTCATATGTAGGACATAGGTACCTACAGGTGTCTCAGTTACGTCATCGTCTTACATACATTCGGATATCACGTATTTTGTCGCAATATGGATCATTGGAATTTGGAAATTGGTACGGTCTTGATATCACGAGTGATACAAGTTGTACTGCATGAAATAAAACATTTCATGTTTGAACAGTTTCAAAACGTCTGCAGCCTGTATTCATGAGTCTGTTGACGCGACGCCGGACGCGGCGTAACGCGAACCGCGTGCTGCAAGAAGCTGTGCGCATTCCGAGGGGGGGGGCTTAGGTTGGTTTCTGGCTGCACGCAGGGAGGGAATTAGACCTTAGACGCACCAAGCTGCTCCAATGCGGTTTAACGACTATTATCATGTTAGTGTTAGTGATAGACGGGCATATTCCGACAAAATATGTGAGTTCAAGTCCAGTGCCGTAAATAGGGCGGTGCCACCGGTGCCCAGGCACAGGGCGTAGACTCTGGGGGGCGCAAGAATGGCCAGACCAGGCAGGACTATTATTTTTTCGGTTCGCTCCTGATAAGTTCCCGCTGCGCCCCTAGTGCTCGATTCTAACACATACATACCTACATGCCAGTATCATCAAAAACGTCTGTTAAATTAGACAAAACATCGCGCTCATTTTTTTGGCAGCGCACGAGCGTATTTGTGTTTAGTGTTTAAATCGGAGGCGGTCGGTCGGACGGAGAGTAGACTTTGGAGAGTAGAGAGTAGTAGGTATATTCTTTGAACGAAGACTAAGCGGCGGGCGGGTACGGGCGGGCGCCGCGGCCTGTGCGGATAGGTCAGTGTTGCCAAGTCGGATTTTTAAAAAAGCGTAGACGGGGCTAGAAAAATACGTAGAACTTGAAAAATTTGCTTATGAAAAGTTCGTAGATATACGTACTTTCTTTTTTAAAGTAAAATGAAGAAATTGGGTTTAGTGATATTAAATAAAATACACTGTTTTTAAATTAAAGTCCCTATAAAATATCATCAAGCAATTTTTTTAGTTTAAGTTTTCATCAGATTGATCGCAAAAGACTGATATATTAGGATGATAAAGAAAAAAATAAAACCGGCCAAGTGCGAGTCGGACTCGCGCACCGAGGGTTCCGCACAAACCTGTAGTAAGTTTTACGATTAATGAATTTAATGAACCGCAGAATTAACTTTGTTTGTAGAAGTTTATTGTTAATATCAAAAAAACTATGCTAGTTATAGCGTTGGTTTTATTTTTCCTGTAAAATATACATAAGCTTCTATTGACCATAATTATTTCAGATTTTTCAATTGGTAAACTTCGGAGATAAGGGGGGGGGGGGGGGGGGGCGGTATTTTTTTCGACATTTTGCCCGATAAATCAAAAACTATTACGCATAAAAATAAATAAAAATCTGTTTTAGAATGTAGAAGTATAGCCCTTTCATATGATATCAATTTTCCCCGTTTTTTAATTAAACTAAAAATAATCAGATGTTTACAATATTATACACAACTATTCCAAATTTCATGTCGAGAGCTTTAATAGTTACTGAAATAATCGACTGTGACAGACGGACGGACGGACGGACGGACGGAGAAAGTCGCACCACAAGGGTTCCATTTTTACCATTTTGGTACGGAACCCTAAAAAATTGATGATCGACATTTCGCGTGAGTTTTTGTGCAAACTAGACCAATAGGTAAATACTCGTAAAGGGTCGTAGGGCAGAATTTGAAACTCTGAGAATCTTACGTATTAACGTTTTTCCTCTAACGTAATGGAAAATTATGGCTTTTCAGCGTATAATAAGTCATGTTATGTTGCTAATAAAAAAATACGTAGATTTTGAGTCCGAAGTACGTAGGTTTGCAAGAAAGGTCTAAAATACGTAGATCTACGTCAAAATACGTAGAGTTGGCAACGCTGGGATAGGTGTCCGCGGGTGTGTGTGCGGTGCGAGACGCGCACACACCCGCGTTACGTGAGTTTATCCGGGTATTAAGGCGCCAGCGGAGGGCTAATTGCTCATACAAACGTAATACCAAAATAATTAGTAATTCGAGCATATTTCCTCCATATTATGCGATTATTAAGATTGAACTTGTATTTATCTAGGTCCCTGGATAATTATTTTTCCAAAATACTTTCCCAAAATTAAATGTAAGCACATTGCGTTTTGCATGTTTTTGCGACATAAACGACATGTTTTCTCCTTATTTGTTTCATATTAAAACCAACGATATCTCACGTACTAATTGGTCAAGAACATAGCCTATATTGTCAAGTTACAGAATAACAACACGAAGTTAAAAACACAACAATTTTTCATTCATCATTTTTGGTATTCACGGAACAAGTGAATTATACAACACACTAAATGTATAACAAATTCTGTACGCTCATATTGCTATCGCGCTTGCACGCGATCATGTGTCTTCAGCCAAATAGGGATAGCAATATACCGGCAAATTTATATTTGCGGTTCGAGTAGACGTTGCGAGCGGTGGTCGCCGGTCCCTTAAGTTTTTTTTCCAAAATATTACATAATTGGTCCACCAACACCGAGACCTTTGTGCTTTATTTTATCACCCTGAATGAAATAAAGTAGGCCTATACATAGCATTGCTCTAGCTAGGGTAGACCTACCCTAGCTAGAGCAAATATTATAGGTAGGTACCTGTACCTATAATATCTAAAAAAAAACAAGGGCGCAGTTATAGAAGCTCGCACAGGGCGCAGAAAAGGCTATTTACGGCACTGAGTTCAACCGTGTTCTAAATGTGTTCATAATGAACACGCGATAATTTAAACGCTTTAACTGAGAAGCGTTCCTGTATAACGCTGACACGTCAACTAAGACTATACGTGCTAAGCGAGCCGGATCTCTTATGTGCCGGACCTCCAGCGCCGGCGGTCAGCGTCCGAAGAAAACCAGCTTTATATTAGGTACTTAGTTCTAACTCAGTGTTGTAACATACTTACCACCAGATTTAAAATTAAATCACAGATTCAGGCTTTAATATGTGAAATATTGTTATTTAATATTAATAGAGGTCGTCTCATCTAAAAATGATCGCGCCTTCAGAAGTGGCCTTCTTCACTGGTCGTTCTTCGTCGTCTCAACCTGTAGACGTCACTGCTGGACGCAGATCTCCTGCATGGATCTCCACAGATCACGGTCTTGTGCTGCTTGTTTCCAGCGGCTCCCAGCTACACGCTTGAGGTCATCCGTCCACCTAGTAGACTAGTTGTTCACTCGCCGGCTATTTAATTGAATTTAACGGCCGAATCTGATAACCAACTAGTATTTGGGCCGGCGCACATTTGGCGAGGCAGAGGCAGATCGACACAATCGAATCGAATGATCAAGCGACTCGAGGCGATAGGTAGCGCGCAGTAATTTCTACGTCAGCAAAGTCGATAATGGTTTGACAGTGAAAAATGCTCTACGCTGCGCTTCGCCAGGTATGCGCCGGCCCTAAGTGAGGCGCGTTCATTTTTAGATTGAACGATTTTGAAAAACAATGCTGTCACGCTTTTGTGGCAGTAAAGTGATATCGATAGGGTAGGTATTAGTTTCGTCATTGATTATTCGTTTTTATTTCGCCTTAATACGAAACATTATATGCACATAATATAAAAAATAAACTATTTTGTATAGATCCAGACTTTTATTTTGTTGATAATAAATGCGAAAGTTTCACGGCTGAACGGATCTGCATGAAATTTGGCACAGAGATAGATCATAGATTATAGTCTGGGATAACACATATACCTACTATTTTTTATCCCGGAATATGAAGGAGTCCCCGCGGGAATTGCGAGCCAGCAGAAGCTGCGAGGAGGTATTTTGTAGAAGTGTGTTTTGAGTTAGTTACTCTCTCAAACTCCTAAGCGAGTTCGAGTTAAACGTTTTCAACTGTCGTTGCTTAGACAAATAGGCCTCTGTTCCTCTTCTATAAGAAAAATATGCGCGCGAATTCTATTCTTGCGCATATTTTTCACCTACTAGTGTTCACCTACTCCGCACTGCGAATGCGGTGAGCGACATTTACTACTTTGTACAGCACAAAGTATAGATACGCATTAATATAATTCTTACCGCACCGCATGAAATTATATCAAACCAGCTTTTTTATCTTCGCGCGAATTTTATTCGCAAGTGAGAAGTGCGTACACCTCCATATGAAGATCGCGCGATTGATTTTCGCAGTGCGAACGTAGCCATGTTCATTAGCAAATTCAAAAAGTCTGTAGATTTAAACTTACCAAAGGGTGAATAAAATCAAAGATCGTATTATAAAATTAATCCATATATTTTAACTGAAAACGTAGAGATACGATACAAATCATTCTAGAGAAGCTTAGCCGAGCTATATGTATTACAATCGAGTACAACCAAGGTTGAAAGGTCCTCGAGTACAACACACTAAACTTACAACGTAACTAAATATATTATGTCGAGTGACGGTGGCGTACATTAAGGTGGGCGTACACGATCCACACAAGAATGTGAGAGATAAGGTAAAGTTAAAATAAAAATAACTATTTTCGTTAAAAAAGTATTTTTAATATTATTCCATTAGGTGTAAACGATTAGGGCAAACCACAATTTGTCTAAAAACATTCAAACATATACCTTATCTATAATTCCTTATAACATTTAAGACCTAATCACGCGTATATAAAATACTGAGTATTTTACCATATTACACAATTATTATTATTTCCATTAGCATTCTTCAATAAATATACAGTTAAATACATTATAAAGAGACTAGGAAACACTATAGACATAACGAATAACGCTGTACAAACGAGTAACTATTATTTTTTTATTAATAAAGCGCGAACAATGTACGCCGACCCAAAGTGCCGCGACGCTTGGCGCCTAACATCACCCGCTTCGGCGGTCCAGTTGTATGAATTGCACACAATACAGGCGAACTAAACTTAAACCAGCTGATTCTTAACATTATTAACGTACATTACGACTGAAGCGGAGGCGAGCGGAGCGTAGATATGCGTGCTTCAACCAATCAGATAAAAATCTCTTTATAATTTGATTGATCTATTCCTGCGCCCCGCTCGCTACCGTTTTAGTGGAAACGAACCTTTACCTTCAGGATGCTTTTCCTCTAGAGATTTGCTACGTTTTTTTTGTAATGTGTTCCTCCCTTTTTCCTCCGACATGGCGATCGGAGACTGTTCTAGGTAGGTACTCTGAATGGCTTAGATGTGATGTGTGTGTCAAACTCGCCAATTGGACCGCTTCATTTTCATAGCTAAGATCGCTAGATGTTAGATCAAGTGCTCCTATTGGTGGGTTTGAAACACATCCAAAGCTCAGCAATATAGCACATCTCCGGTGGAAAGGCAGCCTTATGTCCGGCAAGCCATGCAACAATTGGAATCAAGCCAAAAAGGCTATTTTCCCAAAATTGGTCCGCGAATCACCGGACACCTATACTTAATAACACTCTAACTTAATAACTTATCACTGGACACTCATGTATGCACAAGTAAGTATATTTGTCATACTACGCTAAAAACATGATTTATTTATACATACTTGACAAACAGCCTGGAAATAATAGGAGCTAGAAAGGAAACCGTAAAACATTGGCATTTCAAGTATACATTTTTATTATGAATATAGTTCTCTCATACTAATTAGTAGTATGGTTGGTAAATAATATAATTCCATTTATGAGTGACCAGTGGTTCTTTCACGAAACTTTAAGAAGATGGTAATCATTGCGATTGGCTGGCTTTTGAACCGGAATTTTAACACATTGATGTATGACGAATGACGACCGTCCAACGGGAGTTCATATTGAATATATAGCTTCGGTAATGACCGCAGTACATCACTAACCTATATACAGTTAATATGTTTGCACCTATATTCAAAGGCAATAAAAACATCAACCAATACAATAATTGCCTTCTTTACATAAAGTTTCGTTAGTACTACAGAATCGCAGAGGCGCATATTTCCACATTGTTATAGAAACAGCGCAGCGCGATCTCAACATTCGTAGTCTTAGGCACCGCTTTCAAGAGAAAGTACGAGCAAGACCGTGTTTAAAGCTACGAGTAATATAGTACGCGTCTGAAAGGTTATAAACTGAGTGGTTACGCGTATTTTCGCGTTGCGCGGGCAATGCGCTTTATCCTTAGATGTTAAAGCCAGAGTTTATCCCATGCTGATGTCATCCGCGCGTATGAACTGACTCGTTGTCCTACGTGAGCGACAGAAGCGACGCGACATAGAAAATGGCAGACGTATCTACGCGACAACGTAAGCCACGTGAAGGGTCAGCTACTGTTTGATACTGTCGCATCGCGTTGCCGCGTTTGTCGCTCATCTGTTGTCCTAGGTGCGACGGAAGCGACGCCATAGAAAATGACAGACGTATCTACGCGATAACGTAGACGTTACGTCATTTTCTATGGCGTCATATCGCATCGCGTCGCTTCTGTCACACGCCTAGGACAACGGGTGACGCACAAACTTTATCAGTATAGTAGTGAGGTAGAACATGGCAGACATTAGTATAGGAAAATTTCAGGTCTAAAGGTATAGGGGTTTCTTGATGCGTACAAACAACGCATAGTTACCGCGTACGTTTAATTTAACGTCAGTATGGCGTCACATAGTGCGTTTACACTATATAACGCACCGAAACCTTTTGCGTTTGTATGCAGTGTGCGTTGCGTTCATACGCACCAAGGAACCTCTACCTAAATATGGAGTTACGTTACAGTTTAAACTTTCATCGCGCGTACAAAAGTAAAATTAAAAATAAAACAATATAATTAAATTATTGAAAAAGTATTTAGTTTTGGGATAGAGTTGAAGCTTATATAATATTATACCTAAATACTTTTATATTCAAATTTTACATCGAAAGGAACCCCAATAATTTTTTGGCTTCGCAAAATGTGTTATTTAAATTGTCAAATGGAATAAAGTTTTATTGGATTACTTTACCCATATAAATAGTTTGGTTGTACTATATTTTATATTTATAAATAAGTACAATAACATAATATAAATATAATCTAAATATATAAAAGCGAAATATATTTATTTATAACTCAAGGTTTGAGCTAATTCAGTTGTAAACTAAATTGAGAAGTCAAAAGTAGTGCTTTCCTTTGTTAAAAAGATGAAAATCTTTGACCACTTAGGTTCGGTTCGTTTCGAGATTTGTGTACAACCAAAATGTAATATTAGCTGTTGTAAAAGTCTTCTCAATTAGTGTACAATTGAATAACAACACCAATTCAATAATTACATATTTTATGTAGGAAGACGTTCCCGTGTGTACAAACAATTATTGGGTATTTGACTACTATTGAAATAAATTATTTTTTTGTGATTATTAAATAGAGGATCTCCCAAAAGTCGTAATATCCATATCCCCTGTTAGTTTTATGTTGAATAACCATTTTAAACTATCGATTAAAGTAAAAAAAATGCGTCGAACTTTGATGACGTCACAACATAAATTTCATACAAAATCCATACTAAGCACGCGTTTTGACGTTTGAAAAAAGATGCTGATTTGACTAGTTGTCAAATACCCAATTGATTACACATAATAACAGTTTTGGCTCCATACCGAATACCGATACAAGTCGTGAGTAGGATTCCCGGTAATATTAAAGCTTCTGTCAAATTGAAGAGAATCCCGCAATCCTGCGAGAAGAGAAATGCGGGATTTGATCCGAAATGTGTCCAGAATGTAGCGCACGCGAAGCTTAAAGAGACAGAGTAAAATCTAAATAAATTCTCTGTGTTGATTTGCTGGGTTTCATTCTACTCCCAATCAGCAACGTCACAATCCGGAAGCAAAATTAATAAATAAGGACCCCGGACGGGTTCGAAACTAGTCGGGCATGATCCGAAAAAAACTGGTTACATAATGTTTATAAACCTTAGGATGACTTGACTAGCCCCCGAGGGCTGAGACCATTGCGTGAGTCCACGTCCGGGTGACTATGATGATGCTGTGTGAAGGTGGGATTGCGTCAGCCGTCAACAAACTTGTATGGACGTGTTTAAATTAGCACTTATGTATTCGCGGCCATGCGGCGTAGGATTCGCATCGATTTGACCCAAGCTTTATGCTTTATTCTTTTTTATTCCTGCTTATTTAAGGTTGATCAGGATGCAAAGTTTTTAACATTTCTACTGTCATACATTTATTGTAGCTGTTTGTCGATTTCTTGCCGACGGGGCAGACCGAGTCAGACTGGAGAACAATGATAAAGAAAATATAAGACATAAAAAATAGACGGAGAATTTCAGGCTTAAAAAGTTAAAAACATGTTTAATAAGTATACCTACTTACTATCAACGACTTATTACAAATAGACGCGGCATACGCGAACATCATTGCACTAAAAAACGGCGTAAATATTACGTATGCGGGGAAAGGGAAAGAACATAAAGGTTAACATACGCTATACCTGTTGTTAGAAAGAGATGAATATAGAGTCTGAGTTACACTGTTGTTAACTGCAATGTACGCAAGTGAGGGCAAGTGCCTTCTTAAATTCTTGCCAAAATAAAGCGCGGGGAACGTATCTAATGTTTTAAATATCATAGCTTACTATAGGAAGAATTGTATCAATAAATCCAAACAAAACCGGCTTTGGTAATATTTTCCGTGAAATTCTTTTTAAAGTGCATTAATTAAAATCTGGTTTTACAAATTAATTGACAACAGCTGCTTCTTCCCTAAATGGGATTTCCTACTCGGCAATAAATGCGTAGTATAATGATAAACACTAACCAAATAATAATAATTTAACCATACAGCTGTAATATTATAGTTTTTAATTGTGGTGGGTATTTTATAATAGGCAAGTAAATTGTCATTTACGGAAAATACTAATGTGTATACACATATGACATCTACATACTTAGACAGACTGGACTTTAGACAGATATATTATGTAGTTAACTACGAAATTCTTTCGATTGGGTTTCTGGAAAAATACAATAATTAATATAAGATATTATAACAACAATATTTTTTGTTTAAATAAGCTTTTACAACTGCTTTTGAATCGAATGAACGAGAAGTTTAATTCGCTATAATCCGCCACAGTAGACAAATCTATGTGGTACAGTGTCTACTTTATTATTTACTGTGTATTTATCTACTGTGGCGGATTATAGCGAATTAAACTTCTCGTTCATTCATTATCATGGACTTCCGCAAAGTAACACCTGCTTCGATTCAATGCTTTTGAATCGTCAAGTGAATCTACCAAATATATTAATTCTCCATCTATTACTGGTCTTAAATTCTCTGTCTTTTTTTTTTGGGCACATTCCAGACTAGAGGAAATCAATGCATCTACTGATCTTCATTGATTAGATTTTTGGTCTAATATTCTCAATACAGGTCTGATATTCTCCATATAAGATCGGTCTACTGTTAAGGCGCCATCGAACTATTGCATACATTTAGTTCTCTTTATGCCGAAACAACCTAGTCTCATAAGGTACAGTCGAGTACATTGTCGCAATACATTGTGTGAATCCCTGTGTAGTAAATAGTACCGCGTTGATACAGCTCCTATGGTTTAGCAGAGAAGAGGTTGACGTCTCAGGCCACGTTGATCGGGTTGATACTCTGTCTTATTTTGTCGAACAGGGATTCGTTATCGCTGTCACTGTCATACTGGAAAGAGAGAAGAAACGGTTAGATCCAACGACGTAGGTATTATACAAATAGACGCGGCATACGCGAACATCATTGCACTAAAAAACGGCGTAAATATTACGTACGCGGAGAAAGGGAAAGAACATAAAGGTCAACATACGCTATACCTGTTATTAGAAAGAGATGAATATAGATTCTGAGTTACACTGTTGTTAATACTGCAATGGTCGCAAGTGACGGCAAGTGCCTTCTTATATTCTTACCTAACGTAACGTACCTAATGTTTTAAATATCATAGGTTAGATTACTTTGATCTTTCTGAATATAACACAGTTAAGTTATGTATTTGAATCCAATATAACGAAGCCTCAAATTTAACATCTTTATCACGATGGCTTTGTGAAAATAGACCTCCACTTTAGATATAGGCTTTTTGTAGCTAGAATATGGAATGCCCTTCCGGCTGCCCTTTCCCCCGCCTCTTTTAATATAGGTACCTTCAAATCAAGAGTGAATAGTCATTTTCTAGGCTAGCGCGCTCCATCTTAGGCGCATCACACTTGCAAGCATGTCTGATTGGAGCCAAGCACTAGCCTATTATATATTTTTTTTATAGGTAACTTTGATACGCCGCGGTCTTGGCCTATTATATATATTTTTAATAAAACTTTGATACGCCGCGGTCATCACAACTCGTTCTATCCACATATTGTTTTGACCCGACCACCGATTTAGAAAGAATGTTCTACTGAGAAGAACCGGTAAGAGCAGTTGCTATTTTCTAAAAGCTCAACTTCCTCGCACCTCTCCGGTGGAAAAGCACCCTTTCCAGCCCGAATACAGAGATACAGCGCCAGATATACAGAGGCGGCGAGATGCGGACGCCATTTTCATGCATCCAAGGCCACACCGCCGCTACGCCCTCTCGTATATATATATCCCGTGCCGAAGGAAGATGGAAGTTTTTTTTTATCAACTACAAGTTAGCCCTTGACTGCAATCTCACTTGACGGTAAGTGACAATGCAGTCTAAGATGGTAGCGGGTTAACCTGTTAGGGGTAAGGCAGTTATATTAAACCTATACCCCTAATCGGTTTCTACGCACCATCGTACCTACCGGAACGCTAAATCGCTTGGCGGCACGTCTTTTCCGGTAACTAGCTACAGCCAAAGCTACACCAGAAGAAGTAAAGAACAAGGAAGGTGTATGGTATACGCACCTCGTCCTCGCTGTCGCTGTCGCTGTCGGCGGGCGCGCGCGCGAACAGCGGCGCGGCGGCGGTGCGGCGCGCGAGGCGGCGCGGCGTGCGGCCGGCGTAGTCGCGCGCGTCCGCCGCCGCGCCGCCGCAGCGCTCCAGCAGGAACTGCGCCAGCCGCGCGTCGCCGCGCCGCGCCGCCACGTGCAGCGCCGTCCAGCCCGCCAGGCCCTCCTGTGGAGGAGCGATCAACGCACACGTTAATACCACGCTCTTTTTTCTATTTCCATTACGAGTAAGAACTTGACTGCAATCTGTAACCCGTTTCCTAGATGAGCGACAGAAGCGACGCGACGCCATAGAAAACAGACGTGTATCTACCAAACGTCGTCTTTTCCAAATTTTTGCTAATATCTCGAAACATGTTTTATTCCCGCGGGAACTCAGTAATTTTCTGGGGTAAAAAGTAGCCTATGTCACTCTCCAGGTTCTAAACTATACCCATGCCCAAAATCACGTCGATCTGTTTCTCCGTTGCGGCGTGATTGAAGGACAAACCAACAAACAAACACACTTTCGCATTTATAATATTAGTATAGATTTACTTCGATCAAAAAAACAAAATTATTAGGTTTACTTTAGGATAAAAAATCTGGAACAGTTAATATTTAAAACACCTTTGGCTCACTTGGTCTCATTAACCGTTTTTGCGCTAGGTTGAAAACCGAAACCTTAGTTACAGTTGTTTTATCCATCAATATGAGAACTTTACAAGTTCAGTGTTAGGTAAAAAACAAATCACAGAAGGAAAACAAGGGGTTTTTCTGTGTGTGGCCTCCGCTAAGCCCGTGGGTAATACCAGCCTATATTAACCTACCTAATACCTACGATGCGAGGTCGCTATTTCATGATACCAAGGATGCGCCGAGGCAAACAAAAATACCCGGCGCGATAATGTTATCACTATCAGCTGATAACGGATGGGTTTCCCGCAATATACAACCGTGAGTCGAGAGTCGAGTACAGTGGCCCCGATATAACATCCCTAATAATCTAACAACCCTCTAATGAATTATTCCGTATTCATCCCATGATGTCTCATCAAATTAGGTATAAATACTCTGCCCAAACGTCCCATCGTGCTAGGGGACTTATTGGTTACGAAGCGATGGTCAATTTGAAGCTGCAAAGCTTGGAACAACGGAGCAAAATTGCCTGTCTGTCGGTATTCTACAGGATACATTTCGGACATGCTCAAGATGCTATTCCATCTGGTTCTCCCTCACCTCTTTTTCATCGAACCGCAAGGCATCGACAAGGTCTGCACCCTTACGCATTTCTCGGACTCGTACGAAGCGATTTGCTTCTTCGTTCCTGATTCGAACCGCTAGGATATGGAATGCCCTTCAGCTTCTGTTTTGCCCTCCTCTTTTAAAGCAAGCATGCGCACTCCACCTTAGGCTGCGTCACCACTTGCAAGCAAGTCTGATTGCAGCCAAGCGCTAGTCTATATATTAAAAAAAACTGATATTCCTATCTCAGACGACTAAGTACATTATTTTAATTTATTGCGTGAATCATGTAACTCTTCAACGTAGGTACACCACTTCAATGCCCATCTCAATCCTCAATCCTATTCTAAGACGGTTTAACAAATAAATAAATAAAAATTTACCTACTCAAACATCTGCATAATTATGCGGAAAAGATGCGAATTAATTATTGTCTTATGCAAGTGATTAGTGAGCTAATGAACGTAAGATTGAGCAAACAAAAAACCCGAGGCACATTGTACCTATATTATGTCAGGCATTTATTGTCTACTTCCCTAACCCTCACTAAGTAATACCTATTTCTTACTAAATAGGTAAGCATAACTATTAAATAAATAGGTACCTATAAACTTGCAACAAACTATACAACAACCAACACATTGTATGTACAACCCTTTAGGCTGTGGCAATAGTGTGATTTCAACTTTAGTTTTTATCCTAGCAAGTTTAATCATTACCTACTACTAAAGATCCTATCAACTTGATAGGATCTATTAGCTAGATCTAGGCTAGATTTTATTAGTAATTACATAATGTCAATAGATATTGTTCGTATTGCAATATTGGAACCCCGGTGGGGCACAGCAAATCATTGATGTAGAAGAGAGACGGCTGCCTTATTTATCTTCAAAAACTCATTTATTTTGTAATGGGCTTTATCTATTAGAAATGTTTAGAGTGAGTTAACAAACGCTATATATTACTTCCCAAAGCTTTTATATGGTCAGGAATTATTTTGTTAATTTTTACACACATTTCATTCTTTCAGCATAGCAGTGCCACTTACCCTAGCGTTAATATCGGCTCCGTAGAATACCAGCAACTGCAGTAGCTCCACTCGCCCCGCCGTCGCTGCCAAATGAACACATGATTGACCTGAAACCAATAAGAAAAAGTGTTCATAAAAAACTAAGAATGATATTCTTTTCAAACTGTAAGATTCATCGGAGCGTTCCAAAATCCAAGAAGGAGTTCTGCAGCAAACTAAAATCAGTGCTGGGTATTGGAGTCATTCAATGAAATGTTTTATTTCATGTAGGACAACTTGTGTCACTTATGATATTACTAGCTGATGCCCGCGACTTCAGCCGCGTAAATTGAGGTTTTTTGTTCCCGCGGGAACTCTTTAATTTTCCGGGATAAAAGTAGCCTCTGTGTTATTCCAGACTATAATCTATCTCTGTGCCAAATTTCATCCAGATCCGTTCAGCCCTTGGGGCGTGATTGAGTAACAAACATCCATCCATCCATCCAAACTTACGCAATTATAATATTAGTATGGAGTATAGATATCAGGAGTCAGGACTGAGTTTGCGACCTATGGTGCTGTTTTAGTACCTACTTTGTTTTTTTTTAAAAGTACAAAGTACTATGGTGCTGTGTTAGTACTTTGTTTTTTTAAAAATATATTGACTTGACTGTACTAGTCAAGTCAATATATTGCAGTGCAGTCCACTCTCAGCAGACTGGTAGCTAGACGGAAAAACTACACCCAGCAATGCGCCACGCTAGCGTGACCAGAATAACGAACAATCATAACAAACTCAAATACCTAGCGATTGAGATCTTGCAAATTGAAAAAAAATATATATAATAATAAATTATATAATAATAAATAATAAAATAACAATATAATATAATAATAATAATAAAAAGCTACGCATAGTGCTGTAATAGTATTTATAGTGAAAGTTGCATGAAATCTGTAATCAAGTTACGTAGGTAGGTAGTAGGTACATTAAACACACGTACTTTTAAATAGTCTATTAATTATTGTATGTAATAGTATAAGACTGCAGATGCAAACAAGGGAATAGATACGGTCTATGGTAAAATTAGTTTAATAACCACAAGAAAGAAGATAAGGCCTAGCTAGAACATAACTATAATGAACACAAAAATGAGTATGGAAAGCGCCAAAAGCAAATTTTTCGGGTCAAATAAAGGCCGATGTGCCCCAGATGGGTGGTCCTATAAATGATTGCGTAAATCCATGCGTGATAAATCTACGCCGCGCCGACCGCACGGCTCCGGGCTTGAGGAAAATCAAGCCATTCATCAAGCTCTAGCGAAAAAAAATACAGTGAACAAATCAGGTTTTAACGACACACCTACTTCGATCTTTCGATGTAAATTATACGTAAAACTTAAAAGAATATGGATGATATAATTATAGACTATCAAAGAGGCCAAAAATTTTTTAGGAAGCTTGTAAAAATTTAAGTTTTTTTTCAACTCTCTTCGTTTACTCCATGAATGATACCTACGTGACCACATTGCAAGTTTAAAGGCTATTTAATTTTGTCTATAAGAATATTTATTTGCGTCTATTTAGCGATTCAGAGGGGCAACGCCGGTACAGGTTTTTGACGACCTCCGTGGCGCAGTGCGTAGCGCTGTTGTCGATCCCGGGTTCGATCCCCGGCAGGGTCATTTTGGGAATTTATAATTTCTGAATTTTCCCTGGTCTGGCCTGGTGGGAGGCTTCGGCCGTGGCTAGTTACCACCCTACCGGCATAGACGTGCCGCCAATCGATTTAGCGTTCCGGTACGATGCCGTGTAGAAACCGAATAGGGGTATGTATGGGTTTCTGACAGGCCCCTAACAGGTTAGCCCGCTACCATCTTACAGACTGCATCATCAATTACCATCAGATGAGATCACAGTCAAGGGCTAACTTGTAGTGAATAAAATAAAAAAAAAACATCTTACGTAATATTTATGCCTCACTGCGGTGGAATCTATGAGCCAATAATCTTTTTAAGAATTCAGGTTTATTATTTTATACTCAAGTTTTAATTTCAATGTTTTTAACAACACTTGTTGCTAAGTTTTCAACGGTTAAACACTTACATAATAATTAAGTAAGTTCCTAAAAAAATAACAAAGAATAATGAAATACCAAAGCTGATTTTTAGGGTTCCGTAGCCAAATTTGGCAAAAACGGAACCCTTATAGATTCGTCATGTCTGTCTGTCTGTCTGTCTGTCTGTCTGTCCGTCCGTATGTCACAGCCACTTTTCTCCGAAACTATAAGAACTATACTGTTGAAACTTGGTAAGTAGATGTATTCTGTGAACCGCATTAAGATTTTCACACAAAACTAGAAAAAAAACTATAAATTTTGGGGGTCCCCATACTTAGAACTGAAACTCAAAAATTTTTTTTTCATCAAACCCATACGGTGGGGTATCTATGGATAGGTCTTCAAAAATGATATTGAGGTTTCTAATATCATTTTTTTCTAAACTGAATAGTTTGCGCGAGAGACACTTCCAAAGTGGTAAAATGTTGGCCCCCCCCCCCGTAACTTCTAAAATAAGAGAATAATAAAACTAAAAAAAATATATGATGTACATTACCATGCAAACTTCCACCGAAAATTGGTTTGAACGAGATCTAGTAAGTAGTTTTTTTTTTAATAATTTAAAACTTACTATAGGTTTGTACGGAACCCTCGGTGCGCGAGTCCGACTCGCACTTGGCCGGTTTTTATCATCATAGTCTTAAATGATTACAATCTATAAAGCCTATCGTTGCTAAATGCTAATGATACAAAAGAACCCACACGACACGGAAGTAACTGTACACACTATACAAAAAAATACGGAAGAGATGTGCGTTTGAGTGCTATCGACAAAAAAACAAGATTTCGTATCGACCGGGCCTGTAAATTAATATCAACAGATCTTTGCCGTTAAGGAAGAACTTGAATCAATCAAATTAATATTGAACATTGATTGGGAATTAACTACAAGGAAACCTATGAAAAGGCATATTAATAAAAACCGGCCAAGTGCGAGTCGGACTCGCGCACCGAGGGTTCTGTACAAACCTGTAGTAAGTTTTACGATATATGACGTATTAAAAATAAAAATTACGTTTGTTGTATGGGAGCCCCCCTTTAATATTTACTTTATTGATATTTAATTATTTATTTTGAAAGGTAATATACAAGTATTTATTCTGTGAAAATTTGAACCGTCTACCTGTTACCGTTTTTAATATTGAGCAAAAAAATACGAAAAAAACACGGTTATTGTATGGGGACCCCCCTTAATACATATATTTTTTTAATTTTTAGTATTTGTTGTTACAGCGGCAACGGAAATACATCATTTGTGAAAATTTCAGCTTTCTAGCTATCACGGTTTATGAGATACAGCCTGGAGACAGACAGACAGCGGAGTCTTAGTAATAGGGTTCCGTTTTTACCCTTTGGGTACGGAACCCTAAAAATCAGCTGTGAACGGAGAAAATGCTCATTCAACCCAGTCTGAGACAGTAACTCAATACTTTACGTTCTTTGAGTTTTATAAGGACTTATTATTAAAATCACCAGAGTTTAGTTTTTGATTAGATATTTATTAAATAACTAGATGATGCCCGCGACTTCGTCCGCGTGGATAAGGTTTTTCCCGCGGGAACTGCGTAATTTTCCGGGATAAAAAGTAGCCTATGTCCTTCCTTTATACATCCTCTATACCAAATTTCATCAAATCGGTTGAAAGGATGGGCCGTCAAAGCGTAGCAGACGGACAGACTGCACGCTATTGCATTTATAATATTAAGTATGGAAAATAAAGTAACTCGTTATCTAATGGACGTCGATTTGAATGTAATAGCCGTCACATAATCTGCACACGACTTGAGACGCCCGACTAATATTATAAATGCGAAAGTGTGTCTGTCTGCCTGTCTGCTACGCTTTCACGGCCCATCTGTTCAACCGATTTTGATGAAATTTGGTATAGAGATAGTTTGTATCCCGGGGAAGGACATAAGCTACTTTTTATCCCGGAAAATTAAACAGTTCCCGCGGGAATCAAACCTTAATCCACGCTGACGAAGTCGCGGGCGTCATCTAGTCCAGTATAAAATCTAGTTGACGGCACTACGGCAGACATTCCCGTCATAGCGCGTTGCTATTCCGAACCGATTGTAATCGTTGGAAGTACTCCAACACTATTTTGGACGTGGCTAAAATAAACAGCACGGGCGTTGTTTTTAGGGTTCCGTAGCCAAATTTGGCAAAAACGGAACCCTTATAGATTCGTCATGTCTGTCTGTCTATCTGTCTGTCTGTCTGTCTGTCTGTGTGTCCGTCCGTATGTCACAGCCACTTTTTTCCGAAACTATAAGAACTATACTGTTGAAACTTGGTAAGTAGATGTATTCTGTGAACCGCATTAAGATTTTCACACAAAACTAGAAAAAAAAACAATATATTTTGGGGGTCCCCATACTTAGAACTGAAACTCAAAAAATTTTTTTTTCATCAAACCCATACGTGTGGGGTATCTATGGATAGGTCTTCAAAAATGGTATTGAGGTTTCTAATATAATTTTTTTATAAACTGAATAGTTTGCGCGAGAGACACTTCCAAAGTGGTAAAATGTGTGTCCCCCCCCCCTGTAACTTCTAAAATAAGAGAATGATAAAACTAAAAAAAATATATGATGTACATTACCATGCAAACTTCCACCGAAAATTGGTTTGAACGAGATCTAGTAAGTAGTTTTTTTTTAATAATTTAAAACTTACTACAGGTTTGTACGGAACCCTCGGTGCGCGAGTCCGACTCGCACTTGGCCGGTTTTTTCAAGTTTAGCCATTGGCGCACACCGCGTCGTTCAGAGTTCAGGCGTTCTAGCCTATTTCAGTTCGTCCGTAAATCTATAAATATTTATAGATGGCACATTTAAATTCCGGTGACGGTTATTTTGCACCGGAAAAATACAACGTTTGTCATGACAGCAAACATTTTTGCGTCGGGAATAATCTATGATGCATGTTTTAAAAACATACAGGCTTTTCCCTAGCTTCGACTCGAGTGGAAACCCTGAAATATGTCATTGCGGTAGCTACTATCTGTACAAATAGACACTGAAGAATTTGTTTATTCAGAAACTTACCAATAAAAACATACATTGATCGTGACGTCATAGTTCATAGAACCAACGTAATGTTCGATGAAGCAACTTTAATCACAATCAGGCTAGAATAATTAATGGTTTCCTCATTATCATCAATTGTTTGCTTGCAATAACCTGAGGTTCACATGATAAGCTATAATATCACCATGTGCTGCAATCGTTGAACTAAATTTAAATTTTTTATCACTCCTCATGACATTATGTCGTGGGTAGAGTTTGAGTTTAATCTATCAACGCATGGCTATAAAAATGTACATAAAGGATTGATCGTAACATTGTAGACATCAGGTACAATGTATGATAACGAAGGCACACACTAAGTTGTTTACGAAGACAAACATTTACACTGCGTCTAACACAGCGAGTCTAATTGATACAAGCCCGATAAAACGTTTAGAAGGTTCTTTCAATTCAACTCAAACCACTTTATTTGCTCAAATGTTAAAACGTGAAGGCATTTTGTTTATTATGTCAGGTTACACAATTTATAACTTCCGACCGGTTTATTTAAATTTTATCGAATTATGTTGCCAAAATTTTGAATTCTGCGTCTGCAGAGCTGGCCGTAGTAAATTCAAATGTTCATTTGCATCCATTACGGCCACTTTAAAACTTATTTTTTTTAAATGTATAGGTATCAGTATCAGACATCAGTTCCAGTCATCAAGTCAATATTTGGAAACGGGAAGATAAACTAAATTCTATTGAGAATATGACCTCAACTCGTTTGATGCAACTTTTAGGCCATGTGAATGAGAACGTACAGTTTATAGTGTAGAAAACTTTGACTCGCCTTCGAATTTTATTGTTAAGCATAAATTGGATGTAACACGAAAGATTCTTAGGAACGAGTAGGTACATTAAGTAGGCATGCGGCTCGTCCTTAACGATCACGTAAACGATACAGATAGAGTTGAAACGGACGTCATCATCGCTCGAGCGAGTTTGATCCAGTAAACTCCATTCGGCGTGGAAATCGATAGGCAGCTATTACATGCTAGAACGATCTAATCTGTTGGAATAAATCGAGCTAAAGACCAAACGACGCGCCAAGAAATATTTTCGAGATATATAATGCGTGATAAAATAAACCTGTTCAATATTATTCCCAAATATGTATTGGAAAGCAATAATGATAACACTTTTTGGTTTTACTAGTGATAACTGCAGATTTAAGTCCAAACTCAACACTCAATTTATTTATAACATGTAGGACATACAGCTTATGTTACGACTTTACCACCGGTTCGGAAACATGATCCTACTGAGCCAAGCAAAGAAACTCGGCAGTTGCTTTTTTTAAAAAGCAAGAGATTACAAGAAGTAGGTTAGGTATATAAACTTAATCATGTTTGGATAATTGCATTTCTATGGTAAGAGTCACACAGGCAATCGTCATCGTGAGATCTGATGATGATCTTCGGAGATGAGGAAGGTTTTTTTATTACTTGGAATAATTGTACGTGTCCATTACATCGTAACAGGACATGGTCCGTTATGGCTTTTGTACTTTATATCATGAGATTGCGTGGATATTTTTCAGGTTTATTTTATTAGTCATTGTAGGCAATTAGGTATTTCTTGGTTCGCACGCACTTGAGTAGTGTTAGTAACTATATGATACCTAATAAAGCGCATAGTAGGTAATAATTACGCTAGACACAACATATTAATCATCTATAAGTAGCAATCTTTCGCCTTCAACTACGAGTAGGTGACCTCACATCTACACGATCAAATACCTAATCGCGAAAACTTTCATCATTTTAATAAATCCGGCCTTTCTTTTGCAGTTGTTAAAATTAGCCTCGTTTTCAATTTCACAAAATTTTCACTAGGGGCGCTGGCTGTGTATCTATAAACGTTTAAATTGAATTTCGTTTATAAAACGAAACCAACTATAAATACTAGGGCGATCATGGTATTGCTCAGTAAAACAAAATATCTATATTTAAAGTCTCCTGTGCGATTTTAGTTTTACGCTAAAATACGCAGCGATCTTTAAATATACTTGTACTACTTATTATGTATTCTGTGAATATACTACGGTTGGAGCGACGCGACGACGACGTGCGCCCGCGCAGCTTCGGCGAGCGCGAGGCGGGCGGAGGGCGCGGGCGGAGACGGTGGGGTTTTCCCAACAATGTGACCACCGCTTCACCGCCGAGTCGCCCTCGCCTTATATGGGCAAACGATATTTAATTGTATACATATTTTTCACCGTTTCCGTATTGTCAGCGATAATGATTTCCAGTTTTATATACCTAAAATCTTTAGTTATTTACCATTAGTATGGACTATGGATAAAGAATAAACCAAGGTCTATCACATAAGTAAAATAATCTACTAATCAGTGGTAGATTCATTCGACGATTCGAAAGCTCTTGTAAAAGTTTATTTGAATAAAAACCATTTGAATTTTGATTTTTTTTTTGAAAATAAAAAATAGAACGGACTGGTACAAAATGTTATTGTGAAAAGTGTAAACATACTCGTAACATAAAATATACTCTATGCCTTTCATTTTTCTTTTAATGTATCCCACGGCCACCTGCGTTACTTGATAGACATTAGAGACTCTACCAACTACTTGCAAAACATTGAATAAATACGAGAATATAGAGTGTAATTCCTTAACTTATATTTATAAATTAAGTCTATTAAATTATTTTGCTTAATTATAGCACAGTCACTGGTACAAAGAAATTTATTTAAATAACACAAAACACCAGGTCGTTGGAAAACCCGTTGCAGTAAAAGGTAATTGTTACTGATTATTCTTATCACTAACCATATAGTTACCTACTTAGTGGAAGGTGTACCCTCAGCAATTGTAAATAGGTTAAAACGATGAAATCGTTATGATTAGAGATAATATTATATTTTTACATTAAATAGCAATGTTATGATTAATTAGTAAGTAAATATATATAATATCTATCAGTTTTTTTACAACTAAAAAATACCGGTCAGGTAAAATTACATCAACTCTTTTGGAATATCAGGTTTTACCATCATAAAGCCGGATTCACGTTGGATTTCCACAAAATCGGTGTGATCATCATAATCATACGAAACTGGTGTTTTTGACCACGTAACTAATTAAAGCTGCATGTAACAAATGCAAGTACAAATGATCCGGATCAGGTCAGGATGATAGGTGAATCATAGGTCAAGAAACTTGGTATTTTACATATAATATTAAGTTCAGCATCACATTGAGTTCTAAAAAATAATAATCTGTAAAGTTCTATAGAAAGACCTAAATATTATAATTTTATTACAGTGCTTCACACACGAGGAAAGTTTCTAAACTTAATTAATTCGCTCAGGACGCGATTCCCAGAGAGACGCAGGTTCAAATCCTGCCGGTTCCGAAAATTTTTGATATGTATTTAAGTTTAGAAGACCCAAATAATTGAAATAAATTCACACCATTATAAACATCTGAAGCTGACGATACCCAAAAAAAGAAATCATAATGTAGAGATAGGTCTGTATGAAATAGAAAGTAACAGATGCTTGAAACTAAAAAGATTGGCAATATTGAGGTAAGTTAAGATAACTAAGCTCTATTATCGACCCACCATCTAACAGTGAATGTTTGGGATTTCCGTGAACGCTTTACAGTTTACACCTCCGAGGTACCTACTTTCACGCGGGGATAACCCAACAATCCGTTGAGGCTGCCATTGTCCTAATGATTTGCAAAATTGCCCGCGCCGGTTCGGCGATTTCTGCGGTTTTCCTCACAGCGGTTGAGACTTCAGTATTCCTTCACGATTTCCCATGACCTTTCCGAGTATTGACAACTTTATCATTATATAAACAAGCTGTACCTAACCAGAATTTATGAAATTTGACTACCAATATACCCATTTTATTGAAGCTAAAATAATGCCCGGGCATGCCCTACGGAATGCGTAAAGCAATGATTTCCAAGGAAACTACAGCTCGAATCCAGACAACTTTAATTAAGTAATTAAATCTAAAACATAAATTCCGATGTGTTACATCTAATAAAATATGGTACGAGTATTTGTAAAGATGCTTAAAATAAGCGTGACGCAACTATTAAATGTCTTTACATAATCATAACTTTGAACTCTAAGGTCATTTTAGTGTTTTTTGTGTTAGAGTGGTGTTACTCGTAGGTACTAGCCGGTGTTACTGGGTATTGTCAGACGGAGTTGGTATTATAATATTATGTCAAAGATTCAAACATTTTTTATTATTTAAAATTATAGTAATTACTATTAGTAAGTATCTACTTAAATTGTCTATCTAACTACAACGCTGCGATAAGTATTCTTACTATATTCTTACGATACTATACCAATCTATCTTTTTATAACTTCGTGCATATTATCAAATGGGCAGATTTATCAATGGGCACATAGTATTTGAAGAGAGCCTAGATGCTGTGACGATGACATTTTTTCCGGAGGAAATTGTAGTTCGGAAAAGAAATACATATTAAGCTCTTATTTTTTTCTCCCTATGCAGGACTTACAACAGCTGTATCGCTTTGTCCGTTAAATATTATATTATAGTAATCGCCAGTCTACGCCGAAAGCCGGTTGATGTCAGAAGCTAAAGAGTCAATAGAGAAAAGATATCCATAATTCCCGAACTTTATACGTATTTGCAGCAGCAAAAATTGGAGCATCAACTAAACAATAGGTTGACAAATTATATTAAAGAACTTCAAAACCAAATAGATTACATGCCATCAACTACTACTTGCAGAACATTGGAATTTACGCTTCACTAGCTGATGCTTGTGGGACTCTCCAGGTCCTAAACTATATGCATGCAAAAAATCACATCGATACGTTGCTCTGTTACAGCGTGATTGAAGGAAAAACCAAGAAACAATTGGTTTTTCGCATTTATAATATTAGTATGATTATTCAACGTAGACGCAGTTGCATCAAAATCGAGACTCATCGTACCTATATAAGGTGTTTGGAAAATCCGCTGGCATTTTAACGTTCACGTAACCACCTTTCAATGAGCACTCTCACAGAGGCCGGGGCAACCCAGGCGGTTAACGAATAGCTACGGTGCTTTCACTGCAAGCCGGTTGGTTTCGTTACGCGACCGCCTCTACTTACTTACTACTTTCAGAACATTGGAATTTATGCTTCATCATTCAATGTAGACGCAGTTGCATCAAAATCGACACTCATCGTACCTATATAAGGTGTTCGGAAAATCCGCTGGCACTTTAACGTTCACGTAACCACCTTTCAATGGGCACTCTCACAGAGGCCGGGGCAACTCAGGCGGTTAACGAATAGGTAGGTACGGTGCTTTCACTGCAAGCCTGTTGGCTTAGTTACGCGACCGCCTGACTTGGGAATACCCATCGGGTCGTCGTGACCGCGGGGCAAACCTACCGCAATTATTATCTGTTCGGTATCTACATTTAGATGGGTAATTCCGAATTTTTGCCTTCACGTATCTCGTGACTTTTTAGTTGGGCCAAATCTCTTTTACGATGTATTTATAAAAGGTTATTAGCTGTTTGGCATATCAACATACTTGCAGCTAAAAGAACTGGGACCAAAAACTTGACATTTTGCATGTAAGTTTCCTTTATTGACGAAGGCATCTACTATGAAAGGATTTCCAGAAATTTAACCTATCTGAAGCTGGGATTTATAATAACATCACTAGATTTAGAATTATTGTTGTTGTTTTTCACTGGATTTATGATACTCATGCTTCTCAGAAGAAGAGTTTCAGTTTACCGGAAGAAATGCAGTTATCAATGCGACAGCTAACATTACTTGTGTCACTAAAACACTAGACACATTTATATGAAAAACAACCATTTGACCAATTAGAAATTTATTTTCACGCATCTTGGAAAAAAATAACCGAGATGATGCTTGAAACCAGTAAAGTCAAAAAACCAGTGAACAGTGGCTTTCTTGTGTAAGCAAAATATGAATCTAATACTTAAAATATAAACATTTATGGCAACTGGCAAGTAATAATGTTTATGGCAGACAAGGCCGCGATGGGTAAATCCAAATGCAAACAGGTACATATTAAAGAATGAATACGCAGCTGAAAGTGTCGGGCTGGAGTAGGTATATATTATTAAACATTGTATGAATTCCGGAAAAACCAGAACAAGCAAGTTTATTGCTTCGACCGACACTAATATGAATTTAATGAAATTTTCACATTTTGGAAAACCCAAATTTGCTTTTAAGTTTATTCAGGCTAGTATTATTGGAGATCTTTCTTTGTGTGCTGAAAACATCTCAGCCTTTTTAAATTATTTAAATATCTCTGATTGATACGAAAATTATTCAGATTTGCCTTTCAGAGACCAATCAGCCTGTGGACGGCCGCTGCTGGACAAACGCATTCCCTAATCAAAATGCTACCTCACTCAATTTTCAGCCACCCTCATCCAGTCACTTCCTAGTACTCTCTTATTAATGTTATTAGGTAAGTAGATTCTATAAAAAAACATGAGTATATTTTCGGGAAGTCGTTGATCCAAATTTTCCTCAAAACATTATAAATAACAATGCGTCGGTGTATTATAGTATGATTCAAGTAATATCAACTGAACTTCTTAGTAATTGTGACAAACGGGAGAGCCTCATTGTCGCATTTATGTGTTCGATTGAGCATTTTCCTGATGTTGTGGGAAGTTGATGCCATAGATGATAGAACGTAAGCAAGACCTTGAGGTGCTAAGCCGACGTCGTAAACGTCTGCGTTCGAAAACTGGTTTCTATTATTTAATCCAAGATCCTAGTGAAACTGATTTTTTTTCTCAATCAGATGACGTGTTTTCGCGTGCATGTCTTGATGCACATGCGACATGTTAAACGGACAATGGCATCCGGTGAAGGTGAACTGCATCTGTATCCGTAAACAACTTTTATGTCCGTTATTCTAATTTTCAATTATAAAAAACCCATTTTCCCATGGTGATACGGATGTTCATTCATATAAACAATAAAAAACAATTGATGCATCATATTTTATTGTTTAGGTAATATAGGTAAGTATAGGTTAATAAAGGTAACATGTTCTTTTTTTTTTTTATTGTGAGATAGGCTTGCGCTTGTTACGTGTTGTTTGTTTGGACAATGCATTTTTATTGCTTGTAGCTTGGGATGCTTTTTTTATTCATGATTCTAGATTTTAAGGATATGCCTACTATCAACTGCTCGATAAACATTTCTAAAAGTTATTTTTTTAAGTAATAGCATTTCTTCCCATTTTAAATTGAATGTTTATGTTGTATGTTACTATACTTATTGTTTCAATATAAAAAAGACATCGACATAGTCTTGCCCATCGTTGCCACCGATTTGTGCAATTGCAATCAGAATATGTAGTTCAACGATAAGTATTTAAAATAACTAGTGGTTCGCTCCGAACTGAGACCTCGCGGTATCACAGAGCGCCATCTATTGACATCATTGTGAAGTTCTGTTAAAAATAATGAAGCTTATTAAAAATTAAATAATTTCGTTTCCTTATAATATTTATCTAATTTTAGTATTTGTTGTTCAAGTACATGATATAATTCAAATAATTGATAAGTTTCAGGCTCAGCCTTTCAAGAAAATTGAGAGTTCTGAGGTCAACTTTGGACGTTAGAAAATCGCCACTTTGAAAGCCCCCCATTTCGCCAATGTTAGGAGAAAAAATAAAAAAAAAAATTTTTGGACTCTATTTCTAATCTAATTATCTTTAAAATGATATACCGCAACCCTATGTAACGCTATAAAAAATATTTTACTTCGCATTCGCTTCTATGAGAGCCCCCCTGAAATAAAGATTTTTATAACTTTTTAAGCCATATTCGGCGGGAGGCCATCGGTTTACATATTATATTTAAATTTGAAGTAATTACGTTCAGTAAATTCAGAAGTTATAAGGCTCTGACAGACGGACGGACGGACGGACGGACGGACGGACGGACGGACGGACGGACGGACGGACGGACGGACAAGTGCCAATTCACTCAAGTAGACTCAGAGACCTTCGCTTCGCTCGGTCAATAATTCTCATCCTGGTTGAGACCATAAATTTTTGCAAGGGGACTAGTGAAGAGAAGAGAGAGGTTTGTTGATCTTTAATGGGTATGACGTATTGTTTAAATATTAGAGTATTAAGCGTAGCCGTAAGTACTACTAACTATGTAATTCTAATTATGTCTAGAACAGACTGATTAACTTTAGTTACTAACTTAATGTTTTGACTTTGATATGAAGCAAACATGGCGCCAGTGAGGTGTTTATCAGAGCTTTTATGACCTCTGATAACTTGGGAGGTGAAGAATTTATATACATGGTTGATAAAAATTAACGTTTTTGAACGATAAATCGCAATAGGTATGTATGTAAGTATTTTAGCTCAATATACTAACAAGTATTTTATTTATGAGTGTAAAATACAGTAATTTCATTCAGAGCAGTGACTAGAAGTACACAGTAATGATTAAAATGTAACTGAACCCATTCAGAGATAGCACTGGTAATCTTGTATTAGGTACTCAAAATAATTCTGAAAATAGATACTTAAGTAAGTTGATAAACCAATCATTTTGTTTTCTCGGAGTTTAAGCTAATAGATGGAAAATCCGACAATTGGGTATTAGACAAGTGAATCAGTAGAAGGCATTAGTGCATTATTGGTGCATATGGAACGATTAAGGGCATCGGATTGGCATGGGATTTCCGGATTCGAAGCAGAGCCTTGAATAGTAGTTTTCAACGCAAAAATACACGTGTAAGTGAACCAAGAGGTAAACAACACGTTACGTAATCCTCGAGGACAATACCGAGTGAAATATTCATCTACGGTGTAGTAAATAACGACCCCTATACCGCTAATCTAGTTATACAGTCTTGCAAAATGGCACGGCATCTACTGACTACGTGATCTAGAAAAATTACGCAGCATTTTTATGGAAACTATTGCCAGTTTCCATAAAACTGCTGCGTAATTTTGCGTAAAATCCTTTTCAGATTTTTATCGGTGTGCCTAGGTATACTTATTAGTAAAAAAATGGGCAGATTTTTCCCTAGTTCATAGTTTTTTAGGAGTACTTACTTTATACTTAAGTAGGTACCTATTTATCTGAGTTTACGCTAATCGTCTAATAACTACTTATGATATTGTCGAATGTTTTATGCAAATATACGAAGAGTAGTTAATAATATAATCGTGATTATAAAATTTGCAAGTTTTCTAAGGACTTAGTAGGTATACAAGTTTGTTATATGGGCTATACAAGTTTGACCTGGCTGTAAAGAAAGATTTAAAAACAACAGCACGAAAGAAATCCACTCACCTTTATAATTCTTCTGGTTAATAACCGTCGATAGCTTCCTCTTCGGCCGATCCTTCACTGGTGTTAAGAGGCCTCGTAGGCATTCTATGTGGTTTCCGTCTACAGCCTTGTGTAGGGGAGTCTCCCCCGTCAAGTCTCTGGATGCTACCGACGCTCCAGCGATGACCAACATCCGCGTGACGGTCGCCTGGCCGCTCATCGCAGCCAGGTGTAGGGGCGTGTGTCCATCGTCGTTGGGCACGTCCAGCCATGCTTTGTCTGGACACACGTTTATTAGTGTACCGACCGATTTCTCGCAGCCGTGAACTGCCGCGATGTGTAGTTGTCTATAAAAGAAAATTATCAATGATAAGTACTTACTTACTTAACCACATAATTGCATTTGTTGTCAAATTCATTCAAAAATATTGTTGTTATATTGTCAAGTTCTATTTAAATAGGAGGAAAGGTCACTGAAGCCTGATAACCAAATGCCTTGCTAAGAGAGTGCTTTCATAAATTCCACTCGAGTAAAGGCTAGTAACATAGCTGATAGCAGATAGATCTAATAAATAAAAGTGTTCATTAATTTTTTAATTTTTTTATCCACTACAAGTTAGCCCTTGACTGCGATCTCACCTGATGGTAGGTAAGTGATGATGCAGTCTAAGATGGTAGTGGGCTAACCTGTTAGGGGCATGGCAGTTACATTAAATCCATACCCCTATTCTATTATATTAAGTAATATGAAAACTAGAGCAATCTGGAAGATTTTTTACTAATGAAAGACTGTCACTAAGTAACAAGTCTAGTAATCTTGTGAATGACACTAATGCTCGTTTTCACCAATAATGCCTAAATTTTAGGTAACACAAGCTGATAAGGTGACAGTTAATGTACATGAAAACTCGATTCGACTCGATCGATTGGTCTTAGGTGTTCCCTAAAATTTAGATATTGTTGGTGAAATTGGCCATTAATAACTCAATTTCTTAAACTATTCCCAATTTCCCTCAAGCCATAATTGACATAGCCATAATCTTACTTTGCTTCTTTGAACTGTTTAGTGGTTAGGCAGTGGTATTTTAACGGAAATGTGGGATGAGTTATGATATAGTTAACATAACATCTCAAGAAATAGCTCCAAACCATAACAACCATTGATCACAAACTGAATTATACAGCTTAGAATTTTACATGCCGAAGCCTAATCACACACACCAATTTTAAAGCTTTAAGGATTCTAGGCTGACGACCATCCAATACAAAGTTTTATTACTTAAGTCGCCATCTTGCGTTGATCATCGACTGACTGGTCATCAGTATAATTTTGATGGATTGGCGCTTAATAGAAAACTAGTGAAATAATAATTTGAAAATATGTATTTTATTAGAAACTAAGTAAATGATGCCCACAACTTTGTCCATCTGGACTAAGTTTTTTATTGTGGATAAATTTTGTCCGCAGGACCTCCTTAAATTTTTGGGATAAAAAGTAGCTTATGTTCCCAGTATACAACCTATCCCTGTTATTATTTACTGCTATTGTGTGCTCAAAGAAGCAATTTTATAATAAGTAAGTAACTCTATAAATAGCCTGAAAGTTTCATTTAACTGAATATCGTATATCATTTTGTATCACAGAAATTGATATACTTCAGTCTTTAGGTGAATCGCTGGCGATTATTTTACCTAACAGCTTGGAAATACAAAGAGGCAAATTAACCAATTTCAAGGGTACTTTGCCTAAATCCATGCAAACAAAGTCAGGTGTAAGTTTAGTACTTTAGGTGTGTGTTCCGTTATAAGCACTGCGAGCACTGGCAGTGCTCTTTACTGGGGACTTCCAGTGCTCTCAGTGTATTTCGGAACGCACCCTAGATCATCAGTAGGTATGCCTTAAAACTAAAAATATGTAGTAAAATATAATATAATATATTATCATAATTTTTTTATGAGTACCTACAAATGAATGAACTGATTATTTATCTGGTAAGTAGGTATGTTTTTTCTAGGCACCTACATCCAGTGCAGACTGATAAAATAGTTAAGAATAAATTATATATTTTTGTCATTTGACATGTTTGAGGTTAAAACTTATGATAACAACAGATATTTTGGAGTAAGTACTTAATTTTAGGTTAAGTACCTATATTTTCAAATATGGTTGAGCGAAGCAATGGCTGGATCATGCGTCATGCTCATGAACGGGTGCCACCGTCGGAAATGGGGCTGCCTCTGTCTGCCAGTCTTGGCGTGTATTGAATATTGTATGCTCGTGAAAAAAGCTTACTATACAATTGAATATTACGTAGTTAAATGATAAAAAAAAAAAAGCGTGGATTTGATTCGCTCCAGCTATGTGTGGGACTGCAGTTACTTGTATCATTATGATGATTGTAAGTTTTGATGGAAAAGAGCAACCACCGAGTTTCTTGCTGGCTCTTCTCGGTAGGAATGGCATTCCGAACCAGCGGTAGATTCATATTATAACGATTCAAAAGCGCTTGTAAAAGCTTATTTGAATAAAAAACATTTGAATTTTGAATTTTATTAAAACATTGAAATTACTTTACTTAATATTTAATTTATTTAAGTATAAAGAGACTAGATGATGCCGGCTTCTTCGTCCACATCCAGTCATCCAGTCTAGTTATGGGTTTTTGATCCCCGCAGGAGCTCATTAATATTCTGGGATAAAAAGTAGCCTTGCCATAAAAATGTTCTTCCCAGGGCAGTTCAAGCGTAGCAGACAGACAGACACTTTTGCATTTATTATATTAGAATGGATAACAACTTCATAGCTTTTCCTGTGGCATATAGGTTCATCATCAATAGTAATAGTTCATTAAGCATAGTATTCATCATCAATAGTAATAGTTCAATAAGCATATTATTATTATTATTATTATAAGCATAGTATAGTGGGATATTAGACTTTGTTGCTGTGAGACAGATGGAGATGTGGACACGTCTTATAGGCTTAGGCTAACTGTAAGCACAACAAATAGTAAGCGATGTAGCAGCCTGGAATCTGACTGAATCTAGGATCTTTTAAGAACATATCGAACTAAGTAGTTACTTGGTAGTCTTTACGGAATTCATTTAAATTAGAAGTGAAAGCGTCAATATCAAATGGCTTAATAATTAAGAAGATTATTACAGCAGTATTCTGTTTCATACAAGTAATGTGCAATGCAAGGAACAGACTGAATTTACTATGTTATAGCTACCCAGCAACTTTTATGTAATGATTGTATTCTTTTCTTTTAGTAAGTACTTATTTGTTTCTTGCAAGTTAAACCAGTTTACACAGCATGCTGCAACTTTAATAATTACTTACTTTATTTACTTACTTAAGTACATAATAATAATAAGTATGACCTACGACACTTACGTATCACCGTCGTCATCTTGCTGGAACAATATGGAGAGTGGAAGAACATCCTGACTACTTTTAGTTACCCTGTCCAATTTGATTGAGGGCAACGTCGTCTGCGCAGGTGTAGGATCACTGAGTTTTACATTTAGCATACACTCTGACAAACACTCGTCTATAATACCACTGTCGAGTTCTGGAGTTTGGCTAATCACTGTTTTATCACTATCGGGCACTGTTGGCGCATCCGCCTCTGCACTGAGGTCTTCTGAGAGCAGCTGTTCACTCAGCGGCCCAGACAGAAAACCCGAGTCTGTGTTCTCGTCCTCGAACACTTTTGTGTTTGTTTCGTTCACTTTTTTGGCACTCATTTTGAATTAGAATTTAGCACTTCTATTTAACTCTAACAGGACACGTAAATTACGTTAAATTATTTAATTTAAACGTAGCAATGGCACAAAGACATGTTTTATTAATGTTTATTTACGATTAAATGAAGCAACCGTATCGCTGCAAATACGCGTGCGCAATGAGCAGAAAAACTAAATTCAATTCACGTCATACAAAATGGAAATTGGAATGGAATGGGTGGAATGAATGAGTACAATTATTGCGTCATAGCAACTTTGAACTCTATCGACGTCGGCAACGCGTGTTATTTTTAACTGCGTAATGGGGAATTTCCATTTGTCCATAGACCGTACCTATAGAGTATAGACCAGAATGTCAAAGAAAAAATCAACCAAGCGAATATTCTACTCTCTCTAACTTTGTCCAATAAACTTATTTTTATTTTTATTTCAATACGTAATATTATTTTATTACATAAACTATTAAATAAATTAATTAGAGCACACTGAGCTAAGAAAATATTATTTGTTTATTATTATGATGCGCTTTTTACTTTTAACCTTTGATTTTATAGCTTCTAACATCGAAAAAATATATTATATTATAATATTATGATGTTATTTCATACTGTCCGAGTATTCGCACGTCTTTCCATAGACTAGATGCCGCCCATCAGTCATCACCATAGACTTATTATTGAGCGAAGCGAAAAAATTCTATGTCTATGGTCATCACCCATGTCAAATGTCAATTAATGTCAATTTAAAGTCACTTGGTGTGTGTTCCGTTATAAGCACTGCGAGCACTGGCAGTGCTCTTTAGTGGGGACTTTCAGTGCTCTCAGTGTATTTCGGAACGCACCCTTGTTTTATTGGTTTTTGGAGGTAAATGCAAAAGTCAGAAATACAGTGACTGATCTCCACCATGTCTCCACCGACCAGAAACAGAGTAACAGACTGATCTCAAACTTATAGATAGAAAGCTTCTGTCGAAAGTAGAAACTACTAAGTAGTAAGTACTGACTACAGTTTAAAGAGAGTAAAGTTTTAATCTTTAACACTTGTTGAATTTGATCATAGAAGAAAAGAGAAAAGAAATATCTAAAGCTAAACGAAATGCTTAATTGATTATTGTGGGGACCTATTGTTAAAAAAAAAATGTTTGGAGAAAAAGTCATAGAACTTTTAAAGGAAGCGGAAAGGAACCGTGAAACTATCGACCAATTTAATGTAAATAATTTTTAAATTCATAGAATATATTTAAAGATGTTGTTGTTTATTCATTACTTACTTATCTACTTATTAAAAAAAAATATAAAATATTTCATTTACAGGATGAAAAGATCCGACAAATTATAGAAGAAATGCACGTTCTATTTAAGATGAATATGGATGATGCGTAAGTCATACAAGTTCAACAAGAATAATTTATTTAAGTAGTAAATAATAATAATAAATATTATCTTGATATTGTGTTAACTTTAGTAGGTACTTAATAATGTGATGATTTTTAACTTTACATTGCTATAATCTTTTTCAGCTGGTGTTCAGCTGGGTATATTATGTACTTATTATTTACATAAAAACAGCTTCCTAATACATACTCCTGTGTTCTGCATTGCTTATAGCCATAAATAAGACAATATGTTTGCAATAATTTGATTATAAATACCTAAATGTCATCTTTTAGGAATGCAACAACAGAAAACAAGTCTCTGTGGACAACGGTCCAAGTAAGACATTCTGCATTGGAGAGAAATAAACGCTGCCTTCTTGCTTACTTATACAACAGAATGGACAAAATAAAAACATTAAGATGGGAGTTTGGGTCTATCTTACCACCGGATGTGAGAGAGTTACTTTCAGATAGTGAATATGAATGGTTTTCTAAATACTCTACAAACTTAGCCCAGTATATGAGATCTTTAGGTGAAGATATTGGCTATAGCGGCATAGACCTGACGGAGAACTTGAGGCCTCCAAAATCATTGTACATAGAAGTACTCTGTATCACAGATTATGGTAAATTGGAGTTGGAAGATGGTGATGTGGTGATGCTCAAGAAAAATAGTAGACATTTTTTGCCCACTTCAGAGTGTCAGACTTTAATTAGACAAGGAGTTTTGAAACAAATTGTATAGTTTTATGTCAGTACTAGCTATTGCTTAGCATGTGTTTCAATACAATTTATGTGTGGCACATTGTAAGTTACTATCTCAAATCTTTAACGCCAACAACAACTGTGAAAAGTTTCAACTAGAATGAACGATGCACAATCAAAGGTATGGAGCTACTAATGATTATTCCATAATAATAATATATAATGATTGAGGACTTAAATTAAGATTCATATAGATCTATGTTAAGTAATTTAGGTATGTTGTAAGTAATACACTTTAAAATAGGCCATCTTGTACACCAATAAATAAACTTATTTAAGTAGTTAAATTTTGTAATGCTGTCGCTTTTTCATAAGTTTATTCTGGGATTGACATGAAAAAGACAGGTATAGAAAATTTGACTTAACACATTAAACAGTCTTGTGTAGTGGGATTTTAAATTTTAATTATTTATGTTCAACTATTTAGAAAAGTATCCAAAATTCATCTTGGTGTAATTGAATTGATAAGCATTGGTTTATTAAAATCTGTTTCCCAATTTTAGTTGTTTATAAACCTACCCACGTAATTCTTAATATCGTATTATACTACCTCTGTCTTTATCCTCAAAGCCAAGGTCATGAACCCCTTTCATAAATTAATAATGGTAGCTATGTTTTCTTAGGATATAAAAGTGGGTGTGCGCCTAATTGCGGTGCGGTAAATTTGGACCTCCTAAGTCAACCATCCAGCTTTCGCCTGATGTTAACTTTGCGCTGTCGAAACAAGCCGCCCTAGCCATGTTACATACGTTTCGCACGGAAAAATGAATCTGCTTATTAGTTTCGTGCCTATTCTCGTTCTATTTTCGTTAACGCTTTAGCGGAGAGAAAAAAATAAGTGAATAGTCTATGGTTAGCGTTTTCAATCGCATTCGCTAAAGCGTTAACGATTATTGTATAGAAGCAGGCGTTACTTTGCGGAAGTCCATGATTATGAAGGAACTAGAAATTTAATCCTTACTTATAATATTATAAATGGGAAAGTGAGTTTGTTTGTATGTTTGTTCCGCTTTCACGCCGTAACTACTGAACGGATCTGGATGAAATTTGGCACAGAGATAGATTATAGTCTGGAATAACACATAGGCTACTTTTTATCCCGGAAAATTAAGGAGTTCCCGCGGGAAACGAAAAACCTCGATCCACGCGGACGAAGTCGCGGGCATCAGCTAGTTTGCTATAATCCGCAACAGTAGGCAAATATATGTGGTACAGTGTATCTTGCACTTGCAGCTTGCAATATTCACCACACCACATAAATCTTCCAAATTATTCTCAACGTAGGTACCTACGTTTCACTCCGACACCGGAGCATCTTCAGGAGATGTTGACTCGACAATGCACGATTGTAAAGATTATAGAAAGAGAATAAACGTATGTAACTTAGCTAGGGGGGCTGGCAATTTTCCCTGGGCCGAGCCCACGGGCGTCGCGCCAGGACGGCACCGATACATTCTTGACAGATTTTTGAGTCTACATAGTATCCACCGAGGTCCGAGGGGGGTATTTCTCCCCGTCAGCAAAACGACGCAAAGATCGTCGCTCGTCCGACAGTCTCGATATTCTAACAAGTCAATTGTATCATCTTTCGCATAGCCCGTTACGAGCCACTTTCAAAGCGAAGTATAAGAAGCGACCCGGGCCCGCAAGTTGCGCCGTAATTTTGTTTTATGTGACGCTAACGTGGCCCGCTTAAACATCGGGGGACGGAGGTGTTGCGCAGTTTGCCGGCACCCCAACATCTCACTCGCATGTTTTGATAACCGTTACTTATGTCTCTAAAGATATGTTAAGGAAACTGGAACGTATCTAGGTATAGATACGTCAGTTCGAAGCAATTTTTCGGTGGCTGAAAATCGCTTCTGGGAAGACGGGTCTGCGAAGTACAGTCAAGATAAGATAATAACTGGATCTTTAAGTCGTAGTGCGAAAATTAATATGCTGGTCATAACACTCATAACGAGGTTGTTAGTGGTTACGTACTAATCTAGGCCATAGGCTTTTTAAAGAGGGCGTAACCAAACACGGTCCTCCACCTTCTCTTCTTGGCCCCGCCATATTCATCGGTTAATCGTCGTTCGTTCGTACGACGTGCGATAGACGGCCACTGCTAGACGAAGGTCTCTTGCGTGGATCTTCAAGGGAAACGCTTTTGTGCCGGTTGTTTCCAGCGGCTCCCAGCTAGATACTCGCTTGAGATCGTCCAGAAGGACCTCAGCCCCTCAGGGGTCATCCAACTCTGCGCTTTCGGGCACATATTTAAGCCCCTTATGAGTTGGGACCCCAAATCCCAATGCCTCGTGCCTATCGATTCTTCGAATGTGCTCAGCCCTTTGCCACTTAAGTATAGCGACTCTTCGAGCTATGTCGGTTACTCTGGTTCTCCTACGGATCTCCTCATTTCTGATTTGCAAGCATAACCCTCTGTATCGCCCGCTGAGTGATCCTGAGCATTCTTATCAGGACCATAGTAATCGGCCAAACTTCGGTTAAATTTTTCAAAAAATATAGCGGAAATTAAAACTTTAATTGGTACCCCTCCTACCTACCTAATTGTATACCAACCGTCTCTGACGGAGAAAATTCATCTGTGCAAAAGCGGGCATGCAACCTAAAACCCAGAAGGAAATAAATAGACTAGAAAATTTCCTTCCTCCTTTCCTAAAATATCTGGATACAACTAAGTACAAGCGAATGCAAATATAAAATACCGCTACGCGAGTCAAACGTAAACATTGCCAACAATCGGTCTGGGTTTTCCGCGTCGGGAAAACCTCGAGTAGTAGTGACTTAGCTGTGTTTCCTATCATTGTCCGTGACATTCCGAGTTTAGCAACTCGGAATTTCACTTTCAATTTAGATATACTTACGTGTGCTACACCCACTCTTCAATCTAGGTATCTCCTTTCATATTGGATACCTATTACTTACTGCTGAGGCAAGAGCTGCTTGCCGGATTTTCTCAGTAGAATGTTCTGGTTTCCCACCATTGGAGTTCATAATTTGCCTCGGATACTGTAGCTACGATAACTAGGTAGCAAATAGGCTGATTAATTTGTCTGATCCAAAAGATTGCAAAAGGAGAAAATAAAGCGATACTGCGAGCTTTTTTATCTATCCTTTGTAAAATTATCCCATGACTATCTCATATAATATAAATGTAAAAGTGTGTCTGACTGCTACGCTTTAACGGCCCATCTTTTCAACCGATTTTGATGGGTATAGATGTAGGTTATTACGTCCAGGGGACATAGGCTTCCCGGAAAATTAAGGAGTTCCTCCGGGAATTAAAAAACTTAATTCACGCGGACGTCATCTAGTACCTAGTACCTACATAATATAATATTGGACGAGAGAGTAGGTATCTACTGATAGGATCCAATATCAGTACAGTGATAATATTGGACGGGCAGACAGGTAGCAGGCAATATCCAGCGAGAACAGCAGCAGGTGTGCATCAGACTGCACAAATTATACCTACCTGGGTAGAAACTACCTACGCTTATTGCGCCTGTATTTTTATTGTTTGGTGCAGGTGTGCTTATGGGCAATTTGACGTCTGTATAAACGCTTAAAATAATCATGACTACACCAAAAAAAGAACCTGTTTCATGAAAAAAGAGAATAATTCGATATCTAAGTATCTAACCATATTTGTCAGAGGATTTTTTAATTCCAATACAAGTTAGCTCTTGACTGCGAGCTCACCTGATGGTAAGTGATGATGCAGTCTAAGATGGTAGCGGGCTAACCTGTTATATTATTAGGGTATGGCAGTTTTATTAAACCCATGCCCCTAATCGGTTTCTATGCGGCATCGTACCGAAACTTTAAACCACTTGGCGGCGGCGCTTTGCCGGTAGGGTAGTAACTAGCCACGGCCGAAGGCTCCCACCAGAGCAGACCAGACCAGAGAAAATTCAGAAATTATAAATTCCCAAATAGACTCTGCCGGGAATCGAACCCGTGACCTCCCACGTTAAGGCAACAGCGCTCAACACTGCGCCAAGGAGGTCGTCAAAAAACATACAACACAAACCACCAGCAAAACATACAACGCACCAGCAAACATAAAAGGGCAAGTAGAAAGAAAACTTGCTCGATTGAACGTTACGTGCGATGTATGGGTATTTTTTTTTAAATAAGTATCTAGGCCAGCGCTATAAACGTATACCTAGTACGTTTGATTAGTAATTATACCTATCTCACGTTTATTATAGCTGTCACTCCGTTTGTCCTTCAATCGCGCCGTAGCAGAGCAACCAATTGACGAGTCAGGATAGGTAGGTATACCGTATACTTAGTTACCTAGTTGAGGACTTGCAGAGTATTATAGCTGTTATAGGCTACTTTTTAACAGACTTCCAAAAAAGGAGGAGGTTCTCAATTCGGCGCGTATGTTTTTTTTTAGTGTATGTCGGTGCATATTTCCGTGGTTTCGCAACCGATTTGAAAATTTTTTATTTCATTGGTTAGAGGAAGCTCCCGAGGCGGTCCCATAAAAAATTCTGACTCCAAATCCTCAATCCTGATGCTGTAGGTGTACCATACTACATGAAATCCTCAAAACTATGGAGTTAGGAAATTTTGATGGTGAATTCATATAGTAGGTATCAAGTCACGTGTATACGATTCAACTCTGAGTCCTAACTCCTCAACCCTGATGCTTCAGGGTACAGAACTCCTGAAAAATAGCGATTTAGGATTTTTTATGTTGAATTCATATTGTAGGTGTCAAGCAACGACTTCATAGTCCCAACTCCTCAACTCTGATGCTGCAGGGTACTGCACTCCTAAACCGTGGGGATTTAGAGTACACTAAAAAGTTAAAAATAAAAATTCTTTCCAAAAAACCGACTTCCAAAGCCACTGTAAAGCAAAAAATAATTTTGATTTCTACACACTATGTTGAAGTCGGGCGAGCCTGACGCGTCAACTTTGCCTATCTTTGTTATACTCGCCCGACTTCAACATAGTTTGTAGAAATCAAAATTATTTTTTGCTTTACAGTGGCTTTGGAAGTCGGTTTTTATCTACTTATTCAATGAGTTCGCTGGATCGTCGTTTACAAAAGCGCTTTGCACAATTGGTTAACTAGCTGATGCCCGCGACTTCGTCCGCGTGGAATAAGTTTTTTTTAATTCCCACGGGAACTCCTCAATTTTCCGGGATAAAAAGTAGCCTATGTCACTCTCCAGGTCCTCGACTATAGGTACCCATGCAAAAAATCACGTCGATTCGTTTCTCCGTTGCAGCGTGATTGAAGAACAAACCAATAAACCAACAAACCAGCAAACAAACACGCTTTCGCAAATTTATAATATTAGTATGACTAGCTGATGCCCGCGACTTCGTCTGCGTGGAATTAGTTTTTTTTGATTACCACGAGAATTCCTTCATTTTCCGGGATAAAAAAAGCCTATGTCACTACTCACTCTCCGGGTCTTCAACTATACCTATGCAAAAAATCACGTCAATCCGTTGCTCTGTTGCAGCGTGATTGAAGGACAAACCAACAAACCAACAAACAAACACACTTTCGCGTTTATAATATTAGTACCTATGATTCCTATTCTATATATAGGTAAGTAGGTATTTCAATACCTATTCTATATATACTTATATGTATTTCGATGATAACAGCGATCTCAAACTCTCTACTCACTTTTGATGATATAAACTTACCTACGTTTAACTTTATTATCGGGAATTAGGTCTTAACTTTAGTTCTACCCACTTATCTTTTGCTTATATTTGAGTAAAACATTTTTAAACAACTTGCGCGCTTTTGGGGAATTGTGAAAGTGTTTTTGATGTGACTTTGATGCAATACATTTTTGTCAAATCGTTCACACGTACGCGCGCGGTTGCTGTGCTGCAGTGTGCCTAATTCCAGTGTGCGCTGGCTTGGTATCTATTTTTAAGATTGATTTATTTTTTGCGACAAAGTTCAAAAAATAGGCACCTACATAATAGCCATAGGGTAGAGTAAAGAAAGAAAAAAAGAAAGAAAAATATTGGATAGAATCAGGCGTTACTTTGCGGAAGTTCATGATTTAGCAAGAAAAATTTACAATTATTTTGCTATAATCCGCCTACAGAAAAAGTCTGTATGGTCAAATATGCAGTTACAAGCGAAGCACCGCTTACCTTCCCAACCAAGCAAGAAAGCTAAGTTCCCAAGCAAGCAATGCCACCACCACTCACATGCACCACCACACAAGACTTTTAAACTACTCTCAACGCACGTTTCGCTCCGACACCGGAGCATCTTCAGGAGATGTCGACTTTACAATGCACTATTGTCTAGTGACAATCGTGCATTGACTAGACAATCTAGACAATCGTGACTAGACAATCGTGCATTGTAAAGTCGACATCTCCTGAAGATGCTCCGGTGTCGGAGCGAAACGTGCGTTGAGAGTAGTTTAAAAGTCTTGTGTGGTGGTGCATGTGAGTGGTGGTGGCATTGCTTGCTTGGGAACTTGGCTTTCTTGCTTGGTTGGGAAGGTAAACGGTGCTTCGCTTGTAACTGCATATTTGACCATACAGACTTTTTCTGTAGGCGGATTATAGCAAAATAATTGTAAATTTTTCTTGCTAAAAGAAAGAAAATCTTTATTCGGGGATAATACAAGTACTTACAAGATACTCGTATAACTAATAATAAAATAAGACTATAAAGAAAAAGAAACGCGTAATGTGACCCCCAAAATGGTCTTCACTCAGCATGTGCTATATCTGTTGGGATATAGCGCTGATCTTCCGTGAAGCCAATATGCTTGGACGGCGCCAAAAACATAACAGAGTACGAAATTCCCATCACACAAAGAGCAGAGGAAGTATTTTATGAAATTCTCAATATATTCTGTGACTAAGCATTAAAACCCGCGAGAGATTCATAATGCACTAAGTAGTTACCTACCCAATGAGTTGGACCATGGAGCCGGAGACTTCATACATCAGGCGTCAAACATAGTATACCTATTAATAATTTGAGGTTAAATTATGTTGAGGTGTCTACTAATTAGTAATTAGTAGATAGACACCTCAACATAATTTACCTCGGTATACTCTTCGAACAATTAGTTAACTACAAGGTTCTCAGTATGTATATCAATTCAATCAGTTTTATTTATTACTAGCTGATAGTGATAGCTGATGCCCGCGACTTCGTCCGCGTGGTTTAAGTTTTTTTGATTCCCTTGGGAGCTCCTTAATTTTCCGGGATAAAAAGTAGCCTATGTCACACAGGTCCTCAACTATACCCATGCCAAAAACCACGTCGATCCGTTGTTCCGTTGCGGCGTGATTAAAGGACAAACGAACAAACAAACACACTCGCATTTATAATATTAGTATATGATACTAAAGGGACTATGAAGATGGAGTTACTTACAGGGTTTAGGCCCTTGGTTTTCACTGTTGTAGTTAAGTTGTAACTGACGGATATTTTGAGTTAACCTTTTGTAATGGTATTATTATGTACTTAGGTACTAATGGTTTAAATACCTGTCCTACGCGATGAATGATGTTTCTAAGTCAAATAGGTATCGCAATTTTGTCCTAACTCAGCATTCATAAGCTCCTAGGAGTTGTGTCTCTGCCTACTAGTGCTAGTCCAGTTTATAGGACATTGCTGTTCTACTAAATTACATCTCTCTGGTAAGTATGTACCTATTAGTTACCTAAAATAAACGTCCCCGATTCACTGGGAATGAAACGCCTGGTAAAACCAAAATCACTGGATTGTGTTTGTTTTGGAAGTGCCACAATGTAGGACTTACCTACCGACCTGTTATAAGAATTGTAGGTGGGTTGACAAGGTAGATAAATAATGTCCTCCCGATCGAATTTCGACCACGGCGGCCAATCTCCACAGAGATTAGCCATCTGCGCGGGAGATATTATAGTGCACAACGGTACGGTACGGTGTACGGTAAGATAAGTATATTTTACAAGATCTTAATCTACTAGGCTATACCCTTTACCTAGCTTTAATTACCTACCTATCCATATAAAAATCATGTCGATTCGTTGCTCTATTGCGGCGTGATTAAAGGAAAAACAAACAAAGTCATGATCGCATTCAAAATACTTATTCATTATATCTATCTATCTATCTATACTTATAATAAAACTGTAACAGCTCCAATTCTGTAGGTACATTGAAGATATTTTGAAAATTTTTTTTGGAGGGCACTCATTCGATACTGAATCCAAATCTGTATTTTTTTTCATTTTTGTCTGTCTGTCTGTCTGTCTGTATCTTGGTCGCGCATCACGCTGAAACTACTGAATGAATTCAAACGAAACTTGGCACGATTTGTGCCCATACTACGAGGTGGGACATAGGATACTTTTTATCCCGAAATTCTACCCCCGAAGGGGTGAAATAGGGGTTGAAAGTTTGTATGAAAGTCCTTAATTTCTCAAGTTATAGCCATGAAACTTGATATATGAGCTGCGGGTTGAAAATGAAAACATAATATGTGTTTCACAGTTTTTCAAAATTCCACCCCCGAAGGGGTGAAATAGGGGTTGAGAGTTTGTATGAAAATCCTTAATTTCTCAAGTTGTAGCCATAAAACTTGATATATGAGCTGCGGGTTGAAAATGAAAACATAATATTATGTATTTCACAGTTTTTCAAAATTCCACCCCCGAAGGGGTGAAATAGGGGTTGAGAGTTTGTAAGAAAATCCTTAATTTCTCAAGTTATAGCCATGAAACAGCATTTGGGCTTTCGTTAAAATATGAAGAAGTACGTGTTTCACCATTATAGGGGGATTATACCGTGGGATAGTACTATAGGCTACTTTTTATCCTGGAAAATTAACTGAAAAACTTATTCCACGCGGACGAAGTCGCGGGCATCAGCTATAAAGAATATACATACATACATACATAGGCTACTTTTTATCCCGGAAAATTAATGAGTTCCCGCGGGAATCGAAAAAACTTAGTCCACGCGGACGAAGTCGCGGGCATCAGCTATTTAGAATAAAATTATTTATCGATGTAAGTAGTTTTAGTTTTTTTCCTATAATAATTAACTATTACAAATAATTTTCCTCTACTGTAATTTCCCGCCTGCAATATCTACCCAATACCTAGTTATTACCCAGTTCATGCCATCAAAATTCAGAAGGGTTTTACTCAATGGTTTTTACTAATGATTGGGAAATTTTAGCATTAACCACAGATTCCAATACCTATTTTATCGGAATTAGGACCTAACATATTTAACTCACAGCTACAATAAATTAAAATCTACTTAGTTGTTCCAAGTACCGACATCTCTTTATCGGCTATTTTTTAAGAGGAGACCTTGGACGAATGAAGGAGACCTACCAAAAAGTGCTCAACGCGGCTAAAGAAGTTTTTACTTCAAAAAAATGTTTAAAATAATTCAAATTACGAATGTAGTATACCTATTTATATTTAAGACCTTTTGTCTTCGTAACAACGCGAGCATGTCGGTGTTCGAGAGCATGTCGCTGTTCGCGAGCATGTCGGTGTCGGTGACACTAATCGACAAGTTTACCTCCTACCAAAAAGTGCTCAACGCGGCTAAAGAAGTTTTCACTTCAACAAAATCTTTACAGGCATAAAATTTTGGTCACCACTCACCGCCCACCGGGTCGTAAGTTTGACGGATTATAATATTATACACGTGCAGCAATGAGTTCCATCATAGTGACGGGACGATCATTGCGCCATTAGTGGAATGACAATGATCATTGGGCGCATCGGGAAACAATGTCGGGATTAAGTACTTAGGTATATTACTCATTAATCTTCCTTGTGTGTTTCGAGTAATTAATATGCGTCATTTTGCTGCGATATAAAAATACCTCGCCGAGTTTGCTGTGGGCCCTCCTTAGACTGGCGCGTTTCGAATAGGTACTTATTCGTAGCCTAGTTTCACGTTTCCATAGTTACTGTACCTAATTATCACCACTGGGTCTTATTTTTTTATTGATGTTAAATAGTGTAGCCATTGGCGTATCTAGGGTTATTTTCCAGGGGGGGCCTGGGCCCCACTACTACTACAAAAAAAATCTAACTATGACAGACTGGAAGTTCTAGTTTCGTATTTTGACAATTTATGCTACGGAGGTTATGTCAAAACATAAAACAAATGGTGCAGATTCGTCATCTTGCCGTAAGGCCCCCTGGTTCCTGGAGATGCCATGGTCGATGATCGCAAGGCAGAGTCGCGGATTCCTGGGGTGGGCACTAGACCATTCTGGGGTGGGCACGGCCCACCCGGCCCCCCCCCTATATACGCCAATGTGTAGCGTACCTACTTATTTTGATTTTTGAATATCCAGCATAATCGAAGTCTATAAATAAATAAGAAATAGATACCTACTCTTTAATAATAGTGCTGTAACCCGCTTAATTGGGCAATCACAAGTAAACGCGCAGTAATGATCGCAATCATTGAGACGGGAGCGATCATTGCGCCGTTAGCGGGATGACAATGATCATTGCGACATCGGGAAACAATGTCGGGATTATATTACTCATTACTCTTCCGCGACGTATTACTACTGGCTGTGTATTTCGAGTAATTATGCGTCATTTTGCTGCGATATAAACAAAATCTGGCAGAGTTTGTTATGCGCTCTTTTTAGACGGGCGCGTTTTGAACATTCATAGGTTTAGTTTTAAGATACTTACCGTAGTTGATAATTATCAACACGTCTTATAATATTTTATTGACGTTCAAAAAGAACGTTTAATTCGCTCTATATGAAACGCTCTTTAATGTCAGTGCTGTAACCCGCTTAAGTAAGTAATTGGGCAATCACAAGTAAACGCGCAGTAGGTAATGATCGCAATCATTGAGACGGGAGCGATCATTGCGCCGTTAGCGGGACGACAATGATCATGCGACATCGGGAAACAATGTCGTGATTCTTAGAATAACTACCTATAGAAACCTAGTACACTCGCGTAATGTAAGCCGTTAAATTGGTGCCATAAATGGCATCGTACGACGCTCGCGCAGTCCGAAAAAAGCTGGTTAACTTAGTTTTAGAAGCTACAATGCTACAAACAAACTAACCAATTACTTACCCAACTATTAGGGAGAAAACATTCAAACTGGCAACATTATGTTTGCGTTTACGAGGCAAGTAAACACAGCACACATAGCGATTTGTATCTTACGTTTTGAGAAGGCGTTGTTTGGAAACATACCTTCTATAGGTAGTTATTCTAAGGTCGGGATTATATTATTACTCATTAATCTTCCGCGACGTATTGCCACAGCTGTATTTAGAGTTCATATGCGTCATTTTGCCGCGATATACCTATAAACAACCTAGATAAAGAAGTGTAGAGTAGTTCAAAGATGCGCAGAGGCAGGTTGTTATGTTATGTGTATCCCTGAAGTTAGGATGGGAAATGAGGAAATCTGCAGGAGTGCACCCCCGACCCCCCTAATTTGATCGATAAATCGCTCAGTGCACAGGTAAACACCCAGCGTTATTTTTTCGTGACGGGACCTGTACATGCATATCGTAGTGGCCGATGGAGCCCAACGGTCCGAGTGAAAGCCACGCACCTACCTATTGGATAAGGAAGTCTGAGGACATGGTTTGGTTGCACTGAGCAGGGAAGGTGTATGTTCAAGACAGGACGCCCACACTCCACAGGCTCATATTGATGATTAGGTATACTAGAGTAGAGCTAGGTAGAGTTGGTTTCGTATAGGCATAGGTAATAGGTATGTTCCCGGCGACTTAACCGTGGCAGCCACATCGTAGCGTCGGCGATGGTGGCTAATCTCAAAGGAAACTTGCAGATGAAATGTAACAGAACAACGAAGACGATAATCCGATACGGCCGAAGAGAGATCACGCATATTATAATCAAAGTCTGCGGGTACGTGTTTTCCGAGACGGGCGGCCGTATTCATATCGCCATTCGCGATGGTAAAATAATTTTAATATTAGATGATAATGACATCATGAAACCTGGCATAGAGATACCTACGGGCTACGAATCAAATATAAATCAAATAAATATTATAAATGCGAAAGTTTGGATGGATGGATGTATGTATGGATGTATGTTTGTTACTCAATCACGCTCCAACGGATGAACGGATCTGGATGAAATTTGGCACAGAGATAGATTATAGTCTGGAATAGCACATAGGCTACTTTTTATCCTGCAAAATTAAAGAGTTCCCGCGGGAACCGAAAAACCTCAATCCACGCGGACGAAGTCGCGGGCATCAGCTAGTGAATTATATAGAGAGACGTACTAAACACCATAGCCGTTGAAATCTTAACTGAAAGTATTTTTGAATTTCATTTTCCGGTTCCGTCTGCAGCAGACCGTATAATTGGGTGCTGCTTTGTGACAACGCAGACGAGACGACTTTTCCGACAGACTTATCTAATTGTTGGAAATATGGAAAATTTTTAGCTTTACGTTCTATCGCAATCTATCCCTTTGGCTTTCGTTTTATTGTTTACGTCAATTATAATAAGCATAATCAGTGTATGCTTTTGAATAATAAACAAACCGGTCAAGTGCGATTTATTATCGCGCACAAAGGGTTCCGTACCACCACACAATATCAATTCTTTTAATAAATATCAATCAATCAATATTAATTTATTCAATTTAGGTACACTGTACACTTTTGACGTCCGAAACTTATAAAACATGATGGTGTTAATCAATTACGGTATCTTAAAATTAAAGCTACGAGGGTTCCAAGAAGGTTATCAAGAAAGATAAATGTCGTAACATCACGTACCTAAACAGCTGTGAAATAACTGGCTTAATTATGGCGCCAACCTGGTAGCAGCTGAAGGTAGATTATTACTTATTCTGTGGTCACTGGGTTCATCACCCTATGAGTACGGGACCCTATCTATTAAATATTTTTATAGGTAAGCATTAGGGCTTTCGAATACCGGTTTTTCTCAATACCGGTATTAATACCGGAATGATTTTTTTCAATACCGGGATCCCGGGATCCCGGTATTGGGAAAAATTTAAAATGTGGTAGATGTTTTTTAACTTAAAATTAATCTTTTCTGAAGCAAACGGCAGCATAAAAAAACAGTTTTTTCATAAAAAAAAATTTTTACCAAATTAACTCAAAAAAGTGCCTTTTCTGCATAAATTCAGTGAAGAAAAGCCGTTTTTTTTCACTCAGCGAGATTTTTTTTTGGATTTAGAACGCTGTGGTTGATTATTATGCTGTGGATTGGTATATGTCTATTTCACTGTCTCACGAAACGTTAAGTAACTCCTTCACTCTATTTTATATCATGCAATATTTTATGAAATTGTATTCTCTTTTAAAAAAATCACCAAGTATTGATTTTTAGATTTATTTGTATTTTGAGTATTGAGATAGTTATTTACGCGTTGACTTAATTCTTACGAAACTATCGTTTGTTTCATGAATGTATAAGGTGAAAATTACGGACCACGTAATGTTCTGAAACTCCATCACATCATTTTAAACACAATCTTATTAAGTAATACTTTTATTATTATCAAATAATCAATTTCTTATTCATATCAATCAGAATATTTATATTTATAACTATATGATTTTTAAAATATAACTATTTTTAGATGAATTCTTACGAAAATATATATTTTTAACCTCCATTGAATTTTGAACGTACCATAAAGTATATTTGTGACGCACTTTCTCAATGTACACACAAAATTAAGTAAATATGGCAGGGAATTTTAAATAATTAGTGGAATTAGTGTCGAAGATTGTAATTTAAACTACTATCGTCGTCGTCGTCTCAACCTATAGACATCCTGGACGTAGGTCTCCTGCATGGATCGCCACAGAGCACGGTCTTGTTCCCCTTGTTTCCAGCGGCTCCCAGATACACGCTTGACATCGTCCGTCCACCTAGTGGGGGGTCGTCCAACACTGCGCTTCCCGGTGTGAGGCCGCCATTCAAGCACTTTGGGAGCCCAACGCCTATCGGTTCTACCAACTATGTGCCCCACCCATTGCCACTTAAAGCTTGGACTCTTCGAGCTATGTCGGTTACTCTGGTTCGCCTACGGATCTCCTCATTTCTGATTTGATCACGCAGGTATACTCCAAGCATAGCTCTCTCCATGGCCCGCTGAGTGACCCTGAGCCTTCTTATCAGGCCCAAAGTAAATGGTCCCGATAAAATGGTAAAGCCCGAAAATGGTCGCTACATTTTCGCAGCTGTAAGTCATCACTGACAACACGCACTGTTCGAAAACTTTCGTCTTCAGTCACTGAGGAATTTTGGACGAGAAGATGTCGCGGAGGTACCCGAACCCTGCCCAGCCGAGTTGGATTAGGCGGTTGACCTCTTTCAAAAAATTGGACCTGCCTAACTGGACTGTATGTCCTAGGTACGAGTATATGTAGGTACTCATCAACAATTTCGAGTGCAGAATTCTCAACTAAAACAGGTTGGGGCTGAACGTGTGCATTAGAAAATAATGATCTTTATCTTGCTCATATTCATTTTTAGGCCCACCTGTTGAGGAACTATGAAATGAAATAAATGAACTACTAAATGAGTAATAAACGATATTTTTGTAAGAAGTCGATCGAAGTCGAAGAAAACGATAATTTTGTCAAAACACAAATTAATATAAAATTCAATAGTTATTATTTAAAAGAAAATATATATCATAATAAAATATGCATTAGTTATAAATCAGATTTCTGAACGTCTTGAGAGACAATGAAATAGAAATGCCAAGCCACAGGGATCTAAATTCAAACACTATTTTTTCCCTCACCCAAAAACAACTTTTCTTCACTGGTTTTAAGCTATAAAGGCGCTCTTTTTGAGCTAATATGCTTAAGATACAAGTTTTAATCTTAGCCGAATAAAAAACAGTGGCATCTACCAAGAAATATATGCAATAGTCACTGTTTCGTTTATAGTGTCACCAATACCGGTATCCCGGTATTAGACATTTCAATACCGGTATTGAAAACCGACGAAAAAAGTCCGGGATCCCGGTATTGGCCAATACCGGGATCCCGGTATTGGAAGCCCTAGTAAGCATGTAGGTCTACATAGAACACATTTTTTTCGCGTTCCATGAATTATTAGGTATTTCAAGTCGATATGAAACCCTGAAAAAAAATTAGGCTTTATAGTGAGGTACCTACTTAAACGCATTACGATGTTATTTTTTTTTACGCAGGAGCTTTCGCAATAACAAGCCAAAAATTGAAATTCCTTATTATTGAAGCTGCTATTAGGAACTACCTCAAAAAATACAGACAAAGCCTCGAAAAATATAACGGGACTTTTTTAAATAGGTACCTACCTACTAATAGAATTAGTATGACAGATTTGTCATCTTTTTAAATCTTTGAATTACGAAAATCGGTTCAGAAATTAGAATGATCGTTTATAGGGAATTTTAGGTAAAACAGACTTACTTATTAACACTAACCATAAGCCTAGGACGTGTCACGTGACAGTCAGTAATGAACATTTTTACGTCCACGGCGGCAGGCGGCGCGGCGCGGCGGTGCAGTGGGACAATATTTTATTTGCGAGACAGGTCTTCAGCAGACCGTTAAATTGCGTTCCCTGCTTGTAATCGCAGACGCGGCGTTTCCAGGCGATGAAATCAGAGCGGACTGAAGCCTTGCTGAAATTGCTGCAAAACAGAATTGAATTTATGTATATAGGTACCTACCTACACTGCATAAATACGCACATGGATATACGCATATTTTGACGGCCTCCCTGGCGCAGTGTGTAGCGCTGTTGTCTTAACGTGCGGAGGTCCCGGGTTCGATCCCCGGTAGGGTAGGGTCAATTTGGGAATTTATAATTTCTGAATTTTCCCTGGCCTTCGGCCGTGGCTAGTTACCACCATACCGGCAAAGAAGTGCCGCCAAGCGATTTAGCGTTCCGGTAAGATGCCGTGTAGAAACCGAATAGGGGTATGGGTTTAACAGTCCGTAAACCAGTAAACCGACATTTTAAGAACTTTTGATGAGCTTTGTGTATGAGATATTAGTATTATAACAAAAAGAAAATTAAAACATTAAAGATTAATCCCTCCTTAGTAGACTGTTGCAAATAAAAATTTAATTTTATTGAAATATAATAGTGAAAATCTCATTCTTGCAGAATACGTTTACCATTTTTGCACTTTTGGGTGCCACTTTTCACCCATATAAATCCACGAAAAATTATAATAAATGACTTATAAAAAATACAAATATGATAAACACGCTCTTAAAATTGGACTGTTGCAATTCGTTTTTATACGTTCTATACAAAATTAGTTAATAAAAAAATCAAATCAATGTGCACGATTTATCAAAATGTACGCGTCACAATAACCTGTATTTCTTAAAAGTTTGACGAAATTACTGACAAAATAAAATTTACCATGAATGTTTAGTATTTATATAATACAAATTGTGTAAAAATAAAGTTCTATAAAATACCTATATGACCAAAAAATATTATCAAAGTCTGATCAAATTCACGTGTAAAATGGTACTGCAGATCGTACGACCGCACGTACGTACGAACTTGACTACGCAAAGTATCAAAGTATCTTTACTGGCCTATGTCGTCTATGTATGAGTGCAGCCTAACGGTCTACTGTGCGGTATACCTACAGATTCCAAAATTGACCGATGGCGAGTATACGGCCTCGTAATATAGGTAGGTAACTGCCATGCCCCTAACAGCTTAGCCCGCTACCATCTTAGACTGCATCATCACACCATCAGGTGAGATCTCAGTCAAGGGCTAACTTGTAGTGGATAATAAAAAAAAATTGTGCCTAAATTAAAAGTTTAAAAAGAGCAACCGCATTCTACTTAGTTATAATTTTAGTCTACTCTAATTTCTATTTTTTAGTTAGTTTAGTAGGTACTAGGTACCTAAGTATATGAGTCTGAAACTCTAAATAAACTCTATTTGTTTATTTTATTATTGTTACAATACATCAACGATCTCGTAATAAAAAAATTGTACCTAAATTAAAAGTTTAAAAAGAGCAACCGCATTCTACTTAGTTATAATTTTAGTCTACTCTAATTTCTATTTTTTAGTTAGTTTAGTAGGTACCTATATGAGTCTGAAACTCTAAATAAACTCTATTTATTTATTTAATTATTCTTACAATACATCAACGATCTCGTAATAAATAACGCTTATCAATGATAGTTAGCTAGCAAAGACTACAGTGTATAAAGGGAGATAAGCTAGGTTTTTTTTTTTTTTTTTTATTCACTACAAGTTAGCCCTTGACTGCGATCTCACCTGATGGTAAGTGATGATGCAGTCTAAGATGGTAGCGGGCTAACCTGTTAGGGGCAGGGCAGTTATATTAAACCCATACCTACCCCTTTTCGGTTTCTACACGGCATCGTACCGGAACGCTAAATCGCTTGGCGGTACGTCTTTACCGGTAGGGTGGTAACTAGCCACGGCCGAAGCCTCCCACCAGGCCAGACCAGGGGAAATTCAGAAATTATAAATTTCCAAACCCTGCCGGGGATCGAACCCGGGACCTCCGCACGTTAAGGCAACAGCGCTCAACACTGCGCCACGGAGGCCGTCAAAACCTACCTTAGGTACCTTAGAATAACTAAGCTAGGTACCTACTTAGTCTACCTAATTGTTCTAAAACGAAGAGTTCATTATTCACGACCTTTTTTGCACGGCAGGACGAACATTGAATATGGCGGGTGTTTGTTTAAGACAATTTTTCCCAGTACCTGTGTGTTTTCACAAAAAAATGCCGCCTATTGAAAGAATATGAACGGTTTTCATTCCATTATGGATAGGTATAGGTACGGGAATTGAATAAACGGTCGGCAGCACGAGTGAAATGTGAAAAATACGCCTCGTTCGTGCCTCTGTTGTGTTTTTATTTTCAGCAGAGAACTTAAAAGGCAAGAGCGGCTGGTTAGCGACACTTTCATAACAAAGTTTTGATCTCAATTTTCAGTTTTGAATTCCATTTTCAAGTCTGTTTTTTTTTTTTTTATTGAAAACAAAACAATAGAAATTAAAGCTAGCTAGCCTAACCTAATTACTACTATATAAATCATGCCCGCGTGGAATGGTGGCGAGAATACTGGCTGCATTTCCGTTCTGGACAGCCAGGCTGATCCTTTGCGCAAAAAATGAGCCAGCCCTTCTGTCACCAGATGAGGCAATCAACCGCGGTGAAATAGCTCGCAAAAAATTTTTGGCACTAAGACTCCACGGCCCCAGGGTCTCCACGGCAAACGGAACAAATATGTAACTCTCTATGAGAGAGGCATACTTCCGCCGTAGTCGACCGAGTCTGAAATAGGTAAATATACCTACACCATGGTACCTTAAAGAAAAAAATGTAACCCAAGGAGTTACAGGTAGCTAACTATCGCGTTGGTCAGGCGGGGATGGCATTTGGCGATGGATAATGAGGTCCTAAACATAGGTCCTATAGATCACAGTCAAGGGCTGACCTCCCTGGCGCAGTCGTGAGCGCAATTGTCTTACAAGAGGGAGGTCCCGGGTTCCAGCCCCGGCTGCGTCACTTTAGGAATTTATAATTTTAGACCTGTACCCTTACTCTGAGATTGATCGAATTTAAAATACGGTCTCACTAACGGCCGAAATTAATAATCAATCTCTCTGTAATCTGTCGATAAGTTGCTAAGCAACGTTGTTTTTTGAAGAAAAGTACAATACAACTCTGGACAAATAACAACGTTGCTTGGTAACAAATCGACAGATTACAGATAGATTGATTATTAATTTCGGCCGTAAGTGAGGTGAATTACATTTGCATCAAACTAAAATGAATCTTAATCTTATTAATTTAGAGCTCAATTTCGTGTATGCATTCACAGCTAGCGCTCCAAACGATACGTTTCGAAATTTGAACCGGTGCACTGAATTTGTGGCTTTAAATCAAGAGTTTTTGGGTCCATTTTAGTTTGACGCAAATGTGATTCACCTCACTTAGTGAGACCGTATTTTAAATTCGATCAATCTCAGAGTAAGGGTACCGGTCTGGTGGGAGGCTACGGCCGTGACTAGTGGCTTTACCGACAAAGACATGCACACAGATTTAGGGTTCCGGTATGATGTCGCGTAGAAACTGCGGAGGGTAGTAACCTAACCTAACTAAAAATCTTATCATTGATATTTACTGTACGAGTAATTCTGTACGAGTATATTTTCTAGTTTGTATTATCGTATAAATTTCACAGGCTTATAAGCATCCCGAGGGGATGTCGGCGAAATTTGAGGAACGCGAGAATTTGAAGCGACCATTTTAATAATGCCGTTGCATTTTACATCGGCGTTGACAGCATATATTTTTGAAGCCTGAAAAGTGAATATTGTCTTTTAAAGCATCGAAAGCTCCTTATTGTTTTCTAGTTGTTAAGCGATATTGTGAGCCGGTGTTCAACAGCATTGCGCCTGTGAAAATTAGTAGTTATAGGTACAGATTATAACAATAAGAGGTGGATGTGTGGTGAGTGGATGGCATGCGTATTTAAACCCATGTTAAAATCATTAAAATGATAAATGCGATAGTGTTCTGTCTGTTAGCATTTGTACATATTATTATTATGTAGGTACCTTCACATTAATGTTATTGTACTTAAATATATTTTTTTCAAAGAGCAACCACCGAGTATCTTGCTGGTTTTTCCCGGTAGGAACGCTACCGGGAAAAACCAGCAAGAAACTATCTGAAAAACAAAAAAGCAGGGGCAGGGGGAAAAAGCGGGGCATTCCGAACCAGTGGTAGATTCACTCGACTATTAAAAAGCACTTGTTGAAAGTTTAAGTACTTAGGTACTTGAATAAAAAATATTTGATTTGATTTGTGCGGCTTAAACCATGGAACCCATTTTGACAACATTTTGCACAGAGGTAGCTTGCATCCTGTACAAAGAAAGGAAATTATTATCCCGGAAAATCAACAGGTATTAAAAAACTAAACACGCGAACAAAATCGCTGGCATCGTCTAGTATTTGATATTTACGGAACGGTTCTCGAAAGTTCCACTCGTAAGGCAAAAAGCCAATAAGGCCGTTCCATTTTCCAAGTTTTCCATCGCTTTTCATGCACTTTCAAGCACTTTTCATGTACTCCATGCTAGTGGTGACGTCAAGTGACGCATGTAAAATCGAAGACTGCACAATCAAGCAACTTAGAGCAAGTCCACACTATCGACTTTTCTTTAAAAATACTTAAAGTAACATTGCATATCTCTACATAGTATTGTAAAAAGTATTTTTTCAAAAGCTAAAGCCATCAATAATCAAGCTATTATTGTCTACCGACAATGCTTGATACGTCACACCGGACAATACTGTCATTTCAAAGGTGATTGCGGTGGTTAAATACAGTAATACCGTAACAGGGCTTCTGAATTAAGTATTTGGCGACATAAATATCGGTAGTGTAGCAGTAGCCTAATCTACCCACCGTATATCGGGGAATTTCTTACCTCGTACCATACTATATTACCTTACCTATTCTGTGCCCATACCATTCAGTAAACGAGTGCAGGCGTTTTTTAGGGTTCCGTACCCAAAGGGTAAAAACGGGACCCTATTACTAAGACTCCGCTGTCTGTCTGTCTGTCTCCAGGCTGTATCTCATAAACCGTGATAGCTAGAAAGCTGAAATTTTCACAAATGATGTATTTCCGTTGCCGCTATAACAACAAATACTAAAAATTAAAAATATATATATATTAAGGGGGGTCCCCATACAATAAACGTGTTTTTTTCGTATTTTTTTGCTCAATATTAAAAACGGTAACAGGTAGACGGTTCAAATTTTCACAGAATATTAATTTGTATATTACCTTTCAAAATAAATAATTAAATATCAATAAAGTAAATATTAAAGGGGGGCTCCCATACAACAAACGTAATTTTTATTTTTAATACGTCATAAATCGTAAAACTTACTACAGGTTTGTACGGAACCCTCGGTGCGCGAGTCCGACTCGCACTTGGCCGGTTTTTTCTATATGCGATAAGTAAAGTTTAAACGCCTATAAAACATTGTAGTATGAAAACCAAATTACGGCCTTATCGGATTAGGCTTTGCGCTTGTTTCAGAATTAGGTATAATCCTTATTTATGGAACGTCAAGGAAGGTAGGTACGTTATATAAAACTGCAGTTTTAAAATAATGCTGCTTTATGCGACAATGATGTAGTAAGCCCACGGGGCTAAATTTTACAGTATTTTTTTGGATTCCAAGTCTTATGATCCTGAGTCACCTGATCGACCTGAAGGCTCCAGTTTGCGCCATCATCATTATCATTCGGAGTTCCCGCAAACAGCACTCGGAAACCAGGTCAGAGTATAATTCCACCATTTATATCCAGTGGCACGTCGTAAGCGCTTAACTTTTCTGTGACAAAGAAAAATATTTTCGAGAGTCGCTCCAGCTCTCTGATAATGTAATTTTATTCAGTAGGCGGCCATACTTCCGGTATGAATTTTAAAATAGCGACTTGGCGTTCCTGTACGGTGTTGGGAGGACAAGACATGAGTACCTAATTAAAAAAAGCCTAAGTACGCGAAGGTCCGCGGCAGAGGGGATGGACGCTTTGTCCTGTCACGCTACGGCTAGTGTGTGCGGCTCTACCTATAAATAATTTATTTTTCAAACTACACTAATATTATAAAGGTGAAAGTTTTTATGCGTAGTTAGGTAGGTATGTTTGTTACTCTTTCACGCAAAAACTGCTGGACGGATTTGGCTGGGAATTTATCTCCATTTTATCGTTTTTAATACTTTTTAGCCCGGAAAATTAAAAAGGTCCCACAGGCATCGTCTAGTAGCCTATATTGTAATTGATGGATACAACTATAGATACATTGACTGCGATCTCACCTGGTTGTAAGCTGCAATCTAAGACCCGTATCAATAAACCGACATCAGCTAAGAGCACGTTCTCAAGTCTCGGTCAACCTATGCTTAAGACCGGTCACCGGACCGAGACTTTAGAACGCGTTCTAAGTTGAAATTGGTTTATTTAATACGGGCCTTAGGCAGTCTTATTACCTCCCTTTACCCTACCCCATGCCATATTAGGTATACAACATAAAATGAGCTTGTTTCAAAATCTTCTCGCCTTAATATGCGAGTAAAGTCACGAGCATTACCTTAGTAAGGAATTAAATTGCACAGCGCGGGATTTGCTCGCTGCCATGAAACGTGTCTGCTCACGGTACATTTCTACATTAGCCCGGAGAGCTGTCGGTTACTAGAGGCGGTGATGTCCCAAAAAACGGCCTGAAAACCTTCTTCATGAGCGCTCAATAAATGGCAAAATTAAGAAATTAATTATCACTTGCTATTATGTATCTATACTAATATTATAATTGCGAAAGTTTAGATGGATGTATGGATGGATGTTTGTTACTCAATCACGCTCCAACGGCTGAACGGATCTGGATGAAATTTGGCACAGAGATAGATTATAGTCTGGAATAGCACATAGGCTTCTTTTTATCCCGGAAAATTAAAGAGTTCCCGCGGGAACCGAAAAACCTCAATCCACGCGGACGAAGTCGCGGGCATCAGCTAGTAGCTAATATATGTAATAAAGGCTATTTTTATTATATTTTATTTTATTTATTATGTATAGCAAGGTAAACTTCATGACGAAACCTGCATGCCAGAGAGTTCTCCATGTTCTCAAAGGTGTTAGCAGTTTGCCAATCCGCACTTGCTGAGAGGAGAAACGTGTTCAGTAGTGAGCCGGCCGAGGCGAGGGATTGTTGATGATGATTGATTTGGGCGATTTCTCTATGTCTCACTGGGCGTAGCACCTTTAAGCGCGTATTACTGTTGGATTATAATAATTCGGAGAGTGTGCCCAAGAACTTTTTGATCTTGATCCCCCTTCAGCTTTCTACTATCGTACCGCAAGGTGTCGTTAGGGTCTGCATCCGTATATAATAATTTGAAATCCCACGGACGTACACGTCCGTAATATTTAAAAAAATCGCTTCGTGAGGAAAATCCTCATGGATACCAGGAACTGGCATGCCCGACTTCACTCCAGCTAGATTTTCGTGATCTACGGACTAAAAACCTCCTTAGATCTTCATCTACTTCTTCCCGGTATTGCACTGAGCATTTCGTGAGAAAGGTAGCCGTACGAAGCGATTTGCTTCCTCGTTTCTAATTCAAACCGCTAGGATATGGAATGCCCTTTCGGTTTCCGTTTATCCATCCGCTTATAATATTGGTATCTTCAAATCAAGAGTGAATAGGCATCTTCTAGGGAAGGGCGCTCCACTTTAGGCTATGCCATCACTACTTCCAGCAAGTCTGATTGCAGCCAAGCGTTAGCCTATAAATTAAAAAAACAATAAATTAATAAAAAAATCATGACCCAGTCGTGTCGGGCCAGTTTTTCATAGACTTAATGTGTAATATTCAGTATTGTATACCTCCAAATTAGTATCTACCTAAGACGCGATGATTATTCATTCATTCATGACGACACAACTCATAAGGTATTATAACAAGATTGCTTCAAAAAAAGATTGTTTCCGGTACTTCTCTGTTAAATCAGGCGGGGGCGTTGTTTTTGTCGCCCGGTTATGAGGTCTGCATCTCTATGGCCGGCAGCCACTACAGCTCAATGAATTAAACCACCCCGGTATTATATTTGCCCCGGTGTCGTAGCGTTCGCGGAACACGACACGAAAATGACACCCGTGTACATATTTACCTACTAAATGTTTTTAAAAATACTGTAGATTTTTTCTAGTCTAAGCCATAACTGACTAAAATGGTTTCTCTTATCATGAGATTTCTAATAGCGTTGAAAGCACATTAAATAAGCTTAGGTTAGGAATATGCACATGGAGTGTAAATACTGACGCGTTATCCATTCGGGTGTCCATAGTTGGGAGTCAATAATAATAATGTATCCATTAGTCCACAGCTGGACATATAAAGCATTGACGGGTAACTTAGTATTTAGTAGGTAAGATAGCTGGGGCATCTGGTAGAACTATCTACAAAAGATAAGTTGTTCTTTTGCATGTCCTTTCAATGATTAGTTTTTAAGTTTTTGGTACAGAAATAAATAAAATTGTGAAAGATAGATAAACTCTTTATTGCAAACATTTAATATAGCACAGTTTTACGATAGATATAAGTATAGTACGCGCGCGAGTTGAATGCAGAGCGAATGTAATATACATAAGCTCTGCATTCAACTCGAAGCTCAAAATCATACGAGTTGATTAGTGACAATAATTAGAGTACTTTTGAAGATTTGTGTGGTTTTGTGTTGTGGCAGTGCGTAATGCGTACATTCTGTCAAAAAAGTACCAGGAATTCATCATTTGTTTCTAATTCCAAATTCAATTCAAAAATTCTTTTTTGTCGCTAAGTTGGCACAACTGTCGTCTATATTGCCGCGAAGTTTGAGCGTCAATTGTTATTTACTTTGTTTACAGTGCGCCATTTTGTCAGTTCATCTCAATAGTGTTTTGCGATTTTTACAATGAATAAAAATATCGAACAAAGAGTTTGTCTCAAATTTTGCATCGCAAATGGAATTTCGTGTTCAGAGTCGCTGGAAATGTTGCAGAAAGCTTACGGGGAATCACTTTATCAAAACCACGTGCATACCATGCATTCAAAAGTGGTTGAGATGTGGTGGAAGATTTGCCTCGCTCTGGTCGGCCATCAACGTCTTCAACTAAAGTTAACATCGCTAAAGTGAAAGAAATGGTGACTGAAAATCCTCATTCAAGTTTGAGAGAGATAGCTGCTGAACTTTCTGTGTCTCAAGAATCGATTCGTATCATTTTAAACGACGATGAAGGCCAGATTTGTGGAAAGAAAATTCTTGGATGCACCACGACAATGCGCCATCGCACAAGGCCATCATTGTGAATGAAGTTTTGACCAAAAACTCAACAAATACCATCGAACAACCACCGTTTTCACCGGATATGGCTCCGGCCGACTTTTTTCTCTTTCCAAAACTCAAATTACCACTTTGTGGCACCCGTTTTCAATCGATAGAAGACATAAAAGAGAATTCGCGGCAAGAACTGAACTCGATTCCGAAAAATGCCTTTAAAAAATGCTTTGAAAATTGGATTATTCGTTGGCTTAAGTGTATTATTTCCGAAGGGGCCTACTTTGAAGGAGATACAATAAATTTGGAATAATAATTAACATTTTGTGTATTATACACCTTTTCCCGATACTTTCTTGACAGAGTAGTATTTGGTATTTCTTGCTTGGTTGCTTGCTTTTCCTGCATGTTTAGAAGTGGGAGGGCGGGCGGTGCATATCGCGTGCGGCATGTTGTACCATAGATTTGTTTGTTTATAGATGTGTTTTAACGGGTTAAGCTTGTTCTTTGGTTCCCATGAGCAAAAATAAATCGTAATACATTAGAGGTGTAAAGTTTTTAATGTTTTTTTATTTAATAATCGCAGCACGTTTTAATATTGAAGGCGCAATCCCGCGAGGCGCGAACGCGGCTTACGTCATGCGGAGGTCCATTAAAATAATTATAATTTATTTTCGGCGACGCGGCGGGCCTGCCTGTGGATAAAACACATTATTTTAGTTAGGGCTGCCGGTCTTGTTTCAAATATTATATTACTAGATGATGCCCGCGACTTGGTCCGCATGGACTAAGTTTTTTCAATTCCCCCCGGGCACTCCGAGATGAAAAGTAGCCTATGTCCTTCCCCGGGATAGAAACTACCCCTATACCAAATTTTATCAAAATCTGTTGAACAGATGGGCCGTGAAAGCGCAACAGACAGACCGAAGGATAATTGGCGATCAATCACTTACGTAGGCGAAATTGCTCTGTCTACAACACCGACGCAGTGTCGCCTGCTTATCGGTTTTTTACCGGATATACCATGGAGAGTGTGCTCAGGAACTTCACAACCTTGTTCCTCCTTCCCCGTTCTACCACAGAACGGCGAGAAACCGTCAGCGTTGGCATCCTTATGTGGTTGAGGTCCAATCTGCCCGCACGAAACGTTTTTGCTCAACGTTTCTGATCCGAACCGCTAGAGTGTGGAACACCCTCCTAGCGCACGTATTTCCTGCCACGTATAACTTAGGTACCTTCAAGGCAAGAGTGAATAGGCATCTTCTAGGCAAGCGCGCTCCAACCTAGACCTCATCATTGCTTTGCACTAAGCATGATTGTCGTCAAGCGCAAGCCTATATCACAATTAAAAAAAAAATAAGACAGACAGACAGACAGACAGATAGACATACAGACACACTTTCGCATTTATAATATTAGTATGGATTGACTTAATAATACCTACCATAATATTTCAAGGTGCTTGAATCAACGACCTCAATTTACATAGACGGGTCCTGTCAAACAAAGAATGTGGACTTATTTTACTAATGCCATCTAGTCTGTAAAGCGGGACAGCGCTATGGCGGGGACAAAGACAGGCTTATACAGGTGTGGAGCGCGCTATACAGGTCGGACGCCCAATTTTTTTCTATGAAAGGGCCCATCTAGTACCTACCCACTTAAGAGTATAATATATCGATGGCTTGAATTGGCTGGCTTGAGATGGCTCGCACCGGAAAGGCCGCAGGTTAAAGGACGATCCCAAGCTAGTAGCTGGGAGCATGCTGGCAGCCTATCTATCTGTTTCATACATTTATTATGGTTAGATGGTGACACTTAACAATACGTCACGTGACGCCTTGTGTTGTATAATAATAATTATAGGTCTACCAGAATCTGATGGCAAAAATATACACCGTATACTGGTACTTTTAGGTCAGATTCTGGTAGACCTATTATATATCTTTTTAGTCCCGTTTATGTATCTTGTGAGGTAAGGTTATGTCAACGCTAGTGAGCGCCAAAAGTCCAGACTCACACATTGAATGACTGTTCAATAGTCAATACCCAGCCAGATGTTGCCTTTATAATGTAGACAGGGCATAAGGCTGGATTTTTCGAAATTGCCGGAAGGAACTACCGTCAGCGTTGGCACTTGGCATCCTTATGTGGTTGATGTCCAATCTGGTCGCACGAAACGTCTTTGCTCGACGTTTCTGATCCGAACCGCTAGGGTGTAGAACAGCCTCCCAGCGCACGTGTTCCCTGCCACGTATAACTTAGGTACCTTCAAGGCAAGAGTAAATAGGCATCTTCTAGGCAAGCGCGCTCCAACCTAGACCTCATCATTGCTTTGCACTAAGCATGATTGTCGTCAAGCGTAAGCCTATCTCACAATAAAAAAAAAAGCAAAACCGCAAGCGGTTTCTAGTTTAACAATAACACTGAGCTGACCCTAACTTAAATACCAAGAAGCGTGCCATTTCCAGCGGATACCCTCGAGCCCGTGTTGTTTTGGCAACCCTATTTCAACTTCCGAGCATTTAACCGAACCTAGTTACGAAATGGAATTTACCGCGGGCTTTCAATATTTAATATTTGGAGGAAAAGTAATCAACCCACATTATCCGAATATGCTGCGAGCATGGGACGTGGATCAGCTCTCACTCTCTCTTTTGTGGTAAAACCATAATATTATACCTACCTTCTGGTAAAACCACTATGAAGCTTACGTTTGTTTTTTTTATCCACTACAAGTTATCCCTTGACTGCGTCTCACCTGATGCTAAGTCATGATGCAGTCTAGGATGGCAGCGGGATAACCTGTTAGGGGCATGGCAGTTATGCATATTAAACCCATACCCCTATAGTCGGTTTCTACGCGGCATCGAACCGGAACGCTAAATCGCTTGGTGGCACGTCTTTGCCGGTATGGTGGTAACTAGCCACGGCCGAAGCTTCCCACCAGGAAACACCAAAGAAAATTCGGAAAATTATAAATTCTCAAATTGACCCTGCCGGGGATGGAAACCGGAACCTCCGCACGCTAAGACAACAGCGCTCAACACTGCGCCAGGGAGGTAAATACAGTGTGTAAGTTTTACCTCCAAGAAAGCGGTGATAGCCTCGTGGTTCAGACACCGGCTTCCTATTCGGGTTGTCGCGGGTTCGATCCTCGGGCCATCCTTAAGCGACGAGGCACGAAGATGCACTACGCGACGCGGCCCCGTACAAACTCAGACACACAGACAGGCAGACACACTTTCGAATTTTTAATATTAGTATGCAATTAGTTAAATGTTCTAAAAATTGACCTCCGTAGCGCTGTGTTGAGCTGTTGTCTTAACGTGCGGAGGAGTAGAAACCGAATAGGGGTATGGGTTTATACATATAACTGCCATGCCCCTAACAGGTTATCCCGCTACCATCTTAGACTGCATCGTCACTTACCATCGGGTGAGACCGCAGTCAAGGGCTAACTTGTCGTGATTAGAAAAAAAAATTTTTTCTTTGCAAACTGCAATGTTCAAGTAGGTTTCAAAGAGCGGAAAGTTCATTGACTGTCCTATTCTTAATTTCAAAGCAGTACTATAACGAGTAAACGCCAAACAATTTGTGAGCGTGAAAGAATTTTAAACAATTCATATCATAAAGTGCTACGGGGTTGTTATAAGTTACGGCATGCATAAAACACATTCGCCTATAAAATATGAGATACTGCGAATTGCGACAGTCATTTTAGCGTCGCGTTCAACTTGCCCTTTTCTGAAAATGAGAGTTTGATTTATATTTTTCAAACTATTATTCACTATTGACCCCTGAAGTTTTTAATAAGTTTTTTATTCCCACGGGAAATCTTTAATTTTCCGGGATGAAAAGTAGCCTAAGTCACTATACCCATGCAAAAAATCACGTCGATCCGTTGCTCTGTTGCGGCGTGATTTAAGTACAAACTACATTAAACCAACAAACAAACACACTTTCGCACTTATAATATTAAGTATGCTACCATGAGTTTAAGCTCTTATTTAAAAGAACATAATATTAACATATTCATAGAACATAGTATGTTTATATTATAGACATGTTCTAATGATTATGTTGAATGTTCTTAGGGGCGATCAGACGCGAGGACCTTGCCTGGAACAATCGTACGTGACAAAAAAGCGTTAAACTATGTCTCACTCCCTCCAGTAAATATGGAGAGAGACCGAGTAGGTCTACCTACCTATGTTATTATTTTAGTAACATTGTTGTACACTCAGAGTTTTTTAATAGCATAGCAAAGCAACTAAATTATATTTTTGTAACACTTTCATTTCTGTTTTATTACTGACTAGCTGATGCCCGCGACTTCGTCCGCGTGGATATACCAAGTTTCATCGAAATAACTTGAGAAATTACGGACTTTTATGCAAACTTTCAACCTCTATTTCACCCCTTTGGGGGTGGAATTTTGAAAAACTGTGAAACACGTCTGTTTTCATTTCTAACCCGCTGCTCATATACCAAGTTTCATGGATATAACTTGAGAAATGAAGGACTTTCATACAAACTTTCAACCCCTATTTCACCCCTTCGGGGGTAAAATTTACGAAAACTGTGAAACACTTATTTCTTCATTTTCAACCAGTAGCTTGTATACCAAGTTTAATCGATATAACTTGAGAAATGACGGACTTTCATACAAACTTTCACCCCCTATTTCACCCCCTTAGGGGTGAAATTTTGAAAAACTGTGACACACGTACTTCTTTATAAAGCCAAAATAAAAAGTTTCGTTGATATAACTTGTAAAACATCTTGAGAAACGAAGGACTTTCATACCAACTTTCATCTCCTATTTCACCCTTTTGGGGGTCGAATTTTCAAAAACTGTGAAACACGTATGTCTCCATTTTCAACCCGCAGCTCATATATCAAGTTTCATGGCTATAACTTGAGAAATTAAGGACTTTCATACAAACTTTCAACCCCTATTTCACCCCTTCGGGGGTAGAATTTCGGGATAAAAAGTATCCTATGTCCTACCTCGTAGTATAGGCTCAAATCGTGCCAAGTTTCGTTTGAATTCATTCAGTAGTTTCGGCGTGATGCGCGGCCAAGATACAGACAGACAGACAGACAGACAGACAGACAGACAGACAGACAGACAAAAATGAAAAAAATTACAGATTTGGCTTCAGTATCGAATAATGAGTGCCCTCCAAAAAAAATTTTCAAAATATCTTCAATGTACAGAATTGGACCTGTTACAGTTTTATTATAAGTATAGATGTCAGAACATGGCTGTACAGTCATCAGAACGAGCGGTCTTTTATACCGGCACTACTTCGGCTTCCTATAATATAGAGACGGCCATCCCTTAAGGATCTATTTTATTAAGACTTAAAATTTTATTGCCAACCTCTTACCGAAAACGATTAAAATATTTTCAAATATAGTTAAAAGCACGCACGATTTATGCAAGCCTCGTAAACCCTCTCGCATTAAATATACAGTGCGAATAGGATAGTGTCGTGGGAGGTACATGCAGCTCTCTCTAGAGCAGGCGAGGTTCTTTCATCGCGAACAAAAGTGTTTAAGCGTGCGATGATGGGCCGTCTGAAGGCGACGCAATGTGAAAAAGATCTTAGCCAATGTCTGTGAAGGATAATATCCTAAAAAATATAAGCGTCTGCGACGTCCTGAGCCAAGAATGCGACTTTTTGAATGACTTGAAAGTAAAGTAAACTCAGGCAAGCTATTTGACTAGTTGACTACCTCCTTGAGACAGCCATAAAAGGTGTCTTAGTTTAATATACCAGGTTCCATTCTTAAAATCACTAGTGTAATGTCTACGGGTAAATAAAATTACCCGTGGTTCCGCCAATAGGTCAAACCAGTGGGGCCACAGTTCATCAGCTGGGGCAATTTGGAAATTTAATCTAAATTTAATAAAATCTAAATTATCTGCCCCTCTCAAATCTTCATATTAAGTATACCTATATAGGTAGATAATAAAATACAGCAGGTTTTCCATTGAAGAGTGCAACGAAAAACCTGTTAGAGGTGGAAGAAACTTCCAACCATGAGACTATCTTATCTTCTGCCGTTAATTGATGCAAATGCAAATGCAATGTAATAAACGCTTTATCCGCCTCCAATAGAGAAGTTGTCCGGACTCCGGAAAGGAAACAGTACAATTCGGAGCCTTAATTAGCCTCACGATTAATGCTTATCGCACATTACGGATAAAGTGCATAGCCGCAAGAGCCGCCCGTATAGAACTCGACGCATTTTTCAAAATATTAATGACTCGTGCGTTGGATTTGAAGATTAATACCATGAATTTTGGCTTCTATCTAGCGGCGAAGTGGCTCGGCCGTTTGATTGCAAGCATTTTGAGCGTTTCACAGCTGCCTTAGAGACACTAAAGCTGCCAGAATTAAACACGGAAGTGACGGAAGCCAAATTGAATGTGGGCTCACCCAAATAGCTACGTTAGGTTAGACAATGTTATGGAATGATTTATTTTATGTAAGACAACTTGTTTCACATTAGATATATCAAGGCTATAACACCGGTTCGGAAAACAAATTCTACCTACTAAGAAGAACCAGCAAGAAACTCCGACAGAACTTCATGTTTTATAATCAGTCCGTGTGGCTGCGCTTGTGGTGTGCGATCAGTATAAGATGCAAATTCTCTATGTACCAACTCCCTGTAGTTCACAGCATCCGCGTCCAATGGGGAAGTGGTCGTGCTCCGGAGAGCAAGCAGTACAGTTGGGGGCCTTAACTACAGGGCGCCTCGAGCGCCGCGTCATTATCTAACGGATATGGCTTAATTGTTCTGGACAAATACTGCCACCAGTAGGGATAGTATATGGTATTACGTCCCACCGAAGTTGGTAAAGCTCACGAAACAGTTTATTGTTAAAGCAAAATTGGCTTTAAATAGTTTGCGTTAAAGCCTAAACTCGTTCAGAGATTTATGGCAATTTATCCGATGGTCAGTTTTGTTGACAGAACATAAGTCCCGTTAGTTCGGACTTCGGTCAGAAACATCACAGAAATAGTGGGAACAAAAATATTTTCCAGTTTATGGGTTTATAGCCAGCGGTCAGATGAGAATCGGTGGTTATGAATCTGCGACTTTAAATCATAGACAACTTCGTCGTCGATCAAATGACGTTCTCTGCTGGACGAAGGTCTCCTGCATGGATCGTTACAGGATATGGTTTCGGGTCTCTTGCTTCCAGCGGCTACCAGCTACTCGCTGGAGATTTGACTCACTCTGTAAATGAGAAATCATTTATTTATCTCACGTATATGACAACTTGTGTCACTTATGATAAATCAAGACGCAAGACTCCATCGGTTTGCAAAGATGTCTACTGAGAAGTGCCGGCAAGAAATTCGTTATTATTGTTCGACGTTCGAATTCTATCAACGGTAGATTCTCATACTAAGGGTACTGTTGAAGACTAGTTCGTCGAAACTACGAAACAATAGGATGCAACTCGATACATAACTTACATTGTCTAGTTACGGAAGTTTATCACGTATTGTTGTATTATCTGTACCTAGACTATATATTAGATTACCGCTAGAATATGGTATACGTATAATGTATTTACATCCATACTACATACCTATAATATTATAAATGCGAAAGTGTATCTGTCTGTCAGTCAGTCTGCACTTTAACCATCTGCCGATCTTTGCAACCGATTTTCACGAAATTAGGTACAGACATACCTAGGTTGTGTCCTGGGAAAGGACATGGGCAACATTTTATCCCGGAAAATTAAGGAGTTCCACTGGAATTAAAAAAAACACGCGGATAACGTCGCGGCGAAGAACTAGATGATCTAGTTCTTTATTATGAAGCAAAATATCTTTTTTATCTTGTAATATAATAAATCATATTCTTGTTCTAACTTCTACAAAGTATTCCCAGCACGTTTTGGACTTACAGTTGTTTCAATATAAGCTTTATTTCCCCCAGGAGCGACCGGAATCCACCTCTCTCTTGCGGTCAGCGTCTTGTCTGACATAATGAAAAGTATCTCGCGTCCGCCGTGTGATAATGTGTATTTTTACTAGAGATGAAACGGATAGTTGTTTGGCCGGATACCGGGAAGTTAGCGCCGCACAGGTACAGCGAAAGTGATCGGATCAATTTGGGCGGTTTCGGGTGTCATCATGAGTGATCGTGGCCGGTAATTTAAGACAATATAAAAAAAAAACAAGTTTTTGGAAGAAAATGAACTCCCTTGTGATATTTTGATCATCCGGTATCCGACCGGATACCGGATAATAACTCAATATCCGGCCGGATAATAAATTTACGCCGGATAGGCCGGATACTGGATAGTTACGGGATACCTATCCGTTTCATCTCTAATTTTTACTCCCCAAATTTACTCTACTTACGAAAAAATAAACTTGACATGGTGTCTTGAACTATTATGTTTTCAAAATACCAGAGTACCTACTTACCTATAGATTTTATCATCTTTTTAATAATAGCAAGCTTTAATTAATTAATTAGCACGACTGCCCATTATAATCTTTTTATAATATCAAGTTATACTTTTGAACTCTGAAGTTACCTACTCTTTTTGTTAGTTTCGATGTTTGAAAACTTTTGATAACTTACCTCATAATAAATACCTTGCATAAGCGTTTAAGACCTTAATGTATGCAGTGTTTTAAAGAATCTAATACTGGTAAACATTTTCAGACCGCGACTGTACATTCATATCATACTATCATACTTCATAGTTCATACTAATATTATAAATGCGAAAGTGTGTTTGTTTGTTGGTTTGTCCTTCAATCACGCCGTAACGGAGCAACGGATCGACGTAATTTTTGCCATGATAATTTGCGTAACTTTTTTTTGAGGACCTGGAGAGTGACATAGGCTACGTTTTATCCCGGAAAATTAAGGATTTCCCGCGGGAATAAGAAAATACTTAAACCACGCGGACGAAGTCGCGGGCATCAGCTAGTTATAGGTATAAACTGCAAATGTTTTGATAATGGAGCCCAGTTCGTTTAGGAAGGTGTTCCAGTAATCGTTATGAACGGGCGGTCGGCGACGCTCGGTAATTGTGACCGACGCGGCAATTTGCTCGCATGCATCACGGGAGGCCATTTATATTGCCCGAAGCTTTGGAGCTTCTTATACCAGCTTAACTGAGACATTTTAAAATTATCTGCCTCTTATAACTTCCTCGTCTCTCCTTTGAAATTGCACTGCTGGAAATACTTACGCCATGCAGTTCCCTGCAACAGAATAAGTAGGTAATAGTCTGCGACTCGCGTTTGATATCATCAGCTGTCTACCTAAAGCTGTGGTCTCGGCATTGACACGCCTTACTTACTTCCTTCGGCGCTACAACCCTTTGTAAGTCTTGGCCTCCTCCACAGTTTCTATCCACCTGCCTCTATCCTTGGCCTCCTTCTTCCATGAAGGGAGCTTTCCGAGTCCGAAGATAGAATCTTCTTCTACACAATGGATCCATCTTTTTCAAGGCATTGACACACTATCTTCGCAAATTGTACTACATCTATAGCATAGAATACTCACAAGGAGCAACTATTAACAGGTAGGTATAGTCCGTTTTTAGGGTATTTGCAAGGGCCTTGAGAGTGACATAGGATACTTTTTATCCCGGAAAATCAAGGAGTTCCTGTGGGAATTAAAAAAATACCTATTGTACGTGGACGAAGTCGATGGCATCAGCTAGTACAAAATATTTTTATGTTTCGCTTAGTTCGAAAAAAAGTGGCGGGACCGAACTGGATGACCAAAGTCAAGTAGGGCGAAAAGGGTTCTTCATATTACTATACACACAACTCTAAAAATAGTTTTTAATTATTTTCTAGTTTTGTATACTTACTTATTAATCTAGTTATATTATCCATTATCTGTAAACAATCTGAAGAAATAAAAGGCCTTTTTTATTTTTATTATTTTATTTAATTCGAAAAATATTATAGATGTCGGCTGGTACTCCTTCGGACTTAGCTTCATACTAGTATAGTACTAGAAGTCATCATTGTTACACGAACGTAATTACATAGAAAAGCTCGTTGTTCTAGACGAGGAATAATTACTAGGTAACTATCCAGTTCGAGAGCTAGATTAACAAGGATCGGAAAAGTTTTCAACTGTTGCTTACTTGAATCGTTCTTTGTCCGTGGATAGCTTCAACGGTTTCGCTAATCGATGCGCGATAACTTCGCAGTTCGATTGTAGTTTCACTATCGAACAGCACGTAACTTCGAATTCGCTTACTTAATAGTTTAAGTAAACTACGTGCTTGGGAGTTGCTGGCTATCATCGCTAACTTCTAATAATTTTCAGGAGGAAATCTAATGATTATCGGTATGTTAGATAAATTCTTTATTGCCACACATGCATCACACAATACTAATCATACTAATAATATTATAAATGCGAAAGTGTGTTTGTTTTTTGGTTTGTTGGTTTGTCCTTCAATCACGCCACAACAGAGAAACGGATCGAGGTGATTTTTTGTATGGGCATATTTAAGAACCTTGGAGAGTGACATGAGAGAGAGCTAGATTAACAACTTTACAAGGATCGGAAAAGTTTTCAACTGGCACTTACTTCAATCGTTCTTTGTCCGTAGAAAGCTTCAACGGTTTCGCTAATCGTTGCGCGCTAACTTCGGAGTAGATTGTACCTACTCGTAGTTTCACTATCGAACAGCAAGTAACTTCGAATTCGCTTACTTATTAGTTTAAGTAAACTACGTGCCTGGGAGTTGCCGGCTATCGTCGCTAACCTCTATTAATATTAATTGTTCAGATAGGATCTTGAAGACCTTCCTAGCGCAGTGGTGAGCGCTGTTGTCTTATATTGGGAAGTCCCGGGTTAGATTCCATAAGGATCTGACTCGCTCCAGCAATGCCAAGGATAGCGGTTATGCCAAGGACCTGTGTAATTTGACACAATGAAATTGTTAATTTTTTTTTCAAAAGATCAACCGCCGAGTTTCTTGCTGGTTCTTCTCGGTAGGAATGGTATTCCGAACCAGTGGTAGATTCACTTAACGATTCAAAAGTACTTGTAAAAGTTTATTTGATTAAAAACATTTGAATTGAATTTTGAATTTTGATTACTTTGGGAATTTTTAATTTCTGAATTTTCTCTAGTCTGGTCCAGTGGGAGGATTCGGCCGTGGCTAGTTATCATCCTACCGGCAAAGACGCACCGCCAAGTGATTCAGCTTTCCGGTACGACGCCGTATGTAATCCGTTTAGGGGTATGGGTTTTAATATAACTACCGTACCCCTAACAGATTAGCCCGCTACCATTTTAGACTGCATCATCACTTGCCATCAGGTTAGATCGCAGTCAAGGGCTAACTTGTAGTGGATAAAAAAAAGTTAGAGGTGTGTGCAGCCCGGGAATTGAGCTGCGACCACCCAAATAAAATACTTAGGAGGTCTGGGCACGTCTGGGTTTCTCATCCTATCCATCTATCACCGTTTTACAAGAAATGTAGGTAGTCATAATCATAGAGGTATAATAATGGTCATAATATTATGAAATTTAAATATGGGAACGCATACCTACGACTAAAAACTTTTTTCTTTATTTTTCATTTCTCCGATGTATATTTGAATTGCTTTCGGTGAAAAGCCGGTATTCCTGAAGTAAATACAGTAAATAAATAAAAGGCGTACATTCTAGCATTTTCTCGCTATTTGCCTATACAAATTCTGACGATCGATCCGAATAATTCTGATCGTTTCCGTGCCATATAATAATACTTATAATAAAACTGTAACAGGTCCAATTCTGTACATTGAAGATATTTTGAAAATTTTTTTTGGAGGGCACTCATTATTCGATACTGAAGCCAAATCTGTAATTTTTTTCATTTTTGTCTGTCTGTCTGTCTGTCTGTCTGTCTGTCTGTCTGTCTGTCTGTCTGTCTGTCTGTCTGTCTGTCTGTCTGTCTGTCTGTCTGTCTGTCTGTCTGTATCTTGGCCGCGCATCACGCCGAAACTACTGAATGAATTCAAACGAAACTTGTCACGATTTGAGCCCATACTACGAGGTAGGACATAGGGTACTTTTTACCCCGAAATTCTACCCCCGAAGGCGTGAAATAGGGGTTGAAAGTATGTATGAAAGTCCTTAATTTCTCAAGTTATAGCCATGAAACTTAATATATGAGCTGCGGGTTAAAAATGGAGACATACGTGTTTCACAGTTTTTGAAAATTCGACCCCCAAAAGGGTGAAATGGGGGTTGAAAGTTTGTATAAAAGTCCGTCATTTCTCAAGTTATTTCGATGAAACTTGGTATATCCACGCGGACGAAGTCGCGGGCATCAGCTAGTTTAGAATATACGCGTAAATAATAGGTACTTTAAATAGGTCTGTTTTATATATTGCTTTTTATAATACTTATATTTGTGTGATATTGTGAACGACCCCTAGCTTCGCTCGAGGGGAAGTTGTGAAATTCCTTTCTAAAGATTCTTTCATTTCTTTCGGTGTCACCATAAAAAGTTCTCGTTATAGTTAACTTAAAAAAAACAAGCTAGTAAAGTGAGTTGCACATCCATTATTAATTATTAGAAGGTTATGCCAAAGTCAAATTTTATTAAAAAGTAAATATCCTGACGTATTTAAACACTAGCAGATGCCTGCGACTTCGTCCGCGTGAAATAAGTTTTTCAAATTCCCACGGGAACTTCCTAATTTTTCGGGTTAATATACTACTCTGTCAAGAAAGTATCGGGAAAAGGTGTATAATACACAAAATGTTAATAATTATTATTCCAAATTTATTGTATCTCCTTCAAAGTAGGCCCCTTCGGAAATAATACACTTAAGCCAACGAATAATCCAATTTTCAAAGCATTTTTTAAAGGCATTTTTCGGAATCGAGTTCAGTTCTTGCCGCGAATTCTCTTTTATGTCTTCTATCGATTGAAAACGGGTGCCACAAAGTGGTAATTTGAGTTTTGGAAAGAGAAAAAAGTCGGCCGGAGCCATATCCGGTGAATACGGTGGTTGTTCGATGGTATTTGTTGAGTTTTTGGTCAAAAATTCATTCACAATGATGGCCTTGTGCGATGGCGCATTGTCGTGGTGCATCCAAGAATTTTCTTTCCACAAATCTGGCCTTCATCGTCGTTTAAAATGATACGAATCGATTCTTGAGACACAGAAAGTTCAGCAGCTATCTCTCTCAAACTTGAATGAGGATTTTCAGTCACCATTTCTTTCACATTAGCGATGTTAACTTTAGTTGAAGACGTTGATGGCCGACCAGAGCGAGGCAAATCTTCCACCACATCTCGACCACTTTTGAATGCATGGTATGCACGTGTTTTTGATAAAATCGATTCCCCGTAAGCTTTCTGCAACATTTCCAGCGACTCTGAACACGAAATTCCATTTGCGATGCAAAATTTGAGACAAACTCTTTGTTCGATATTTTTAATCATTGTAAAAATCGCAAAACACTATTGAGATGAACTGACAAAATGGCGCACTGTAAACAAAGTAAATAACAATTGACGCTCAAACTTCGCGGCAATATAGACGACAGTTGTGCCAACTTAGCGACAAAAAAGAATTTTTGAATTGAATTTGGAATTAGAAACAAATGATGAATTCCTGGTACTTTTTTGACAGAATGTATATATCCTATGATACTCACAAATAATGTGGCTTTCTATTGGTGACAAAATTTTCAAAATTGGTTCAGTAGATCAAGAGATTACCCCCTACAACCTCACAAACTCATATACTTATCTCTTTATAATATTAGTAAGTTTAGATTAACTGAAGCCACCTGCCTACCACCTATTATTAGTATGACAAAAAAATAGTTAAGCCTTTTACAACCAAGCCATTTTCATACGAAATCTTAATAATTTCATTTGCTCAGTTTATGCAAAGTTAGCAATCAAAAATGTAAAAGTCCCTTCGCATATATTATCAATTTCCCATATCATTATCAATATAATTTATCAATCTTGTGATGTACTTAGATAAAATTATCGCCATCCAGTTTAGTGGTAACCGCTAAGTTATAAAATAGTACCTATTGGATTAAAAGAGCTAAACCAAACACGAGTACCTACCAGGTTAAACGTACAGAAACTGAACTAATTATATTTCACAAACTAAATGCCAAAAGCAATTTATCCCGCCTCAAAGTTGAGATCCGGTTCATATATCACGTCGGGATTCATTAAAACCCAGTTCTGAGATAACTTTAGTTGTTTGAGCGTTACCTAATTTGGAATTGTGTGTATTTTTGGCACATCTTGGATAGTTTTTCAGTCGGTTGATGTGATTGTAGTGAATACGACAGGGTTCAAACTTCAGATTTCAGTAGCCTGTTTATTTGCAAACTAGCTTTTGCACGCGACTTTTACCCCTTTAGGGGTTGAATTTTCATAAATCCTTACTTAGCGAATGTCTACATCATAATAGCTATCTGCATGCCTTTCAGCGCGATTCGTCCAGTGGTTCAGGTCAGCTACTTGTTCAATAGGTTATTGTAATAAAAAGTTTCCTATTTGTTAAAGTAAGCATATAGGTAATCTACAAGTACATAAGTACAGGGTTGTGGGTTAATGCTGAGAAGACGTACCTATTTAAAAAGGTGGCGGAAAGGAAAGTGGGGTTACAAGCAACTGGAAGGCGGAGGTCCTGTTTGCCTGGTGGGAGGCTTCGGCCGTGGCTAGTTACCATCCTTCCGGCAAAGACGTGCCGCCAAGCGATTTAGCGTTGCCGTGTAGACACCGATTTAATACAACTGCCATGCCCCTGACAGGTTATCCCGCTACCATCCTAGACTGCATCATCACTTACCATCAGGTGAGATATATATACCGCAGTCAAGGGATAACTTGTAGTGGATACAAAAAAAAGTGTGTGCCGAGTTAGTTGCGGGCTCTTCTCAGACCTGAGCGCGCTTAGAACCCTCGTAGCTTTAGTTTTAAGATACCGTAATTAATGATACTTGTGGTGCTCCGCTAGCTGGCCTCTTTGCTTCGTACCGGCCAGTGCATACGTCTGCGAGCTATGTACTGAAGTTCGAATATCGAATCGCTGATTGGCAGAAAGCAACGTCGAACGGCCGGCAGCTTATTCACTCGACAGACGCGAACAAGCGTGGCAGTCTAGCAGCGCTGCTAGGCCCACCGTTCTTTTACCATTTATCTATACAGTGTTATTATTCAATGAGACATTATTATAATATACTATCGTGTTAGTCATTATCGAGTGTATCATTTCAACGCCTACACTTAGGAAGTGAATCCTAACTAGGTAGTTGGTTGTAGGGCGAGGAAGTCCATAACGCCCTACAAATGGTGACCCCGAGAAGAATATTTTCAATAAAAGGTCAGTCTATTTTCAAGTGACCTCAATAAAAGGTCACACTATTTTCAAGTGACATCAGAATAAGGTCAAAGCTCGCTTTTTGAGGCCGTTTCATATCAAGCTAGAAGAAGAATAATCTTTGAAATTTAATAATAATCTGAAGAATACTTATTTAAACAAGAATATTATTGTGAAGCATCGTTGCCAAGGAGAAACATAAATTCATCGAAGAAGACTTCGAAATTATTTTCGAATAAATAGAATGCTGTGACGGATCGATGGACATTTGACATCGCAGATTTTATTTCTTTTTTCAAGATTCAAATATAAGAAGGAAGATTCTAGTTCAAATTCAAATTTTGGAAGAGAAAATTTATAGACAATAGTGTCAATTGTTTTGAATTTGTTTTATAGGAACGTGTCTATCTGACATTTTCAGATATTTTGTAAACAATAATTTATTTTCTTTCAGCGAATTAGTTTTATAAATATTTTAGGATCTTAAATATTAAATAATGGAAAAAATTAAAATTTTGGAAGACGAAAATGAGTCGCTTAAAAGAAAAATTAAGGAGCTGCTTGGATCAGCTATGCCATTAGTGGAAGAAAACAAGTCGCTACGGTCCAAGCTAGCAAGTACCGCATCTGACCCCAATGCAGATGCACCTAAAATTTGTAAAGTTTCAGCTAAACTTCCACCATTTTGGGTGGACCGACCTACAGTCTGGTTCGCTCAAGTCGAGGCGCAATTTGCAATTTCAGGTATCACGGTTGATCAAACAAAATTTGATCATGTTGTTGCACAATTGGATTCGCGTATAATAGGTGAGATTGAAGATGTTATCACTCAGCCTCCATCTGCTGAGCGATATCAATTTTTAAAGAAGGAACTCATCCGTCGTCTCTCTGCGTCTGAAGAACAAAGAGTTAGACAATTAATAAGCGACGAGGCATTAGGTGATCGCAAACCATCACAATTTCTTCGCCACCTACTTTCTCTTGCAGGCCATGCATTGCGCGATCAAAGTATTTTGCGTCAATTATGGATGCGTTGTTTACCGCAGCATCTTCAGGCAATTTTAGCCGCTCAGTCTGAGCTAAGCTTGGACAAAATTGCAGACCTAGCGGACAAAATTTTAGAGGTTTCTCCTGGCATAACTACTCCCTCTACTTCAGCTGTGACTCCATCTACTTCTACTTCTACTTTAGAAAATACAGTTTGCTCATCCGATTCTAATGTAGCTACACTTTCAGGTTGCATTGATGAACTGACCAAACAAATAGCAGCGCTTACCAAGGATAGTAAGTTTTCTAACCGAAGCAGAAGCAGGTCCAGAAGACGTTTTAACAATCGTTTATTTTCACCCTCTCCTAACAACCGAAATAACGGTGGTGAGGTTTGTTGGTATCATCGTAGGTGAGATCGCAGTCAAGGGCTAACTTGTAGTGGATAAAAAAAAAAATCGTAGATTTGCATCGCGCGCGACAAAATGCGCAAAGCCGTGTTCATTTGTGGATCCGGGAAACCGGCAAGGCAATCTGTAGAGGCGATGCCAGCTTGCCCGCAACGTAGTCGCCGATTATTTATTTCAGAAAGAAGATCTAAAATTCGTTTTTTAGTAGATACTGGCTCTGATGTATCTTGTTATCCAGTTTCGTGGGTAGAACGGCACCCTAAAGTTGCCGATTATAGTATGCGCGCTGCAAACGGCAGCGACATTAAAACGTATGGCTCAATTCTGTTAGGTTTAGATTTAGGATTACGCCGAGATTTTAGATGGCATTTTGTTATATGCGATGTTAGTACCGCCATTATTGGTGCAGATTTTTTAGCGCATTTTAATTTGTTACCAGATTGCAACACCAGCCGCCTGATTGACAACTCGACTGGACTCTCTAGTACGGCGTCAATCACGGTATGTGAGCAAGATAGCGTGAAGACAGTAAGTAGTGCAAACGATATTTTATCGGAATTTCCGGCCATTATTAGACCTCCAGGCCCGGTGCGCGAGATAAAACACAACACGGTGCATTTCATCAGAACTACTGATGGACCACCAGGATCTTCTCGCCCGCGCCGCCTAGGTCCGCAGAAGCTCGCCATAGCAAAGAAAGAATTTGATAACATGCTAGCATGCGGTTCTGCTAGGCCTTCCGATAGCGCTTGGTCTTCCGCGTTACATTTAGCTCCAAAAGGTGACACTGACTGGCGTCCATGCGGTGATTACCGCGCTTTGAATGCGCGAACGATACCAGATAGGTATCCCGTTCGTCACATCGGTGATTTTAATCAAAATTTGGTTAATTCAACGATCTTTAGTACGATTGATTTAGTTAAAGCATATCAACAGATTCCTGTCGCAAAAGAGGATATTTGTAAAACAGCAATTATAACCCCTTTTGGTCTTTTTGAATTTCCTTATATGGCTTTCGGGTTACGCAACGCTGGTCAAACATTCCAGCGGTTTATTGATGAAGTCGTACGTGGCTTAGATTTTTGTTTTGCTTATGTTGATGATATTTTAGTTTTTTCTAGGGACCCGCAGCAGCACGCCGAGCATTTACGTTTATTATTCAAGCGCTTAGAGGAATACGGCGTAGTGATTAATGAAAAAAAATGTAATTTCAATGTTTCAGAAGTTAGGTTCCTCGGTTATAGGATTAGTGCTGCTGGTATCAGCCCGCCTATCGAACGGATCAAGGATTTACAGGACTTTCCCTTGCCAAAAACGGTTCAAGGAGTCCGACGTTTCCTTGGTATGGTGAATTTTTATCGGAGGTTTCTTCCTCACATTGCACGTTATCAAACGCCACTCATTGATGCTCTGTCAGCTATCCAAGGTAAAGGTGCAAAGCCATTTATTTGGTCACCTGACTTACGGCCGAAATTAATAATCAATCTATCTGTAATCTGTCGATTTGTTACCAAGCAACGTTGTTATTTGTCCAGACTTGTATTGTACTTTTCTTCAAAAAACAACGTTGCTTAGCAACTTATCGACAGATTACAGAGAGATTGATTATTAATTTCGGCCGTTAGAGCGTAGTTTTGCAGCTTGTAAAGAAAGTTTAGCTAACGCAACCCTTTTAGCGCACCCTTTGCCTGACGCTCATCTAGGATTATTTACTGATGCGTCCTGTTCGCATGTAGGTGCCTGTCTGCAGCAAAAGGTAAGACAGGGTTGGCAGCCGATAGCATTTTTCAGTAAAAAGCTAACAGAAAAGCAGTCTACTTGGCCAGCTTATTATAGGGAATTATTAGCAGTCTATGAAAGTGTGCAGCATTTTAGGCACATTCTAGAGGCTCAACCCGCCACGATTTTTACTGATCATAAACCTTTGTTATATGTTTTCTCTCAAAAAAGAGAAAAGCTTCCCCCTGTTCAGTTAAATCAAATTATTTTTATTTCACAGTATACTACAGATATTCAGCATGTCAAAGGGGCAGACAACCTCGTTGCAGATGCGTTCTCGCGAGTGGAGGGCATCTCAGCACAGGACCTCCTCGTGGAGCTTTCTCGTTCACAGGCATCCGATGAGGAATTAAGGAAGCTGCGTGATTCAACTTCAATGAAATTGGCACGCGTTCCGATACCAGGCACAACAGTTAAACTAGTTTGTGACCTCTCTACTGGAAAACCCCGTCCCTTTGTTACTCAGAAGTTCCGAAGAAATATTTTTGACAGCTTTCATAATCTTAGTCATCCTGGCGTACGAGGCACTTCACGTTTGATAGCAGAACGTTTTGTATGGCCGTCTATGAGAAAGGATTGTCGCATGTGGACACGTGCTTGTCAGGGGTGTCAACTATCAAAAGTTACCCGCCATACAAATTCACCTTTGTCTAAATTTTCAGAACCATCTAATCGTTTTTCTGTGATTCATATGGATATAGTAGGCCCATTACCTTACTCGTCTGGTTTCAAGTACTGTCTCACCGTCATCGATCGTTTTACACGATGGCCTGAGGTATTTCCAATGCCAGACATTACCGCCGAAACGTGCACAGCTACATTCGTTTCTGGCTGGTTAGCAAGGCTAGGGTGTCCTGAGGTCATTATTACCGACCAAGGGTCTCAATTTAACTCTCATTTGTTTTCTAAGATAGTGGAGTTGACCGGCGCGCAGCATCGCACGACAACTTCGTATCACCCGCAATGCAACGGTATGGTGGAGCGACTTCACCGCCAGCTTAAGGCGGCGATTATGTGCCACGCTAACCCGCAATGGACCGAGGTACTCCCACTTGTACTCCTGGGAATAAGGAGCGCCTGGAAGGAAGACCTCGGGACTTCTAGCGCAGAGCTAGTATATGGGGAATCACTGAGATTGCCAGGTGAATTTTTTAACCCTACTTATAAGGATCGACATATTGATCCAGCATATTTTATTGATAGACTTCGCACTCATATGGCGAATCTATCGCCAACTCCTGCAACTGCACATTGCAAAAAGTTTTTCTATATACCTAAAGATTTATCTTCCGCATCATTCGTGTATTTACGTCGAGGAACGATCAAGTTAGCGTTACAGCAGCCGTACACCGGTCCTTTCAAGGTGTTGGAGCGTGGTGAAAAGACTTTTAGGATTGAAGTGAAAGGGAAACCAATCACAGTCTCTATTGACAGGTTGAAACCAGCTTACTTGTCACTCGATCCATCAGATGCAACAAGTCCACCTCCAGTTTATACGCGTTCCGGACGTAGGGTGCGTTTTCCATCGCATTTACAAACTTAATTTCTTTTTCTTCTCCCGTTCTTTTTCACTCTGCAGGGGGGTGATGTGGTGCTCCGCTAGCTGGCCTCTTTGCTTCGTACCGGCCAGTGCATACGTCTGCGAGCTATGTACTGAAGTTCGAATATCGAATCGCTGATTGGCAGAAAGCAACGTCGAACGGCCGGCAGCTTATTCACTCGACAGACGCGAACAAGCGTGGCAGTCTAGCAGCGCTGCTAGGCCCACCGTTCTTTTACCATTTATCTATACAGTGTTTTATTATTCAATGAGTCATTATTATAATATACTATCGTGTTAGTCATTATCGAGTGTATCATTTCAACGCCTACACTTAGGAAGTGAATCCTAACTAGGTAGTTGGTTGTAGGGCGAGGAAGTCCATAACGCCCTACATACTTACTATAATATTATAAATGCGAAAGTTTGGATGGATGTATGGATGGATGTTTGTTACTCAATCACGCCAGAACGGCTGAACGGATCTGGATAAAATATACGGCACAGAGATAGATTATATAGTCTGGAATAACACATAGGCTACTTTTTATCCCGGAAAATTAAAGAGTTCCCGCGGAAACCAAAAAACCTTAATACACTCGGACGAAGTTGCGAGCATCAGCTAGTGTGTGATAAGGCATAGATCATAGATTTTTTAACTTTTGGCAAATGTGGCTGCGTACACAGTGCGTGTACAGTAGGTACGTGCAAGTCCACACGTACGCAGCCGGTTTGGGTTTTCCAGTTTGATTGTTTTGGTAACACATACTCGTATTTATGGTGGAAAGTTAATTTAAAAGGGGCGGACGCGCTGACGATTTGTTTATTGTTTAAGGCGGCTGTACTATGCCTGGCTAAATATGGAGTCCATCTTTATCCTCAGTATGGGAAATTCAGTGTTTCCCATTGGTCAGATTGGTGGTTAGACTAAATTGTCAGATTGATTTGGTAATTTGTCAGGATTTCATAGAAAGAAAGTACAATCACAATAAAAATACTTAGTTCTGAGAACTCTCAATTTTCTGAAAGGCTGAGCCTGAAACTTATCAATTATTTGAATTATATCCTGAATTGAACAACAAATACTAAAATTAGATAAATATTATAAGGAAACGATATTATTAAATTTTTAATGATGATGATATTTTTAACAGAACTTCACAATGATGTCAATAGATGGCGCTCTGTGATACCGCGAGGTCTCAGTTCGGGCGAACCACTAGTACAATTTATTTACAAAATATTATAAATGCGAAAGTTTGGATGGATGTATGGATGTATGGATGTTTGTTAGTCAATCACGCTCCAACAGCTCAACGGATCTGGATGAAATTTGGCACAGAGATAGATTATAATCTGGAATAGCACATAGGCTACTTTTTATCCCGGAAAATTAAAGAGTTCCCGCGGGAACCGAAAAACCCCAATCCACGCGGACGAAGTCGCGGGCATCAGCTAGTTTACAATATTTGGAAGAAAATAATAAATTATTAACATGATGATTTTCCAGAAACGTATTGAAATTGATGTCGTCCGTCCACACTGCACTGCGGGAGTCGCTGGATCCAGGCGACGCAAGACCGCGGCGTGTGAAAATCCTGAGATCCAGGATCCAGAGCTATGTCCAGCAGTGGACGTCTGTCGGTTCATGATGATGATGATGTATTGAAATTGAGTCTATAACCCGTGTAAAGCCCGGGTTAGTTAAATCTAGTCCACAATAACATACGCTTAACGCGTGTTCGTAGCTTGTTTGTTAATGGCGGCCGATTGCGTTGGACCAGGCACAGTAATTTATCAACTAATAACGTTAACCTACTCGTATCTACGCGAATAGTTCAAATATCTACTTGCGTTCTATTGCTTAGCTATTGATAATATCTATGTAAGTATATATAATAATAATGAACAATCAACAAAAATAATTTAATGTTCTCTAGGCATATAGGCATCATCCCTAATACTCTTACATTACATTAAGAGGATATGGCATGAACGGGAAACTTTGAGAATAGGTATTGAACAATTATCCGTCGCGCTGCTCCTCGAATAGAAGTCCATAATACCTGATAGGGACAACTGCAACTTGGACCGAAAATACCTAGAAAAACAGTCGAATTCTTACTCTCGTATTTTTCTGTTTCCTCCTCCAAAACAAACCCGATATAAATTTTTTTTTCAAGAATAATATAAGTTTTTTTTTTTTGATTATATTCGTCAAATTTATTTGCGGGATATCTGATGATGACGCGAAAACTGGGCATTTTTTGCAATTTTTGAAGGTTCCATATTCTTAAAATTACAAATTTTATGGTTCAAAAATATTTTCTCTATTGTAATTATGCTCGGAGAAGACAGACTAATACGATTGTATGGGGAAACCGCCCTCTCGTATTGTCATAATATTAAGTACGGATTTCACAGTTTCGTATTTCACAGGTATTTCGTTGATTTTAATAAAAAATTACTTACAGGTATTTAAAGCATTAAATCACATAAAAATAATTCTCGGGAATTCCCTGGGAATCTCAAAAAATTGCCGACGTCGGGAGCGATGAATTTCCCGGGAATTTCCGATTACCGGGCCCCGGGAACGAAACCCTGGGTTGGAGGTATTTGCGAGAGGACAATCATTCATTAGTATTCGTTAATAGTTATTATCTACCATTGGGTAGGAAGAACATTCCGAAGGAGTAGTATGGACGAAGGCATTCAGTGCACGATTCGAAAGATCTAGCAAAAGTTTATTTGAATAAAAATCTTATTGACTGACTATGTAAATGACTCAGAAAGCATGTCAACTCACATTAGAGTCCTCAGCGTCACTTACAAAAAGTTGAAATAGAGGGGACGTACTCTTGGTCATATCGCATGCATTATGAGTTATCAAATAAATATTATAAATGCGAAAGTTTGGATGGATGTATGGATGTATGGATGGATGTTTGTTACTCAATCACGCTCCAACGGCTGAACGGATCTGGATGAAATTTGGCACAGAGATAGATTATAGTCTGGAATAGCACATAGGCTACTGTTTATCCCGGAAAATTAAATAGTTCCCGCGGGAACCGAAAAACCTCAATCCACGCGGACGAAGTCGCGGGCATCAGCTAGTATTGGGTATTTGACAACTATTAAAAAAATATATGTGTTAGTGATTATTAAATAGAGGATCTCCCAAAAGTCTTAATATCCACAACCCCTGTTAGTTTTTTGTTGATTAACTATTTTAAACTATCGATTAAAGTAAAAAAGTGCGTCGAACTTTGATGACGTCACTATTCAATATTTCATACAAATTCCCATGCTAAGCATGCGTTTTGACGTTTGAAAATAAGTTGCTGATTTGACTAGTTGTCAAATACCCAATTACATAATATTACAATATCATCAAACGACTCAATCGTTTTGATATCAACGCTATTTTCTAAAGCGCTTAAATATACCTACTTTGACAAGCCCTATTTCTTAGAAAACTTAAACGAAAAGACTTTTAAGTGAGATAGCATCCCCTAAAGTTCTGCAGCATCATTTATCAAAGCCTGTTTCTGGAATTTTAAGTAGGCAAGGCCTTGATCCCGAGTCCCTAGGTTCCGGCATTTCGCCGGCTCTACTGACCCGGCTTATATTTTATTAAGGGATAAAATGCTTGCGCCTTGCCACTATGACGTAGGCCCCAAATATTATATTAAACTGTTCTAGGAAAGACCCCTTCAAGGCCTTGACGAAAGACTATGTTGTATTTTGATGAGGAAAGTTTATATTAAGTATTTTAGTACCTAAGCCGAGATGTGTCAGAATAGAAGAGCCTTATTACGTGAAAATGAATGACAGTGTACACGATCGCATTCAACTCGTTCAAGTCGTTTGGTCCAGCAAAGACGTGCCGCCAAGCAATTTAGCGTTAACGTACGATGTCGTGTCGATGCCGATCAGGGGTATGGGTTTAATATATCCTAATATTATATAGTTCGCGCGCGAGTTGAATGCGTAGCTTAGGTATGATGACACATACTTAAGCTCTGCATTATAGGTAGGTATCTGCCGTACCCCACAAAAGGTTAGCTCGCTACTATCTTAGCTTAGTTTCATCTATTTCATCATCACTTGTTATACCGTTAGGTTGCAGTAAAGTACTAACTTTTAGTGGAATAAAAAAAACTTTTGATTAGCTAACACTCTACCGCTATTCGCCAAAGTCCATTGTCGCAGTAAGAATACATTAAATTAAATTAATTAATTAATTAATTATTATGTATATTATTTAGTTTTGTATACCTATAGTCTCTTGTCGTTTCTGTACCTGCTATGCATCTCTAGACATCAATTATTGTTCTCACACCTAGGGCATCTGGAAGAAATCCAATGCATTTGTAGCGATAAGATGTCCTTGTACACGTCCTTTCTATATTTAAGTTTAGTTTTTATTTTTTACAGAATAAATAAATAAAATATAAATTAAACCATTCACAATTCAATTCGGTCTGTGACAATGATTGATGCAATTTTTACGTCATGCATACCTACGTATACTGTACTACGTACGTTATGTTGCTTTTACGCATGCTAATAATATATCCAACATGAAGTGAGGTGAGTATTGCATGTTGTCTTTTTTCTGCAACGTAGAACTAAGAAACCCCTTGAGCAAAGCCGGGACGGGTAAGCTAGTCACATGTATGTGACTTATATTTCAGAGAAGAGAGACTTATCTTTTTGTTGTGTAAACGCTTATTTCGTATCGTAATTCGTTGCTCCGAAACTTCGAATTCGCGTAAAGCCGGTATTTTATTTCACGTCTTGAAGCCGAGAAATTCCAGCTGAAATATAGCTGCCATTCATTTTCGTTTCACAAGAAAATCAAAACTGCACAACTCCAGTTTAACGAATTGCGTTAGGCTCCGGATTGGAGCAATTTTACGGGAAATCTACGGAAAATCCGCGGAAAACTTTCCGGAATCGAGGCGTTCTTTCATCGGATCAGTCAGTCGGGTTGTGTTTGTCAAAAAACAACGCGGACCCTACCTTCGACGAGCTGAAGCTACATGTAACTTGCCTTTTTGTCTTAGTACAGGACCAATGGGTCACTAAATAGAACAATAAATGATGCCTGCGATTTTGATTTTTATTAAAGCCCTTTTGATTTATCATGATAGAAGTAGACTATCGCCGCCTCCGGGATGCAAGCCGGACCAAATTTTACTAAAGTCGGTTAAACGTCTTTGATATGAAAAGTCGACGTCTGATTTGGGACCGATTTATTTTTTGCACAAAATATCGTCTTAAAACTAATAGAAAAAAAAGTGGACAAAGGTAAAGGCGGCACGTCTCTGCCGGTAGGTTGGCAACTAGGGCAGGGCTAGGGCAAATTATAAAATTGGGAATTTGACAAATAGTCAAACCAGCAACTTTTTTTCAAACGTCAAAACGCGTCCTAAGTATGGGATTTGTATGAAATTCTGAAATGTGACGTCATTGAAGTTCGACGCACTTTTTTTACTTTAATCGATGGTTATTCAACATAAAACTATCAGGGGACGTGGATATTACGACTTTTGGGAGATCCTCTATTTAATAATAACTAAAAATTTATTTATTTGAATAGTAGTCAAATACCCAATTCCAAATTGACCCTGTTGGGTTCAACACAGCGCTCCCCACTACTCCATTAAGGTTGTCAAAACTGTCTCCTCTTAGGCTTGTTGCTCGCTGGTGTGTTATTAAATATTTACCTACCCTCCGCCGTCGATTGCGTAAGTGCCGCCGGCTGCGTTTGATAGATTAGAAGGCAATAAAGTATAAGCTTACGATACGTAAATCGGCGTTGGAAAATTCAACTTTATTTGACGATCTTCCTGTCGCAGTGATGAGTCAGTACCAGTATGGTCTTACACGTGACAGATTTCGGGTTTGATTCCCGGCTGGGATGATTAGGAATATTATGATTTCTGAACTGTTTTCTGGTCTGGTAGGAGGCTTCGGGCGTTGCTAGTACTTACTTAGGTACTTACGTACTTCTTTATAAATCATTATGTTTTTAAAGCCTGCCAACCTGCTCTTGGCCAGCGGGGTGGACAATGGCCAAACCCTTCTCATTCTGAGAGGAGGCTCGTGCTCAGTAGTGGGTGATGGGTTTTATATTTATATTTATTTAATTGGACAATCAAACATTGTCACATTAAAAAAAACCTTAAAAAGTAGACACATTTAGGACACTTGTTAAATGAAAAATTTATCAAAAGTGCCACATCATTCACAAAAATAAAATAAAAAGCAATGGGTTGAAACGTTGATGATGACCTAAATACTTGTTTTACAATTTATTTAACGTTAGCTAAGACGAATCTGCAATTCCTTGCCAAGAGTTTTCCATTTTCCTTGTTCCATATATTATCATAACGCGGCGAACTGTGCTCTCCCTACACTCATTTTGAATTGCAAATAGATAGGTACATTATAATATTATACATTACTTTCCCGTGCAATTTATTTATTAATCATGGAGAACGCAGATACGTATATTGTAATTTTCTTGGAATTTAGAACAAACGTATTGAGACTTACAATTACTGTATTTTTGTTCATACATGTTTAAATAATTATATTAAAATATTCTCGTGAAAATACAGTAATTTATTCATTCGAAGATTATGTAAGTGATTCGCTCCAGCAATGCATAGGGCATAATAATGTCCTCTCGACCGAATTTCGGCCATGGCAGCCTATCTACATAGGTAGAGCACAAGTTTGCGCGCATATACAGGTGCACTCTCTGTTCTTTTACTCTCATAGCCCGCTGGGACGGAAAATCCGACACGACTGGAGAGAGATCAGGCGCAGGACTCACGGGGGTGAAACACCGCCAACTTCCTAAATCCGGGCTAGTACTGAGAATTTATTGTCAGAAAGACCCAATACTTGTTATGGCCCGACCCGGGACTCGAACCAGGGATCTCGTCCGCCGCAGTCGAACATGCTAACCACTAGACCAACGAGGCAGTATACTCTATTATATTCTAACACTGGATCCCGCATCCCGCACGGGATTCACCGTAGTTTGACCGAAACTAAACAAGCCAACCTGGTTTAATTATTCCGTAATAGTTATTATACGAAGCGCATAATATCATCAAAGCCTACTAATAGTGATAATGTATGTGTTTAGTGAAAGGTCAATAGGTCAATATATCAATACTAGTGGTTCGCCCCGAACTGAGACCTCGCGGTATCCATAAACTTACAGAGCGCCATCTATGTGAAGTTCTGTTAAACATAGTGAAGCTCATTAAAAATTAAATAATTTCCTTTCCTTAGAATATTTATCTAATTTTAGTATTTGTTGTTCAAGTACAGGATATAATTCAAATAAGTGATCAAGTTTCAGGCTCAGCCTTTTCTTTTTAAGCACAAACGAATAAATTTGTACAGAGCGCCATCTATTGACAACATTGTGAAGTTTGTTAAAAATACGTGTGCTCATTAAAAATTAAATAATTTCGTTTCCTTATAAATTTATCTAATTTTAGTATTTGTTGTTCAAGTACAAGATATAATTCAAATAATTAATCAAGTTTCAGGCTCAGCCTTTCAGAAAATTGGGAGTTCTGAGGTCATCTTTGGACGTCAGAAAATCACCACTTTGAAAGCCCCCCTTCTATGAGAGCCCCCCTGAAATAAAGATTTTTATAACTTTTTAAGCCATATTCGGCGGGAGGCCATCGGTTTACACAGTATATTTAAATTTGAAGTAATTACGTTCAGTAATTCAGAAGTTATAAGGCTCTGACAGACGGACGGACGGACAAGTGCCAATTCACCCAAGTAGACTCAGAGACCTTCGCTTCGCTCGGTCAATTATAGCAGTTATCTTATCTAATTGAATCGGTTAATGCAACTCAAACCTCAAAGAGAATTAAGTATCGTGATATAAGATTAAGTATATCCTTCAAATAAGGGCGATAGTACACTGCGGACATTCTTTGTCTGGCTGACAAAAACTTCTTGGTGCACATACTTAGTTTCTAAACTTGTAAAATACCTATAGTCCGCGCGCCAGCTCTGAGGAACCGGGGGCTGAGGTAGCGGGCGGGTGCGCCCCGCGCCCGACCGTCGCTTCATACCCCGCACGCTCCCATACTAGTGCCGACCTTGACGCGAGAGTACGCTTTATCGAGTCCTGTTTTTAATTTTGCAATAGCAAGGTTATATTGTACTATAAAATATAGTACAATACTAACAGCTAACAGTTTCTTTGTCTGTGCAAATAGCTGTTAAATTTTTAGAGTAGGTGATTATTCTGGTTGCGACAGATTATTAATTAGATTTCACGTTCATTTTGTACAGTTCATTATAATTAAATTTTATGATACAATTTGTTTTTTCTTCCTTATTGCACTTAATATCCTCATAGAATTATTATTTCATAATTAATTCAATGCACGCGCACAGATACTAAAAATGTGTTAGTATCGATGATGGAAAAGTTCGACATTCAAAAGAGTCAACATAAAAAAAATCAAGTACTAGAGAGTTCGTGCATACGCCCCCCGATTAGATACGTAAGAATGGCCGATCAAACGTTAAAGATTTTCGTCGAAGTAAAATAAACCATAACCGCATTGCATTAGAGCTCAATTTCGTCTGCCCATACTTACCTATACGTTTAGTTACATGTTCGATACCAGAGAACATTTTGAAATTATAAACCAATCTGACTCTACTGGAGATTGAAGCCTGGACCCACCCACAGCGCTCACCATTGCACTGGGGAGGTACTCAAAATGTTTTCTCCCTTCTGTCACGTATTTTTTTTCAGTCTAGTTTCCCCCACGTTTTATCGTCCCAAAAAGAGCAATGTTCTGTGTGTTTCAGCCTTAACTCCAAGTGGCCGTCAGCTGCGAGTGGGTGACGATCACTTTATCAATTTGTCTCCATCGAGCGACGAGCGCTGCGACAGATTATACAATATACCTATTAAAAGGAAGGCTTTTTGTGCGAAGCCCTAGAGCTACGTATTAAAAATACGTATTTTCAGTAAAATAGCTTATGCCTTATAGAAAGGTCCTTGTTATATTATTTTATTCAAGATTACTTTAAAAAACACGGGGGAACTTTTTAATTTTCCTGGTTAAAAAGTAGTCCGTATCACGTCCCAGGTCCTCAACTATAGGCACGCAAGAACACAATATGTCGATAAAAATTAAAAAATTATAAATTACTCCCACGTTAAGACAACGGCGCTCAACACTCCTCCAGGGAGGTAAACGAAAAGGGGGATACAGATATGTCCAATTACAGTTTTATAATTAGTGTACATTAAACATAGTTCAACGACCATTTTATGCGTTTTAATATAGTTTAGAAGCCAAAGCTTTTTGAGATTATCTAAACTCGGCGAGCAAGGCCTGTTCGCAGCCCGCCGCATGAGGATAACACTTTTAATGAAATTACGGCGGTTCAGTGAACCGTAGTTCATGTTAACAACGTGTTTACAGCGTCCAGTTGAACGCAGTTCTGTTTTTGCTCTGGAATGCTTTTATTTTTATGCTCAAAATATGTATGTTTTCTCCTATTTAATGGAACAATCGTACGTGACAAAAAAGCGTTAAACTATGTCTCACTCCCTCCAGTAAATATGGAGAGAGACCGAGTACCTACCTACCTATGTTATTATTTTAGTAACATTGTTGTACACTCAGAGTTTTTTAATAGCATAGCAAAGCAACTAATTAATATTTTTGTAACTCTTTCATTTCTGTTTTATTACTGATGTCAGAACATGGATGTACAGTCATCAGAACGAGCGGTCTTTTATACCGGCACTACTTCAGCTTCCTATAATATAGAGACGGCCATCCCATAAGGATCTATTTTATTAAGACTTAAAGTTTTATTGCCAACCTCTTACCGAAAACGATTCAAATATTTTCAAATAAAGTTAAAAGCACGCACGATTTATGCAAGCCTCGTAAACCCTCTCGCATTAAATATTCAGTGCGAATAGGTCGTGGGAGGTACATGCAGCTCTCTCTAGAGCAGGCGAGGTTCTTTCATCGCGAACAAAAGCGTGTACAAGCGTGCGATGATGGGCTGTCTGAACACTCTGAAGGCGACGCAATGTGAAAAGATCTTAGCCAATGTCTGTGCAGGATAATATCCTAAAAAATACGAGCGTCTGCGACGTCCTTAGCCAAGAATATTTGAATGACTTCAAAGTAAAGTAAACTCAGGCAAGCTATTTGACTAGTTGACAACATCCTTGACGCACAACGAGGAGTGTCTTAGTTTAATATCCCAGGTTCTATTCTTAAAATTCCTAGTGTGATGTCTACGGGTAAATAACATTACCCGTGGTTCCGCCAATAGGTCAAACCAGTGGGGCCACAGGTCATCAGCTGGGGCAATTTGGAAATTTATAGATGGATCTATAGTGAGATGCCGACAAAACTGGCCACTTACCCTGGAATTCATAAACGTTGGGTAACCAGTCTCTGGCAAAATGCCGTTCACGATTCGCGTAGGACTTGAATGTAGAATCAACCTTTGTTGCAATTCATAAACGTTCGCCAGACAATCTCCTAGCTGAATGGAGAAGAAATGGAGATGTACAGAATATTGTCTATTGATTGACATGTTATCTGTGGAAATTCTCTATGGATGTCACTTTGACGCACTGAGTCACTCAAGTGAACGTCAATGTTTGTTTACAAACAAACATTGACGCGGTTTTCAATTTCCAATGGTTTCCAATTTTAGGAAATAATAGAAAGCAAAGACCGAAGCGAATTCGAAATTTACGTGGTAAAACGCTGACGAATAATACCACTTTGATAGCGGTGATGCACAACTTCATGATTTGTATATCCTGCATAAAGTCAGAGACGGCCAAGCTGACGGTACATCCTGGGCACGTATAAGAATCGCTCTGGAGCACCTTTGCAAAAATATCGCGAAGATATGTTTGTTCGCAGATAACAAAAGTGCAGCTTACTCTCCATAAACTGAAGTCCAGTAGAACTACTTCAGCTCTTACGAGTACGTTCTAAACTGTTCCGGCATGGTGCAAAGATGTGTTCATCAGTGCAGACTTTTGGCCTGAGGGCATAGTATACCGTCGTTACAGGGAAGCGAGAACAAGAATTCCTTCTGCTTCATAAGACTATAATATACTTATTTTTAGAATTGTATTTATAGTATTTTATGAATTATATTGTATTGTGTTATAATTATGATTAAATATTGTTGCCTGATTTAAATAAATAATCCAATGTTAAGATCAAAGTTATCATGTTCTTGCTTAGTCACTGAAGTAATAGGATACCAAATTTCGAATCTATCAAACCTGTATTGGTAGTTGCTCTCATACTTTCTTCAACATATTATGATAATCTGCAAATAGCTGAAGAGATTTTCTTGAATCATTGCTAAGAACACTTTCGATCAAGTCCTCTAAACCAAAAAAATAAATCAAAATCGGTTCATCCGTTTGGGAGCTATGCTGCCGCAGACAAACACACAGATGCACAAACACACACACCCTCTTTTAGCGTCGGTAAGTAGTCAAGACTGAAAGACCATGAAGGTACTTATAGAGCTAGTTTTATGGCATTTATACATGGCTTTATATAAAAATTCTATTTTTATTTATGAACTAGCGGACGCCCGCGACTTCGTTCGCGTGGCATAAGTTTTTTAATTCCCACAGGCACTCCTTAGTTTTCCGGGATAAAAAGAAGCCTACATCACTCTCCAGCCTACTCAACTATACCCATGCAAAAAATCGCGTCGCGTCGATCCGATGCTCTGTTGCGGCGTGATTGAAAGACAAATTCTCTATTTGACGTCCTTGGGGATAGAAATTTTTAAAACTGTAAAATCCGTATTTCATAATTTTAAACCTGAAGCCCAAATACCAAGTTTAATGGCTATAACTTGAAAAATGAAGGACTTTCATACAAAATTTCAACCCCTATTTTACCCCTTCAGAGGTAGAATTTTCAAAAAATGTGAAATACGTATTTCTTAATTTTTTACCCGTAGCTCATATACCAAGTTTTATGGATATAACTTGAGAAATGACGGACTTTCATACAAACTTTCACCCCCTGTTTCACCCCCTTAGGGAAATTTTGAAAAATCCTTCCTTAGTGAGCGCCTACGTCACAAAAGGAACCTACTGTCAAAATTTCAAGTTTCTAACCCCAGCGGTTTAGGCTGTTCGTTGATATATAAGTCAGTCAGTCAGGACTTTGAATTTTATATAGCGTTTAAGTTTTTTTCCCCATAGGCACTCCTTAATTTTCCGGGATAAAAAGGAGCCTTTGTCACTCTCCAGGTACCTCAACTATACCCATGCAAAAAATCACATTGATCCATTGCTGCAGTGTGATTGAAGGAAAAACTCTATTGAACGGCCTTGGCAATCGAATTTTCAAAAATGGTGAAACACGTAGGTACTTCTTCATATTTAACCGTCAGCTCAAATATCAAGTTCCCATGGCTTTTACTTGAAAAATGAATGACTTTCATGCAAAGTTTCAACCCCTATTTTAATCCTTCGGGGGTGAAATTTTGAAAAACTGGGACACACGTATTACGGAAAGCCAAAATACAAAGTTTCGTTATATATAACTTGAAAAATATCGTGAGAAATGCGGGACTTTCATACAAACTTTCATCCCTTATAATTCACCCCTTTGGGGATCGAATTTTTAAAAATGGTGAATTACATACTTCTTCATATTTAACTGGAAAACAAAGCGCTAGGTTTCACGGCTATAACTTTGAAAAATGAAGAACTTTCATACAAACTTTCGACCCTTATTTGAACCCTTTCGGGGTAGAATTTTGAAAAACTGTGACACATGATCTTCTTTATTTTTTAACGAAAGCCAAAATACCAAGTTTCGTTGATGTAATTTGAAAAACGTTCATACAAACTTTCATCCCCTATTTCACCCCTTTGGGAATTTTCAAAAATGTTGAAACACGTACGCTAGCCCAAATGCTAAGTTTCACGGCTATAACTTGAGAAATAAAGGACTCATACAAAATTTCAACCCCTATTTCACCCCTTTGGGAATTTTCAAAAACGTTGAAACACGTACGCTAGCCCAAATGCTGAGTTTCACGGCTATAACTTGAGAAATAAATAACTTGAGAAATAAAGGACTCATACAAACTTTCTACCCCTATTTTACCCCATTGGGGGTGGAATTTTGAAAAATGTTGACGCACACTTATTCTTATTTTACCAAAAGCCCAAATGCTAAGTTTCATGGCTATAACTTGAGAAATGAAGTACTTTCATACAAAGTTTCAACCCCTATTTTACCCCTTTGGGGGTGGAATTTTGAAAAATTGTGACACACGTACTTCTTTATTTTTTACTAAAAGCCAAAATACCAAGGTTCGTTGATATAACTTGAAAAATGTTTTGAGAAATGAAGGAATTTTTTACAAACTTTCATCCACTATTCCACCCCTTTGGGTGTAGATTTTTCAAAAATGGTGAAATACATACTTCTTGATTTCTAACTGAAAGCCCAAATGTTAAGTTTCATGGCTATAACTTGAGAAATGAATGACTTTCGTACAAACTTTCAACCCCTATTTTACCCCTTTGGGGGTAGAATTTTGAAAAACTGTGACACACGTACTTCTTTATTTTTTACTTTAAGCCAAAATACCAAGTTTCATGGATATAACTTGAGAAATGACGGACTTTCATACAAACTTTAACCCTCTATTTCACCCCCTTAGGGGTGGAATTTTGAAAAATACTTCCTTAGTGTGCGCCTACGTCACAAAAGGAACCTACTGTCAAAATTTCAAGATTCTAACCCCAGCGGTTTAGGCTGTGCGTTGATATATAAGTCAGTCAGTCAGTCAGTCAGTCAGTCAGTCAGTCAGGACTTTGAATTTTATATATATAGATGAATAAGTACAGAAAACTACAAAATGTTATAATCCATTTAATATTATTTTAACAATTAATACCAGGCTGAAGAAGGACATCATTCATATTTTTGACTGCTATTATGATTCTTGTATTGCTAGCCACTTCCTTTTCGCCTCAAGAAATGCACATATCATATGAGGTCATCCAACCAAATGAATTAATCCACGACCTTTATTCTAACTTCTTCACACAAGATCTTGGCTCAAACTGAGGATAGTAGAACAACGTATGTTCTGGAATTGCCTTTAGGTACTGTGTAGTACATACATTAACTGTAGTTCCTTTATTTTGCGCTCGATATTATGTCGGCTCGATAGTCTGTCGTATTCGTCAACATCCTATGTCCTATGAGATAAGTACAGAGTCATTATAAAAATTTTCTTCTTTCTTGTTTACCTAATTCTGTATACCATCAATTAGCCTTTGCGTCTACTAGCCTTGCATCTTTATGTAGGCTGGCCGATTGTGGTATCTTTCAAGAGTCCGTCCTCATGCGGCACTTCTTTCTTCTGGCAATAATTCATAGCCATCGTTTCAATCCCTCCCCGGCCCACTATTAAATACTGAGCGCGTGCCTCTTCTTAGAACGAGAAGGGTAACTTCCGGAAATACCCGTCTGTATCAGGACAGCATAAATCGTCGTAGTTTTATATGCACTGGCTGTAATTAGCGATTTCATCATCAATGTAAAGCCATCATTCGCTTTACACTACACTTTGGATAATTGGTGGATTTATTGGTTTTACCACAAGTACAAACTTAGAAGAACATGTTGTATATGACTCAAATCACATTTTTTCTTCGATTTTTTATTAAAAATCAAGATTTATTACGCACAAATAGCCCACAAAATACAAAAATAAAGCTATGTCAAACTCATGTCATAGCAAAAGCCTCGTTTGACTGTGTGTGTGTTCCGTTATAAGCACTGCGAGCACTGGCAGTGCTCATTACTGGGGACTTCCAGTGCTCTCAGTGTATTTCGGAACGCACCCTGTGTCTGATTCGCGGAAATCGGCGAATCAGTATTCAGCCGCTGTTAGCGACCGCATGGAGAGTCTCTTTCGACTATGAAATGCAAAAGAGAGTCTCTTTTGACTATGAAATGCAAAAAGCTTGAATTCGATACATAGCGCTTGAAACGTCTCGGAAAAGAGCCGTTCAGTCGATTATGAATTCCACTGTTAATCTAAATTATCTGCCCCTCTCAAATCTTCATATTAAGTATACCTATAGGTAGATAATAAAATACAGCAGGTTTTCCATTGAAGAGTGCCACGAAAAACCTATTAGATGTGGAAGAAACTTCCAACCATGAGACTATCGCATCTTCTGCCGTTAATTGATGCAAATGCAAATGCAATGTAATAAACGCTTAATCCGCCTCCAATAGAGAAGTTGTCCGGACTCCGGAAAGGAAACAGTACAATTCGGAGCCTTAATTAGCCTCACGATTAATGCTTATCGCACATTACAGATAAAGTGCACAGCCGCAAGAGCCGCCCGTATAGAACTCGACGCATTTTTCAAAATATTAATGACTCGTGCGTTGGATTTGAAGATTAATACCATGAATTTTGGCTTCTACCTAGCGTCGAAGTGGCTCGGCCGTTTGATTGCAAGCATTTTGAGCGTTTCACAGCTGCCTTAGGGACACTAAAGCTGCTAGAATTAAACACTGAAGTGACGGAAGCCAAATTGAATGTGGGCTCACCCAAATAGCTACGTTAGGTTAGACAATGTTATGGAATGATTTATTTTATGTAAGACAACTTGTTTCACATTAGATATATCAAGACTATAACACCGGTTCGGAAAACAAATTCTACCTACTAAGAAGAACCAGCAAGAAATTCCGACAGAACTTCATGTTCTATGTTCAGTCCGTGTGGCTGCGCTTGTGGTGTGCGATCAGTATAAGATGCAAATTCTCTATGTATCCAACTCCCTGTAGTTCACAGCATCCGCGTCCAATGGGGAAGTGGTCGTGCTCCGGAGAGCAAGCAGTACAGTTGGGGGCCTTAATTACAGGGCGCCTCGAGCGCCGCGTCATTATCTAACGGATATGGCTTAATTGTTCTGGACAAATACTGCCACCAGTAGGGATAGTATAAGGTATTACGTCCCACCGAAGTTGGTAAAGCTCGCGAAACAGTTTATTGTTAAAGCAAAATTGGCTTTAAATAGTTTGCGTTAAAGCTTAAACTCGTTCAGAGATTTATAGCAATTTATTTTCAGTAGTTCCGATGGTCAGTTTTGTTGACAGAACATAAGTCCCATTAGTTCGGACTTCGGTCAGAAACATCACAGAAATAGTGGGAACAAAAATATTTTCCAGTAGTTCTGTCAACAGAACTGATCAACTGAACTTCTAGCAATAAGGGTCTATAGCCAGATCAGAATGGGTGGTAATGGAATTGTCTTTAAATCATAGACCTGACTTCGTCGTCTCAACCGAATGGCGTTCACTGCTGGACGAAGGTCTCCTGCATGGATCGTCACAGGATATGGTTTCGTGTCGCTTGCTTCCAGCGGCTACCAGCTACTCGCTGGAAATTTGACTTTACTCTGTTAATGATAAATAATTTATTTATTTCACGTATATATGCCAACTTAGGACACTTATGATTTAAAGTCAAGACTCAAGACTCTACCACTGGTTTGCAAAGCATTCTACTGAGAAGAGCCGGCAAGAAATTCGTTCAATTTTTTCGACGTTCGAATTCTATCAACGGTAGATTCTCATACTAAGGGTACTGTTGAAGACTAGTTCGTCGAAACTACGAAACAATTGGATGCAACTCGATACATAACTTACATTGTCTAGTTACGGAAGTTTATCACGTATTGTTGTATTATCTGTACACTATATTAGATTACCGCTAGAATATGGTATACGTATAATGTATTTACATCCATACTACATACCTATAATATTATAAATGCGAAAGTGTATCTGTTTGTCAGTCAGTCTGCACTTTAACCATCTGCCCATCTTTGCAACCGATTTTCACGAAATTAGGTACAGACATACCTAGGTTGTGTCCTGGGAAAGGACATGGGCAACATTTTATCCCGGAAAATTAAGGAGTTCCACTGGAATGAAAAAAACATGCGGATAACGTCGCGGCGAAGAACTAGATGATCTAGTTCTTTATTATGAAGTAAAATATCTTTTTTATCTTGTAATATAATAAATCATATGCTTGTTCTAACTTCTACAAAGTATTCCCAGCACGTTTTGGACTTACAGTTGTTTCAATATAAGCTTTATTTCCCCCAGGAGCGACCGAAATCCACCTCTCTCTTGCGGTCAGCGTCTTGTCTGACATAATGAAAAGTATCTCGCGTCCGCCGTGTGATAATGTGCATTTTTACTAGAGATGAAACGGATAGTTGTTTGGCCGGATACCGGGTAGTTAGCGCCGCACAGGTACAGCGAAAGTGATCGGATCAATTTGGGCGGTTTCGGGTGTCATCATGAGTGATCGTGGCCGGTTATTTAAGACAAAATAAAAAAAAACAAGTTTTTGGAAGAAAATGAACTCCCTTGTGAGATTTTGATCATCCGGTATCCGACCGGATACCGGATAGTAACTCAATATCCGGCCGGATAATAAATTTACGCCGGATAGGCCGGATACCGGATTGTTACGGGATATCCGTTTCATCTCTAATTTTTACTCCCCAAATTTACTCTACGAAAAACTAAACTTGACATGGTCTCTTGAACTATTATGTTCTCAAAATACCAGAGTACTTAGGTACCTATAGTTTTTATCATCTTTTTAATAATAGCAAGCTTTAATTAATTAATTAACACGACTGCCCATTATAATCTTTTTCCTAATATCAAGTTATACTTTTGAACTCTGAAGTTACTCTTTTTGTTAGTTTCGATGTTTGAAAACTTTTGATAACTTACCTCATAATAAATACCTTGCTTAAGCGTTTTAGACCTTAATGTATGCAGTGTTTTAAAGAATCTAATACTGGTAAACATTTTCAGACCGCGACTGTACATTCATATCATACTATCATACTTCATAGTTCATACTAATATTATAAATGCGAAAGTGTGTTTGTTTGTTGGTTTGTCCTTCAATCACGCCGTAACGGAGCAACGGATCGACGTAATTTTTGCCATGATAATTTGCGTATTTTTTTTTTGAGGACCTGGAGAGTGACATAGGCTACGTTTTATCCCGGAAAATTAAGGATTTCCCGCGGTAATAAGAAAAAACTTAAACCACGCGGACGAAGTCGTGGGCATCAGCTAGTTATCGGTATAAACTGCAAATGTTTTGATAATGGAGCCCAGTTCGTTTAGGAAGGTGTTCCAGTAATCGTTATGAACGGGCGGTCGGCGACGCTCGGTAATTGTGACCGACGCGGCAATTTGCTCGCATGCATCACGGGAGGCCATTTATATTGCCCGAAGCTTTGGAGCTTCTTATAACAGCTTAACTGAGACATTTTAAAATTATCTGCCTCTTATACCTCGTCTCTCCTTCAGAATTACAAAAGAATATGCGATCTGCACAATAAGCCAACTTGAAACTGCCATAAGCTCGTGACTTCATCGCTCCGCCTCAAGAAAGTCCGAAGGTCGTTCGTGGGAATGAGCATTCTATTTTATAACAAAATTCCACAATCTATTTTAAACTTGCCTTTACACAAGTTGAAGAAAGTTAAAAGTATGCTTTTGAAAAAAGCTTATTATACTGTTGAAGATTACGTAAATGACAAAAGAGCATTTGACTCGCTCCAGCAATGCTAAGGACAGCGGTTACTTATACACTAATATAAACTTATAGTATACATTAATTAAATTGTAAATGATGATTTTTTTTCAAAAGAGCAACCGCCGAGTTTCTTGCTGGTTCTTCTCGGTAGGAATGGCATTCGGAACCAGTGGTAGATTCATTCGACGATTCGAAAGAACATGTAAAAGTTTATTTGGATAAAAAACATTTGAATTTTGAAATACACTGCTGGAAATACATAGGTCATGCGAGCAGTTCCCTGATGCAACAGAATAAGTAATAGTCTGCGACTCGCGTTTGATATAATCAGCTGTCTACCTAAAGCTGTGGTCCCGGCATTGACACACCTTACTTACTTCCTTCGGCGCTACAGCCCTTTGTGGGTCTTGGCCTCCTCCACAGTTTCTATACACCTGCCTCTATCCTTGGCCTCCTTCTTCCATGAAGGGAGCTTTCCGAGTTTCTGCAGATCTTCTTCTACACAATGGATCCATCTTTCGAGGCATTGACACTCCATCTTCGCAAATTATACATCTGTAGCATAGAATACTAACAAGGAGCAACTATTAACAGGTAGGTATAATCCGTTTTTAGGGTATTTGCATGGGCCTTGAGAGTGACATAGGATACTTTTTATCCCGGAAAATCAAGGAGTTTTTGTGGGAATTAAAAAAAACTTATTGCACGTGGACGAAGTCGATGGCATCAGTTAGTACAAAATATTTTTATGTTTCGCTTAGTTCGAAAAAAAGTGGCGGGACCGAACTGGATGACCAAAGTCAAGTAGGGCGAAAAGGGTTCTTCATATTACTATACACACAACTAGTTCTAAAAATAGTTTTTAATTAATTTCTAGTTTTGTATACTTATTAATCTAGTTATATTATCCATTATCTGTAAACAATCCGAAGAAATAATAGTTATTTGTTATACAAGAGTGAAAAGTTGTTTTTTAACCGCGTGCTCAATTTTGATGACCGAGCAAGCGAAGGATTCTAAAATTGAACCACGAGCGGAGCGAGTGATTCAAAAATTAGAATCCTGAGCGTCAGCGAGGGAATCAAAAGAGCACGAGGTGAAAAATCTTTTCACTCGAGTGCAACACGTAACTTTTCATCCCACCTCTGCGAGGAAATGACTAAATGCAAAAAATATCACAAGATTAAATTCAATTCTGTTAATTTCTTCGTCACTACAATCACTCATTTTAGGTTTTTCACTTATTTTCAATTTTCTTGTTTTTAATCGGTTTTAATTTTTCACTTATTTTCAATTTTCTTGTTTTTAATCGGTTTTAATTTTAAACAATATGACGTGAAAGAAAATGGTGCGCGCAAAGCAAATTAAAAAAGTACACCAAGAAGGTTACGAGTGTGAGTTTTTAACAAATTAAAAACGATTGTGTGGAAATTCGGCACCATAGAGGTACAAGTAAATAGGTTTTAATGATATTTTGAATTCACAAACTTCATAGACGAGTGATATTTACTAACGTGCACACGATGTTCTAAATTCAATTTACTTTATCCTCTAGAGGATAATAACGGATTTTACCTTCAGATATCGAAGAGTAAAAATACTCTTTCCGAGATGGTGGGATGAAAAAGGCTTTTTTATTTCTATTATTTTATTTAATTCGAAAAATATTATAGAAGTCGGCCGGTACTCCTTCGGACTTAGCTTCATACTAGTATAGTACTAGAAGTCATCATTGTTACACGAACGTAATTACATAGAAAAGCTCGTTGTTCTAGACGAGGAATAATTACTAGGTAACTATCCAGTTCGAGAGCTAGATTAACAAGGATCGGAAAAGTTTTCAACTGTTGCTTACTTGAATCGTTCTTTGTCCGTGGATAGCTTCAACGGTTTCGCTAATCGATGCGCGATAACTTCGCAGTTCGATTGTAGTTTCACTATCGAACAGCACGTAACTTCGAATTCGCTTACTTAATAGTTTAAGTAAACTACGTGCTTGGGAGTTGCTGGCTATCATCGCTAACTTCTAATAATTTTCAGGAGGAAATCTAATGATTATCGGTATGTTAGATAAATTCTTTATTGCCACACATGCATCACACAATACTAATCATACTAATAATATTATAAATGCGAAAGTGTGTTTGTTTTTTGGTTTGTTGGTTTGTCCTTCAATCACGCCACAACAGAGAAACGGATCGAGGTGATTTTTTGTATGGGCATATTTAAGAACCTTGAGAGTGACATGAGAGAGATCTAGATTAACAACTTTACAAGGATCGGAAAAGTTTTCAACTGGCGCTTACTTCAATCGTTCTTTGTCCGTGGATAGCTTCAACGGTTTCGCTAATCGTTGCGCGCTAACTTCGGAGTAGATTGTACCTAGTTTCACTATCGAACAGCAAGTAACTTCGAATTCGCTTACTTATTAGTTTAAGTAAACTACGTGCCTGGGAGTCGCCGGCTATCGTCGCTAACCTCTATTAATATTAATTGTTCCGATAAGATCTTGAAGACCTTCCTAGCGCAGTGGTGAGCGCTGTTGTCTTATATTAGGAAGTCCCGGGTTAGATTCCCTAAGGATCTGACTCGCTCCAGCAATGCCAAGGATAGCGGTTATGCCAAGGACCTGTGTAATTTGACACAATGAAATTGTTAATTTTTTTTCAAAAGATCAACCGCCGAGTTTCTTGCTGGTTCTTCTCGTTATAGGAATGGTATTCCGAACCAGTGGTAGATTCACTTAACGATTCAAAAGTACTTGTAAAATTTGATTAAAAACATTTGAATTGAATTTTGAATTTTGATCACTTTGGGAATTTTTAATTTCTGAATTTTCTCTAGTCTGGTCCAGTGGGAGGATTCGGCCGTGGCTAGTTATCATCCTACCGGCAAAGACGCACCGCCAAGTGATTCAGCTTTCCGGTACGACGCCGTATATAATCCGTTTAGGGGTATGGGCTTCAATATAACTACCGTACCCCTAACAGATTAGCCCGCTACCATTTTAGACTGCATCATCACTTGCCATCAGGTTAGATCGCAGTCAAGGGCTAACTTGTAGTGGATAAAAAAAAGTTAGAGGTGCGTGCCCGGGAATTGAGCTGCGACCACCCAAATAAAATACTTAGGAGGTCTGGGCACGTCTGGGTTTCTCATCCTATCCATCTATCATCGTTTTACGAGAAACGTAGGTAGTCATAATCATAGAGGTATAATAATGGTCATATAATATTCTACATCAATGGTCATAATATTATGAAATTTAAATATGGGAACCTACCTACGACTTAAAACTTTTTTCTTTATTTTTCATTTCTCCGATGTATATTTGAATTGCTTTCGGTGAAAAGCCGGTATTCCTGAAGTAAATACAGTAAATAAATAAAAGGCGTACGTTCTAGCATTTTCTCGCTATTTGCCTAAGCAAATTCTGACGATCGATCCGAATAATTCTGATCGTTTCCGTGCCATTTAAAATATACGCGTAAATAATAGGTACTTTAAATAGGTCTGTTTTATATACTTATTGCTTTTTATATTGAAACTTATATTTGTGTGATATTGTGAACGACCCCTAGCTTCGCTCGAGGGGAAGTTGTGAAATTCCTTTCTAAAGATTCTTTCTTTTCTTTCGTTAAAGACAAACTTTAAATATGAAATTTTTGTCAGTGTCACCATAAAAAGTTCTCGTTATAGTTAACTTAAAAAAAAACAAGCTAGCAAAGTGAGTTGCACATCCATTATTAACTAGAAGGTTATGCCAAAGTCAAATTTTAGTAAACAGTAAAAGAATCCTGACGTATTTAAACACTAGCAGATGCCTGCGACTTCGTCCACGTGAAATAAGTTTTTCAAATTACTTCCTAATTTTTCGGGTTAATATATATCCTATGATACTCACAAATAATGTGGCTTTCTATTGGTGACAAAATTTTCAAAATTGGTTCAGTAGATCCAGAGATTACCCCCTACAACCTCACAAACTCATAAACTTATCTCCATATAATATTAGTAAGTATAGATTAACTGAAGCCACCTGCCTACCACCTATTAAGTATGACAAAAAAATAGTTTTAAGCCTTTTACAACCAAGCCATTTTCATATTTTTGCTTCATTTATTTTTCATTTCATTTGCTCAGTTTATGCAAAGTTAGCAATCAAAAATGTAAAAGTCCCTTCGCATATATTATCAATTTCCCATATCATTATCAATATAACTTATCAATCTTGTGATGTTTTTTTTTTTTTTTTTTTTTTTTTTTTTTTTTTTTTTTTTTTTTTTTTTTTTTTATCCTCTACAAGTTAGCCCTTGACTGCGATCTCACCTGATGGTAAGTGATGATGCAGTCTAAGATGGTAACGGGCTAACCTGTTAGGGGCATGGCAGTTATATTAAACCCATACCCCTATTCGGTTTCTACACGGCATCGTACCGGAACGCTAAATCGCTTAGCGGCACGTCTTTGCCGGTAGGGTGGTAACCAGCCACGGCCGAAGCCTCCCACCAGGCCAGACCAGGGAAATTCAGAAATTATAAATTTCCAAACCCTGCCGGGGATCGAACCCGGGACCTCCGCACGTTAAGGCAACAGCGCTCAACACTGCGCCACGGAGGTCGTCAAAACTTAAAATGTACTTAGATAAAATTATCGCCATCCAGTTTAGTGGTAACCGCTAAGTTATAAAATAGTACCTATTGGATTAAAAGAGCTAAACCAAACACGAGTACCTACCAGGTTAAACGTACAGAAACTGAACTAATTATATTTCACAAACTAAATGCCAAAAGCAATTTATCCCGCCTCAAAGTTGAGATCCGGTTCATATATCACGTCGGGATTCATTAAAACCCAGTTCTGAGATACGAGTAACTTTAGTTGTTTGAGCGTTACCTAATTTGGAATTGTGTGTATTTTTGGCACATTTTGGATAGTTTTTCAGTCGGTGTATGTGACAGCAGTGAATACGACAGGGTTCAACTTCAGATTTCAGTAGCCTGTTTATTTGCAAACTAGCTTTTGCACGCGACTTCGTCCGCGTGGACTACGCAAAATTGAATTTTCAAAAATCCTTTCTTATCGGATTTCTACATAATAATAGCTATCTGCATGCCTTTCAGCCCGATTCGTCCAGTGGTTCAGGTCAGCTACTTGTTCAATAGGTTATTGTAACAAAAAGTTTCCTATTTGTTAAAGTAAGCATATAGGTAATCTACAAGTAGATAAGTACAGGGTTGTGGGTTAAGTCTCTGAGTTGATGATTTCCAGCCTGCTGAGAAGACGTACCTATTTAAAAAGGTGGCGGAAAGGAAAGTGGGGTTACGAGCAACTGAAATCGGAGGTCCTGTTTGCCTGCAGGTGGGAGGCTTCGGCCGTGGCTAGTTACCACCCTTCCGGCAAAGACGTGCGGCCAAGCGATTTAGCGTTGCCGTGTATAAACCGATTTAATACAACTGCCATGCCCCTAACAGGTTATCCCGCTACCATCCTAGACTGCGTCATCACTTACCATCAGGTGAGATATATATACCGCAGTCAAGGGATAACTTGTAGTGGATACAAAAAAAAGTGTGTGCCGAGTTAGTTGCGGGCTCTTCTCAGACCTGAGTGCGCTTAGAACCCTCGTAGCTTTAGTTTTAATATACCGTAATTAATGATACTCACTACAAATAAATATTATAAATGCGAAAGTTTGGATGGATGGATGTATGTATGGATGTATGTTTGTTACTCAATCACGCTCCAACGGATGAACGGATCTGGATGAAATTTGGCACAGAGATAGATTATAGTCTGGAATAGCACATAGGCTACTTTTTATCCCGGAAAATTAAAGAGTTCCCGCGGGAACCGAAAAACCTCAATCCACGCGGACGAAGTCGCGGGCATCAGCTAGTATTATAAATGCGAAAGTTTGGATGGATGTATGGATGGATGTTTGTTACTCAATCACGCCAGAACGGTTAAACGGATCTGGATAAAATATACGGCACAGAGATAGATTATAGTCTGGAATAACACATAGGCTACTTTTTATCCCGGAAAATTAAAGAGTTCCCGCGGAAACCAAAAAACCTTAATACACTCGGACGAAGTCGCGAGCATCAGCTAGTGTGTGATAAGGCATAGATCATAGATTTTTTAACTTTTGGCAAATGTGGCTGCGTACACAGTGCGTGTACAGTAGGTACGTGCAAGTCCACACGTACGCAGCCGGTATCTTTCGACTTTTGGGTTTTCCAGTTTGATTGTTTTGGTAACACATACTCGTATTTATGGTGGAAAGTTAATTTAAAAGGGGCGGACGCGCTGACGATTTGTTTATTGTTTAAGGCTGCTGTACTATGCCTGGCTAAATATGGAGTCCATCTTTATCCTCAGTATGGGAAATTCAGTGTTTCCCATTGGTCAGATTGGTGGTTAGACTAAATTGTCAGATTGATTTGGTAATTTGTCAGGATTTCATAGAAATAAAGTACAATCACAATAAAAATACTTAGTTCTGAGAACTCTCAATTTTCTGAAAGGCTGAGCCTGAAACTTATCAATTATTTGAATTATATCCTGAATTGAACAACAAATACTAAAATTAGATAAATATTATAAGGAAACGATATTATTAAATTTTTAATGATGATGATATTTTTAACAGAACTTCACAATGATGTCAATAGATGGCGCTCTGTGATACCGCGAGGTCTCAGTTCGGGCGAACCACTAGTACAATTTATTTACAAAATATTATAAATGCGAAAGTTTGGATGGATGTATGGATGTATGGATGTTTGTTAGTCAATCACGCTCCAACAGCTCAACGGATCTGGATGAAATTTGGCACAGAGATAGATTATAATCTGGAATAGCACATAGGCTACTTTTTATCCCGGAAAATTAAAGAGTTCCCGCGGGAACCGAAAAACCCCAATCCACGCGGACGAAGTCGCGGGCATCAGCTAGTTTACAATATTTGGAAGAAAATAATAAATTATTAACATGATGATTTTCCAGAAACGTATTGAAATTGATGTCGTCCGTCCACACTGCACTGCGGGAGTCGCTGGATCCAGGCGACGCAAGACCGCGGCGTGTGAAAATCCTGAGATCCAGGATCCAGAGCTATGTCCAGCAGTGGACGTCTGTCGGTTCATGATGATGATGATGTATTGAAATTGAGTCTATAACCCGTGTAAAGCCCGGGTTAGTTAAATCTAGTCCACAATAACATACGCTTAACGCGTGTTCGTAGCTTGTTTGTTAATGGCGGCCGATTGCGTTGGACCAGGCACAGTAATTTATCAACTAATAACGTTAACCTACTCGTATCTACGCGAATAGTTCAAATATCTACTTGCGTTCTATTGCTTAGCTATTGATAATATCTATGTAAGTATATATAATAATAATGAACAATCAACAAAAATAATTTAATGTTCTCTAGGCATATAGGCATCATCCCTAATACTCTTACATACATTAAGAGGATATGGCATGAACGGGAAACTTTGAGAATAGGTATTGAACAATTATATTGCCGTCGCGCTGCTCCTCGACTGCAACTTGGACCGAAAATACCTACAAAAACAGTCGAATTCTTACTCTCGTATTTTTCTGTTTCCTCCTCCAAAACAAAACCGATTTAAATTTTTTTTTCAAGAATAATATAAGAAGTTTTTCTTTTTTGATTATATTCGTCAAATTTATTTGCGGGATATCTGATGATGACGCGATAACTGGGCATTTTTGCAATTTTTGAAGGTTCCATATTCTTAAAATTACAAATTTATCGAAAAAATCAAAACACACATAGATATTTTATGGTTCAAAAATATTTTCTCTATTGTAATTATGCTCGGAGAAGACAGACTGATACGATTGTATGGGGAAACCGCCCTCTCGTATCGTCATAATATTAAGTACGGATTTCACAGCTTCGTGTTTCACAGGTATTTCGTTGATTTTAATAAAAAATTACTTACAGGTATTTAAAGCATTAAATCACATAAAAATAATTCTCGGGAAATCCCTGGGAATCTCAAAAAATTGCCGACGTCGGGAGCGATGAATTTCCCGGGAATTTCCGATTACCGGGTCCCGGGAACGAAACCCTGGGTTGGAGGTATTTGCGAGAGGACATAATATATCATTCATTAGTATTCGTAAATTATCTACCATTAGGTAGGAAGATCATTCCGAAGGAGTATAGTATGGACGAAGGCATTCAGTTCACGATTCGAAAGATCTAGCAAAAGTTTATTTGAATAAAAATCTTATTGACTGACTATGTAAATGACTCAGAAAGCATGTTAACTCACATTAGAGTCCTCAGCGTCACTTACAAAAAGTTGAAATAGAGGGGACGTACTCTTGGTCATATCGCATGCATTATGAGTTATATTACATAATATTATAATATCATCAGACGACTCAATCGTTTTGATATCAACGCTATTTTCTAAAGCACTTAAATATACCTACTTTGACAAGCCCTATTTCTTAGAAAAGTTAAACGAAAAGACTTTTAAGTGAGATAGCATCCCCTAAAGTTCTGCAGCATCATTTATCAAAGCCTGTTTCTGGAATTTTAAGTAGGCACGGCCTTGATCCCGAGTCCCTAGGTTCCGGCATTTCGCCGGCTCTACTGACCCGGCTTATATTTTATTAAGGGATAAAATGCTTGCGCCTTGCCACTATGACGTAGGCCCCAAATATTATATTAAACTGTTCTAGGAAAGACCCCTTCAAGGCCTTGACGAAAGACTATGTTGTATTTTGATGAGGAAAGTTTATATTAAGTATTTAAGTACCTAAGCCGAGATGTGTCAGAATATAAGAGCCTTATTACGTGAAAATGAATGACAGTGTACACGATCGCATTCAACTCGTTCAAGTCGTTTGGTCCAGCAAAGACGTGCCGCCAAGCAATTTAGCGTTAACGTACTGTTACACGGGGAATCCCAATTTGGTTTTTAAAAAAAGATTAAAAGATTTCACAATTTATTTATTCACATTCGTTATTCACAATAAATCAAAAGTTATTATATATGAAGAATATCAAGGATTAATTATCAAGAATATCAGCCATGTAGCGGTTTAGATGGTCCGAGTAAGACTGGCTTCCCAACTCATACTGCAGATAGACGGTCAAGCCCGTTGCTGCTGATGCAGCATGTGTCAGCATTTAGGCTAGCAGAGGCAGGGTGTAACACCTCCCCTTATTAAAAATAAACTTCGAAAAAACTTTCGAAGTTTGTGTTTAATGGAACTTAAATGCCTCTTCTCGTTCTTGGAGGAATTCTCTCCGTTTCTGTATCTACAACTTCTAATGCTGGTTGGATAACTTCTATAGGGGCCTCGGAAGATTTATTGTTGCTGCCAGTCTTTCTACAGAACTCACATTTAACAAATTTTAAAACTATGGCACAGACAATAGACAATATGACAAAATTAATCATTATGGAGTAATGTGTTCCATATTTTATAATGTGTGGTTCATTTATTATTTTATCGAGTTCTTTAGTTATATCTCGGTTAAAATTAATATTTTCTAAATCAATGTTTTGTAATTTAATAGGGGGTGCATCCGTATTGTCTAATGTCTGTTTAAATTTAATAATGTTACAACATGAGTCATTTATAATATTAAAATCTGAAGTGACAAGTAAAGGGGAACTAATGTTTAGCATATTATTATTAGAGTATAACCTTGTAGTTCTACAGTAAGCTGTACATTGTTTGGGCATATTTAATATGCCTGTTCCAGAAATGCTGGTTTCATTTAAATCTAAATTGGTACATTCTATCGATAGTTTTGTAGGCGTAGTTTGTACAAACAGCCATCTATTATTGGTGAGGGGTTTCCAGATATCAATAACACCAGATAAGAATTTCGTTTTGCACTGCACTGGTATTTCGGTAATCACTTTAGTTAATAGTTCACTTTCACATGATGGATTCATATTTGATGCAAATATGTTCATGATGTTGCAAATATAGTTCGTTGATTTAATCGCTTTGCAGAAGGAAAGCGAATTGAAGCCACTGTAGTACGCTTTATCTTTAGTAATCGCTATATACTTATTGTCTGGTATGATGAGGCTGAATGAGTCTGGCTTTACAAAGTTATGTGGAATTGGTAGTGGAATATTGTGGTACAAATAGAATTCCTGGTGAGTTACAAGCGGTACTTGTAGAACAAACATAATCCTATTGTTTAAATAATAACATATTAATTTAGAAATATGAAAAATTAAGTGAATTGAACTTAATTCTAATTTAAATGCTAATTCTAGACTTCTAGGCAAATGCTTGAAGTTGTCGACAAGTTCTCTGTACAATTGATGTGGGGTAATTACAAAAGGATGAAGAATATTCAAATTAGAGAAAAGCACTGCATTAATTATATCTTCTAATTGGAATGACAAACCGAGTAGTGATGTTTCTAAACAATTTAAGACTGAATTTATTTCTGAAGTAATTAATAATTTATTCGTAACCTCTGTTGCCTTCTTTAATTTGATAGAGAGCTTGTCCACAGCTTGACTTAAACTATCTTCATTAACCTTTAATTTGTGCAGTGAATTATTGAAAGAATTAATTGCAGAGGTAGAAACCAGTATATTTTCTTTCATCAGTGAAGCTAACTTTCTGGTATCACCTTGAACAGAATTTATTGCATCGTCGTACTTAATTGCGTCATTTTCATCTAAAGTGCCAAATATTTGCTTTAAAATAGTTCCTACACCACCAATCCATGCTCCGCGTTTTAATCTCTTTTCGAGGAGGTGAGAGATGGAAAAATACTGCTTATAAACACTTTGATACCGCACAAATAAAGGTTCAAGCATATTATTGCATTCCAGGTCATCTGTGACATTTGTCTCTTTGCAAAGATACTTTATATTCACGAATACAGAATTCATGTTTTGAATATGAGATTGAATATGAGAAATGTCAATTGGCATTAATATGCTTAAATGTCCATTAATAATTTTAAGTTTACCTATGTAATCGAAATAGATTCCAGGGCCGGAAGAGATTGGATGAACAACACTTGATGTGACAAATGCAGATGCACTGAAATGGCAAACAACTTAACTAAGTACAATCATAACTAAGACTAAAAGTAAAACTTAACTTATAATAAAGATAATTACTAAAACATCTAAAATGTTTTACATGGTTTAATCTTAAATTACTGGGAAGAAGAAGAAGAAGGACCTTCCGAAACCTCCGCCAACTTAACTTCATCAAAATGATGTTTGACATGCCTCCTGTTAATCAGCAAGGAAAGGGACTTTGACAACCTTGTAAGGTCCCTTCCAGATGGGTGAAAGTGCCTTTCGAAGCCTTAAGTGGTTTTTAAGATACACAAAGTCACCAACCTTGTATTGAACTGGACGTGATCTCTGGTCATAATAATTTTTTGATTTTGATTTAGATTTTTGTATATTTTCGAGAGCTTGTGCTCGGGAGAATTTAAGTCTGTGTTGAAGCATTCTGACATAATCAGGATAGGTTACACTAAGGTTTTCATCGAAAACAGAGTCAGGGATATATGGTTTATGACCAAACAGAAGTTCATAGGGCGTATAATTTGTAGTACAATGGACTGCAGTGTTGTAGGCTAATATTGCTGTATACACATATTTTGGCCAATCATCTTGGTTTTCATTGACATATGATTTGAGGTACTCCTTGAGCGTAGAATGACTACGTTCTAGAGCTCCCTGTGTTTGAGGATGGTATGGGGAAGACCATAACTGTTTGATTTTTAGAAAAGCGCAAGTGCTCTTAAATAACTCAGCGGTAAAATTAGTACCTTGGTCTGTCAAAATCATTTTCGGAATTCCAAACATAGCTATGAAATGAAGGAGGCTTTCAGTTGTTTCCTCTGCAGTTACAGAGCGTAGAGGATATGCTGCAGAGAATTTGGTGAGGTCATCTTGTAGTGTTAGAATATATTTAAGTTTTGCGGTTCCAGATTCAGGTAGAGGGCCAACGATGTCAAGGGCGACTCTTTGAAAGGGTGTACTGGAAGAAGTAGTTATTTGCATAGGGGCTCTGTTGGTTCTTCTCAGAGCTTTGTTCTCTTGACAAAGAGGGCAGTTTCTCACGTAATTTTCGATTTCGGATCTCATGTTTTTCCAGTAGTACTTCTCTTGGATTCTTTTGAGCATTCTGACCGAACCTAGATGACCGGCGATCGGGATATTATGATTATCATGCAGGATTTTCTTTACTTCGCTAAGAGTTGGGTAGATGATGTTGTTATGATATATATTAATGATTATATTAGTATTGTGGAAAAGGTAGGTTATCATATTATAAATTTTGACAAATGACAGGTTTTGGAATGGATTCTTGAAGTCAGTGATAGCAATTTCGCATATATCTCCGACCTCCAATAAACGTTCTTTCATCCTTTTTAAGGTGTTGAAAATTTCTGGGTACGTGCTATCGTCGAAATGATGGACTTTTGTATAAATGAAATAGACAATTTTATTGTTGAACTCTACTTTTTCGTAAGAATATAATTGTTTCTCAGAATAAATAGTTTCATTAGGATTCGTAAGGTTACTTAACACTTCTTCAACATATGCATTGGAATCATCTAAATCGATAGATGAAGGTATGATAAGAAGCTTACAGTGGGTTTTTGTTAATGATTCATTGTGTTCTATTATTTTGGTGTTAAATTGGTTGTTAGTATTAGAGATTTCTTTCAAGAATTTAGAGTATTCTTCATTTAAGGGCATTTGTTGTATTCCAGGATTGGGGTTCGGCGATTCGACTCTGGGATTAGGAATTTCTGAATTAGGGTTGTCTACTTCAAGATTAGGAACATTTATTTCAGGATTGGGACTTGTTGTTTCAGAATTAAGGTTTTGTGTTTCAGGGTTTAGATCAACGATTTCAGGAATTAAATCGAATAATTCTATATTAGGGTCTACTGTCTCAGGGTTTGATTCCTGTAAAGGAGTCTCTAAAGGATCTATTTGTGGAAAGAGGTTTTCGGGAGATGGAATTTCTAAATTGCTGAAATCAAGATTGAGATCACCACTTTGTGGGCTTAAGTCTAATAGACCAAAATCATTCAAGGGTTCAAGGACAGGATTTTCATCTTCAGTCGGAGAATTTTCATCCGTATCCGGGGTGATTTCTGGATGTATTGGATTAACTGGGAATCGGGAAAGAGCGTCAGCAACCGAATTGAATTTCCCTTTACGGTAAGTGATTTCATAATCAAATTCTTCAAGCTTTAATCGCCAACGTTGTAGTTTACTACTAGGGTCCTTATGGTTAAATAACCATTTAAGGGGTCTGTGATCGGTAACAATTTGAAATTTTCTACCGAATAGGTAGGGCCGGAAGGTTTTGCAACCAAAAAGTATCGCCAATAATTCTTTTTCAGTCGTACTATAATTAGATTCACTTTTGTTCAGGGTTCTTGATGCGTAAGCAATGGGTTTATCCTTGCCGATCGGCCCTTGCGATAAAACAGAGCCGATCGCATGGTTAGAGGCATCACATGTAAGTATAAAAGGTTGTGTGAAATCAGGGTAAGAAAGAATTGGGGCTGTAGTAAGTTTGTGTTTTAATGTGTCAAAAGCAAGTTGTTGTTTATTCTCCCATATGAAGGGGATATCTTTCTTTAATAGAGTCGTGAGAGGTTTTGCAATTTTGGAGAAGTCGGGGATAAAACGGCGATAATATGACACGAGGCCAAGGAATGATTTGACATCTTTGGGAGTTCTTGGACAAGGGAAGTGAGTTACTGCTTTAATCTTTTCAGGGTTTGGTTTGACACCTTCTTTGGTGATTAGATGGCCCAGGTAGGCGACTTCTCTTCTCAAGAACTCGCATTTGTCGGGTTGAAGTTTGAGATTGAATTCTCGAAGTCTTTTGAAAACAAAGGTTAGATTCTCAATATGAGAATTAAGGTCGTGGGAATAAATGACTATGTCATCTAGGTATACAAAACATCGTATACCTTGGAGACCAGTTAAAGCAGTGTTCATTAAACGTTGGAACGTTGATGGGGCGTTTTTAAGTCCGAATGGCATTCGGGTAAATTCGAAATGCCCTTGAGGTACATTAAATGCAGTTTTAGATGCATCATCTTCACTCATTGGTATTTGATGAAACCCAGAAGCAAGGTCCAAGGTTGAGAAATACTTGCTGTTTCCAAGTTGATCTAGGATTTCCGTTATCTGTGGAATAGGGTATACATCACCTATTGTGATATCGTTTAGTTTTCTGTAATCGATGACAACTCTCCATTTTTGTTGACCTGATGCATCCAATTTTTTGGGTACGACCCAGATAGGTGATGACCATGGAGAAACAGATGGCTTAATGATGCCTTGGTTTAACATTTTGTCAATTTGATTGCTGACCTCCTTTTTATGGCATTCTGGAAATCTATAGGATTTGGTAAAGATTGGAATTGAAGAATTTGTTTTAATTTCATGTTGAATTGCATTAGTATGCGTTAATTGATCATCTGGAAGATGGAAAATATCGGAAAACTCGGAACATATATCACAGAGAGCTTCCTTTTCTTCTAGATTTAGATGTGATATACGTAATTGATTAAGTACTTCCTGAGTTCTAAGGTAGGTGTGCGTATTGTTGTGAATGTTTGTTTCCTCCAATTTATTCACAGAAACAGTTTGAGAAGGAGAATGTGAAAAAGGAGTGAGGGTGAGATTGAGATTTGAATCTAGGGAGATTGGAACATCTGATATGTTAACAACGGAAATATTGATCCTCTTATTCTTTTTTACTGCGACAACACAATTTGCTATCAATAAATTTTCATTGAAACTTTGATCAAGAACAAGGCCTTCTCTCAATTCAGGATTGGAAACGGAACATTCTACGATCATTTCTGTACGTGGAGGAATGTGATACGTAGGGTAGGAAAAACTTATTTGAATTAATGTGGATTTAACCTTTAAGGTTTTTTTATTATAGTCTATAGTGCAATCTAGATCTTCAAGAAGGTCATTACCAATTATGCCATCGTATAGTAAATTAATATCATCTACTATATGGAATCTATAAGAAATTGTCCCTTCGGGATTCAAATCAGAGGTAAAATCGAGATTGCAGTAGCCTGAAGTGGGAGTTAATTTATTTCCTGGATCAATTCCCTTCAAGTAAATTTTTTCTTTAATGATGTTTGGCATAATCTTGATGCATGTTTTTTTTATGAGACTTACTGAGGAACCTGAGTCAACAAGAAAGGACAACGGATTGGTATTCACGTTTGTGTGGATTGAGACATGTGGTAACGAATATTTATTTGGATTCGTTTTAATTTCATGTATTTTTATAGGTGGTTCAGGATGATTTAAAGAATTTTGTGAGATACCGCTTCTTTGGGGCTGGTTACCCTTGTGGAATATCTCGGAAGGACTTCCGGTTTGAGGCTGGTTACTCTGTTGTGTAGTCCTTGGATGAAGGTCTCCGTTTTGGGGCTGGTTACCCTGTTGTGTGACCTTGATTTCGTACTTAGAAGGACTGCCGGTTTGGGGCTGGTTACCCTGCTGTATAGTCCTTGGATGAAGGTCTCCGTTTTGGGGCTGGTTACCCTGTTGTGTGACCTTGATTTCGTACTTAGAAGGACTGCCGGTTTGGGGCTGGTTACCCTGCTGTATAGTCCTTGAGTGAAGGTCTCCGCTTTGGGGCTGGTTACCCTGATGTATGACCTTGGATTTGGATGAGATTACTAAATCATTGAAACTGGACGAAGTATCTAATTTATTAGTATTTATACGTGGATGTGTGTCGGCTTTTTGATTTAGTCTCGTGCGACACTTAGGCGAGACTTTTAGTCGTTTAAAGTATCAACCCCGTTATCATCACAAACATCTTCTCCCTCTTGTTCTTCATAAGGTTCAGGTATGAAGTGTGCTCGGGAGGTGGAAGGCTTTTGTTGATAGAATTTTTTGAACCGATTGTTGTTGAATTCTCTTCGTTTGCAATTTTCAATAACGTGTCCCGGGGATTTACAATATCTACACTCGAGATTAGCATTGTTGCTGTTGTTGGCTTGATTAGGTTGGGATGAATTGTTTTGAGATGCAGAGAATGTCCTAAAAGGACGAGGGTTTTGAAAGTTAAATGGTTTTTTGGGTCTGTTCTCTACTGAGCTTCTTTTGTAAATAGTCTCCTGTATCCTTTCTTCAGATATTGCGAAATTAATTGCCTCATTTAAGGTTTTAGGTGACCTGCACCTGACTATATTGGAAATTCTGGGCAAGAGGCCCATTAAGAAGTGATGCAGAGCGAGCTCTTCCATAGACGCAGTACGTCCAGGTACTTCTTTTACTTTGCTATTGGATAATGAAATTTCCGTTAGAAGTTGTGAAAGGCACGTCTCTATGCGTAGGGAAAATTGTGTGACATTTTCATTGTGCGCCTGTCGGCATTCTTGCAATTCTGTCAATAGATGTGAGTAATGCTTCCTCACGCTAAACTGTGTTTTAAGGAATTCTTTCAATTGTTCCCAGGATATGAATTCTTTGATAGAGCAAGCTACCTCAGCTTTACCGCTGAGTTGGCAAAGAATGTATTTAAAAACAACAGGCTTTTGGATTTCTGTGGCTATTTCGTAGGCATTATTGCAATTAATTATAAAAGAGTTCAATGTTTCTCGATTCCCGTCATAAGGTTTAATGAATTTCAATAATATATTTAATTCCAACTCCATTGTGGAAGCAGTCCGCTTTGCGGATCGGGTTTTTGGTGGTTTTTGATCGGAAGGCCTTTCGTCTTCCGTGTCGGAAGGTAGAAGTGTGTCACTAGGTACATTTAGTGTAGGTTTCGACATTTTATAATATAATATTTAACTTACTTTTAAAAGAAATTCGTATAGAGAGATTCTAATAACAAAACAAAGGAATATCGAATAGCCAGACTCACAGCATAAATGCGTAGGCGATGGCGATTGCGGGCATGGTTATCGCAGTCACGTTCCGCTGCGTTGGCGCGCGCCGCTGGATTCTCGTTCTTGGACCACACAGGACACTGGGCACTTATCACTTATTTATTCACTTTGGAATTTCGGTATTTGAGGAACACAGACACAATATATCACTTGGTATATGGTTCAGGATTTAAGGAACACCGAGGATCCGATTTTTAGGATCCCTTTACGCTGCCACCAAATGTTACACGGGGAATCCCAATTTGGTTTTTAAAAAAAGATTAAAAGATTTCACAATTTATTTATTCACATTCGTTATTCACAATAAATCAAAAGTTATTATATATGAAGAATATCAAGGATTAATTATCAAGAATATCAGCCATGTAGCGGTTTAGATGGTCCGAGTAAGACTGGCTTCCCAACTCATACTGCAGATAGACGGTCAAGCCCGTTGCTGCTGATGCAGCATGTGTCAGCATTTAGGCTAGCAGAGGCAGGGTGTAACAGTACGATGTCGTGTCGATGCCGATCAGGGGTATGGGTTTAATACACCCTAATATATAGTTCGCGCGCGAGTTGAATGCGTAGCTTAGGTATGATGACACATACTTAAGCTCTGCATTATAGGTAGGTATCTGCCGTACCCCACAAAAGGTTAGCTCGCTACTATCTTAGCTTAGTTTCATCTATTTCATCATCACTTGTTATACCGTTAGGTTGCAGTAAAGTACTAACTTTTAGTGGAATAAAAAAAACTTTTGATTAGCTAACACTCTACCGCTATTCGCCAAAGTCCATTGTCGCAGTAAGAATACATTAAATTAAATTAATTAATTATTATGTATATTATTTAGTTTCGTATACCTATAGTCTCTTGTCGTTTCTGTACCTGCTATGCATCTCTAGACATCAATTATTGTTCACACACCTAGGGCATCTGGAAGAAATCCAATGCATTTGTAGCGATAAGATGTCCTTGTACACGTCCTTTCTATATTTAAGTTTAGTTTTTATTTTTTACAGAATAAATAAATAAAATAAATAAATAAAATATAAATTAAACCATTCACAATTCAATTCGGTCTGTGACAATGATTGATGCAATTTTTACGCCATGCTTACCTACGTACTGTACTACGTACGTTATGTTGCTTTTACACATGCTAATAATATATGTAACATGAAGTGAGGTGAGTATTGCATGTTGTCTTTTTTCTGCAACGTAGAACTAAGAAACCCCTTGAGCAAAGCCGGGACGGGTAAGCTAGTCACATGTATATGACTTATATTTCAGAGAAGAGAGACTTATCTTTTTGTTGTGTAAACGCTTGTTTCGTATCGTAATTCGTTGCTCCGAAACTTCGAATTCGCGTAAAGCCGGTATTTTATTTATACTACACCCGCTCGGAAAGTACCCTCTTGCTTTGGTCAAAACGAGGTAGAAAGTACGTCATTGCTACAAACCAATTAAGCGGGAGGAAAAGATGTATGAAATTTCATTTCTAACGTGCTAAGCGGGGAGAAAACTGTATGAAAATCCATTTCTAACGCGCTGTTGTTTTTTAATTTTAAGTAAATATGGTATGGACGTTGAGAATTTGGAATAATATTAGAAGCAGCTTCACCATATTTGACATAGAAAAGTCAAATAATATGGTGAATGTCGATTGTCGACATCGACGTCGATTATCGATATCGATAGTCGATATCAATATCCGATATTGATAGTCGATATCGATATCGATGTCGATTGTCGGTATCGATGTCGATTGTCGGTATCGATGTCGATTGTCGATATCGATGTCGATTGTCGATATCGAAATCTATATTGAAATAATCCTCAAAATGTAGTCTAGTTGTGATAGTGAAGCTTCGAATGAAGCGACTCATATAGTTATGATAGAACGTCATTTTTTTTTTAAATTTTTTTTTTAAATTTTTTGAAAACAATACATTAGAAATTAAAGCTAGCTAGCCTAACCTAATTAAGGACTATTAACTATTATTAACTATAAACCTAAACCTTTTTTTTTTTTTTTTTTTTTCTTTTTTTTGTTTTTTTTTTTGTTTTTTTTTTGTTTTTTTTTTTTTCTTTTTTTTTGTTTTTTTTTGTTTTTTTTTTGTTTTTTTTTTTATGTTTCTGTATTTTGAATATGGGTTTGTAAAATTGCCTGAAATAAAAAATATTTATTTTATTTATTATTTTAAACCTTTGTAAGTTCGTTTAATCACTAATTATCGCTTATTTTCCTCGCAGGTGTAGTATAAAGTACTATGTATCACTCGGTAGAAAGTACGATTCCTACCTCGCGTGTATTGCGGCCCTTCGGCTACGCCTCGGGCCTCAAACTACACCCTCGATAGTAATCGGTCACTTTCTCCCCTCGGTGAACAATGTACTATTCACGTCTTGAAGCCGAGAAATGCCAGCTGAAATATAGCTGCCATTCATTTTCTTTCACAAGAAAATCAAAACTGCACAACTCCAGTTTAACGAATTGCGTTAGGCTCCGGATTGGAGCAATTTTACGGGAAATCTACGGAAAATCCGCGGAAAACTTTCCGGAATCGAGGCGTTCTTTCATCGGATCAGTCAGTCGGGTTGTGTTTGTCAAAAAACAACGCGGACCCTACCTTCGACGAGCTGAAGCTACATGTAACTTGCCTTTTTGTCTTAGTACAGGACCAATGGGTCACTAAATAGAACAATAAATGATGCCTGCGATTTTGATTTTTATTAAAGCCCTTTTGATTTTTCATGATAGAAGTAGACTATCGCGGCCTCCGGGATGCAAGCCGGACCAAATTTTACCAAAATCGGTTAAACGTCTTTGATATGAAAAGTCGACGTCTGATTTGGGACCGATTTATTTTTTGCACAAAATATCGTCTTAAAACTAATAGAAAAAATTGGACAAAGGTAAAGACGGCACGTCTCTGCCGGTAGGTTGGCAACTAGGGCAGGGCTAGGGCAAATTATAAAATTGGGTATTTGACAAATAGTCAAACCAGCAACTTGTTTTTCAAACGTCAAAACGCGTCCTAAGTATGGGATTTATATGAAATTCTGAAATGTGACGTCATTGAAGTTCGACGCACTTTTTTTACTTTAATCGATGGTTATTCAACATAAAACTATCAGGGGACGTGGATATTACGACTTTTGGGAGATCCTCTATTTAATAATAACTAAAAATTTATTTATTTGAATAGTAGTCAAATACCCAATTCCAAATTGACCCTGTTGGGTTCAACACAGCGCTCTCCACTACTCCATTAAGGTTGTCAAAACTGTCTCCTCTTAGGCTTGTTGCTCGCTGGTGTGTTATTAAATATTTACCTACCCTCCGCCGTCGATTGCGTAAGTGCCGCCGGCTGCGTTTGATAGATTAGAAGGCAATAAAGTAAGCTTACGATACGTAAATCGGCGTTGGAAAATTTAACTTTATTTGACGATCTTCCTGTCGCAGTGATGAGCGCTGTTATGGTCTTACACGTTACAGATTTCGGGTTTGATTCCCGGCTGGGATGATTAGGAATACTATGATTTCTGAACTGTTTTCTTGTCTCGTAGGAGGTTTCAGGCGTTGATAGGTACTTACCACTCAATACTGGTACTATATTGAGTGCGGTTCAAAGTATATGTTAGGGGTGAAAAAGAAACCTACAAGACTCTTAAAATAAATAAATAGCCCAATAGTTATGGCTTCAGTCTCCTAATCGGGTGTTCGGGGGTTCAATGCTTCAATCCCGGGGCACGTAATTACCTGTATGGAGTTAATGTGCGTTTTAAGTTTAATATCTCTTGCTATATCTATAATCTATATACGGTGAAGTAAAATATCGCGTGCGTAAAAGTCATAAGGGTCTTAGTTAAAGGTGTGCGAAGTCTGCATATCATGACTTGGCCAGCGGGGTGGACAGTGGACAAACTCTTCATTTTCTGAGAGGAGGCTCGTGCTTAGTATTGGGCGATGACTTGATATAATAACTCCTGATTTCTGAGAGTTATTTATAAATCACTAGCTGATGCCCGCGACTTCGTCCGCGTGGATTGAGGTTTTTTGGTTCCCGCGGGAACTCTTTAATTTTCCTGGATAAAAAGTAGCCTATGTGCTATTCCAGACTATAATCTATCTCTGTGCCAAATTTCATCCAGATCCGTTCATCCGTTGGAGCGTGATTGAGTAACAAACATACATCCATACATCCATCCATCCAAACTTTCGCATTTATAATATTTATTTGATTATGTTTTTAAAGGTATGTGAAGGCTGCCAACCTGCACTTTGCCAGCGGGGTGGACAATGGCCAAACCCTTCTCATTCTGAGAGGAGGCTCGTGCTCAGTAGTGGGTGATGGGTTTTATATTTATATTTATTTAATTGGACAACCAAACATTGTTACATTAAAAAAACCTTAAAAACTAGACACATATGACACTTGTTAAAAGAACAATTTAACAAAGGTGCCACATTATTCACAAAAATATAATAAAAAGCAATGGGTTGAAACGATGATGATGACCTAAATACTTACTTGTTTTACAATTTATTTAACGTTAGCTAAGACGAATCTACAATTCCTTGCCAAGAGTTTTCCATTTTCCTTGTTCCATACATCATCATAACGCGGCGAACTGTGCTCTCCCTACACTCATTTTGAATTTCAAATAGGTAGGTACATTATATTATTATACATTGCTTTCTCGTGCAATTTATTTATTAATCATGGAGAACGCAGATACGTATATTGTAATTTTCTTGGAATTTAGAACAAACGTATTGAGACTTACAATTACTGTATTTTTGTTCATACATGTTTAAATAATTATATTAAAATATTCTCGTGAAAATACAGTAATTTATTCATTCGAAGATTATGTAAGTGATTCGCTCCAGCAATGCATAGGACATAATAATGTCCTCTCGACCGAATTTCGGCCATGGCGGCCTATCTCCATAGGTAGTGCACAAGTTTGTGCGCATATGCAGGTGCACTCTCTGTTCTTTTACTCTAAATCCGATACGACTGGAGAGAGATCAGGCGCAGGACTCACGGGGGTGAAACACCGCCAACTTCCTAAATCCGGGCTAGTACTGAGAATTTATTGTCAGAAAGACCCAATACTTGGTATGGCCCGACCCGGGACTCGAACCAGGGATCTCGTCGGCCGCAGTCGAACATGCTAACCACTAGACCAACGAGGCAGTATACTCTAATAAATTCTAACACTGGATCCCGCATCCCGCACGGGATTCACCGTAGTTTGACCGAAACTAAACAAGCCAACCTGGTTTAATTATTCCGTAATAGGTAGTATTATACGAAGCGCATAATATCATCAAAGCCTAAAGTAAAGTAAAGTAAAGTAAAGCCTATTAGTAAATAGTGATAATGTATGTGTTTAGTGAAAGGTCAATAGGTCAATATATCAATATTATAGCAGTTATCTTATCTAATTGAATTGGTTAAATGCAACTCAAACCTCAAAGAGAATTAAGTATCGTGATATAAGATTAGGTATATCCTTCTAATAAGGGCGATAGTACACTGCGGACATTTTTTGTCTGGCTGACAAAAACTTCTTGGTGCACATACTTAGTTTCTAAACTTGTAAAATACCTATAGTCCGCGCGCCAGCTCTGAGGAACCGGGGGCTGAGGTAGCGGGCGGGTGCGCCCCGCGCCCGACCGGCGCTTCATACCCCGCACGCTCCCATACTAGTGCCGACCTTGACGCGAGAGTACGCTTTATCGAGTCCTGTTTTTAATTTTGCAATAGCAAGGTTATATTGTACTATAAATAGTACAATACTTAACAATTTCTTTGTCTGTGCAAATAGCTGTTTAATTTTTAGAGTAGGTACTGATTATTCTGGTTGCGACAGATTATTAATTAGATTTCACGTTCATTTTGTACAGTTCATTATAATTAAATTTTATGATACAATTTGTTTTTTCTTCCTTATTGCACTTAATATCCTCATAGAATGATTATTTCATAATTAATTCAATGCACTCGTAATGTATAGCGTAATATCGACTAAATCACAACTCTATGACAATGTGTACGGGCACAAAATTAGCGACGGAGGAGCGACGGCGACAGCGGGGCGATGTGAAGAGTCGGAGAGCTGGCGACGAATTTCATTCATTCATTCATTCATAAGTACTAAGTTTAAATATTTTATTGCTGACCCTTTTTGGCGACTACAATATGCATTTGTCAAAAAGGGACAGCATTACAAAATTTAAATAAATCAATTTAAATTTCCTTGTGCAAGCGGCCCTAAGATTCTGATATTCAGCAGGGTTAATATTTTAATCAGGAATCTAAATCAAATACATAACAACATACACAAATACATCCATTCATTCATCCACACTTTCGAATTTATAATATTAGTAAGTATAGATATTAGTATCATTTTCGTATGTATGTCTGTTATAGTAGGTATCACGTTGGACGGAGTTGAATGCAACTTGGCATACTTGCAACCTTTGTCGCTAAGGGCCTAAACATTCGGCCCATAGCGAATGTATGAGTTGAAAGATACACGTCACACGATAGGTGATGACGTAACTATCAAGTTAATTGATGAGGTTGATAACTAACAACCTTGTCGTGGGGAAGGTTTCCCCAGCGAACCTTCCACACTTTCGCATTTATAATATTAGTAGGTATAGATATTAGCATCATTTTCGTATATATGTCTATGTACATCACGTTGATGGAGTTGAATGCAACTTGGCATACTTGCAACCACCTATCTCTCGCAGTGCGCCAAAGTTTCGGTCCATGGCTTTATTTAGTAGCTTTTGTTTAATATTCCGCGGCGGGCGAGGCTTCATTAGCGCTAGTTTGTGTCGGAGATGCGGACACACCTAGATTAGGAGCTGACGGCTTTTATTAGGGGGTTTTAGTAGGTAGAAATCCTACATATGAACGCTAGGGTGTGGAACACCCTCCCAGTACACGTGTTTCCTGCCACATAAACCCCGCCGGCAGGGTTTGGAAATTTATAATTTCTGAATTTTCCCTGGTCTGTCCTGGTGGGAGGCTTTGGCCGTGGCTAGTTACCACCCTACCGGTAAAGACGTGCCGCCAAGAGATTTAGCGTTCCGGTACGATGCCGTGTAGAAACCGAATAGGGGTATGGGTTTAATATAACTGCCATGCCCCTAACAGGTTAGCCCGCTACCATCTTAGAGTGTCTCATCAGAAAGACCCAATACTTGGTATGGCCCGACCCGGGACTCGAACCAGGGATCTCGTCGGCCGCAGTCGAACATGCTAACCACTAGACCAACGAGGCAGTATACTCTAATAAATTCTAACACTGGATCCCGCATCCCGCACGGGATTCACCGTAGTTTGACCGAAACTAAACAAGCCAACCTGGTTTAATTATTCCGTAATAGGTAGTATTATACGAAGCGCATAATATCATCAAAGCCTAAAGTAAAGTAAAGTAAAGTAAAGCCTATTAGTAAATAGTGATAATGTATGTGTTTAGTGAAAGGTCAATAGGTCAATATATCAATATTATAGCAGTTATCTTATCTAATTGAATTGGTTAAATGCAACTCAAACCTCAAAGAGAATTAAGTATCGTGATATAAGATTAGGTATATCCTTCTAATAAGGGCGATAGTACACTGCGGACATTTTTTGTCTGGCTGACAAAAACTTCTTGGTGCACATACTTAGTTTCTAAACTTGTAAAATACCTATAGTCCGCGCGCCAGCTCTGAGGAACCGGGGGCTGAGGTAGCGGGCGGGTGCGCCCCGCGCCCGACCGGCGCTTCATACCCCGCACGCTCCCATACTAGTGCCGACCTTGACGCGAGAGTACGCTTTATCGAGTCCTGTTTTTAATTTTGCAATAGCAAGGTTATATTGTACTATAAATAGTACAATACTTAACAATTTCTTTGTCTGTGCAAATAGCTGTTTAATTTTTAGAGTAGGTACTGATTATTCTGGTTGCGACAGATTATTAATTAGATTTCACGTTCATTTTGTACAGTTCATTATAATTAAATTTTATGATACAATTTGTTTTTTCTTCCTTATTGCACTTAATATCCTCATAGAATGATTATTTCATAATTAATTCAATGCACTCGTAATGTATAGCGTAATATCGACTAAATCACAACTCTATGACAATGTGTACGGGCACAAAATTAGCGACGGAGGAGCGACGGCGACAGCGGGGCGATGTGAAGAGTCGGAGAGCTGGCGACGAATTTCATTCATTCATTCATTCATAAGTACTAAGTTTAAAGATAAAAAATCAAGTTAGCAAAAAAATTTTTTTTTGGTATTTTATTTGCAAATGTCATATGCTGCGCAGTAGCGAAATACCACCAGACTGGCAGGACTGGATTCGCCAATTGACGAAATTATATTTTTTCACAATTTCAGCTTGCCTAAAGGACCTTCCCGAAATTCTTCGCCAGCTCTCGGCCCACATCGCCCCGCTGTCGCCGTCGCTCGGCCGTCGCTAGTTCGTGCCTGACGCCTAACTCATTACGTCACCTGGCGCGTGAACTGTGGGTACTTAAATTTTTTATGTTGACTCTATTTGAATGTCGAACTTTTCCAGGATGCTACTTTAGTACATGTTTTTGATAAGTTTTGTACAAGCCTTTGATATATTTAAAACCTGTGAGAAGACAATTTATTTTGAATATCTCGACGTAATTAACCCTGCCAGAGTCTGAGTTGGTAGGTATGTGAGTTGCAGCAGACTTTGTGATATTCTTTGCACGAACCTGGTTACATAGCACTGGTTACGTAGCACTGGCTACATAGCATTGGTTACGTAGTTCTGGTTACGTAGCACTGGTTACGTAGCACTGGTTAGCATTGGTTACGTAGCTCTGGTTACTGAGCACTGGTTACGTTGCACTATATCCGGAGTCCGGCATAATTGTAGACATTATGTAAAGTTTACATAAAATTGGGATATATTATATTAAGGCTTGTGGCGGTCTTCGCAGTCCGCACATAATCCAATAAATGGCATTACTAGTACGATCACAGAACATATAATATGTTCTGTGAGTACGATGGACGCGAACACGCAGAGCCCAACTCACGCTTACGAAGTTTTTTTTGAATTACGCTATATATAGTTATATACGACCTCCAAAGATGAACGGTCGGACCAGTGGTCCCCGAGCACAACACCCGCTCGGAGGATGATCATCCTATTGTTACGGTCGAGCCATATCACCTGCTCCCGTACAGGCTAAAGCATACACAATGACCCACTCGCCGTGCCCTCTCGGGCGAATATAAATGCACCAGTTCCTCACGCTTTCTTACGATTTTTTTAATTATACCACCACTAGTGAGACCATGAATACGATCTCATCTGGTGGTACCTGAGTGATGATGCAGTCTAACATGGTAGCAGCCTAACCTGTTAGAGGCATGGCAGTCATATTTTAAACGTATGTATAACCCTAATCGGTTTCCTAACCTCGTACTGGAACGCTTAATCGCTTGGCGCCACGTCTTTGCCGGTAGGGTGGTAACTAGCTACGGCCACCAGGCCAGGCCAGAGAACATTTTGAAATTATAAACCAATCTGACTCTACTGGAGATTGATGCCTGGACCCACCCACAGCGCTCACCATTGCACCGGGGAGGTACTCAAAATGTTTTCTCCCTTCTGTCACGTATTTTTTTTCAGTCTAGGTCCCCCCACGTTTTATCGTCCCAAAAAGAGCAATGTTCTGTGTGTTTCAGCCTTAACTCCAAGTGGCCGTCAGCTGCGAGTGGGTGACGATCACTTTATCAATTTGTCTCCATCGAGCGACGAGCGCTGCGGCAGATTATATAATATACCTATTAAAAGGAAGCCTTTTTGTGCGAAGCCCTAGAGCTAGTTATTAAAAATACGTATTTTCAGTAAAATAGCTCTAAATAGAAAGGTGCTTGTTATATTATTTTATTCAAGATTACTTTAAAAAACACGGGGGAACTTTTTAATTTTCCGGGTTAAAAAGTAGTCCGTATCACGTCCCAGGTCCTCAACTATAGGCACGCAAAAACACATGTCGATAAAAATTAAAAAATTATAAATTACCAAATTGACCCTGCCGGGGATCGAACCCGGAACCTCCCACGTTAAGACAACGGCGCTCAACACTCCTCCAGGGAGGTAAACAAAAAGAGGGATACAGATATGTCCAATTACAGTTTTATAAGTGTACATTAAACAAAGTTCAACGGCCATTTTATGCGTTTTAATATAGTTTAGAAGCCAAAGCTTTTTGAGATTATCTAAACTCGGCGAGCAAGGCCTGTTCGCAGCCCGCCGCATGAGGATAACACTTTTAATGAAATTACGGCGGTTCAGTGAACCGTAGTTCATGTTAACAACGTGTTTACAGCGTCCAGTTGAACGCAAATCTGTTTTTTGCTCTGGAATGCTTTTATTTTTATGCTCAAAATATGTATGTTTTAATTTCAGTAAACAAACGTACGCGAAACGAAGTAATTCGCCAAAGAATTTGGGTGCGTTTCAAAATCAAAATTAAATATGTTACCGATATTATATGTACCTACCGATTTTCTTGCTGGTTCTTCTCGGTAGGAACGGAATTCCGAACCAGTGGTAGATTCACTCGCACTATTCAAAAGCAGTTGTAAAAATTTATTTGAATAAAAAACATTTGAATTTTGAATTTTGAAATCCGCCGTACAGATAAAATTTGAAATATTGCACGTCAGTATTTTCTGTAACATCGGCTATGTTAGGGAAAGATTTTGAGAGATTCACACGGGATCTTTAAAGAACTAAAGTTGCGGGATAAAAAAGATGAGTAGGAGGATAGATATTATAAAAGTGAGCGCGCCTCGAGCGCTCCGGGGGCAGAGTGTAAGCTGGCTTATCGTACGTTTACCATCCGTATCCGAAGTTAACCGTAATTTATGCGCCAACTTGAGCTCGCCGTATCGAGTCCGGATTATACGATACGTTTTAACAGGATGTCATATCCGGAATCCCGGAATAAACATTTGGATTGTTGAGGACCTGCCTGGCGCAGTGTGCTGAGGCTTTACAATTAAGATACAATGAAGAGTAAGGCCCACTTGCACAATGGATCTTAAATTGATTTGGTTAAATATTTTATTGCTGACCCTTTTTGGCGACTACAATATGCATTTGTCAAAAAGGGACAGCATTACAAAATTTAAATAAATCAATTTAAATTTCCTTGTGCAAGCGGCCCTAAGATTCTGATATTCAGCAGGGTTAATATTTTAATCAGGAATCTAAATCAAATACATAACAACATACACAAATACATCCATTCATTCATCCACACTTTCGCATTTATAATATTAGTAAGTATAGATATTAGTATCATTTTCGTATGTATGTCTGTTATAGTAGGTATCACGTTGGACGGAGTTGAATGCAACTTGGCATACTTGCAACCTTTGTCGCTAAGGGCCTAAACATTCGGCCCATAGCGAATGTATGAGTTGAAAGATACACGTCACACGATAGGTGATGACGTAACTATCAAGTTAATTGATGAGGTTGATAACTAACAACCTTGTCGTGGGGAAGGTTTCCCCAGCGAACCTTCCACACTTTCGCATTTATAATATTAGTAGGTATAGATATTAGCATCATTTTCGTATATATGTCTATGTACATCACGTTGATGGAGTTGAATGCAACTTGGCATACTTGCAACCACCTATCTCTCGCAGTGCGCCAAAGTTTCGGTCCATGGCTTTATTTAGTAGCTTTTGTTTAATATTCCGCGGCGGGCGAGGCTTCATTAGCGCTAGTTTGTGTCGGAGATGCGGACACACCTAGATTAGGAGCTGACGGCTTTTATTAGGGGGTTTTAGTAGGTAGAAATCCTGCATATGAACGCTAGGGTGTGGAACACCCTCCCAGTACACGTGTTTCCTGCCACATAAACCCCGCCGGCAGGGTTTGGAAATTTATAATTTCTGAATTTTCCCTGGTCTGTCCTGGTGGGAGGCTTTGGCCGTGGCTAGTTACCACCCTACCGGTAAAGACGTGCCGCCAAGAGATTTAGCGTTCCGGTACGATGCCGTGTAGAAACCGAATAGGGGTATGGGTTTAATATAACTGCCATGCCCCTAACAGGTTAGCCCGCTACCATCTTAGAGTGTCTCATCACTTAAGTACCATCAGGTGAGATCGCAGTCAAGGGCTAACTTGTAGTGGATAAAAAAAAAACATATAACTCAAGTACCGTCAAGGCAAGAGTGAATAGGCATCTTCTAGGCAAGCGCGTTCCAACTTAGACCTCATCATTGCTTTGTACTAAGCATGGTTGTCGCCAAAGGCAAGCCTAACACGCAATAAAAAAAACAATCAATTTTAACGTTTAAACTATCGTGAGTGATATTCATTCCACCTCAACACCCCTCGCAGAGAGCAATACGGTACGCGGCCCGCAGTCAGTCAGCGACCGCGTCGCGCGAACAGGCTCATGAATAAGGGCTAACTAACTAGTCGAGCTTTTTCCGACATAACACGTGAGTTTATCCGGTAATTATGTATATTTACAATCAATCAATATTTATTTATTCAAATTCTTACACTTATTGACGTCCAATAATTACTTATAAAACACAATCTGATGATTATATAGTGTGAATGATGGCCTCAATAAAAGCAAGTATTATATGAGACAAAATGTTCTTAAGCGTCAGCTTTCAGAGATATAAGCTATCAAAGCTGGACTGGTGACGTCATCACCCAATAGATTATAACTTTGATAACTCTCGGAAGATTGTGTCTGATATAGGTAAACTTGCTTGTATTAATGGCAGCTATTGATTTATGCAGGTTTTGTGTTTTGCTGCTATTTCGTAAAAAAAGAACGAGTGTGCTTTAGACCACACGACTGAAGTAAAACTTAGTAACTGGCTGGTTATGAGAGAAAGAGAGAAAGAAAATGTGTGCTCGCACCTCTCTCTCTTGCCCCTACAGTAATATACGAAACGTAACTCTCCCTCTTTCTATATGTTCACTAACTTATTATATCTCCTTCTCAACTTCCGTTCGCACTTTTCGTAACGCTCTCGTCACGCATTCACCAGTTTACGCCCCAAGTCAAGCGTGCGTAAATTCAAAATTCAAATTCAAATTCTAAGTTTTACTTCAATAAAAATGCTCAATAAGACCTAACTTTTCAACCAACTTCGTCAAAATCGGTTGAAAAGATGGGCCTTATAAGCGTAACAAACAAACGAACTCACACTCGCATTTATAACATTAGTACGGATAAAGCGTGGTAAGCTCTTGAACTAAGCACTGTCAACACAGTCTGAACACTAACTGCAAATAACTAATTTAAGCTAAAATAATACTTTTCTTACTCTGAGGTTTGGATTCGGTTGTTTTTTCTAAAGGTTTTAAGCTAAAGTTAGTTTTAAGGTAAGGGGAATTTGAGAACATTTCAATTTGAGAAAAGTAGCTTATAGTATCTTTTTCCCCTGAATTTTGATTTGAATCCAAACCAAGCGATTTAGCGTTCCCGTACGAATCATTTGTGGTATGGGTTTAATGTCACTGTCATTCCCCTAACAGGTTAGCCCTCTACCATCTTAGACTGCATCTTCACTTACCATGAGGTGAGCTCAAAGTCAAGGGCTAACTTGTAGTGAAATAAATAATGCCTTGTTTCAAATTCAAATTCAAAACCATTGACTTATTAAAAGTCAATGTTCAAAACATACCTACTTATTCAAAACAGGTACCTACAACTACACCGTCTGAACGTCATGCTTACAAAGTATAAGACGTGATGGTGATAATTAACTACGGTATCTTAAAACTAAAGCTACGAGGGTGCCAAACGCGCCCTGGTCTGAGAAGAGCCCACAACAAACTCAGCCGGGATAAGCTTTTCTACGGAACCCTAAAAACCTACCTTGTTACACCGAAGGGCGGGCGGGGAGTTAGATTGTGTCTGGAGGAGGGGTCGTCAATCACAAGCGATCGCCGACTCATGCTTGAGGCTTGATTTACAAACAATGTTAGCCGCGACGCACACCAGCTGGGCGGAGCTGAGACGCGGCGAAGAGAGCTCTCAGTAGCTCAGCCGGAGAGCTTCGTCGTTCGATTCTCACTCACGAAACCACACGGTTTGTAAAACTTATTGAAGTGAAAAGTTCTTTAGCCGCGTTGAGAACTTTTTGGTAGGGGATAACTTGTGGATTCGCGTACACCGACACCTTGCTCCGACATGCTCGCGAACACCGACATGCTCGCGTTGTTACGAAGACAAAAAGTCTTAAATTTAAATATACTACATTCGTAATTAAACTTTAATGGTTTATATTTATAATTATTTTTTTTAATTAATTTAAATATTCGTTTTCACTTCTATCGGCAGTCCCTATGACTGCCAATTTTTTTTATTCCACTACAAGTTAGCCCTTGACTGCGATTTCATCTGATGGTAACTGACTTCGCAGTCTGAGATAGCGGGCTAGCCTGTTAGGGGTATGGCAGTTATATTAAACCCATACACCTAGTCGGTTTTACACGGTATTGTATCGAAACGCTAAATCGCTTGGCGGTACGTCTTTGCCAATAGGGTGGTAACTAGCCACGGCCGAAGCCTTCCACCAGACCAGACCAGAGAATATTCAGAAATTATAAATTCCCAAATTGACCCTGCCGGGAATCGTACCCGGGACCTCCCACGTTAAGAAAACAACGCTCAACACTGTGCCAGGGAGGTCATCAGTTGTCACGCCACAATGACTGAACCAATTTGACTGAAATTTGGAATGAAGACAGCTTAGTTATTACCTGATCAAAAAACCTTTATATACTCGGACGAAGTTTTATCTAAAAATAATCTTCTAAATCTTACTCCGTCTGTATGCGCTGGCCTTTATGGAATAAAAACCTCAAGGCTCAAGGGGAGGCTTGATCATATTTCTCAAGATTATGAGAGCAGAACTAGATAAACTGTTTATTTAGGACCGCAATTTTTTTCAAGCGATACAACTCAGAACCTCGTGATTTTTACAACATCAAAATAAAGGCGAAGTTACAGTATAATAGATGATCAAACGAACTTCCTGAAGTGAAGTTCGATCATTATTATATGAGTCGCTTCATTCGAAGATATAATTTTTACATTGTAGTTTCCTCAATCATGCAGCAACAATCGCACGATTTTTAGAGATGTTTTATTTTAGTATAATGATAAAATTCTCCCGCTTAAGGCATCCCTACCTGGTTACACATTCAATATTTGTTCGTCATTCTTTTTAGAGATATATAAGTACCTAATGTTATTGCAAAAATATATTTCGGGTTGGGTGGGTTGGGAATTTATTTATATATCTTCGAATGAAGCGACTCATATAATAATGATCGAACTTCACTTCAGGAAGTTCGTTTGATCATCTATTATATTTCGTCGCTTCATTTTTCAGATATAATTTTTACATTGTAGATGTTTAGAGATACAGAAAATATCTATTTTTGCAAGAACTGTATTCATGTTGAATAGATACTAATTATTGTTGACAATATTTTTTTTTATTTTTTTTCAATCTCTTATTTGAGTCGTAATGTTTTAAGCAGCTTTATGCTTAAGGTTGGAATCATGTGCGGATTTCTTGATATTCTCATCTACGTATAGTTATATCATATGTATAGTTCATGAGTCTAAGATTTTTCTTAAGTATTCATTTTACTTTAGAAATACAATGTTGCGCTTTTTACATCAGCGCCTGAGTAACAAGCTTACAGGTTGGATGCAAGCAAATGAAACCAATAATTATTGATGTTAATGCTGCAAGATTTATAATCTAATCAAAAGTATATGAGCCGGCCCAGTACTTGGTTGTATTTACACACAACAGACGTCCAATGGGACGTTTGAACGTTTGGAAACCTACCCAGAAGGGGGGAGAAAATTATTATTTTTCAAAACGCGGCGGGAAAGGAACGGGTTATTCCGGTCCTGTTGTAGAGGTTCTTTATTGTTGTAGAGGTAAATTATGTGCCTGTAGTAACAGGCACATATTTAATAAAATTATTAATAATGGTACCATTTTATGATGTTTGTCAAAAAATTATGCCATAATCAAGATTATGGAATACGACAAATACCTATTTGTGTATAAGTTCCCCGCAGAATATAAATGAAAAATGATGAATATACTCGGTCGATATTGTGATAGACTACTAGCAGTGGCGTAACTATAGGGTGGCAGGACTGGCAAAATGCCACGGGCCCCCGACCAAAGAGGGTCCCGGCCCAAGAGGCCACGAGCTCAGAAATAACATCAGTGGTTTATTAAAATTAAATTCTAACGTGACTATTTTTACTGGGACGCCGGAGGGCCCCATCCGAAAAATTTGCCACGGGCCTCAGATGGTATAGTTACGCCACTGACTACTAGGTAGTACTAATGTCGACTTGGAGGTGTAAGTCGGTCGGTTTGGGCTTTAAACCCCACTGACGTTAGAAGCTTTAAATTAAGTGAGATATCAGGCTACTATACTTTTTTAACAATGGACAACCTAGTTGTTCATGTCGCTAAAAACATGTGTCATCAGTCATTATAAATTATTTAATATTCATAAGTACCTACTTATTTTTGAATGAATGCGTTAAATCATTTCCCTCCGTCAATTATTAAGGTAGACGCGCTGAGAGCGTGGATCTATACTCTTTACTCTTTTTACAAAAAACAAAGTATTTTAATTTTGCATTAAGCAAGTTATTATGGAGTATGTTAAGGCGGAGTAAATTGTATGTTTTCCACGAGTGATAACGATGTAGGTATTATAATAACGACAGTGTCATGACGGTTTTTCAAAGATTGTTTCCAATATATGGACGATGCATAGATACTAAAGTTAAGATCCCGCTTCGGGCAGCATGAACTATGCATTATCCCGAGTTTGCAGTAATGCTTGCCCGCTAGCCCGCGAAAAATCTTTTTAAAAAAACAATAATACGATAAAATTTTACATTGTTAGGTACATCATACGAAGTCTACTTCCGGTCGTAAAAATACTCGCCGTTTAACCGACTTCCAAAACGGAAAAGGTTCTCAATTAGGTTTTTATTTTTCTGCCGTCTTCTAAGTTTAGTCAACCATTCTTACGCGTCATCGGATGTATGATATATTATGCTTCCAGCACGATGGAGATATAAAACTAGAGATTTGAGCCCAAGAACATGTGGGTAGGAAAAACGTAAAACTTGTGGGTAATTTTTGCAATTTTACCACACATTTTTGTTGCAAATTTTCTTTGCACACCACTATGAGGCAAGATACTACTTAGCCGCTTTTATTTTCGTTTTCTGTATCTACAGTATTCGTAAATAAATTGAATTTATATAACGCTAAAGTACCTAGATAACTGATAAAAAGGATATATTCATTATCTCAGACCTTTTGTTACCTCTCTGACGGTGTATGTACGTTTGATACTGAGAGGTTTTATATTGTGAACAATTACATCTGGAAATTTTGAACCTGAGATCTTGACTATTTCATTCACTGAATGATTTACATTTCTTTCAGGTCTATTCATTTATTATATTTTTCACCAAATTTTGGATCATTTCCTGTCTCTTCTATCTCCGAGTACCCCGAGGAGTTCTGGATCGAGCTCTGGACAAACTTAGAGCATCTATTAAATCTGCGTGTTAACCCCCGGTTAACCGCCAGGTTTTTCGGTTACATAATATTATCGTATGAAATATACAAGGCGTAACTTCTAGCCTCTGTTAAACCTTCGTGATAACTCTCGGTTAACCACCAGGTTGTTCGCCTACACCCCATTGTTGTATGGAACGTACAAGACGAAACTTTTAGCGTGTATTTAAACCCTCGTGTTAACTCTCGGTTAACCGCCATGTTGTTCTGTTACATAATATTACAGTCTGAAAATGTAGGTACGAGACTATAAAGTTTTAGTCTCTGTGAAACCTTTGTGTTAACACTCTGTGAATCGCCAGGTTGTTCAGTTACACAATGATTTGTGATTTCTAGAGAAAAATGTTTGTTGTATGTTTTTCTTACACAGGTATGATGAAAAGTAAGGTAGACGGCCATCGTTTTAACTCTTGGTCAACCATCAGGCGTTTGTACGTTCGAATAAGCCGGTTTTCTGCTTTGAAAGCGATATAATTTAGCTGTATTTTAATGCAATATTATGATAGTGAAAAATTATTTTTATGCGAGGGTAGGTTGAATTATGAATGCATACCGGGAGTCTGATGAGGATTCTATAATAATCCTTCGACGATTACGTTTCTGTTGTTCGCGTTTTCGTTTCGGCATTTCACTTAAATATTCACTTTTAAAAGTTTTAACAAACAGTGCACGTGCGTTTGCTACGTCGCACGAAAAAAATATAATAAGAGTAAAAAGTAACCTTCTTTATAAGTAGGTAAATAATTAATTTACCTGTGTTCCGGATACTTCTCGAGTATTTGTGAACGAAACGAAATCAATTTGTGTTAGGCTTGCTAAGCCGGTCCTTAGTGACGAATCTGATATAGTTGGTCGTCTTTGACTCTTCACGACTTCCCCCTTGTTAAGAGAATGGTGAATTCGTCTTGTGCATGGTGCTCAACCTCATTTGTATCTCTAAAGAATACAATAAGTGAGCGGACGAATATGGAGGTAGTATGTACGAGTATGTACGCATTTTGCGTTAATTTTGTCTCGCGGACAAAAGCTTGCAGTTAATGTGCATATCTAGTCAAGGTGAAAAGTATATATTCACTGCATGAGTGTCATAAGAATATGACTCATAATTAGCTCGCAGCTAATTATGATCTCGCAATTGACTCGCAGTCAATCCCGAGTTAAAAACACTTTTTTAGTTTGCAGTTAATGTGCATATTATCTAGTCCAGGTGGCACATATTCACTGCATGAGTGTCATAAGAATATGACTCATAATTGGCTCGCAGCCAATTATGATCTCGCAATTGACTCGCAGTCAATCCCGAGTTAAAAACACTTTTTAACACTTAGTAATAGAATTTTCGACTAACCTGCAAAGTTCTCGTCATCAGACGAGTCTAACGGGCGCCAATATTTCTCCTTATCCTGCTGTCGCTAGGAGTGTCTAGCTGGAAGGTTTGATTTGCGTCGTGTTACTTCGCTAGTAACCTCCCAGTGGATTAGCGTACAACACGTACTTCGTGTAAGTACTAAGTAACTATAATTACTTAGGCGAGCCATGCTGAAGGTTCATGCCTTCTTCATGGTGCCTCTTGGCCAACCCGCCGGATGGACATTTAGAATAATTAAACGCTGCATAAAAGAATAATTTCATAAGCGTGTTTTATGCTGAAAAGTTTACTCTCCTTCGTTGTTACCTCTCGGGTAAACCCTAGGAAAACCTTTAGTGAGTTAGATATTATAATTATTAATGTAATAAATACGCAAGAGCCACAATAAAAGTGACAGAACTGTTTTGTTTAAGTACCCACATACAACATAGTGTAATTTGACACTGCATGAAAATATAATTTAAGTATAACTTCTTAAGCCTGTCAGGCATGAAATAAATTGCTGAAATTGAAAGATTAAAGACTCACCGTTTTCCTGTAAGAAGCAGCGGCTGTTTCTTTTTCAATATTTTTTATTTAGATATAAAATAATAATATTAACTTTGTTGAAAGTGGGAACGTCCGATCGTTGCTACGCACGAAAAAAGAATGACGAACAAATATTGAATGTGTAACCAGGTAGGGATGCCTTAAGCGGGAGAATTTTATCATTATACTAAAATAAAACATCTCTAAAAATCGTGCGATTGTTGCTGCATGATTGAGGAAACTACAATGTAAAAATTATATCTGAAGAATGAAGCGACGAAATATAATTATTTATAGCTCTAACACAAGCTGAGGGACTCACCTGTTTTTTTTTTTGTGATAAAAACTGTACAGTAACTGCCGCTTTCAATGTGGCGGCACCCTTGGTTTCTATAGTAGATACTCATTTAAATTAATCTTCTAATTTGAAATATTTCAATATGCCCGCGACTTCGTCCGCGTGAATTGAGGTTTTTGGGTTCCCACGGAAACTCCCTAATTATTCGGGTTAATATATAGCCTATGACACTCACAGATAATAGTGCTTTCTATTGGTACCAGAATTTTCAAAATCGGTTCAGTAGATCCCCCTACAACCTCACAAACTCACAAACTTTACCTCTTTATAATATTAGTATAGATGGCTAATTCTATAATAATTATGACAAGAAATGTACCTGCAATCAAGCAAATAAATTATTAAGAATTACATATTTGAGAGTAGCAATATAAACGAACATTAATTGTTTTATAAGCTTTTGCGTTAATATTATTAAGTAACTTAGTAGGTAGGTACTTATAATATATTTTTTTTGTACATTTTGTGTTTTAAAGCTGCCTAAAATATTTCTATTCTATTCTAGTATAAGCGTTGCGTAAGTTTATATAATTATCCAAGTAGGTACTGTGGATCGTTTAGGTAACATACAACTTGCACCACAGGCTTTAATAAGCTACACCTGTCACTTACCTCGTGAAATTTGGTATAGGGATAGGTTGCATGCCTAGGAAGGACATAGGCTACTTTTTATCCCGGAAAATTCAAGAGTTCCCGCGGGAATCAAAAATCTTTATCCACGCGCACGAAGTCGTGGGCGTCATCTAGCTAAATATACTTTGAAAATTTTATTCGGAGCAGCCATTAGATATTATATTATAAACTCATTCACTGATTCTACAGTCATTTTGTTAAGAGGTGAGCATGCAGGTTTTCACGCGTACTCATTTCATTTCATTTTGCAGATCGCGCTACATCTGTTTCGCTGCATATTTCCCCTGAGGGAAGCTCTCTCTCGCCTCCAGGAAATCATAGTTTTTATTCTATTAATTAGTGTGTGCTTACTAAATATGTGGTTATTGAAATAAAATGAAATTTATTTTTAAGGGATGATACAAGATGTTTATAGTCCCACAACCTTTTCTAGCCTGGTGGTCAAAATTGGAACTAATTTTTCTGCCTGTTTAGTTTTTGTTTTTATTTTATTTTTCATAATAAACTAGCGACGCCGTCACCGGGTTAGATTTAAAGTTTGTGGGATTAGTATATTTATATGTGCTTAAAATTAGAACTTCATATTCCGTCAGCAAACCCTGACGTACCTTTGAGTTACGTAAGTTACATTAATTCTAATTACTTATACTTACTATATTGCCAATCTCAGCTGATTACAAATATAATATTACTTCTTCTTCTTCTTCTTCTTCGAGTCCTGGGATTTTTTCCGCACTTGGGCGCAGCCGTCCGCTGTGCGTGAAACCGCTGGTGCGACTCCCCGCTGGATCACTCCAGCCAGCCGAGCTCACTCCAGAATCCAAGCAGGCCACCCAGGTCGGCGAGGACATCCGGTAGTGTTGCTGGGGAGCCAATGTAGGCTTCTCGTTGGGTGGAAACACCGCTGCACTCGAGCAGCACGTGTTTCGGTGTCTCGTCGCTCTCCATGCAGGCTCTGCATAGAGGGCTGTCGGTGATACCTAGAATAAATAGGTGTTTGTTCAGAGGGCAGTGTCCTGTTATCATACCTACAACTATCCTGGCTTTGGCTCGGTTTAGTTGCAGAAGTTTTTTCGTTAGTAGTTTATTGGGGCTGGGTATCGCCTCTTTTGTTTGTCTGCAGTCTGTGGTGTTTGCCCATAGTTCGGCATGTGTACTTACGGTTTGTTTCCTTATCCAGGTTTTGTATTCACTGAAGGGTATAGGGACGATCGGATCAGGTCCCGCTACCTTCAGGTTTGATGCTCGTCGTGCTAGTTCGTCAGCTGCATCGTTTCCTATGTTCTCACTGTGGCCTTTTACCCAGCCTAGTGATATTTGGTTCGACTCGGTCAGAGTCTGTAGTGCATTGTGACAGTCAAGTACGAGCCTAGAGGTAGTCGTGTTTTTCGCTAGGGCTCTCAGTACTGCTTGACTATCACTATTAATGTTAATATGAAAGTTTGTTACCTGTCTGTTGATCAAAGCCATGGCTGCTATAGTGATGCCGACGCACTCTGCTTGAAAAACCGAGTTATTCTTACCGAGAGCGTGGGCTATGTTTATGTTTAGTTCGGGACAGTATACTCCTGCGCCGGTTCCCTTGTTGGTTTTTGACCCATCTGTATACACATCTATTGTGTTTATGGTGGGTGCTAGGGTTGTGGTCTCTGCGATGTTTATCTTGTACCTTTTCTCGATTATGTGTTCTTTCTGTGTTTTATCACATATCCACTCTAAGTGTGGGCATTTTGTGTGTTCACTCGACAATATCCGGGTGTGTGTTGCGTTCATGTTTTTCCATAGCCCAGTCTTTATCCTAAGTGCTGCAATGGTAGCCTCTTCTTTTATGTGAAGATGTAAAGGTGGTATTCCTAGCATCACCTCTAGAGCACTAGATGGAGTTGTGCTCATGCAGCTTGTGATCGCTAGGCAGGCTTGTCTTTGAAAGCTCTGTAGCTCCTGTTGTGTTGTCTTCTGATTTGTCCTGGGCCACCATACTAGTGACGCATACGTTAATGAGCTCCTTACTACCATTAAATAAAGCCACAGCATTATCTTTGGTTTCAGGCCCCAAGTTTTCCCAATCATGCGTTTGCATTGGTTTAGGATTATTGTTGACTTTTCTATTTTTGTATCTATATGTCTCTTCCAGTTAAGTTTGCTATCTAGAGTTACACCTAAGTATTTCACTTCTGGTGATAGTGATAAGCTAATGCCAAAAAGTGTTGGCATTTTTGGGATGTCAGGTTTTCTTTTGTTTGTAAACAGAACTAATATAATATTACTTATAAAAAAAAATATATTCAAAATTCAAAAAATTCAAAAGTTTTTTTATTCAAATAGACTTTTTACAAGTGCTTATGAATAGTCGAATGAATCTACCGCTGGTTCGGAATGGCATTCCTACCGAGAAGAACCAGCAAGAAACTCGGCGAGTTTAAAACAGGTTGTGGAATTTTGTTATAGAATAGAATGCTCATTCCCACGAACGACCTTCGTGTCTATACATAATATAATGTAGGGTTATAGGGCCAAACAATATAGGGTTTTTCTGAAATAAATTATTCTCAGTATTAGAGTTAGGAAGTTAGCGGTGTTTAACACCCGTGCCCCGGAGAGCACGTAAAGCCGTCTGTCCTGCGACTAGCCTTTCTCCGGTCGAGTCGGATTTTCCGTTATATCGGGCTATTATGAGAGTAAGGGACAAGGGAGACAGAGAGTGCACCTGGGTTTGCGCACTCACTTATGCCACAGAGCTTATGCACTATAGTATACCTCCCGCGCAGATGGCTAATAGATAAGTAATTTTGAACTCAAAAAGGCATCTTCTGGAAAAAAAAATAACAGTCGACCACTGCAAAACATAATTTGACTAACGCCAAACTACAATAAAACAATTAAGTAAGATCTGAAAAAAAAAAATCACTAATGAACATTGTGCCCGGCTCTGACTTCATAACTTCGGAATTACAACGTCTTTGGGCTGACAAAAGTTGGAGTCCGCTTAATAGGGGATGATTAATTAACAAATTATTTAACACAATTTCTGTTTCAATAAAATAGGGGTGATTTATTAACAAATTATTTAACAGATTTCTGTTTCAATTAATATGGAATCCAGTGATGAGATCGAATCAGCATAACGTGAAAGGACTCGACGTCGCGAGGAATGGGTTAACGAAGGTACAGTGGATTAAAGCCGGACAATCTAAATATGTTAAAATTTTAATATATCTCTCGTGACCCCTTTCCATCTGTCAAATAATGGTAGGAGTTTTCTTGGGATAATAATGCGGTGAGTTCCCATGTCCTTCCGCATGAACTCTTAGGTTTCGTAACGATTATTATCAGATGTTTAGCTGTAACAATAACTGGAACCGACGGCGTAACGTACTCTCCGAGATACGATGGAACTAGGGCTTCCAATACCGGGATCCCGGTATTGGCCAATACCGGGATCCCGGACTTTTTTCGCCGGTTTTCAATACCGGTATTGAAATGTCTAATACCGGGATACCGGTATTGGTGACACTATAAACGAAACAGTGACTATTGCATATATTTCTTGGTAGATGCCACTGTTTTTTATTCGGCTAAGTTTAAAACTTGTATCTTAAGCATATTAGCTCAAAAAGAGCGCCTTTATTGCTTAAAACCAGTGAAGAAAAGTCGTTTTTGTTCATTCAGAGGGAAAAATTAGTGTTTGAATTTAGATCCCTGTGGCTTGGCATTTCTATTTAATTGTCTCTCAAAACGTTCAGAAATCTGATTTATAACTAATGCATATTTTATTATGATATATTATTTTCTTATAAATAATAACTATTGAATTTTAGATTAATTTGTGTTTTGACAAAATTATCGATTTCTTCGACTTCGATCGACTTCTTACAAAAATATCGTTTATTACTCATTTAGTAGTTCCTCAACAGGTGGGCCTAAAAATGAATATGAGCAAGATAAAGATCATTTATAATGCACACGTTCAGCCCCAACCTGTGTTAGTAGAGAATTTTACACTCGAAATTCTTGATGAGTACATTTATCTAGAACATACAGTCCAGTTAGGTAGGTCTAATTTCGAGAAAGAGGTCAACCGCCGAATCCAACTCGGCTTGGGCAGGGTTCAGGAAACTCTGCGACATCTTCTCGTCCAAAATTCCTCAGTGCCTGAAGACGAAAGTTTTCGAACAGTGTGTGTTGTCAGTGGTGACTTACGGCTCCAAAAAATGGTTGCTAACTTTGGGCCTGATAAGGAGGCTCAGGGTCACTCAGCGGGCGATGGAGAGAGCTATGCTTGGAGTATACCTGCGTGATCAAATCAGAAATGAAGAGATCCGTAGGCGAACCAGAGTAACCGACATAGCTCGAAGAGTCCAAGCTTTAAGTGGCAAAGGGCGGGGCACATAGTTAGTAGAACCGATAGGCGTTGGGGTCCCAAAGTGCTTGAATGGCGGCCTCACACCGGGAAGCGCAGTGTTGGACGACCCCCCACTAGGTGGACGGACGATCTCAAGCGTGTAGCTGGGAGCCGCTGGAAACAAGGGGCACAAGACCGTGCTCTGTGGCGATCCATGCAGGAGACCTACGTCCAGGATGTCTATAGGTTAAAATGACGATAGTAGTTTAAATTACTTACAATCTTCGACACTAATTTCACTAATTATTTAAAATTCCCTGCCATATTTATTTAATTTTGTGTGTACGTTGAGAAAGTGCATCACAAATATACTTTTTATTAAAAGTTCAAAATTCAATGGTGGTTAAAAATATAGTATATTTTCGTAAGAATTCATCCAAAAATAGTTCTATTTTAAAAATCATATAGTTCATATTCTGATTGATATGAATAAGAAATTGATTATTTGATAATAATATAAGTATTACTTAATAAGGTTGTATTTAAAATTATGTGATGGAGTTTCAGAACATTACGTGATCCGTAATTTTCACCATAAACATAAATGAAACAAACGATAGTTTCGTAAGAATTAAGTCAACGCATAAATAACTATCTCAACACTCAAAATACAAATAAATCTAAAATCAATACTTGGTGATTTTTTTTAAAGAAAATACAATTTCATAAAATATTGCATGATATAAAATAAAGTGAAGGAGTTACTTAACGTTTCGTGAGACAGTGAAATAGACATACCAATTCACAGCGTAATAATCAACCACAGCGTTCTATATCCAAAAAAAAATCTCGCTGAGTGAAAAAAACGGCTTTTCTTCACTGAATTTATAATAAAAAACAATAAAGTGCAGAAAAGGCACTTTTTTGAGTTAATTTGGTAAAAATTTTTTTTTATGAAAAAGACTAATTTTAAGTTAAAAAACATCTACCACATTTTAATTTTTTCCCAATACCGGGATCCCGGGATCCCGGTATTGAAAAAAATCGTTCCGGTATTAATACCGGTATTGAGAAAAACCGGTATTCGAAAGCCCTAGATGGAACGTAAAGGATGAAATTGAATCTCCAAATTCGGTCACCCATCCAGTTACTGAATTGGGTTAACGTTGCTTAACAATCGCAATCGATATGCATTGTGACAACTAGGCTACTCGTCTGAGATTATTTGATTTATCGTAGCTCCGATATTTAAAGGCGTGTCCGGGCACCCGTAATATTTGAGGCCGAAGTAATAATTGCTGCGCGGAATCACGAAAATGAACTGTGGTAAATTTTAAACCTGGCGGCTTTTTGTGACCCGGGATCACAATTGAAAACCAGCGCCTTGCATTTGCATTTATGGGCATATGACGCAGGGCAAAACGCTGGAATGAACACCCTTTTTGGGTGGTGTCACAGACGAAAATGTTACATTTTTATCTTGGATAGAAGCAAGCGTTACTTTGCGGAAGTCCATGATAATGAAGGGACTAGAAATTGAATTCGCTATAATCCGCAACATCAGGGCTAGCATGGGCCGGAGATAAAAAAATTATCCCCCGAATTTATCCACTGACAAGAGATAAAATTAACTTATCCACTTCTCAGAGCACGGCAACAGGGGAGAGGAGAAATTTATCTCCGTTTGACATTTCACGGGGACTCGGGGGACTATTTATCCACCGTTATTTAGCGTTTTTATTTATTTATTTAGGAATAAATTTTTATCCCTTCCTCGGGGAGAAAATTGTCTCGGCCCATGCTAGGGGGGCAGTAGGCAAATCTATACACAGACACATACATCAGTGTACCTGGCAAGTGCAAGATAGGTACACTGTACCACATAGATTTGCCTACTGTTGCGGATTATAGCGAATTAAATTTCTAGTTCTTACATTTTAATCTAGTTTTGTCTGTGCCACCACTGGTGAATAAACTGTTTTCTTTCTTTTCTTTGTTTTAGTTATGAGGATAAGTACCTACAAGCTAGCAGAATTTTCAGTACAAAATTCAGTCATTCTAGCATTCTAGCACCAAAATATTATGCTTGGAGGCGTATCTAGGACAGTGTGGGTTCTTCGTAACGAGGTCTGCAATTTGTATGCGCGTCGATACAATCTAGGATAGTAATTTATTATGTTAATCATAAATTGCATAAAGTATCTAGATACATTATGCCAATGTATGTAAAAGCATTTGAAAGTAAACACTACGTGCAAAGATGGTTTATGTTTGTAAAAATAAGTAGTATATTAATAAGGTTGGATAAAATAATATGATTAAGATACGAGTATGTGTAACTAATATACCTAGGTAGTATTTATTAATTAATCTGTGATTAGCGTCGTGGATAGCATGTTTACCAAATGTTTACATTATAAATATTTACCTATTGTTTGTTAATGCACTTCGAGCTACTGTGAATAAATAAAATAAAATAGTATCTATACTATCTATACTTATATTATAAATGCGAAAGTTTGGATGGATGTATGGATGTATGGATGGATGTTTGTTACCTACTCAATCACGCCCCAGCGGCTGAACGGATCTGGATGAAATTTGGCACAGAGATATTATAGTCTGGAATAACACATAGGCTACTCTTTATACCGGATAATTAAAGAGTTCCCGCGTGAATCGAAACACCTCAATCCACGCGGACGAAGTTGCGGGCATTAGCTAGTCTTATAATAAACTTACGTCGACCATACTGTAACAGGATACTAACTAACTATTACTAAGTAGGTAAGATACTGTAGTCAAGTTATTAATGAAGGAAAATATGGCCACAAAAGCAAACAGGTTTTCTAGCGCACTTCCCTTAAGATAAGTTAAGTATTGGCTTAGACTAGATTAACAGCGTACATAAAGTTGGGGATTAATCAGAAAACGGCTGCTCTAGTGCGAGTACACACTAGCGTCATTTCGCTAGACATTAAGTTGCTATATCTATTGATATGTTATACCCCAATCATCATATTTTCAACTTGTAAACGGCTTAACTACTGACTACTGAACACGAGTCTCCTCTCAGAAGCGCAAGTTCGGCCCCACATACAGTACCTACTGCTCTTACCTCTGGGCCGGACATTCCAGTACCAGCTCATTCCATTTCACCGGATACAAAAGCGGGCAGTTCGACTCGTAGACAACCCCAAAATTACTTGCACGCTGGAGTCCCTAGAGCACCGAAGAGACGTTAGTTGGAACCAGCTTTCCTCATGATTATAATATTATGGGCAAAGGGCGGATAAACAAAGCTCAGGTTCGGTTCTGTATGGAGTACTGCAGCCTTTTCAGGATTCCTTTATGTGATGGCTATGCCAAGTAACAAGTTTTATGACCTACAACCATGGCGCAGTGGTAAGCGCTGTGCACTGTCTTACTAATGGGATGTCTAAGATGGTAGCGGGCTAACCTATAAGGGGCATGGCAGTTACATTAAACCTATACCTCTAAGTATCGTACCGGAACGCTAAAACTCTTGGCGGCACGTCTTTGCCGGTAGGGTGGTAACTTACCACCAGACCAGACCCAGACTAGAGAAAATTCAGAAATTATAAATTCCCAAATTGACCATGCCGGGGATCGAACCCGGGACCTCCGCACGTTAAAACAACAGCGCTCAACATCGCCACGAAGGTCGTCCCATCTCTGCAACCGTTTCTCTGGAAATTTTATCACGACATGCGACAGGACAAAAAGCTTTGAAAAAAAAAGTCGCTAGTGTGCTCGTACGCTTAGTCGTAAGGAGTTAGCGCAGTCCCAACTCTCACGTTAGGTTAGCGGTTATTGAAATTTACGACGAGGGTTATGCGAGGGGATTAGTCTGTCAAGTATCGCCCAGATACCTATATTTTGATCGTATTTTCGACGTTACCGCGATTTTCATCTTGTTTGCTCGGATTCAATCCCCTAGTATGTGTAGTACTTACCTTAATATGGTTTCATTGTAAATATATTAAACTATAAATCTATAGTTTGTTCAGTTGCCGGCTGAACGTATCTGAATGAAACTTGGCACATAAATAGATAGGTAATAGTCTGGAATAACCTAGAACCTGGAAGCTAGGCTCCTTTTTATTAATTTAAGGAACACTAGCTGATGCCCGCGACTTCGTCCGCGTGGATTTAGGTTTTTCGGTTCCCGCGGGAACTCTTTAATTTTCCGGGATAAAAAGTAGCCTATGTGCTATTCCAGACTATAATCTATCCCTGTGCCAAATTTCATCCAGATCCGTTCATCCGTTGGAGCGTGATTGAGTAACAAACATACATCCATACATACATACATCCATCCATCCAAACTTTCGCATTTATAATATTTATTTGATTAAAGAGCTAGATCGCGGGAACCAAAAAACCTCAGTCCACGTGGACGAAGGACGGGCGTCAGCTAGTCAATTATTAATAGATCTCTTTTCCTCAGTAAAAGGTGTTCATAATGATTGTCGCAATCCGAAGAGGATTGTCTCGATCAAATAGAGGATGGAGAGCAGTTTCAATGCTATTTTGGTGATGCTGGCTGATAGACAGGACAGACAATGAATCCATACTAATCCATACTGATATTAAAGATGCGAGAGTGAGTGTGTCTGTCTGTCTGTCTGCTACGCTTTACCGGCCCATCTTTTCAACCGATTTTGGTGAAATTTGGTAGAGAGATAGATTGCATCTCTGGGAAGGACATATATAGGCTATACCTTGGCTTTTATCCTGAATAGTTCAGAAGTTCCCGCGGGTAGTAGTAGAGACCACTTAACTAAGAATGTCACAAATGCTACCCGACCAAAACCAGGGCAAAGTCAGCTTAACAACAAAGGAAAACTTACGTAATTTTGTCACTTTGATTGCAGGTAACAGGTAAAGCCAAAACACTGCGGCACGTTGTGTAAAGATTTGACAATCAGTGAGAAGTGTAAAGATGCATTTTGCATGCAAATTCTTATTTGTCAACAGACAGACAAAAACAGGCGCTCCAGAGCGATAACGAGCGCCAGCCGGGGGCGGGGGAGAGGCGGGGCCGCAGTGCAAGCGGGCAAATTGAATGATTTGTCTTCGATTTTGGGTACTTAGGAACTGGGTGGGACAGAAATCATACGCAAGGAAATGAAAAGAATTTCACTATAAGTGTCAGTCATCTTCCCTTTTGCTCCAGTGTTGGCCTAACAGGATTGCTTCAATCAGGGCCTCCTTCGCGAGCTTCTTGCTTCGTGCTCTACAATATTACTTGCTTGACTATTACACTCTTGAGGTAGGCCAGAAAATACTGCGCTAACCAACTGAAACTAAAATATTATACAATGGGGATATTGCCTAATTAATCAAATCGATTAGGGGTATGGGTTAAATAAAACTGCCATCATGCCATGCCCCTAACAGATTAGCCCGCTACTATATTAGACTGCATCATCACTTACCATCAGGTGAGAACGCAGTCAAGTGCAAAAAAAACCTCTTTTTTTTTAAATTTCACTACAATACAATATAGAATTATGAGGCAATAAATAATTCATCTTCAATAACAGCTTTATTCCTTCCTCTAAATCTACATTTCCTCCAAAATATCGGCTTTCTAGATCCTAGGTTTTGGGCACGTTTGGGGTAGGCGTTGATTAGTCACTCAGTGAGTGAGTGAGTCAGGTCTTTTCTCTTCTCTTTATACATAGGTTTTTTCTCTTTATATATTAAGATTAAGATAAATTATATCAGCACCGCTTGCAGACGCGCGGTGGCGCGGGCGGTAATCTAATCCCTTAGTGAAATTTTAATATTATAATATAAAAGAGGCGGCCGATGGCGTCCTCATCACGCCTCCGACGGTTTACACTCACAATGGAGTTTTGTTTAGTGCCTACTTTGTCGCCATAATATCCTGCTCCAGAAAAGGTATAAAGCTTGCCGCCGCTAAATTAAAAACGCTGAAACGAGATAAAGTTAACAAGTAAATTGACATAAAATATTTCGGTTTTTTGAAGTGAAAACTTCTTTAGCCACGTTGAGCACTTTTTGGTAGGGGGTGAACTTGTGGATTCGCGTCACCGACACAGTCAGCGACATGCTCGCGTTGGTACGAAGACAAAAGGTCTTAAATATAAATATACTACATTCGTAATTAAACTTTAATGTCTTAGTTTTCTACTGCCTCTGCAACTGCCTCGTTGGTGTAGTGGTTTGCATGTTCGACTGCGGTTGACGAGGTCCCGGGATCGAGTCCCTGGTCGGGCCATAATATTGAGTATTGGGTTTTTCTGACCAGAAATTCCCTGTACTAGCCCGGAGTTAGGAAGATGGCGGGTGTCACCCCCGTGCCTCGGAGGGCACGTTAAGCCGTCGGTCCCGGTTATTATGATGATAATATAGTCGCTAAAGCCCGCCAACCCGCATTGGAGCAGCGTGGTGGGTCTAAAGGTCTAATTCCCTCTCTCCTATGGGAGTGGAGGCCTGTGCCTAGCAGTGGGACGTTAGTGGGCTGTTGTGGTGGTGGCCTTAGTTTTAAGGTTTATATTTCACGTGGTTTTCCACCGTGGACATTTGCGACACGACATCGTATCGCGACCCAATGTCGTAACGTGCTATGAAATCTACGTTGTGCATCTACCATACGATGTCGTTAAATTTCGAAGAAAACAGAGTTCGCACGGAAATTTTCAAGAACCTAAATCCACGTAAAGGCATCATCTAATCTAGTTTAGTAAAGGCACGTTTAGAAAAATTAAAAAAAAAAGTTTGCCAGTCATAGGGACTGCCGATAGAAGTGAAAACTTATAACTTACAATTTCAGTATTAAAATTAGAAAAAAAAATATAAACCTTAAACCTAAGGGATTAAAGTTTAATTTCGAATGTAGTATCCATATAAATATTATAAATGCGAAAGTTTGGATGGATGGATGTATGTATGGATGTATGTTTGTTACTCAATCACGCTCCAACGGATGAACGGATCTGGATGAAATTTGGCACAGAGATAGATTATAGTCTGGAATAGCACATAGGCCACTTTTTATCCCGGAAAATTAAAGAGTTCCCGCGGGAACCGAAAAACCTCAATCCACGCGGACGAAGTCGCGGGCATCAGCTAGTATTAATTATATTTAAGACCTTTTGTCTTCGTAACAACGCGAGTATGGGGCAGCGAGGTGTCGGTGACGCGAATCCACAATTTTACCCCCTACCGAAAAGTGCTTAACGCGGCTATAGAAGTTTTCACTTCAAAAACTAAATCCACGCGGACGAAGTCGCGGAGAGCATACTAGCTTTGTTAATAAAGCGATCAATAAACCCTTTAAGTCTTTGCCAAGGCAATAAGAAGTTTATGACTTCGTGAATCAAAATGGAGTCGCCCGGTAGCTGACATTTCCCCGGGAACGGAAGGCCACTTTAATGAGGTACCTCTCAAAGTTTTATTATTCCAAGTTTGGGGACAGTTTTAGAAGACGGACGGAGATAATTTTTATTCTAGTCTAGTTGATCCACCCCGGATTTGCTCGTGCTCGTGCTGAAATTTAGCAAAATTAGTTATGTAAAGCAAAATTTACATTCCTAAGATAAATAAATGAAACCTCTTTTTTTATAAAGAGTTCAGATTATAGTGAGGAGAATATAAAGTACCTACTTGAGTTAGTTATTTCTTATCCCCGCGGGAACTCCTTAAGTTTCCGGGATAAAAAGTAGACTATATAAGAGTATGTCCTGCCCCGGTTTGGAACCTATCTCTACACCAAATTACATCAAAATCCGCGTGGATTGAGGTTTTTGGTTACCGCGGACACTCTTTCCATGTGTTATTCCAGACTATATCTACCTATCTTTCTGCTTAATTTCATCCAGACCCGTTCAGCCGTTCTGGCGTGATTGAGTAACAAACATCCGTCCATCCATCCAAACATTCGCAATTATAATATTAGTATAGATGGATATGGATATGGATGGATATTACAATATTCAATCCAAATGATTGAATATTGTAATATTAAAATGAAATTATTTATTTCACGTAGGGCAACTGTCACTCAGACTCTACCTTCGGTTCGGAAAGCAGATTCTACTGCGGAGAACCGGCAAGAAATTCAGCAGTCGCTATTAAGTATATTGCCCTAAATTTTATTTTCAAAAATTGCCTACTGATCACTCGTCCCAGATTACGGAATTCTTAGCGGATTTCATCAATCAAGTGTTAGGTATGATTAATGAGCGCGCCCACTCCTGCAAACTTTCTTCCGGGCGGCGCTTACCTTCGCCTTAAATGCTTAATTCACATCGAATTGCCCAAGTTTCTTCCCATTTCGAAAAACAGGCAACGATTTATCATATCACTAGGGGGAGATTTGCTTAGAATTTTTCTTTGCGTTTATTTCTAACGACAAAATGACGATTTTTAGTGTTCCGTAGGAAAATAATGAAGCATGTCTATGTATAGCAGCATTAATGAAAACCTCATTCAATGAAAAGAAAACTTTGAACGCTGACTCATATATTCAGACTCAATAGTTATTATTCCAACTCGTTCTCCATTGTAATATTTTTTATAATAAAACCCAAAGAAAACCAGCACTGAGTATAACGCCTCTTTAATTGGAATAAACTGGATGTGGGACTCTTTCAGAGCGTTCTGGCAAGTCCCACATCAGAATCGGCGAAAAGTTTGGTAAATTTTTCTTCGGACGTCGATGATGATGAAAATGATAGTTTTATTTTTTGTTTTAATTATGTTAAGGTTATTTTTTGTTAAATGTATTTTAAATAATGTTGCGATGGGGATGATATATGGCGTGTTATATACATAATAAAAACACCAAAAAAAAGAGATTAAAAAAAAGTATAACGCGCCGACACACCATTGTATTTCTATTATAATACCGTCAATACACTACAGACGCATAGCTAGTCCAAATTCGAGCTATTTAATAATACAGGTTTATATAAAAATTCTTTCCAAAAAACCGACTTCCAAAGCCACTGTAAAGTAAAAAATAATTTTGATTTCTACACACTATGTTGAAGTCGGGCGAGCCTGACACGTCACTTTACCTATCTTTGTTATACTCGCCCGACTTCAACATAGTGTGTAGAAATCAAAATTATTTTTTACTTTACAGTGGCTTTGGAAGTCGGTTTTTTGGAAAGAATTTTTATTTTTAACTTTTTAGTGTACGGCTTAGGAGTGCAGTACCCTGCAGCATCAGAGTTGAGGAGTTGGGACTTGGGTTTAAGTATGAAGTCGTTGCTTGACACCTACAATATGAATTCAACATAAAAAATCCTAAATCGCTATTTTTCAGGAGTTCTGTACCCTGAAGCATCAGGGTTGAGGAGTTGGGACTCAGAGTTGAATCGTATACACGTGACTTGATACCTACTATATGAATTCACCATCGAAATTTCCTAACTCCCTAGTTTTGAGGATTTCATGTAGTATGGTACACCTACAGCATCAGGATTGAGGATTTGGAGTCAGAATTTTTTATGGGACCACCTCGGGAGCTTCCTCTAACCAATGAAAAAAAAATTTTTCAAATCGGTTAAGAAACCACGGAGATATGCACCGACATACATTAAAAAAAAAAAAAAAAAAAAAAAAAACATACGCGCCGAATTGAGAACCTCCTCCTTTTTTGGAAGTCGGTTAAAAATAGGCCGCCGCGCTGTTTCCAAAAAAAGGAGTGTGCTTTAGACCACACGACTGAAGTAAAACTTAGTAACTGGCTATGAGAGAAAGAGAGAAAAAAATGTGTGCTCGCACCTCTCTCTCTTGCCCCTACAGTAATATACGAAACGTAACTCTCTCTCTTTCTATCTGCACTAACTTATTATATCTCCCTCTCGACTTCCGTTCGTATTTTTCGTAACGCTCTCGTCACGCATTCACCAGCTTACTCCCCAAGTCAAACGTGCGTAAAGAAGTTTTACTTCAAAAAAAAAAAGCGGGACGGTATGGGTAGGCATTCTAACCCCTTTATTAAAGGGGTTTGAATTATTGAATATTATCATTGAAATATTGAATATTTTTTTTGATAAAGGGCCATTATTAAAAAAAAATAGTAATCTATTTCGACCTCATAGTAATCTAAGACGGGTTGCAAATTGCAATCACAGACACGGGCGCTCGGAGTCCAATCAAGTCCACAACAGGCACTACATTGAGCGAGGGCAAACATCGGAACCGGAAATGACAAGTGTGATTCACTGCCCTATATTTCTACTAGCTGATGCCCGCGACATGGTCCGCGTGGATTGAATTTTTTGGGTTTTAATTTTCCAGGCTAAAAAGTAGCCTATGTGATATTTCAGACTATAATCTTTGGGCCAAATTTCATCGAGATCCGTTCAGCCGTTCTGGCGTGATTGAGTAACAAACATCCATCAGTCCAAACATTCACATTTATATTTATTAGATGATGCCAGCGACTTCATCGGCGTGAATTAAGGATTTTTGATAGCCTTTGTCCTTCCCCGGGATATAACCTACCTCTATACCAAATTTCAGTAAAATAGGTTGAAAAGATGGGCCGGGAAAGCGTAGCAGACAGACAGACAGACACTTTCGCATTTATAATATTAGTATGAAAGTATGGAAGTATGGATTAACATAGAAGTATACTCGTAGATGTCAATAAATAAAGCAGTGATAGCCTCGTAGTGAAAACATTTTGTCTCCTGTTCTAATGATCACTTCTTTCTTTTCTGAGTTTCAGGAGATTAAAATATACCTATCACTTTCTTTAAACGTTGATGGAAAACATTGTAGAAACCGGCACGCCAGAGAGGGCTTACCAATTTATGTTCTCAAAGGTGTGTAGAGTGCCAATACAAATTTGGCCACCGTTGTGGACTATGGCCAAAGCCTTCCCATTCTAAGAGGAGACGCATGCTCAGTATGAGCCGGTGATAGCATGAAATGATATTGCAATCTTTCTCTTTGCGTCGTATTCCTCACTCGGAAAAAAAACTTAAGTTAAACTACTTAAGCTTACTTTCTAATCGGACTTAAAAAAAAAATGAAAAAAGGGTCCCAGGGTATTAGCTAAACTAATAATGGCGAAAAAATTCTGAAAATCGGTTAATAAATTTTTGAAAAATTTTTAGAAAGAGATATTTATTTTTTTAAGAATCAACAAAAGCTGGAGTGATTATTGACCGATCGTCGTGGTAATGGTGTTAGAAGATGCGGACGCAGACGAGAAGTGCATTCGTGTTGGAATTTTGAAAATCGGCTAATTCGTAAATTTTTGTATTCATTTTCAATGATCCCATTCTTGCGGGGACTGCGAAATCTGTGAATTTTTGTTTATTATCAGATTTTAGTGATAACATGCTCTCCGAGGCACGGAGGAAACGAAAAGGCCAAATTTGATCTCCAAATTCGGTCACCCAACCATTTACAGACTTGGGTCAACGTTGCTGTAAACCGCAATCGACCAATATGCGTTGTCACAACTAGGCCACTCGTCCGTCCTATTGCAATGTGTCACGAAAAATTAAAAGTTGGCCAAAAAAGCTAATGTACGAGTTATCAAATAATAATGAATGTCAGGAATCACAATAAAGGTGGAAAGGCATCGCAACCCACATCAATCAAACGCACACACGACCCACCCGCAAACTTGCCTCTAGCTGTAATTGATTCAACGGCCTTAGATATAATTATCAGAGGCTGGAGGTACAATTACTAACTTCTCATATCTGCTTCGTTGATCTATAGATCTATTACTTTTTTTTTTCTTTAGTACATACATAGTTCTATCTGACAGAATAAAATGCAGGGACCCCCTGGAAAAATCATATGTGACAAAAAGCGTTAAAGCTAGTCTCTCACCTTCTAGTGTTGATCTAGTTATAGAGAGAAAGAGTACCGTAAAACATACGAAAAATTTTTTTTGCAAATTATTATTAGCTCCTTTTATTATCACATCTGTAACTTATATAATATTAATAGATGATGCCTGCGATTTCGTCCGCGTGGATTAAGGTTTTTTGATCCCCGCGGGAACTCTTTAATTTTCCGGGATAAAAACCTACCTCTGTACCAAATTTCATCAAAATCGGTTAGAATAGAATAGAATAGAATATTTTTTATTTGCATGATTGTAAGTAAAGTAAGGTGTTAATAATATAATATGGTGAGCAAGTTACAATCAGCCATGCAATGGCGTGCAAAATACTTAAAATTATCAAATTAATAGCAAATTAAAGTTTAATATTGACACTTCTTAAGTTTTAAAATTAAGGTTGAAAAGATAGGCCGGGAAAGCGTAGCAGACAGACAGACAGATAGATACACTTTCGCATTTATAATATTAGCATGGATAATAGTCTAAGGACGAGGCTATAAAGTTAAATTTTTGCGATTTTCTTTTATGGCAAGTCTGAAAGTCTTAATAACACCTCCCGTTGCTGGCGCGTCTCATATAATCAGATTAGCAGAATGAAATCAAACAAAAGTTTAATTACTCACCGGAATTTAATTTGCAAAGCCTCAACGTACCCACAATAATAAAAAAAAAACAATTAATGCTATCTAAGATTACGTTTCGGTCCAATCCAAGATGGCTATTCTATCCAGGAGCAGTAAAAATGCTTTATTCAAGCTTCTGTCCAAAGGAAATAAGACAAAAGTGAATTTTTATTCCAATCTCGCGGGATATGAAAACACAGGCAATTAGGTTAACGAAGAGTAATAGCTTATTTGTGACTCAGGAAAATGGATCCCCCGGCTTGAATAAGTGCAGCGGGATTTAAAAAGTGCAGTAGAAAATGTGAGTTAAAGTTTGGTATTGGCTTAACTCTTTAAATGGGTATGCTTACGACTTTATCGTTTAATTATTTATTGTGACTTTAAAATGGATATGCATGCATATGACTTTATCGTATTGGACTATGAAATTCTTCAGAATTGAGCAAAGCATATTTTTGGTTTACGTATCCTGTATTTGAGTTTTATAGCTGTTAAAGCCGATACACATTTGTCAAGTCGCTGGTCCTGGTTCCAGTGAGTTACAGTAAGTTCTTGACTACGTTTTAAATTGCAATCTATATTTTTGTCAAGATTGACAATACTATGTGAGTTATGGAGAAGGTAGTGGGAGGCATGCTCATACAGGTACCAATATAATCACTGCTTACCCAAGTTGATAATAATTCTTAACTTATTTTTCTCCTTGAATGCCTAGCCTAGCTTGAAATCCTGTTAGGCGCCTTACGACACGATGGACTTATCATAAAAAGAGGTTAGTGGCAAGCGGTTAACAACAGGGTAGCGAGATAAAGCCTATCTATACTTATAATAAAACTGTAACAGGTCCAATTCTGTACATTGAAGATATTTTGAAAATTTTTTTTGGAGGGCACTCATTATTCGATACTGAAGCCAAATCTGTAATTTTTTTCATTTTTGTCTGTCTGTCTGTCTGTCTGTCTGTCTGTCTGTCTGTCTGTCTGTATCTTGGCCGCGCATCACGCCGAAACTACTGAATGAATTCAAACGAAACTTGGCACGATTTGAGCCCATACTACGAGGTAGGACATAGGATACTTTTTATCCCGAAATTCTACCCCCGAAGGGGTGAAATAGGGGTTGAAAGTTTGTATGAAAGTCCTTAATTTCTCAAGTTAGAGCCATGAAACTTGACATATGAGCTGCGGGTTGAAAATGGAGACATACGTGTTTCACAGTTTTTGAAAATTCGACCCCCAAAAGGGTGAAATAGGAGATGAAAGTTGGTATGAAAGTCCTTCGTTTCTCAAGATGTTTTACAAGTTATATCAACGAAACTTTTTATTTTGGCTAACGGTAAAAAATAAAGAAGTACCTACGTGTGTCACAGTTTTTCAAAATTCCACCCCTAAGGGGGTGAAATAGGGGGTGAAAGTTTGTATGAAAGTCCGTCATTACTCAAGTTATATCGATTAAACTTGGTATACAAGCTACCGGTTGAAAATGAAGAAATAATTGTATCACAGTTTTTGTAAATTTTACCCCCGAAGGGGTGAAATAGGGGTTGAAAGTTTGTATGAAAGTCCTTCATTTCTCAAGTTATATCCATGAAACTTGGTATATGAGCTGCGGGTTAAAAATGAAAACATACGTGTTTCACAGTTTTTCAAAATTCCACCCCCAAAGGGGTGAAATAGGGGTTGAAAGTTTGTATAAAAGTCCGTCATTTCTCAAGTTATTTCGATGAAACTTGGTATATCCACGCGGACGAAGTCGCGGGCATCAGCTAGTCACATATAATCTATAAAGGTGTACATAATATCATGACTATTTAGTCATTAGCACCTGTGCACAGCTATGACAAAAACAGGAACGTAATCCATACTAAATTATAAATGCGAAGTGGATGTCTACTACGCTTTAACGGCCCATATTTTCAACCTATTTTGACGAAATTTGGTAAAGACATAGGTTTTATCACGGGGGAGAATATAGGTTTTTTTCTCGGAAAAGTGAAGAGTTCCCGCGGAAATCAAAACCCTGAAGTCGCGGGCATCATTTGGTATTTTAAATTTGGTGAAAAATTGCAACTAAGTGCTGAACTAGACTTTTCAAGCGAAAAGAAGCTGGAATATGTGAACTAGCCTTAACTCCAAAGAGGTACCGGTGTGCCAAGAATTTCACCCGCGTCTCATTCCTACTCATAATTCGACGTTTCATATTTCACGGTCGTACGTTTTAAAATTTCAAATATGTCTCTTTGAAGAGCTAAACTTTTGTAGTCACACAATTTTGTTTCTTGGAAATCAGAATGCATGAAATATGCTGGCATGTGCAGGCGATTCCGCTTGCAACTGCTTAAATACCAGTAGAAACATAAAGGTATTACCTCTATGAGTAGAAAGTTGAATTTGCTGGACTCTATTTTCTAGGTAGGTACTCATGGTTGGATTTTATTATACCTAGACCTGCTTTATAATTTCTATCAGCAACTAATGCACTGATATAAATATCAGAATTAAAGAAAATCATAAGACAAAAATTTTCAGTACATAATATTATGTAGAAAAGTTGCCCTTATTTTTAAATATTCTGTGCTTAAACCACGTCTCTAATCTGTAGGAAAACGCCACTACCTAAGTCTCTATCTTAGGAGGCATCTTTTCTTGCCTTCGGGTGTGATCGCATTCGAGCGCTATCTCATTATATTATAAAAAAATCAAGTACACGTTCAAAGTACAATTCAAGTTATTAAAATATCTGTGCTCTTTATGTAACAAGGATTAAGTCCACCAAGAAACCTAGCTGATGCTCGCGACTTCGTACGCGTGGAATAAGTTTTTTCAATTCCCGCGGGAACTCCTTAATTTTCCAGAATAAAATGTAGCCTACGTCTCTCTCCAGGTCTTAAACTATGTAACCCATGCAAAAAAATCACGTCGCTCTATTGCGTCGTGATTGAAGATAAAACCAATCTGAAACAAACAAACACACTTTCGCATTATAATATTAGTATGATAAGATATTCTTACTTTCTTGTAGTTTAACCGCGACTTCTTTTATAGTTTATTACGAAGTGTAATGGTAAAGTACTTACATTAGTCTGCTTAGCGTAAAATATCGGAGTGGCTCGCTAGTTCGCTATAGTGGAATTTCTCTTGCCTGTTTTATTCGAGTTTTGTCTTAAGTCTTGCCTCGTTTATTTCCTTGATTCCATTTTATTTATGAAAATGCAAACTAATTTTCTTGCTGCCTCGCTTTTTATTCGCGTTGAAACATTGTGCACAGTTAGTTGATTTTCTTGCAAATCGAATGCCGAGTTTAAATATTTTTCTCCTTGCAACTTCTAGGAGGTGCGTTTGATACTTTTCGTTTACAAAATTCAAATGTTTTTTATTCAAATAAACGACAAGTGTTTTTGAATCGTCGAATGAATTTACCACTGGTTCGGCATGCTATTCCTACCGAGAAGAACCAGCAAGAAACTCGGCGGTTGTTCTTTTGAAAAAATTAATGTACAATTTCATTAATGTATCTGTTAAGTGGCCAAGGCCTGAGGCTTGACCCGCTGTTCAGCGTTCACAAATCGGATACGATTCGGGGGCCCATAGACCGATCGTACGATTCGCTGAATCAGCTTAAAGAAAAGGGTGGTTCTGTAACTTACGCATTCGGACAAATGCCCTTAACTGAATATCCTAGTGATAGGCTTAACACTACACACTTACCTAGGTGATCACGCTGTCATAGTCCAGTAACAGCAACCAAAGCTAGTGAGGGGGCAAGTGTGAGGATGGACTTGGGTGATGCAAGGATAAGGTAAACGGTGAAACCTCACTTAGCCTGTTAGGCTTGTGTCAGGCCGCTCTTAGCCTCAAAATTGGCCGGATCTTCCACTGGTAGAAGGTCCTCGTTGTGACCCCTATCACTGACACGATTTCACTGCCTTTCCAGGCGCACAAACACTTATCAACACACAGTTCACGTCTTATCACCACGCGGTGTTTAAATAATTAGTTCTAAGCTTATTGCAAATAATATATAATAGTTATGCAACAAAGAGCCCATACAACTAGATCCCATACTCTAGAGCTCGCGTTTTACAGTATAAGAAGCACGGACGCCTTCAAAGAGACCACTTACGTGTCGCGCCCGGCCATTTTGTCTTCCTGGGTGAAACGACCCGACCGCGACCGTCTGCGTCGTCGATCCGCAAGAGACTCCGTTTGTCACCGATCATAGCGGTCACGTGGGTACAAGGTTATTCCTACAGAAACCTACCAAAAAATACCCGTAGCGACATCTGTCGCTACACTGTAGTACCATCTCTTAAATATTGTTTTGGTACTGTTGTACACAGCTTAGATTAGCGCTAAATGGCGTTGCAGTTTGTCAAGCTGAAGCTAGGGAGCGCACTTTAGCGCGAACACACTCCCCCCCGTGGACCGAAGGATTTCGAGTCCACTACAAAGTGGGTAGGTAGTTGGTTGCAAAACCGAATCTCCGACCAAGCTTCAAATTTACAACACAAGGAGGCAATGACTGCGCCAAGAGCGCGTCGGAGGTTCGTCCTTGCGATATTAACAACAACAAAGATAAATCTTATCGCTAAACAAATAATAATTAATCTTAGGGATCTATCTATACACTTAGATCAAATACAACAATCGGTCCTGACCGGTCAGAATAAATCTAACCAGCGTAGCCACAAGTCTCAGTGCAGATGGCACTTAAAACTTTAAGAGACCACTCTAGTGGCTAGGCGCACAACAGAATTCAAATTAAACAAGCAAAAATAAAAATATCAAAGTTAGCAAGTCAGTGCTAACTATCGGTATCTTAACAATTAGAACCGCTCCAAGTCCAGACCAGGTCAGACAATTCTCGACGAGGCAGTTCTACCTTGCGTGACTACAAGGCCCGGTGCTTAAAGCACTCACAATTCCAGTTGGGCCGCCCTATTGCAGAAATATATAAAACGCACAGGTAGGCTCAGTGAAACCGAGCATCGTGGAGGTCGGACTCTTGGTGGCGAATAGGCCTGCCAAAACGATTAACAACTCCAGCAAGGAGTAGAGTCGACACGACGAGGTCGGGGAGATGGCGTCCACAATAGGGACATAATTGCTAAATCCCAAGATTCACGCTACTAAATAGCCGAATATGCGTTGCAGGCAGCGCGAGCAAGGTTAAGGCGATAGTGGGTTATTTACAAAACAATGTACAAATAAAATAAAATAAAAACCAAATTAGGCAAATCAACAAAGAGATTTAGGCGGGTGTGAGAACCCTACAAACTCGAGGCCAGCTTCAATGTTGAAGCAAAAGGTTCAAGACAAACAGTTAAAACTATCAACCTAATTTACTAAATATAACCTAATCAAAAACGCGAGTTTCCCTAAACGGAACTCAACAACTATGCGCTGTTATATTTAGAGTTGGAGGGGGGTCGGAAATGCCAAACCAGCCCGTCCTTTAAACCGGTTCCCAAACCGGAAGTCCCCATTCGGGACTCAGGGGTCAATTCCAAAATCGGGGGGCCCGGTACCCCGTAGTGCCTCAATCGGACCTGTCGAGGCGCGCGGCCCTTCAGTCGTGCTCGCTTACGGCGAGAGCGTGCCGAACGAGTAGGCCGGGCGGTCGCCTGCGTCACTGCAAGCCTCCGATCAAAAATGCGATGGGGGGGTGAAACCCCCCCAGGAGGGATTGGAACACCCCTGCGTGGGGGTGGACCGCGAGCAGGCCGGGTGACAGCCTGAGTCGCCTCAGACTTCAAATCAAGCGGGAGAGGGGGGAATGAGACCCCCCTCGGCGGAATTGGAGCACCCCGGTGTGGAGGCAGACTGCGAGCAGGCTGGGTGACAGCCTGGTCCTCATCCCTACCTGACTGGTCGGCGAACTCCGGTGTCCTTAAGGAACCAACAACGACGGAGTACTCAGCCGGTGGGCATAGCATGCCACTATCCAGAGGTCGAGTTGGCAACCGACAAGGGGGCTCGGGGGGAGAGCTTAATCTAGCCTCTTTCCTTAATCTAGCGCCTGCCTCCCAGAGGTCGTCGGTTAGTTCAAAAAATAGATCATAGTCCCTGTCGACGGACTCAAGCAAAATAGGAGAGACTTCCAATACCAGTATCCCTAGATACAACTCCTCGAAAAACGTCTGCCTGGCCAGAACCTGGTCGGACAGCTGTAGCAATACAGCAGGTCGGACATCGCGACCTATCAATGAAGCCGCTACCGTGGCCCAACGCAGCTCCGATTGAATTCGGCTTACAATCTTTTCGTGGTTTGCCATTTCACAAATTTACCAAATTAATATATTAGCTACAACATGGCACGTACTCTAAACCACAAACAAATAAATATCACAGAAAAAAGTGTAAGCTTTCTTCAATGGCACTTAATTAATATTTCAACAACAAATTACAAGTTACAAGACAGCTAAACAAATCAAAAATAATATCAAAACAACAAGGAAAGTCAAAGCAAAAAACTATATTCGAATGACGCCTACAATTGTAAGTGGCAAACTACAAAGTCATTCACAAATTAGCTGTGTTGTAATAATGTTCAAAACAATCCGTAACTAGGTACCTACATAAGTTACCTACACAAAATAATATTATCAGAGTTAACCACTGCAAGTTAGGTACAATACGCTAACTCATCAAACGGCAGGTATAATTCTAAAACTATACAAGATCACAAATTATAATCGGCCAGTAACAGTCATCGAACATGAATCAATAATTAAATCAAGAAAAATCAATCAAAGGCAACGCAATCAAAGATTTGATTGTCAACTACAGTTGCCGACGGTTACCTTCCACCGATTACACTCATAGCCAGGTTCAACAAAGGGCAAGGTCAAGGTTACAGCGAGTTGCTTTAGTAACAATCAACAAACAAGAATTACTGTAACATATACCCGACAAGTAAAGGTGCAAGTTTTCCAATTAAGTTCAATTAATTACGATTAATTATAATTACAATAATTACAATTACAATTTACCAAACCGTCAAACAAACAAGACATTAAATAACAAACTGGAATGGTAAATACAAGTTTAGTAATTGCAATTGCGCTATACGTAGGCGCTATAATTAGTTACGAGCTATAAATAGCACTTAGCAGTAGCAAGTAGGTATATCAGTATCAAAAAGGAACGTTGGTCACTCTTGCAATGCGGACATGCAATATCACCCTTACAATTAGCAAGATCAGAATATATAGGTGAACAGGTAGATGAGATCAACGTGACTGATATCCGTTGCAATCGCTATGGTAATCCGTAGTAATTAACTAATAACATCCAACGCATCAAATAGAGGTATCAAGTAAAGGTATTTGACTAGGTCGATTCAACAAACAAACAAGAATCAACAAATGACCTGTCTCAATCCATTGTGATTGTGACTCGTTACACGATCTAACCCTTTAATTTCAACTTTCAAAGAATACAACCTTGAATGAATTGGATGTCATTAACCTAGACTATTTACAAATCCTTACGGTTTAAGTCTAGAGGGAGTTAAGCACTTAATGCTCACAACAAATCAACAATTAGCCAAGTACCCTCACAAACTAATTTATGTATAATTCAAGTCCAGGTGCAAAGATTACTGCAATTACTTGTTACCGGGTGGGACAGCAAGTACCTACTGTTGAAACAGCAATATTCAACAACAACAACTGTACAAAGTACTTGAATTCAACTGTCCCGGTTGCAATCCCTATCTCGATATGCAATACGAACTTTATAAACAATTATCGTGAGACTTAACAGTTCAACTGCTCAGTAATAATTCTTTCTTAAATTGGGCACCTGCAAACAACATACAAGGAAAGGTGCAGCTTGCAAATAATTACAACTTAATAAACCGCCAAACAAACAAAGAATTTGAGCAACAAGAAGTCTAGCGAGACACTCAAATGGCGTTTACAAGTTTAGATTCTGCAACTGCTTACACCAATCCGCATGCGCCACAATTAATTACAAGTTATAAGTAGCACCAGCAGTAGCAAGTATATTTGGCAAGCAGCGAATCATCCAGCAATTGGTCAAGAATGGATGAATTAACAATGCAACAAACAAGAATTTGCCAATTATAGTTGCCCGCTACTATTCAATACTATGTGAGCTAGTACAAAAGGTTATTGCTACTTTGAAATGCGTTGAGTTTCAGAACCACCAGAGTGAATATAATTAAGTGGTCCGTCAGGAACACGCGCTCTGCGCTACCAAATGTTAAGTGGTTCGTCAAAACACGCGCTCTGCGCTACCAAATGTTAAGTGGTTCGTCAAAACCACGCTCTTACTACCAAAATTTAGTGGTCCGTCAAAACCACGCGCTCTGCTACCAAATGTTAAGTGGCCAAGGCCTGAGGCTTGACCCGCTGTTCAGCGTTCACAAATCGGATACGATTCGGGGGCCCATAGACCGATCGTACGATTCGCTGAATCAGCTTAAAGAAAAGGGTGGTTCTGTAACTTACGCATTCGGACAAATGCCCTTAACTGAATATCCTAGTGATAGGCTTAACACTACACACTTACCTAGGTGATCACGCTGTCATAGTCCAGTAACAGCAACCAAAGCTAGTGAGGGGGCAAGTGTGAGGATGGACTTGGGTGATGCAAGGATAAGGTAAACGGTGAAACCTCACTTAGCCTGTTAGGCTTGTGTCAGGCCGCTCTTAGCCTCAAAATTGGCCGGATCTTCCACTGGTAGAAGGTCCTCGTTGTGACCCCTATCACTGACACGATTTCACTGCCTTTCCAGGCGCACAAACACTTATCAACACACAGTTCACGTCTTATCACCACGCGGTGTTTAAATAATTAGTTCTAAGCTTATTGCAAATAATATATAATAGTTATGCAACAAAGAGCCCATACAACTAGATCCCATACTCTAGAGCTCGCGTTTTACAGTATAAGAAGCACGGACGCCTTCAAAGAGACCACTTACGTGTCGCGCCCGGCCATTTTGTCTTCCTGGGTGAAACGACCCGACCGCGACCGTCTGCGTCGTCGATCCGCAAGAGACTCCGTTTGTCACCGATCATAGCGGTCACGTGGGTACAAGGTTATTCCTACAGAAACCTACCAAAAAATACCCGTAGCGACATCTGTCGCTACACTGTAGTACCATCTCTTAAATATTGTTTTGGTACTGTTGTACACAGCTTAGATTAGCGCTAAATGGCGTTGCAGTTTGTCAAGCTGAAGCTAGGGAGCGCACTTTAGCGCGAACAGTATCTATACATAAGTAACCGCTGTCCTTAGCATTGCTGGAGCGAGTCAAATGCGAGCTAGTTACGTTATTATGCAACAGCCTGAAATAAAATAAAAGCCTGAAAAGTGAAATAGGCTTTTTATTTCGGAAAAAGATGAGTTCCCATGGTTGGTTGGTTACCATATTCATTATTTATGTAGTTAAAGACTTTCATCCCGAAAAATAAAACAGTTCCCACGGAATTTTCAGTAACCTAAATCCACGCAAGTGAAGTGGCAGTTATCAACTAGTATTAAGTGGCGGTATGTAATGGCAAGACGAAATACCTATCAGATAAGGATTAATCTGTAATTGAGCCCCAATCCTCTGCGCAGCTCGTCCCTACAGCCCGCTCCACACGGGGGCTACGCGTAATGCGTGTAAGCGCCTTAATCTGATTGAGCTCAGTCTGAATTGGAATTACGTTAGATTCTACTTGAGCTCCAAAATTATTCGTGGGTAACCATAATAATACCACAGCACACACACAAAAAGGACGTATCTACGTGATTTTTGGCATGAGTATGTCTAACAATCTGGAGAAAGACATAGGCTACTTCTATCGCTGAAAATCAAAGAGTTCCTACAGAATTAAAAAAAATCTTAATTCACGCAGACGAAGTCTCGGTTATCGACTACTATTATAATGAAATGGATGTATAGCAAGACGCAATGTCTATCAGATAGGGATAAATCTGTAATTGAGCCCCAATCCTCTGCGCAGCTTGCCTCTGTAGCCCGCTTCACACGGGGGCTACGCGTAATGCGTGTTAGCGCCTTAATCAGAGGCCCAATTGTCTAAGCAAATTGTAATAATTTGACGGCTTAAAACGTATTACTCGAACTATTTAAAGAGTTCATACATGCTTTTTGATATGCAGGCATCTATGAACTCCTTAAACAGGTCGAATTAGTATCCGTTTGACAAACGATATCGATTACGATTTCCTTACACAATTGAGGGGCTGATTGCGCTCCGAATAAATTGGAATTACGTTAGATCTATTCTACTTGAGTTTGAGCTCCAAAATTACTTGGATTCGTATGAATTTGATGATCATTGCCCCTGTCTGTATTATGTATCTATTGGTTGAAAGAATTCTAAAAGTACCTAGTGCAGTACCGAAGCATTATAACTATACATAATATCCGGATAAACTCACGTGTTCTGTCGGAAAAATGCCCGACTAGTTTCGAACCCGTTCGGGGCCCTTATTCATGAGCCTGTTCGCGCGACGCGGCCGCTACTCGACCCGTCGAGTCGAGTAGCGGCCGCGTCGCGCGAACACGTTGGGCGCTCACTAAGAGCGTAATAGAAAAAATTCAAAAATTCCAAAGGGCAGCCGAGAGAAGTATGTTGGGCATTAAGCTGAGCGACCGCCAGCGAAACCAGGCAATTCGAAGAATTACAAAAGTAACTGACGCAGCGGAGCTCGCATGTAAACTCAAATGGAGATGGGCTGGTCATGTGGCTCGGAGCAGCGACGGTCGGTGGAGCGAGCGCGTATTACACTGGTGGCCGCGCGACCAGACACGGCCGCGCGGGCGACCACGCGCTCGCTGGAAGGACGACATTGTAGACGTCGCAGGACCAACATGGACGAGGCTCGCCGCGGAGAGAGAAAAGTGGAGCATGATGGAGGAGGCCTACACCCAAAAATGGGTACCCAAATAAATAAAATATGTAAACTACATTTACCTATATATGACTATAATCATACCTACTCAATGTGACTTGTTTTATTGTAATGGTATTGTTTTCTTTTTGACTTATAACTGTGTAAATTTTGACTAAATTGTATTGACTTATAAAATTACTATGATTTGAACTATAATTTGATATTGTGTAAATTTAAATAATATTTAATAATATATATAATAAAACTTATGCTTAATTGATTTCTCATAATCGTGTGACTTAATAGTAAAATGTTATGTAACCTACTAACTATTGAAATAATCTTATTTGTGTCATTTTATGTATCTGAAATGTATTGTTTGGGAATAAACGGCTTATTTATTTATTTTATTTATTTATTTAAAGCTAAAGAATGACGAGATTTACGTTTGTCTGTTAGTATTTGATCTATGTGGCGCTTCTGTATTCGACCATCTTTAGCTTTAACTACATAAGATACCGGACTTTTACGCTCTAGTACCTCACCCTCCGCCCATTTATCACTATTCTTAGAATAATCACGTATCAGCACAGCATCGCCGGGCCGCGCCTCGCGCAGCGTGTGCGGCGGCGCGGCGCGGCGCTCGGCGGCCTGCTGCGCGGCGCGGACCCGCTCGCCCGTGTCGGGCCGCAGCAGGTCGAGGCGGCCGCGCAGGCGCCGCCCGAACATGGCCACGGCTGGCTCGCGACCGGTGGTGCTGTGCTCCGTGTTGCGATACGTAAAAAGAAATCTACTGAGCGCAGTTAAATCGTCTACTTTTTCGATTAAAGCTTTCTTTAAAACCCGCTTTATAGTACGAACTGCGTTTTCGGCGGCACCGTTGCTGGACGGGTGATATGGAGCTATGCGAGTGTGCTTAATGCCGTTCTGTTTTAAGTATAGCCCGAGCTCAACAGAGGTAAAAGGCGGTCCTCCGTCACTGAGAATTAAATTAGGGAGCCCAAATTTAGCGAATAGTTGTCTTAGACGACCTATAACAACCGCTGCTGAAATACTCTTTAATTTCTCAACTTCGATCCATTTCGAATGAGCATCCACGATGACTAAGTAATACGCGTTGTTGAACGGCCCCAGAAAGTCCACATTTAAGCGCGACCATGGCTCAGCGGGCCAGGGCCACGAGTGCAGCGGCGCGGTGGGCGGCGCGGCGCGCTGGGACACGCACGCTGTACACTGCGCCGAAACACGCTCAATGTCCGCGTCTAAGCCCTCCCAATACACGTAATTACGAGCGATCTGCTTCATTTTGACGATACCCGGATGCCCCTCGTGTATTTCTTTTAATACTTTCTCACGCAATACTTTAGGAATTATCACCCTATAACCCCAAATTAAACAACCTTGATCTATGTATATATTATCCTTCCTATTAAAATAGGGTTTTTCAAATTCAGACATTACTCTATTCGGCCAACCGAACATAACGTAACCGTAAATTTTACTGAGGAGTGGATCTTTCGCAATCTCCGCTTTTATATCTTTAAAACTGAGCGGAAGATCATCCTGAATGAGATTAAGGTAGCTACATCTTTCGGCCTCGCTCCTGACTCGACTATCGGTCGAGCGCAGGGGAAGCCGAGAGAGCGCATCGGCCTGACAGTTTTCCAGTGACCTCACGAATTCAATTTCAAAATCATACGCACACAATTTAACCGCATACCTTTGTAAACGACTCGCTGCGGTCAAAGGAATACCCCGCTTTTCGCCAAATATATAACTGAGAGCGCGGTGATCACTGCGGAGTATAAAATGCCGGCCGTATAGGTATTGGTGGTGTTTCGTCACACCGAACACAATAGCGAGCGCTTCTTTATCTATCTGTGCGTAGTTGCACTCGGCGGGGGAGAGCGTCCGCGACGCGCAGCTCACCGGCCGCTCGCCGCCGTCCGCGTGCCGCTGCAGCAACACCGCGCCTAGCCCGTAAGGACTGCTATCCACCGCGAGTATGAGAGGAAGGCTCGGGTCGTAATGCGCCAGCACCGGGGACCTACTTAGTACCTTTTTAATTTTATTAAAAGCATGCATGCACTTTTCGTCCCAATTCCATTTAACATTCTTCTTTAGGAGGTTATACATTGGTTTTAAAATATCGCTCATGTTAGAACAAAACTTTGAGTAAAAATTTACAAGACCCATAAAACTTCGTAATTGTGTTACATTCGTAGGTGGAGGTGCAGCGACTATGGCTTCAATTTTTTTATCATCGGTATGCAAACCGAATTTATCAATTTTATATCCCAAGTATGTAACACTGTCTTTGAAAAATTGACATTTAGACCAATTAATTCTCAAACCGTTTTCATTCAATCGCTGTAGCACTGCCCTTAAATTCCTTAGATGTGTACTTTTATCTTTACCCGTAACACAAATATCGTCCGCAAACACAGCCGTTGAGGGTAATCCACTCAGTGTTTCCTCCATAATTTTTTGAAAATTCTCAGGAATACATTTAATTCCAAAAGGAACGCGCCTATAAACGAAAGTACCCATGTGAGTCGTGATGGCCGTCATCGGCTGTGAGTCTTCTTCTAATACACACTGCTGAAATGCATTCGATAAATCGAGCTTAGTGTACTGATCGCCCCCACCTAGTGTGGCGAACAGGTCTTCGATTCGCGGCAGCGGGTAGTGAAAATCTTTAAGACGGGGATTTATGGTGATTTTATAATCACCACAAATACGAATCGAACCATTAGCTTTGACAACCGGCACTATCGGTGTCCCGTAGTCCGACCTCTCAACTTTGTAAATAACCCCTTCCCGCTGCAAACGTTCGAGTTCCCGCTCGACTGGCTCCCGAAGCGCTAGCGGTAGCTGACGGGCTTTAACGAACACAGGTGTATCATCCTTTAATCGCAAACGCAATCGGGACTTAAAAGTACCCAGGCCCTCCGCGAACACTTCGGGAAATTCTTCTTTTAAATTAATAGCGATAGACTCCTCACTGTAACACTGAATCACTTTTAACTTTAATTCCTTTATCCAAACTCTGCCCATGAGAGGAGGGCCCCCATTTTCGATTATATACAATTTTAATTTTGCCGATCTGGACCCACAAATCACATCGACTAAAATGTAACCGATTGTTTCAATTACGTCACCGGTATAAGACTTCAAAATTAAAGATTTATTTTGTATGGGAAACTTAGAAAAGAATTTATCGTAATATCGTTTAGATATGGCTGAGATCTTACTTCCCGTATCTATTTCGAATTTGTGACTCGCGTTTTTTATATTTAAAATCGCATAATAGGGGCCATCGTCTCCGCCGCTAACAATGTTATAAAAATGGCAATCGTTGTCGCTATCGGAATCGGAATTATTATTAAAATAAATCTGACCTTTCTGTCTCTGCCTCGAACCACCACTCACTACACTCACTTCACTTTTGCCCTTCTGAGGGCACCGGGCCTTCAAATGGCCTTTTTCACCACACTGATCACAAGAATAGTATTTGTATTTACACCTGCCTTCTGGGTGAGGCCCCTTGCCGCACCGGCCGCAGAGGCCCCGGGCCCCCGTGCTGCCGCCGGCCCTGGCGTCGCCGCGCGCGCCTCGCCCGGCACCCACCCGATGCAGGCCGTCGTCGCCGCCGCCGCCGGTGCCGCTCGCCGCCCGCGCGCTCGTCGCAGCCGTCGCGCACGCCGTCATCGCGTGCCGCTCCGCCGCCTCCAGCGCCAATGCCAGCTCCACCGCGCGCCGATAATCAATATTCTTTTCGGCAAAAAGCCGCGAACGCATCTCTTCACTGACAAGTCCCGATACGAACTGATCTCGAAGGTTAACTTCGAGTTGAGCCCCGAAACTGCACGTCTTAGCGAGATGTTTCAAGTTTTGTAGGTACACTTTGACCCCTTCGCCTTGTTGTTGCTTTCTTTGCCGAAATATATGTCTTTCAGCTATCTCGGATCTCTCGGGTTCCAGATGATCTTTCACTAATTTAACCAACTCGGCGAAAGTTTTATCTTCGGGTTGCACGGGTGAACACAAATCACACATCAACGCGTAACAATCAGCGCCCACTAAAGTGACCAACGTGGCAACATGGAGTTTACTATCGATGGCATTTAGCGTGATAAACTGCTTAACGCGTCGCACATACGCATCCCAATCTTGCGTTCCCAAGTCAAAACTTTCCACTTTACCGAGTGGCATTATTATTTTATCAATATGTTAAAATTTACTTATAAATTAAAATAATTTGGCACCTCGTCGCCAGTGTTATGTATTTAAAACCACGAGATTCGGATACTGACTGCTTTATTGGCTAACTTGACAAGTGACATAAAATAATTATTATAAACTACCTACATAAGCTTTCATACATATCACGCTGATCTTCCGTCAAGCCAGTAAGCTTGGACGGCGCCAAATATATAAGCACGTCTATGAAGTTTCATAATTATTGACAGGCAACCATAGGTACTAAAATTATACAAACGCTCGCTGGTTTTAATCTATGTTACTTGGTTGCCTGGCGATAAGGCCAATTGTACCGCCTTTTATTTTTAGTTTTATTGTTGTGTTTATTTCTGTTTTTAGTGTACAAAAAAGAAAAGTTTATTAATTCTTTCATCAAGTAAAGCGGAAAGCCATGCGGGCGAAGTCGCATGCATCACCTAGTAAAATAATAAACCATCCCAGCCGGTCCCCAACCGAACTCAAATATCCTATCAAAGCATAATTAAATTGAATTTGTAAATTGTGAAAGCAATTACTCAGTCCATTAATCTTTGACGAGGTCCTCTTGGAGCGGCGTTATGCTAATTAAACTGATCTAGCCCTGTGCTAAATTATTTAATTTATAAGTAATCCACTTACTAATGCTTTGCGTCATCTGACGTTCTCGCTGGCGTAGTGGTGCGTGCAAGATAGATCCATACCAATATTATAAATGCGAAAGTCTGTCTGTCTGTCTGTCTGCTACGCTTTCCCGGCCCATCTTTTCAACCGATTTTGATGAAATTTGGTACAGGGGGGACATAGGACATCCCGGGGAAGGATTTAGATTTAGAAAGATTAAAGAGTTCCCGCGGGAAACAAAAAATCCTAATCTACGAAGACGAAGCCGCGGGAATCATCTAGTAGTGAAATAATTACTGTCCACTGTAGATTGTAACTGTGTGTGTGTATGTTTGACGTGTAAATTAATGATGTGTAAAACTACTGGACGGATTTGGCTGAAATTTGGATGAGATTGGTTACTTTTCATACAAAGTTCCCGTGGGAAACAAAAAACCTCCATCCACGCGGCATCGTCTAGTATTTGAATAAAATATCTTTAATTGACTTACTCTCTTTGACTTAGAAACTCACAGTCTATTTTGTTTAAGGACACAAATTAAGGCCATAAGGTCGGTTGCCTCGTTCTTAACTCTCTTGAAAACTTGTTAGGACTTATAGTTTCTAGACCTTCAGTGATTAGGACTGATTAGAGAGGCTATTGATTCAATGTAACCTTTGGGAGTTCTGAAGAACCTAGGTACAAGTTAAGTCTATCAAGTTATATACTACTTCTACTATATTTTACTACCAGATAACAAGTTTGTCACCCCCGTGCCTCGGAGAGCACAATTAGCCGTCGGATCTGCGCCTATCTCTCCCCGGTCGTGTTGGATTTTCGGGTTGTGAGAGTAAAGGAACAGAAAATGCACCTCTGTTTAATTATAAAATTAGAGCTTTTTATCGCTAATTTAGAGAATTAGCGATAAAAAGCTCTCAAATAGATAAACCGACTAACTTTAAACAACTGAAACATTCGCACGTTACAAAAATCATGAATCCGCAAAGTTGAGAGTTGGATTTTATTATATTTGGAGCAAAAATACACAGGCAGTTACCCAGTGCGAACAAAAGTGGAATACACAGCGTAGCTACGAGTAGGAAGCAGGCCGTAACAAACTGCGCGGCGTCCGGCCCGGGCGACACATTACGCGCCCTGCGAACTATTTAATGTCCGGGCCTACTGTTCAGTAAACACTAAACAGTATCCGTCAGTCGGGTCAGTGATCATGACCTGTCTTGATCATAATCAAGATGTTTCATGATCTATTACAACTTTTGCTAGATTCGATTGTCTTAATTTTTGAAGTGAAAACTTCTTTAGCCGCGTTGAGCACTTTTTGGTAGGGGGTAAACTTGTGGATTCGCGTCACCGACACCGACATGCTCGCGAACACCTACATGCTCGCGAACACCGAGCTCGTGTTGTTACGAAGACAAAAGGTCTTAAATATAAATACCTATACTGCATTCGTAATTAAACTTTAATCGCTTAGTTTTAAGGTTTATATTTTAAACATATTTTATTTATTTTATACATATATATATTTAAATTTTTTTAATTAAAAAAAAAATTAAATATATTTAAATTTAAAAAAAAATATTTTAAATATTCGTTTTCACTTCTATCGGCAGTCCCTATGACTGCCAATTTTTCATGCAGAAGTTGAACTGCTCAAAGACGGCATTCTAGGCGACGCCCTGGGCGGACCGGTTGCCTACTTTAAGAGTTGATAGTCTCTAACTCTCTACACACTTTTCAGCTCCGTGTACAGCGAAAAGATTGAAATTATTGTGAAAGTCGCCTTGGGATACCTCCTTTATCTCTCTTTAGGCTGAAAATATTAATTATTGTTTTTTAAATAAAATACACAAGTTCACCTCTCGCGATTGTTTCAAATGCACATTTTTGCCATCATCCGCAACACGATCACGATGTGTAAACGCGTTGTTATGTAATGCCCGACACGCACGCATCCTGATGCTACGTGCTTGTGGGAAACAACAAACAAATAAACACAACCCAAATGGCTTTTATTTTATTGTTTTTATACAACAAACATGCTCTATACAATGCATAAACGGATAAATACCTGACTGACATTTTACGAAGGAACATCGGATGTGTTAAAATGTTAAAATTGTTGTCACATAAAAATTCAAAAACTATAAAATATTAAGAAGGAACTACGAATTGCTTGCGTGACTTCGTCCGCCTGGTTCAAGTTTTTTTGATTCCCGCGAGAACCGGATAAAAGTAGTTTATATCACTATCGCCCCCCGATTATCTAAAAGTTGCCTATCAAATCGTCAAAGTTCGGCGTCAAAGTAAAATAAACCATAACAGCATTGAATTAGAGCTCAATTTCGTGTACCCATTCTTATACGTTTAGGTATGTACGATACCCTAAACGTATGAGAATGGTACTTTGACGCCGAACTTTGACCATTTGATCGGCCATTCTTACATAATCGGGTGGCTGGTCCTCAACTATACCCATTACCCATGCCAAAAATCACGTTGATCCATTGCTTCGTTGCGGCGTGATAGAAGGACACACCAACAAACCAAGAAACATACACATTTCGCATTTATAATATTATTAGTATGATTAAAAAAACTTCTAACACATTATAACACTATTCGTTGTGAAAAAACAAATTTTTGTTTTAATTTTCTTTGTTTGTCTGTTACGTCATACGCAGAAACTACTGAACGAATTTTAATGCAACTTTGCTTACTTATTAGCTAACACTCTGGTTATAATATTTGTATAGGATACATTTTATCCCGAAAACAATAGGGTTTCCTCGGGATAGGGGATGAAAGTCTTGGTTGATTTCACAAAAAAAAACCGTTAAATCTGTACCGATTATGATGGTTTTTGCAGAGGTAAGATTGCTGTGTATTTTCTAAAGATCTCGTGAATAATTCGGAGATTGAGGGCGACCTCAACAGCAAATAAATTGCAGTCAGGGTGTTACGTTGATTTTTAAATTATGATAACCGTACATGCACGTAGTATGACATACTACGTGCATGTGCGTTTTGTTTTACCTTACATTACCTTACATTGTAAGGTACAAAACCCATTCGAGCAACACCGGGGTGAGCTAGCTAGTCCCTTTATAAAATAGATAGGTACAAAGACAAACTATTATTATTCTGATAATAGTAGAGAAGAGAGACAATAATAGAGTTTCAGAAAACGGTAAAGCTTTCTTTGCAGAAAGCATGACGTCTTTATTGTGAGGACTGTGGGCTTACTACCATCACAAAATCAGTATTATTTTAAAATCTCAGTTTTATATGACGACCTCCGTGACGCAGTGTTGAGCGCTGTTGTCTTAACGTGCGGAGGTCCCGGGTTCGATCCCCAGGAGGGTCAATTTGGAATTTAAAATTTCAGAATTTTCCCTGGTCTGGCCTGGTGGGAGGCTTCGGCCGTGGCTAGTTACCACCCTACCGGCAAAGACGTGTCGCCAAGCAATTTAGTGTTCCGGTACGATGCCGTGTAGCAATCGAAGGGGTATGGGTTTAATATAACTGCCATGCCCCTGACAGGTTGGCCCGCTACCATCTTAGACTGCATCATCACTTACTATGAGATCGCAGTCAAAAGCTAACTTGTAGTGGATAAAAAAAATGGTTGTGACTAGGTGCTTGAAGTTTTGCGAGGGTTAAAACTCACAAACCATGCAGCTCTCTCAAATAATAATTGTTAATGTTATATAATTATTCATATTTTAATTATTTTAATTTTAATTTTTAATTGTTATTGTTATTCATTTAATTTGTGTTGTGTCATTTTTCAACAAATTTTGTGTGATTTTAATTATTTTAATATTTTATTAATTATTATTGTTATTATTCTACCTAAGTTATGCTGTGTCATTTTAATTAATTAGTGTAATTTTGGCTTATGCCGTACTAATTAAAATAAAATAAAACAAAATAAGAAGCACAAGAGCGTTAACAATTATTATTAAAATGATCTTGTCTCATGTTTTTTTTGTTTGTAATTTTGTAATCATATTTGAGTTAATAATTGTAATTTTATATGAAATTCGTAGGAGCTTTATACAAGCCAAAATCGAAATAAATAAATGAATATGAATATGAATCTATATATATAAAATTCAAAGTCCTGACTGACTGACTGACTTATATTATATCAACACACAGCCTAAACCGCTGGTCCTTGAGTCATGAAATTTGGAGGGTGTGTTCTTTGTGCAGAGTAGGTATCCACTAAGAAAGGATTTTTCGAAATTTCACCCCAAAAGGGGTAAAATAGGGGTTGAAAGTTTGTATGAAAGTCCGTCATTTTTCAAGTTATATCCATGAAACTTGGTATTTGAGCTACCGATTCAAAATGAAGAAATACGTGTTTCGCCTATTTGAAAATTCTACCCCCATAGGGCTGAAACAGGGGTGGAAAGTTTGTAGGAAAGTCCGTCATTTTTCAAGCTTTGTTTGAAAGCAGCGGTTTGAAATGAAAAAATACGTGATTCACAGTTTTTGAAAATTCTATCCCCAAGGACGCGGAAGGAGAGAGTTTGTCCTTCGATCACACCGAAATAGAGCAACGGATCAACGTGATTTTTTGCATGGGTATAGTTGAGGACCTGGAGAGTGACATAGGCTTCTTTTTATCCCGGAAAATTAAGGAGTGCCTGTGGGAATTAAAAACTTATGCCACGCGAACGAAGTCGCGGGCGTGCGCTAGTATGAATATAAAATAATACTGTTTTAAGCGATGCTAGTATGCCCTCTGAGGCACAAAATAGAGGATTTCCCGCCGCCACGGCAGACGGCATTGTTGTCGCGGAGACCAGATGTCGACTCAGCTTTATTAATATTCGCTTTGCCGACTGAAAGGTTGGAAATAATGGCCGCTATTTTTAAAATGCTTTTTGCTATAATAGCGCGATTCTCTAATCACACAGCTTTGAGACGGCGCTGAAACAGCGGCGAAATTATCGTACATATTCGTTGTTGCGTTGCTGTTATGGGCTCTTCTTAGATCACGGCGCGTTTGCAAACCTTTTACTTAGTAAGTAAGTTAAAGTAAGTTTGGATTGTAAGATACTTTATTAAAATACTAGCTGTCAATGCCCGCGAATTCGTCCGCGTGGAATAAGTTTTTTTAAAATTCCCACGGGAACTCCTCAATTTTCCGAGATAAAAAGTAGCCTATGTCACTCTCCAGTTCCTCAACTATACCCATGCAAAAAATCACGTCGATCCGTTTCTCCGTTGCAGCGTGATTGAAGGACAAACCAACAAACCAATAAACCAACAAACCAACAAACAAACACACTTTCGCATTTATAATATTAGTATGATACCTACCTAATTATCATCAGGCCCGTGTTTATGGTTGACGTTCAAAAAGTGGTATTAGACGGTATTTTAACGTTACCCTAAATGGTTTTTAAATGTTTAAAAGCCATTTAGGGTAACGTTAACATATTAAAAGAATCGGCTTGTAGCTAATTTATTTGCGCGTTATCGTTTATTGTCAGTATCCCACGTTTCCATCCAATCGACTTCACATGTTTCAGCTGTCCACGTAGGTACCTATAATAATACTAACTTGTTTGCTGGTCCGCGGCTGTTTTTATGTCCCGTCGTTTTCATCCATACATTTTTTTTTAAATTCTTTGCTCAAGTTTCCTTACAAGTTTTTCCTTCGCCGTAAATAGCAAACTATATTAATTGGTTAAAAATCACGTCATAACTCAGGAATGGTAGGCAAAAGTGAGCCGGCAATGGGTTGCATTGGAGATGAATGATGAACTTTACCGTACACAGAAAACAAACAGCAACTATCGACAGAAATACCGATTTATTTATTTAATCGTATGGCGTTTAGTATAACATAATAAGCGTTGTTATAAAAATAACGCTTATTTCGCCTGCAAGTCCGTCGCTCGTTTAGCACCACCCAGGGGACACGTGCAGGGAGGTAGAAGGTAGTTCCTGCAGACGTGAGCGACGGGGCATCCCCCATACCATAGAATACACTACATCAAAGGGGATGGCTCATTAGTAACAACGCGACGCATGGACGATTGGTGACGTCACGCGTCCGTGACGTCACCAATTAACCTCACTCACCATTCAAACGCCGACGACAAATAAAATGGTCGGGCTTTGGCTGTTTCCGTGCACTGCCGGGTGAATTTTATCGACTTTTTTCATAATTTATCGATAACAGCAGGCTTAAGGCCCGTTAAATTATAAATGAATTTTCAACAAGTTATCAGGCTGAAGCGACTGTTACTAGCTCGGTGTCGATATCTTGAGCGAAGTAAGCGGTGTTTTTTTTGGAACATTCCAAACCATGAATGATTTGCTTGACAATTCGAAAAAGAAAGAAAAAAAATAGCTTTACGCGATCGGTGTGATTTTGGGATTGGCATTATTGAAGACCAGAGTGATAATTATTTTATTTAATATTTTATGTATTTTTATACAAAATTTGTCTTATATAACTGACAAAAAATAAGTGGACAAAAGTAAAGCTTACCTCTAGAATAGAAATTTCTTCTAGCTCTCCTTGAAAGTGAGTGCTAAGGTGAATTAAGTGAATTAAGGTACTTCTTAGCCCGAAAGAACTTTTTGAAAACTAAATCCACGCGGACGTATAGTTGAATCTCTTAATATTATGATGTCTGTATATCTGTAACCAAATTTTTGTAAGTTGTTACATATATATTGTATGGTTGATACTCCTTCGCGCCACAATGACTGCACCGATTTGGCTGAAATTTGGAATGTTAACTAAACGAATTCCCGCGGGAATAAAAAGACTTGAATGAATCCGAAATCCGAACCAGTGGTGTATTCACTCGACGATACAAAAGCACGAGTCAAAGTTTACTTGAATAAAAAATATATGAGTTTCCCTACGGAAGTGGCGCACATTTTCTATTATCATTATAATAATTTTGCTTGTAGTTTTTCGTTGAACAAAAGCGTTTGTTTCGTTCCTCCGACCCAGTTGTGAAATGGTAACAAAGTTGTGACACCGTGTATATAATTTACACGAAATCCCGTTTACGGCCGGCCTGCGACAGTCAGTTGTCAGAAACATTCACCTTTCTCGAGACCTATTTAGAGTTAAGGATGGCTTTCCACTTTATGTTTTACCCAACTAACCCTTTAGTGCGATTCTATGAGTGCATGGGCTTTTCGAGGTTCATCAGTTCATCCATGCCAATATTATGGATGCGAACGTGTTTCTGTCTGTCTGCTACGCTTTCACGGCCCATCTGTTCAACCGATTTTGATGAAATTTGGTATAGAGGTAGGTTACATGTAGGGTACATACAAATTAAAAAACACGACCGCCTTACTATATTGAATTTTTTTTTTAAATTTATTGCCAGTGTCACTTGGGAGGATGTAAGGATTCTTATACGATACATTCTTAAACTCTGTGTATTCTTAACAAACCATGAAATCCAAACACTCCTTTTTTTGGGCAGCCGTGTAATTTATAGAAAAGGTTTCCTGCTTACAATTTCCTTGACATCTTATTTGAAAAAGTATTTACTGAACGTAAATGCGAAATTCAAAATGGACGGCGTCGCGCCACCGTCTAAAGAGCGGCGTTCGAACATTATGCTAAGCAAACTTCATTCCAACGTGGATGGAATTCTGTCTATAAGATTGACCTCTATCCCTTTTCCCTGAGTCCTTTTTTCCGACCATGTTATATTTCCCCCCATTCGTTAAAAATTTATCAATATCAGTATTTAAAATCGAATCGCCTCACGTTATTTGTTAGAGTATGCCCGTTTAGTATCAAATTCGTCCTTTTCATGAGACGGACAATTTATTGTTTGGTATAAAAAAGTCCGCGTCATTCAATGGACTAATGGAATGGATAACTTTTAGAGTAGGTGGTATTGTGTTTTCGACCTTAGCGCTCACTTCTCAGCCGCCAAAAAGATTGAATCAAACTATAGATCTATACTAATACTATAAATGCGAAAGTTTGGATGGATGGATGTATGGATGGATGTTTGTTACTCAACCACGCCAGATCGGCTGAACGGATCTGAATGAAATGTGGCACAGAGATAGATTATAGTATGGAAGAACACATAGTCTACTTTTTATCCAAGAAAATTGAAGAGTTTGCAGTCGTTGGCATCAGGTAGGTAGTACTAATATATTTTTTCACACCACAATTTTCGCAGAAAAAATCAACGTTTATACCAACTTTAGTTCGCACCAATTTGTGAGGAAAGGTTGCGTGGCAAATACCCGAGTTTTGATACGTAAATATTCCCTCGGTTGAAGAACATTTATTTATCCGTCAACGTGACTTATGGCCGCCTCCGGGCAATGTGGGGTAAATACGCGCGGCCGCCTGCGGAATACGCCTTTATGCGTCATAAGCAAGTAAACTGGCCTCCTAGCTCATAGCTAAAGCTAGGGATATCAAGGTGATGATTTTCGATTTCCGTTTTCGAAGTTTTTTACGACCTCCCTGGCGCAGTGGTGAGCGCTGACATCTTATAAGCGGGAGGTTGGGACCTAGGTACGATCCCCATTATATTTATAATTTTTCTGAATTTTGTCTGGTCTACATTGGTGGGAGGTTTCAGCCGTGGCTAGTTACCACCCTACCGACAAAGACGTGCCGCCAAGTGATTTCGCGTCCTGTACGATTTCGTGTAGAAACCAATTAGGGGTATGGTTTTAATATAACTGCCATACTCAGGTTAGTCGGCTACCAACATACTGAATCATAACAGGTGAGAGTACGCAGTCAGGGGCTAAATTGTAGTGGATAGAAAAAAAACTTGTTGACGACATTCGACGTATACCCCAAGTAGACTAAGAGATAACTGCACTTTTGGTAACCATCGCCAGAAAGGCTGATTCAGTGTTAGGTGGATGTAAAGCTCTCCACTGATCACAAAAGTTGCAGTCTGCCTGCATTTGGATGGCCCTTTCGCTAGATATGGCCGTTCAAAGACGGTTTATTGTTACCAAAAATGAACGATAATTAGAAAAGCTGATTCTTGTACAGTATTAAAGTATGCGCAGTACCTATGTAAACAGCATAAAAACTGACGCATGTGGATGGGACTTTTTCTAGATATCACCTTTCAAAGACATTATAAGCTATACTTACTATGCGTTCCTGTAAAAAAATATTAGCAATTATTATGTCGTCCCGTTGATTGCTGTTAAAAATTTTTAATGAAAGGGCCATCCAAATGCAGGCAGACTGCAACTTTTGTGATCAGTGGAGAGCTCTACATACACCTAACACTGAATCAGCTTTTCTGGCGATGGTTACCAAAAGTTTACCAAAAGTGCAGTTATCTCCTATAATAAAGAGAGCTTCAATCTCTGTGAGACTGCTATTGTCCTACAAACTTATCTGACCCGGTGACAGCGTCGTATCGCTCGTAACTAATATTATAAATGCGAAAGTTTGGATGGATGTGTGGATGTTTGTTACTCAATCACGCCCCAACGGATGAACGGATCTGTATGAAATATTGAACAAGGATAGATTATAGTCTGGAATAGCACATAGGCTACTTTTTATGCCGGAAAATTAAAGAGTTCCCGCGGGAAACAAAAAACCTCATTCTACGCGGACGAAGTCGCGGGCGTCAGCTAGTTAAAAATAAAACAAAAACAAAAACTAAATATTGATGAAAATTGGTTCCAATGTTGGCCACAAGGCCAGATAAGTTGGTGGGACTATACTGTTTAAAAAAGTATATTGTTTCAAAAAGAATTTTACAATTCACTTTTAAGCAAGATTTAGTATTTTGAGCTTTCCTAGCAAAATATTAATTTCTCTTTAATTTATACTGAGGGTAGTCTTAAGTATTAGTAGGTATAACGATTTGAAAATAACAAACAAGATTTAGCATTTTGAGCGTTCTTAGCAAAATATTAGTTTCTCTTTAATTTATACTCAGGGCAATCTTAAGTATTAGTATAACGATTTGAAAATAACATACCAACGCATATACGGATAGTAGTGCCACGGAGCTGTGAGAACATAGATACATCTATACTATTGTTATACAATCAAGTTTACGGTCAGTCGCAGTGAGGTAGGAAGCTGGTTCAAAGGACTCAATCTAGCCGCTGACAGCTGCATAATAACCGGCACTGACCAAGCTAAGGCGCAACGTACACCTGCGAGTCAAATAATATGGATGATGACAACTCAATCAAATCAGCAACGCTTTATCAAACTTAAAAACGCGCTTCGGGAATGGAAGTTTATATGAAATACATAGTTGTGAAGTCATCAAATTTCAACGCGCACTTTTTTTCTTTATTCTATAGATTAAAATAAATAATAAATAAATAAATTGTTTATTGCTCCAAAGGTACTTACATAAGTTACTATTACAAAACATTTCTGCATTTTACAAGGCAAAATACGTAGACATACAGAAAATCAACTGTCCCTTAGAACTAAGAAGTATAGACCTGTGTTTTAGGCGACAGCAAATGGTTATTAAACTTAAAACTAACCGAGAATGTGAATTTTAGGTCTTTCGGAAGAACCTCTATTTAATAATCAGTAAGAAATAGTTTATTTTTGACATAGGCATCATCCCTATTAGCTTTTCAGATCATATTTTTCATCATCACTTCAACCCGTTACCCGTTACCGGTTACGGCTGAGCACGAGTCTCAGAATGAGAAGGATTTGGCCATAGTCCACCACGCCGGCCATGTGAGGATTGGCAGTCTTTGAGAACATTATGAAGAACTCTCGGGCGTGCACGTTTCCTCACGACGTTTTCCTTCACCGTTTAAAATAAGTGGTATTTAATTACTTAAAACGCACATAACTCCGAAAAGTTTGAGGTGCCTGCCCGGAGATCGAACTCCCGACCACCCGAATAGGAAGCCAGAAATCTAAACCACTAGGCTATCATCGCTTTTATAGTTAATTAATATTTTAACACCCAATACATATTCATACATCAAAGTCCCACCTCCAACAGACAATTAAAAAGTTAATTTCAAAATATTGCCGTGCTTTGACATACGAAATATGGTTAACAACATCGATATCAAACATAATGAAGTGACGTAAAATCACTAATATATTATGTTACCAAACGGCGAACATATCCAACGAGGCAGAACATGATTGTGTCGACAATCGTGGGGAGACGGAAGTGTCAACACGCGTTTACGAAGAAAATAATGCCTCCAGCCGTACGTAGACGCATAGACGCGTACGAAGCGATTTGTGTCCTCGTTTGTACATTGTTCGAACAGCTAGGGTGTGGAATGCCCTTCCGGCTTCCGTTTTCTCCTTCGCTTTTAATATTGGTATCTTCAAATTAGAGTGAACTAGCTGATGCCGGCGATTTCGTCCGCGTAGGTTGAGGTTTCTTGGTTCCCGCGGGAACTCTTTAACGACTGATTCTTTCACACATACACGGTTTTCGTATAAACGGTACGGGTTCAGTAATATTATAGGCATTTATACAGAGGTAATTTAAAACTACTAGAATAACGGTTAAAAACCGGAATACTAATAGAACAAAGGTTTAAAATTGTGATGTAAAGATAAACGGCATTAGTAAAAGTAGCAGAGTGTTATGAGTAATTTTTAAGGGAATTTTTAACGCAATTTGGTAAAAGATGGCATCTCTGTGAAGGACACGCTTTTTTTAAATACAAGACTTTTATCTCGGAAAATCATAGAGCTGCAAGGGAGTTTTAATAAACCTAAATCTAGGCGTTGTGTACTATTTATTACAATGGCGACTCTATGTTTTTTCTTTTCATCCACAGATTAAGCCCGTAATCGGATAACTGCGTAAAGAATGATTTACAAGTTGTCACGACGGATTACGTTGCGCCTCCATCGCTTTTCTTTTCTTCGGATAATATTAAAATTACACTCATTAATTAGCAGCGTAATCCATCTCAGCGGTCTCTTGTTTTGCTTGTTAAATTGTTAATTAGCTTTTGCTCGCGACTTCGCCTGCGTCGACTACAAAGTACCTATTCATACAACTTTTACGAAATCCTATTTTTTTTCATCAAATTTCAAAAATCCCTTGTTAGCGATTCTTACAACATAATTATGTGTATGCCAAAGGGGTTTGAATATTTTTGTATGTAGCCTGGCCTACAATCATACTAATATTATTATAAATGCGAAAGTGTGTTTGTTTGTTGGTTTGTCCTTCAATCACGCCGCAACGGAGCTACGGATGGCAAGGGTATAGTTGAGGACCAGCCCCCCGATTATGTAAGAATTGTCGATCAAATGGTAAAGGTTCAGCGTCAAAGTAATATAAACCACAACTGCATTGAATTAGAGCTCATTTCGTGTATCCATAAGAATGGATACACGAAATGAGCTCTATAAGAATACGTTACGGCCTGGCCACGGGGATCGGCGGTGCGAACGTCGAAGCGGGGGGCGAGGCGACCATTCGCGCGGCACCGTTTGCAGGCCACGGGCAGTCACGTTCGCCGCCGCGACCAGTAAAGGAAGTCCGACAGCGAAATGTCTTTATCGAAATTATCTCGATATTGCTTAGAAAGTAATAGTTTTTTGGTTCAAGACCTAATATTTGGAAGAGATTGTGGAGTACATGATTTGAATAAGAATCGGGGTATAGATGGAGAATTCCACAAGAAGTACAAGAAATACAGAATATATCCAGAAAATTTTTTTGAGTATACCAGAATGAGTATTGAAATCTTCGATTATATTCTTATGAATATTCAACCAGAATAATTGGAGAAAAAGGTTAATGCAAATAGAATTTTAATTTGGATCATATTTTGGAGAATTACCTATAGTACCTATCCATCAGTATGAACAACTTTTCCCAAGAAACTAATGGTCGCAAACGGTTTTTTTATAACTAAATTTATTTGAACTATCTTTGCCCAAAATATGATCAGCTAATTAAATGTTACCCTGTTGTATTCATATTTCATGAAATAAAAACACTTTCAGATAATTATGTTATTTATTGAAAAAATCTAAATTATAGGACAGTAATTTTTAGTAAAACTATGCTGTGGATGGCCAGACTTCCAAATAGCTGGTCTAGCTAGTATTTCAGCAATAAAAGTCTCGGTGTTCATTTTTCGCGGCGAAAACAACTAAACCAGTTTGATCACTGCACTATTCGCCGCGATTGCCGTTCGACTCCGTGGCTCGCGCCGTACTGATTCATGCCTTTGTTTTGCTCGCCCGCCGCGCCGCAAGTCGCCCGCGCGGTTCGCTCGGTACATTTCGCCGGTCGCTTCGCCGGTCGCCGTTGCGCGTGGCTTGTTAAGTACACTGCTATGCGTTTATTTCAGTCGCTAGACGCTTCGCCGTTCGCACCGCGCGAATATTCGCATCGGCGAATGTCCCGTGGCCAGGCTGTTAGAGTATCGTACATACCTAAACGTAAAAGAATGAGTACACGAAATTATGGTTTATTTACTTTGCCGCAGAACTTTAATGATTTCATCGGCCATTCTTACATGATTGGGGGGCTGGAGAGTGACACAGGCTACTTTTTATCCCGGAAAATTAACGAGTACCCGTGAGAAAAAAATTATTCCACGCGAACGAAGTCGCGGGCATCAGCTAGTTTAATGATAAGTTCGTTCCTTCTTTCGTTCGTTTTTTGTTCTTTCGTTGGTCCGCCCGCCCTTACTAACTAGATATAAATGTGGTAATAATCATGATTATGATAATAATATTCATTTTAAAATGCGTTATTATACGCTTGTGATGTTATGCAGCCTAGTTAGGTAAACATGGTGTCCGCGATACAGGTTCCCTAGTGTGGAGACCAAAGTTAAGGAAAAAATGACTGTGAACCTTATTGTCAATAAATATATATTTTATTTTATTTATTTTATTTTATTTTATTTAAAATGGCCACCAAATTAAACCGGCCCGCTTTTATCATGCAGGGCGAAATACGGCGTCCATCTCTGAATATGCAACACAGAAAAAGACAATTAAATTCACTTCAAAGCAGTCACGCTCGGTGTTTAAAGCCTCAAAAATAAATGGCGACCCCAAAAAATTACTGGATTAACAATTAAGATAAGAGGGGAATAATGGAATGAAAACAAAAGGTGCCAGCTAAGTTAAACCGGGAGTATATTAAATGGGGCATTTTTTGGTAATCCGTATCTTTAACCTAGCTTTATGTTTCCTGTTTTTTTGCTCATCGCTGAGGGTATTAACGGAATTATAGATGTTGCGTGTAGGTTAAGATACTGCCTCGTTAGTCTAGTGCGGTTAGCATGTTGCGGCCGAAGAGGTCCCGGGTTCGTGTCCCGGGTCGGGCCATAACAATTATTGGATTTTTCTGGCAATAAATTCTCAATACTAGCCCAGTGTTAGGAAGTAGACAGTGTTTCACCCCCGGGCCTCGGAGAGCACGTTAAGTCTTCGGTCCTGCGCCTGATCTTTCTCCGGTCGTGTTGGATTTTCCGTCCCGTCGGGCTATGAGAGTAAAGGAACAGAGAGTGCACCTGTGTATGCGCACATACTTGTGCACTATAATTTCTCCCGCGCGGGTGGTTAATCTCTTTTTTTAGGCCTCTCTTTTAGGCCGCCATGGCCGAAATTCGTTTGGGAGGACATTATTATAATATACCTTTTTTGGCATGCAATCTCTTCATTACTTTCTGTCATATATATTATTATACATACTTACCTGTGTTGGGAGCATGAGCTGAGAAACTTTCAGCTTTAAAAAAAAATTGGCAGTGTGAAGTAGAAGTGAAAACGAATAATAAAAAAGAAAATATTTAAAATAATTAAAATATAAGCCTTAAAACTGAGCATTAAAGTTCAATTACGAATGTAGTATATTTATATTTAAGACCTGTCTTCGTAACAACGCGAGCATGTCGGTGTTCGCGAGCATGTCGGTGTTCGCGAGCATGTCGGTGACGCGAATCCACAAGTTTACCCCCTACCAATAAGTGCTCAACGCGGCTAAAGAAGTTTTCACTTCAATAACGAAGGTCTGGTGTTTACCGGCTCTTGCTCTATAATGGTAAGAACTAAGAATATCATACAAAGAATAAGTACTTGCCGCAACGTGCCGCGCCGCGTCGTGCCTCTGTAGTGGAGCTGAACCTTGAAATATGTCGGTTTGGCCATATCCGACTGCAGCCGTTTTCGATCACCGGCTAATATAAACTGTAATTCGGTTGGCCGCCTTCGATGGCAGCCCGTTTGCGGTGGCCGTCCTAGTGTAAATGCTGTTACGGTTGGCCGTATTCGGACGTAGCCGTCTTGTGGTAACTTGCTGTAGCCGAAAATCAACTGCATCATCGTAAACTGCATCATTATTTACCGTCCGGTGAGATTGCAGTCAAACGCTAACTACGTACTAAATATAAAAACAATTGGCAGTCATAGGTTGTTTTTTTTTTTTTTAAATAATTAAAATATAAACCTTAAACATAAGCCATTCAAGTTTAATTACGAATGTAATTATTTATATTTAAGACCTTTTGTCTACGTAACAACGCGAACATGTCGGTGACGGTAACGCGAATCCACAAGAAAAAGAAAGTAAATCCTTTTCGCTTTATTATAAAAAAAAAAGTGTGTGTGTATAATTCACACGGCAGAATTGAAACTTCAGAAAAGTAGACTACGAGAGAATGAAATAAATATAACTTGTATTCTATCTCATTCTCTCGCAGGCTAAATCCTATTAAGAATATGTTTGTCTCTTCATGGTGTCGCTTTTTCGTTTCATCGAATTTTCAAAATCACAACGATTCTATAGAAGTTTCACTTCAAAAGTTTTAAAAAAGCAGTTTGGTAGTGGCATGACGCCTAATCGGTTTCTAGTTTCTACGCGGCATCGTACCGTACCGTAACGCTAAATCACTTGGCCGCACGTCTTTGCTGGTAGGGTGGTAACTAGTAACCGTTGAAGCCTCCCAGACCAGGCCAGACCAGTGCAAATTCTGAAATTATAAATTCCCAAATTGACCCTGCAAGGGATCGAACCCTGCACCTCCGCACTTCAAGACAACAGCGCTAAACACTGCGCCAGGGAGGTCGTCAAAACACTTACAGAGTGTCCAACGAAACCACCCAGCTTGTTATAGTTTCAATTTTTTGTGAGTCTATTTTATGAAACTAAGATCATGCAAATCCGATTGATATCAGTTAAGCTTCCACACGTCCGCGAGCGACGGCTGTCATCGACCGTGACGAGGGTCGCGACAAGGGGATACTCTGTCACCACCGATTGGCGTGGCCCGGTGGCCGGGCCATTTAGCGGATTGGTGTAGTACTTAAAAAGCTAAAACCCGATACCTCTATGCTTAGAGTAGTAACTACCTCGTTGGTCTAGTGGTTAGCATGTTAGACTGCGGCCGAAGAGGTCCCGGGTCGGACCGTAGCAAGTATTGGGTTTTACTGACAAGAAATTCTCAGTACTAGCCCGGAGTTAGGAAGTTGGCGGCGATTCACCCCCGTGCTCGGAGTGTCCTGCGCCTGATTTCTCTCCGGTCGTGTCGGATTTTCCGTCCCATCGGGCTATGAGAGTAACGGAACACAGAGTGCAACTGTGCATGCGTAAACACTTGTGCACTATAATATCTCCTGCGCAGATGACTAATCTGTGCATTAATAATTACTGGCTCTCAAGTTTATTTTCCTCCAGTGCAGCGTACGTATAGTCCGTTCAATCCACGAAGACGCGCGCCACTATTCTTCGTCTCATTGTTGAAGAATGTTGCTTTACATACATTAATTATATTTGTATAAAGTTGCGTGTTTTTGGTCGCTATTGCGTACATACTTCCAATATTTTTACATTCAAGAGAGTATTGCTTGCTAATGGCGCAATCATCACAATCAAATCAAATAATCAATATAATCAAATAAATATTATAAATGCGAAAGTTTGGATGGATGTATGGATGTTTGTTACTCAATCACGCTCCAACGGCTGAACGGATCTGGATGAAATTTGGCACAGAGATAAATTATAGTCTGGAATAGCACATAGGCTAATTTTTATCCCGGAAAATTAAAGAGTTCCCGCGGGAACCGAAAAACCTCAATCCACGCGGAACAAGTCTAGTCTAGTCATCAGCTAGTTATAAATAAGATTGGCGCGCGTCTTCGTGAATTGGACGGACTATAATCACTGCAATAAAAAAGTAAAGTAAGAAACTTAGTAATAAATACCCACCTTTTATTCCTGCAGATATGAAAGATTAATAGGAATTAGAGCAGTCGGCAGCGGGGCCGGACGTGCTCGTTTATTGCGCGCCGCTCGTCTTTTATTATAGCTCTCGCCGGATGGACGCAAGCGGGACTTTTATTTTTCAGTTGATAATATCGCTTTTTAAGTGGTCTTGAACAATAATAAAATGGGACACTGCTTGTCCTTGTTCTTATTTTTGTGATTTTGGGCTGCTAACAAATTTGCTGGGAAGTGGTGATACAGCCTACTGCCTAAGGTGGAGCGTGTTTACCTAGAATATTCATATTCACTCAGGATTTGAAGGTACCAATATTAAAGGCAGAGGGGAAGAAGCCCTGGTCTGAGAAGAACCCACAACAAACCCGGCTGAGTTTGCTGTAGACTCTTCTCAGACCAGGGCGCGTTTGGAACCCTCGTCGCTTTAGTTTTAAGATACCGTCGTTAATTATCACCATCACGTCTTATACCTTTTTTTTTTTATCCACTACAAAGTACAAGTTAGCCCTTGACTGCGATCTCACCTGATGGTAAGTGATGATGCAGTCTAAGATGTTAGCGGGCTAACCTGTTAGGGGCATGGCAGTTATATTAAAACCATCCCCCTATTAGGTTTCTACACGGCATCGTACCGGAACGCTAAATCGCTTGGCGGCACGTCTTTACCGGTAGGGTGGTAACTAGCCACGGCCGAAGCCTCCCACCAGGCCAGACCAGGGAAAATTCAGAAATTATAAATTCCCAAATTGACCCTGCCGGGGATCGAACCCGCGACCTCCGCACGTAAAGACAACAGCCGCGCTACACACTGCGCCACGGCGGTCGTCGAAGTATACCTTGTATACATGAGGTTCACAAAGTGTACCTACTGTGTAGAATGTAGATACCAATTTTGAATAAACGAATTTTGATTTTGACTTTGAATGTTGTTTTTGTCTTCATGAAATTGTTGTCCGTGTTTTTGTTTTTTTCTTGTTCTTGTTATTTTGTTCAAGTTATTTCCTCCTTGCTGCGTACATAAACCGATAAGGTGTGTGGCTTCAGTAAAGCTGACCTTACAAGTTATCCTTCTTCCTTCATAAGCTGTATGACTTACTGCCAGGTGAGACGTTGGACAACGGGACAGTAAAATAATTGCCAGTCATAGGGACTCCCGCTAGAAGTGAAAACTAATATTTAAAAAAATAAAAAATAAATGAAAAAAAAAATATATACTTAAACCTTAAAACTAAGGCATTAAAGTTTAATTACGAATGTAGTATATTTATATTTAGCACCTTTTGTCTTCGTAACAACGCGAGCATGTCGGAGCGAGGTGTCGGTGACGCGAACCCACAAGTTTACCCTTACCAAAAAGTGCTCAACGCGGCTAAAGAAGTTTTCACTTCAAAAATACTCAGGTACGACTGCCAAAAATATACACAGCAGCATGGCTGATGTTGACATAGCAATTTCGGTTCAATCGGAGGATAATTAAGTCTGGAGTGGCCCGTGCACGTGTCACCTTACAGTTCAGAGTGCCCTCAAGTTTACGGCCCAATAAAGCGCGGCCACTCGCTGTTTTATTTTATTCGGCTCTTAACAAACAAATAAAGGCTGGTATTCCATGAATGCGTAATTTCGGCACGGCTTATCTGGGTACGACTCTTCAATACTGAATGCCAGGCGAATGGACCTATGACTGTGAAACCTGGCTTCGTCGTCTCTTGCGATGCGCTAGACGGCGTGGCGTAGCGGTTCGATATTATAATGAGTCAAAATGAAGGTACAGTTAGAAATTTCCATGAGAAATCTTGCCGTACAGGGAATAAAATTAACTTTTCATCATACTTATTCGAAAAACGCATATTGCCTTCAGAGGATAGCGGGAGCAAAGTGTAACTTGTAGGCCCATGGGACTTTTCATTTCTCTCTTCTGATTGGTCCGAAGTCACGTCATCAATTTGTTGATCGAATATACGACTTTGCATTTCTCTGTTCTGATTGGTCCGAAGTCACGTGATCAATTTGTTGATCGGATATATACGTCTTTACATTTTATTTTAACTTTAAATATACGTTTATATAATGTCTATACAATTACATAGAAGGTTGATAGGAGTATCTTCTGATTGGTGCTTAAACGTATAGGTAATGTCCATACATAGTAGGTTGATACTCCTAGCTTTTTCTCATACGTAATGATGAAAAATAGTGTATGTCACTCGGGCCAAATTTTTTGTTCTCGGGCGGCGTATATTGAATTCCTCGCTACGTTCAGGATTCTACTTTAGAACCCCTCGCTACGCTCGGGATTCTACTATAGAATCCTTCACTTCGCTCTGAATTCAAAATAGCGCCCTCGGGGAACAAAAATTTTCTTTGGCCCCATGTAACACAAATAACTATTTCATCATACCTATTCGAAAAACGAGTATTGGCTTCAGAGGATAGCGGGAATTAAACCACGCGGACGAAGTCGCGGGCCTCAGCTAGTTTGAAAATAAAATAGCGTAAAGTATGGAAGAGATTGATGTTTGGTCGGTTTGGTCTAGGGTTTAGTTTTCTTATTGAACACGACAAAAAAGTCCGGCGGCCTCTAGTTTATATAAAGAAGAACATTGTCTGAAGGTCGTTCGTGGGAACGAGTGGGATTCTATTCTATTAATAAATTCCACAACTTATTTAAAACTTGCCTTCACACAAGTTTAAGAAATCCATTAAAGTGCTTATGTTCCTGAAAAAAGCTTATTATATACTATTGAAATTATGTTAATGACCATGGATTTGACTCGCTCCAGCAATGTATTAGGACTTGCGGTTATTTATGTAGTAGTATCTACACATTGATGTAATTATTGAAAATGTTTTTTTTTCAAAAAACAGCAATTAACACAGCGTTTCTTGCTGGTTCTTCTCCGTAGGAATGTCATTCCGAACCAGTGGTAGATTCACTCGACGATTCAAAAACACTTTTTAAAGTTTATTTGAATAGTGATGCCCGCGACTTCGTCTGCGTGGACTAAGGTTTTTGATTCCCGCGGGAACTTTTTAATTTACCGGGATACCCGGGATGCAACATATCTCTGTACCAAATTTCATCAAAATCTGTTATAAAAAATTGGGCGCGTTAAAGCGTATAGCATACAGACAGACTACTACAGATAAAGTGTGTACTTTCGTATTAATAATAATTTAATTTTTCGGGATAAAAAGTAGCCTGTTTTAACTCAGACTATATCCTATCTCTGTGCCAAATTTCATCCAGATCCGTTCAGCCGTTCTGGCGTGATTGAGTCTATTCATCCAAACTTTCGCATTTATAATATTAGTATATATTATATTGATGAAGGATGAGCTGTGTCAAAAGAGCTTGGGCACACTCTTTTGAATATTATAATACTGTAGAATACCGATAGACAGGACGCTTTGCGTCGGTTGTTTGACAATAATTAAGAGCAAAGGATGTGCTTAAAACCCGCTTTTTGTAGCTTAGCTCATAATCTATATATATAAAATTCAAAGTCCTGATAGACCGGGAGATGGTCGTAGGTGATAGTCTCCCATTTTCTACTGCATGCCTTTTTAAGAGTTGATAACTAACCCTAAAATATGAAAGATAGAGGGGTTACTAGCCCTTGCGCGCTTGCACGTCATAAACAAAATGGCTTCTCTTTGTGACAGAATTTTAGTTTTTGCCGTGACATTATACTGCATGCCTTTGTAATATAACGTAGTTGGAACAAAGGACATCGACCATCTCCCATACATTGTTGGGTCCAGAACTTGATGAACCGTTACAAGCTCCAAATTAGTGCCATTTGTTAGATAAAAATATCAACCTTAGATTGCTTTAGTTTCAGCTAGATTGCCAGTTGCATAATTGAGATATACGAGCTCAAAGCCATAGTTAGGTTATATTCGAGAATGTGCAAATGCATAGTTTTTTGCAATAAATATCAATCTAGTAATGATAAGACAACTAATAGTGAACTCTTTAGATAGTTTTACATGAAATATTTCACACAATATGTAGGTTTATATGATTCCTATTTCCTATGTAAACACAACACATTCACTTGCGCGTAAACACCTTAGTTCCTTTTTTTTTTTTTTAATTTATTTTACGGCCCTGGATACCCTTAGTTCCTTATTCATTGGTAAACACGGAGCGTACACGGAGCGTATGACAATGACAATCGTACCTATAGTTTTTACATTGTCACTTTTTTTTACATTGACACTTTTTTTGACAGTAGTGTTGCCAACAACACAGGGCCTGAAGTCGCCATTTTTCACAGCATAAGTAGCTTAAATGTTACTGAGGGTGCGTTCCGAAATACACTGAGAGCACTGAAAGTCCCCAGTAAAGAGCACTGCCAGTGCTCGCAGTGCTTATAACGGAACACACACTGAATTTCAACCGCTGTAGCCTAAAGTAGCCCAAACGTCAAAATATCGTTATAAATAAAATAAAAATGTACTTAATTCATATCATTTATATAAATCAAAATCACATAAATGCATAATAGACATAATATATCAATATAATAATTATAATTATTATTAACTAGCTATTCGCCCCGGCTTTGCACGGGTAGCTGTTCTAATCATCATTAAAATCCATACCCAATACAGCCAGTGGGCACTGGGCAGCACATCAGGTCTTACATTACATTCTTGTCCTGAGTAGCCTAAATGGCTACGTTGCCACACTAATGCCACATAAATCGCCTACGTTGGCCACACTGTTTGACACTGACATTTGCATAGAGTGAGAGGAGATACGAACCATAGACTAAAGCCATTTCACGGAATGCATAATATCGACAAAAACAAACATTTCCAAAAAATATATATGAGCTGCGGGTTAAAAATGAAAACATACGTGTTTCACAGTTTTTCAAAATTCCGCCCCCAAAGGGGTGAAATAGGGGTTGAAAGTTTGTATAAAAGTCCATCATTTCTCAAGTTATTTCGATGAATCTTGGTATATCCACGCGGACGAAGTCGCGGGCATCAGCTAGTTATATTATAAATGCGAAAGTTTTGATGGATGTATGTATGGATGGATGGATGGATGTTTGTTACTCAATCACGGCTGAACGGATCTGCATGAAATTTGGCACAGATATAGATTATAGTCTGCTAAGTATATAGAATAGCATAAAGGCTACTTTTATCCCTGAATATTAAGGAGTTCCCGCGGAAACGTGGCTAGGTAGGTGATGGGTTAGCGCCAAAATCCAAATCTCTGATCTCTGTTTCACACTGGAAATGGTTCACATATTTTATGAAACTTTCATTATTATTAAAAATACGATGGTGTTATTTAATACGCATGCCATTTTCGATATATACTTAAAACTAGCTGACGCTCGCGACTTCGTCCGCGTGGATCGAGGTTTTTCGGTTCCGTTCTTCGGTTCCCGCGGGAACTCCTTAATTTTCCGGGATAAAAAGTAGCCTATGTGTTATTCCAGACTATAATCTATATCTATGCCAAATTTCATCCAGATCCGTTCATCCGTTGGAGCGTGATTGAGTAACAAACATACATCCATACATCCAAACTTTCGCATTTATAATATTTATTTGATAATATGTTTTTATGAAATGCAAAACGGCATGCAAATTAAAAACACGGAAATTTTTATTAAATTTTTGCAACTTTTGTTATTATTTAAAATATGACGGTGTTATTTAATACGCATGCCATTTTCGGTATATACTTCAAATAAATATTATAAATGCGAAAGTTTGGATGGATGGATGTATGGATGTATGGATGTATGTTTGTTACTCAATCACGCTCCAACGGATGAACGGATCTGGATGAAATTTGGCACAGAGATAGATTATAGTCTGGAATAGCACATAGGCTACTTTTTATCCCGGAAAATTAAAGAGTTCCCGCGGGAACCAAAAAACCTCAATCCACGCGGACGAAGTCGCGGGCATCAGCTAGTAAAATAATATGTTTTTATGAAATACAAAACGGCATGCAAATTAAAAACACGGAATGTTTATTAAATTTTTTGCAACTTTCATTATTATTTAAAATATGATGGTATTCTTTAATACGCATGCCATTTTCGGTATATACTTAAAATAATACGTTTTTATGAAATACAAAACGGCATGCAAATAAAAAACACGGAAATGTTTATTAAATTTTTGCAACTTTTGTTATTATTTATAATATAATGATCATGAGCAACATGCATGCCATTTGTATTTCAGAATTATTTGGTCATTAAATTAATGTTTATCTTTATTAGAAGTAGTTTGAAATCACGGAAAAGCTGTATTGAATTTTCACAACATTTTCCTAATATTTTCCACCCTTGGTCATACGAGGGGTGCATGCCAATTTTCGTAGAGTATATTTGAGATAAAAAAAGTAATTTTTTACAACGGCATGCAATTTGTAAACACGGAAATGTTCTATTTTTTTTTACATTTCTACGTAACCGTTTGAGCCCCGTCGGCCGTTGCGAATTGCATGCCATCAATTATTATAGCTTAAATTTGTTCCAACTACGTTATATTACAAAGGCATGCAGTATAATGTCACGGCAAAAACTAAAATTCTGTCACAAAGAGAAGCCATTTTGTTTATGACGTGCAAGCGCGCAAGGGCTAGTAACCCCTCTATCTTTCATATTTTAGGGTTAGTTATCAACTCTTAAAAAGGCATGCAGTAGAAAATGGGAGACTATCACCTACGACCATCTCCCGGTCTATGACTGACTGACTGACTGACTGACTGACTTATATATCAACGCACAGCTTAACCGCTGGGGTTAGAAACTTGAAATTTTGACAGTAGGTTACTTTTGTGACGTAAGCGCTCACTAAGGAAGGGTTTTTCAAAATTCCACCCCAAAGGGGGTGAAATAGGGGGTGAAAGTTTGTATGAAAGTCCGTCATTTTTCAAGTTATATCCATGAAACTTGGTATTTAAGCGTCTGGTTTAAAATAAAGAAATACGTGTTTCACAGTTTTTGAAAATTCTACCCCCAAAGGCGTTAAATAGGGGTAGAAAGTTTGTATGAAAGTTCTTCATTTTTCAAGTTATAACCATGAAAGTTGGTATTTGGGATTCTGGTTTAAAATAAAGAAATACGTGCTTCACAGTTTTTGAAAATTTTATCACCAAGGACGTTAAATAGAGAGTTTGTCCTTCAATCACGCCGCAACAGAGCAACGGATCAACGTGATTTTTTGCATGGGTATAGTTGAGGACCTGGAGAGTGATAAATAATATAGGATTTATCCCGGAAAATTAAGGAGTGCCTGTGGGAATAAAAAAAAACTTATGCCACGCGAACGAAGTCGCGAGCATCCTCTAGTATACTATATACCAGTGGTGGAAAAGGGTATAATTTTCATGTTGTTTGGCTTTTATCAAACAAATAAACGCTGTTATTTCATGAATGCGTAATTTCAGCCCGGCTTATTCGGAAACGACGCAAGACCTCGTCAATATACGCAATGTCGAGCAAAATATTATGTGAATATGTTTTGCGGAAGGATTTGGAAGTTGGAAGGATTATTATTCCAAGAAATTCCTACCTTAACGTGTTTCTAAGAGATGATTGGATTCATAAGTACGAGTACGTCTTGGATTCGATCCTCGGCACGCACTCCTAATTTCGGCTAGTAAAATTAGGTAAATATTCTATTTCTTTTAGGTGAGGTAATAAATAATAACACTCTAATACTGTTCATTTCATTGATTAAAATATGGCTCCATATCAAAAGTTTGTGGGACGAGTGAGTGATGTGTCCGCAAATAGGAAAAATTTCAACAAATTTTAAGCAAGTGAAATTAAATTTCTTAAAACGCACATAACTCCGAAAAGTCAGAGGTATGTGCCCGGGGATCGAACCCGCGACCCTGTATAGGAGTTCGGTTCTAAATCACTAGGCTATCACCGAATAGAATTAATATCTGAAAAAAAGCTTAACGAAATGAAAAATTCAGTTTCGTTTATCAGCAAATAAATCCGTATAATATCAGTAAAAGCCGTTCAGTTTCGTTCAAAATTAACTTAAACTTAGAAGGCGGTGTCGTGGGAGTGACAAGTTCCGTTGCTGATAATAGCTCGAGTTCAGAACATTGCGGGAACCCCTCCCTAGACGCCTAAGGTGGTTTCAGACCGGCGAGACGAGAGTTAAAATTTGTATAGCAAAATTTGGATTTTTGTCCCATCCATCTTTGGCGCGAAAGATTTGGATGTGTGAGGCGAGAATTGAAATATATTTTGTTGGTGCAACATTAAATTACATCTACCTGCAAGAATAGAGTATTTATTGAAGTGAAAACGTCTTTAGCCGCGTTGAGCACTTTTTGGTAGGGGGTAAATTTGTGGATTCGCGTTACCGTCACCGACATGCTCGCGTTGTTACGAAGACAAAAGGTCATAAATATAAATATACTACATTCGTAATTAAACTTTAATGCCTTAGTATTGAGGTTTATATTGTAATTATTTTAATTTTTTTTTAAGAAAAAAAAATAATAAAAAAAAACTTTAAAATTTTTAAAAAAAAAAATTTTTAAATATTCGTTTTCACTTCTAACGGCAGTCCCTATGACTGTCAATTTTTTTTTCTTTTGCTAAACGGATAACATTCCGCACGCGGTCTCTCTTCGACGCGCGCTTTCAACTGTCACGGACATTCACTTCTCCGTGAAAGGTCCTGCGAGATTTCAATTCCCGCCCAGCACATAATGATCCACGTCTGGCCTCGCCGGTCTGAAACCACCGTAGCATCTTGTTTATTCTTACTATCAGCTGAATTTTAAAATCCATATAATCCTTTAACTGCTTTAAAAATAAAACGCTCTTTATATCGGAGGATTTTAGCTGTTGTGGATATTACCTATACTCTATAGGAAAACTATCTCACCAGCCCCGAATTCGCTTGGGGGCAATCTTAGCTTTTGCGATTCTCTTAGATGATGACTTAGACCGGTCTACGTTACTTGATTTTTTTCCGATATGAAAAAAAGTCATAAATATTTAATCAATTTAGGTAGGTACACTACACTTATTGACGTCCAGTTACATAAAAATATGATGGTGATAATCAGTTACGGTATCTTAAAACTAAAGCTACGAGGGTTTCAAACGCGCCTTGGACTGAGAAGAGCCCACAACAAACTCAGCCAGTTTTTTTTCATTATTTGCAAATTTGAGTTTAAGTTTGAGTTTATTCGACCCTGGTCGCTGAAACCAAATCTCTTCCTTTGCTTATCCGTAGTCGAGTAACATTCCTTGAATACTTAATTATTTAAATTCGAGCCACTTAAGTGGTAATCGCTTCCTACAACATTTGAAATGCAAAGCTCGGAGTCTGCTTAAATAATAGATATTACTTGTATTTAGATCCTTGTAATTTCTCTGACAAGATTTCATCCAGGCTTTAGTATTTCATCTTAATTCTTAGTAGTAAGATAATCTCATCTTAATTCTTCGCTGACTCACTAGTCATTACTGAACGCGGATCTTATTTCAGGGTTAGGGTCAGTCCATTACACTGACTAAGTGCGAATTGGTAGATTTCACACACTTTTGAAAACATTTTGGAACATGCGGGTTTGTTTCTTCACGACAATTGGGTATTTGAAAACTAGTCAAATCAGCATCCTTTTTTCAAACGTCAAAACGCGTGCTTAGTTTTTTGTATGAATTATTGCATAGTGACGTCATCAAATAGTTTAAAATAGTTATTCAACATAAAAAACTTATAGGGGACGTGGATATTATGACTTTTGGGAGATTCTCTATTTAATAATCACTAAAAAATAATTGATTTGAATAGTTGTAATATTAAATTGATTTTTATTTATATAAAGACTAGCTGATGCCCGCGACTTCGTCTGCGTGGATTTAGGTTTTTCGGTTCCCGTGGGAACTCTTTAATTTCCCGGGATAAAAAGTAGCATATGTGCTATTCCAGACTATAATCTATCTCTGTGCCAAATTTCATTCAGATCCGTTCAGCCGTTGGAGCGTGATTGAGTAACAAACATCCATACATCCATACATCCATCCAAACTTTCGCATTTATAATATTTATATTTGATTTTGTTTTGACACGTAAGTAGGTATATTAAATAGGGGCCGTATTGTGTAGGTACTACGAAGTACGAACTGTCCCCTCAGTTTATAGCACAATAAAAACCCAGCTCCTGCTCTGAGGGATTTAATTCCGTTAAGCTTTAACGGACGAATAAAATCTGGTATTCTATGAATGCTTAATACTTTTTCGGTGTGAGAGGCGCTTACTCTACGTGCAGTCAGATATATACATATTATAATCAAAGTCCAAGAAATAGTGCTATAGTTATATAGTTTAATCCACGAAGACGAGCCCCACTTCTTATTTATTTTTATTCCAATACAAGTTAGCCCTTGACTGCGATCTCACATGAGAGTGAGTGATGATGCAGTCTGAGATGGTATCGGGCTAACCTGTTAGGGGTACCCTTACCACTAATTGGTTTCTACACGGCATCGTACCGGAACGGTAAATCGCTTGGCGGTAAGTCTTTGCTAGGGTGGTAACTTAGCCACGGCCAAAGCATCCCACCAGGCCAGACAAGAGAAAGTTCAGATATTATTATAAATTCCCAAATTGACCGCACCGGGAATCAAATCCCGGGACCTCCCGCAATAAGACCACAGCGCAAGTTTATAAAACTATTGAATAGGGATGATGACAACTCAATCAAATCAAGAACTGTATAACAGACTTAAAACGCATTTCTAGTAGGCTTTGGAAGTTGTATGAAATTCACAGTTGTGACGTCATCAAATTTCATCGCACTTTTTTTCTTTAATCAATAAGTTTAAAATGGTTATCAAACTTAAAACTAACCGAGGATGTGAATTTTAGGTCTTTTGGAAGACCCTCTATTTAATAATCGTCGCGTCGTCGTCAACCGATAGACGTCCACTGCTGGTCATAGGTCTGCTGTAGGGTCCTCCACAAGCCACGGTCTGGCGCCGCCTGAATCAAGCGACTCCCTGCGACTCGCCTGATGTTGTCTGTCCACCGTGTGGGGGGTCTGTTAATTTATAATTTAATTTAATAATCAGTTAGAATTAATTAATTTTGATATAGGCTATTATGATTTTTTCAATTTTGAGAGTGGATTTGCGCTCAGCTGCAGTGGGTTGTCAGTTGGCTGTCAGTGGGCTGTCAGTGGGCTGTCAGTGTTTGAAATAATAATGATGATTGGAACACTGATTTGGGCACACTGGTTTTCGCCATTATTTTGGTATTTTTCGTAAAAATATCGCTAATTACAGAGTAGCTCTGCTGGTAAAATTGCGGTGTAATGCAAACGTGCACAATGGGCCGGATCCACACGAGAGGACTCAGCGAGCGCTCGAGGACGGAGCTAGGACCCACTCTCGCTGTGACACCGTTTCACTACACTCATGTGTTTCACTCCTGTGGCCTAATTATGTAAAACCTGCATCAAATATTGGATAGAAGCAGGCGTTACTTTGCGGAAGTCCATTATAACCAAGGAACAAGAAGCTTAATCCATACTTACTATAATATTATAAATGCGAAAGTGTGTCTGTCTATCTGTCTGTCTGTCTGCTACGCTCTCACGGCCCATCTGTTCAACCGATTTGGTTTTTTTCCCGGGAAATTAAAGAGTTCCCGCGGGAATTAAAAAACCTTAATCCACGCGGACGAAGTCGCGGGCATCATCCAGTTCCTCTATAGATCAAATCCATGCTCCTCGATTTACATAATCTTCAACAGTAAAATAAGCTTTTTTCAGGAGCATACTTTTAATGGATTTCTTAAATTTGTGTATAAGCAAGTTTAAAATAGGTTGTGGAATTTTGTTATAGAAAAGAATACTAATTCCAACCTTCTGACTTTTATGAGGCTTTTTTAACTCACTTTAAATTGAATGTACCAGACTTAAGATTAATAAGGTACTCATTACAGATGAGCGTTCTTACGTGATGGAATCTATACATCATGCTAGACTGCATGACCACAGTTCCGTGTGATCGTGAACAGACCCTAGCCCTGTGGCGAGGCGTTGTTGGTGGATCTTCAGCGTCGTCTCAACCTATAGACGCCCACTACTGGACGAAGGTCTCCTGCATGGATCACCACAGAGTACGGTCTTGTGCCGCTTGCTTCCAGCGGCTCCCAGCTGCACGCTTGAGATCGTCCGTCCTAGGTGGGGGGTCGTCCAACGCTGCGCTTCCCGGTGCGAGCCCGCCATTCGAGCACTTTGGGACCCCAACGCCTATCGGTTCTACGAACTATGTGCCCCGCCCATTGCCACTTGAGCTTGGCGACTCTTCGAGCTATGTCGGTTACACTGGTTCGCCTACCTTAGTTTGGTTTGACTTAATTTTTTTGTTTCGTATTTTCGTTTGTCATATTGGCAATACTGGTTAGGTTAACAGTTGCCCGCTGTATGCTTTTTTTTTCTGGGGAGGAGGAAAATCCGCTTTGGATACTTCAGGAGTTTTGGAGGCATGCCCAACTCCATTGGGGATGATGCCCAGCAGCCTACGGACTAAAAACCTCCTCCACTTCTCCGCTCAATCTTTTAGGCAAAGCCTTTGCATTCCGTCTGAAAGATGGCTGTCTTCAGGCGTTTTTCTGTCTCTGCCTTTTCCACTCGTCCTTAATTCTCTTTTTTACAATAGCACGCAACATTTTCGCCTTATTTGCTCATCTTCACCCAGGGCTTTTTTTTCGTTTGTCGTTAAATTCCACGCACTGGAACATTGCGTGCTCTGGCGTGTTTTCTTCGCCATAATCTAGTTTAGCACGAAGTACGCATGGCCACAATTCCGTGTAATCATGAACAGGCCCCCAGCCCTGCGGCGAGGCATCGTTGGCGGGCCGCCAGCGTCGATATCAATTATCAGTTTGCGTGCTCATGTTTCACCCACGTTTATCGACCTAATGCTGTGGCTACAATGCCGGCCGCGATTTGCGACGCGACAGAGAGGCTGCAGAGATTGTGCGAGCGGCCTTACGACCTTGTTTTATTCCAATACAAGTTAGCCTGTGATGAGCAAAGCCGCGGGCATAAGCTAGTTACATATGAGTATGTAAAGATGTGCCTGTCTGTTTGGTAGTTTTTCACTATTCATCGATTTTGAAGGATTTTTTTTTTAATCGTATGGCGTTTACTTAAAGGTGTTTTTATAAAAGAACGCTTATTTCGCCTGCAAGTTCGTCGCTCGTTGAGCACCACCCAGGGGACACGTGCAGGGCTGAGAAGTGCGTGCTACCTAGAAGGTAGTTCCTGCGGACGTGAGCGACGGGGCACCCCCCAGGTGCCCCGTCGCTCACGATGCACGATGCACGATTTGGTGCAGATTTATGTTGTATTCCAGGGATGGATATACTTAGGATACTTTTTATCTCGGAAATTCTAGAATTTCCACGGTATTTTAATGCGTGGGGATGGAAAGGAGGATGTAATTGCGTTCATCATTTATATTATGTTGACAGCAAAAGTGTGTTAGTTTGTTCTTTAATCACGACGCAACGGAGCAAAGGCTCGACGTGATTTTTGGCATGGGTATAGTTGAGGATCTGGAGAGTGACATAGGCTACTTTTTATACCGGAAAATTAAGGAGTTCCCGCGGGAATAACAAAAAACTTATTCCACGCGGACGAAGTCGCGGGCATCGTCTAGTTTTTGATAGGTTTCTACACGGCATCGTACCGGAACACTTAATCGCTTAGCGGCACGTCTTTGCCGCTAGGGTGGTAACAAGCCACAGCCGAAGCCGAACCAGGCCAGACCAGAGAAAATTCAGAAATTATAAATTCCCAAATTTACTCTGCCGGGATTCGAACCCGGGACCTCCCACTTTAGGCAACAGCGCTCAACACTGCGTCAGGGAGCTTTCTCCATGGAAAGAGCCGCGAGAAAGCGGTATATCGCACATGCTGTGCTTGGGCAGTTGTTTTTAATTGGACTCTGGGAAACCGTTTGTTTTCAAACGCTTGCAATGCAGATATTATGATAATATTTATTCGGGGAAAGAATTTAAAATTTTCGGGAGATACATAATTGACGACCACTCACACCAACCGCGGTGGTGAGCTATGTGGTCTTAATAGTGGGGGGTCCCTGGTTTCGGGTACGATTTAGTCTATTCTGGTAGTAGGTCGCGAATAGTACAATTAAGGGTATGGGTTTAATATATCTGCCATACCCCTAACAGGTTAGCCCGCTACCATCTTAGACTGCATCATCACTTACTATCAGGTGAGATCGCAGTCAAGGGCTAACTTGTAGTTGATAAAAATAAAAAAAAAGCGTTGCAAAAGTTGTGACAAACATGCATCGCAATGAATGTGCTTGGCCGGCTGAAAATGAAATCTCAGAAATCTAGAAATTCGAGGCATAGAGAATTGTAACGAAAATATAACGAAAATAAAATGAAATAATATTATTACGGATGTATTTAGTTTACGTGAACGAAACAAAAATTATACCTACTTTGTAATATTACTGTAACTGCCAACTGGACAATTCATATACTTTTTTATTTTTTAGGGTTCCGTACCAAAATGGTAAAAATGGAACCCTTATTCTCCGACTGGACTTTCTCCGTCCGTCCGTCCGTCCGTCCGTCCATCCGTCCGTCCATCCGTCCGTCTGTCACAGTCGATTATTTCAGTAACTATTAAAGCTATCGACATGAAATTTGGAAAAGTTGTGTATAATGGTGGCCTAACATCATTAAAATAAAAAAAAAATCGAAAATTATTTTTAGTTTAATTAAAAAAGGGGGAAAATCGGGGGTTTGAAATTTCAAAGTATGATAACTATACTGAGTGGGATATCATATGAAAGGGCTATACTTCTTTATTCTAAAACAGATTTTTATTAATTTTTATGCATAATAGTTTTTGATTTATCGGGCAAAATGTCGAAAAAAATACCGTTCCCCCCCCCCTTATCTCCGAAGTTTACCAATTGAAAAATCTGAAATAATTATGGTCAATAGAAGCTTTAAATGTATTTTTTACAGCTAAAATAAAACCAACGCTCTAACTAGCATAGTTTTTTTTATATTAACAATAAACCTCTACAAACAAAGTTGGTTTTGCGGTTCATAAAATTCATTAATCGTAAAGCTTACTAAAGGTTTGTACGGAACCCGGACTCGCACTTGGCCGGTGTTATTTTTATTTGAGGAAGCTTTATCATAGGTACCTACAGAGTGCAAAATAATTCTAAAAACATAAATAAATAGATAAGCTTTTTTAAAAATGTTTGAAAGAAGATATTCTTATTTTAAAACATGAAAGAATATTTCCTTTGAGTGGAACTTGATATCTTCAATGTTTAATGTACTTTCCGCCCAAGTCCAATTAGTTTTTTCCACCCTGTATATAATGGAAAAGTAGCTTTAAAAGTAACAAGTAATAAAGTAGCTTTAAAAGTAACAAGTAATAAATTATGAAACAAATACGCAAGCTGAGAACGTTACATTTACGTTACATATTTTACTATAGTGATTTGCATATCATACAAATTATATCATACTAATATTATAAATGCGAAAGTGTGTTTGTTTGTTGGTTTGTTGGTTTGTCATTCAATCACGCCGCTACGGACCAACGGATCGACGTGGTTTTTGTCATGGGTATAGTTGAGGACCTGGAGAGTGACATAGGCTACTTTTTATCCCGGAAAATTAGGGAGTTCCCGAGGGAATCAAAAAAAACTTAAACCACGCGGACGGAGTCGCGGGCATCAGCTAGTAATTTATAAATGCGAAACTGTGTTTATATGTCGGTTTGTCGGTTTATCCTTCAATCACGCCGCAACAGAGCAACGGATAGACGTGATTTTTTGTATGAGTATAGTTCAGGGCCAGCGATACGATCTATGAACTCCATAGACAATTATTGGAGTTAACCGTTTGACGCATGTTTGACGTATTATACGTTTAGGCTGTCAAATGAATACGATTACGATACGATATTGTAATGTGTGTTTCGAACAAATAAATGAAATGAAATGAAATGATTTTCTTATTTTCGCAGCTGGAGAATGACACAGGTCACTTTTTATCGAGTTCCTCCTAGAATTAAAAAAACTGAAACCACGCGCACGAACGAAGTCGCGGGCACCTGCTAGTTCCCAGTAAACAGCTGTCTCACGACTCTGGAGTTATTGTGGGTAATTACAACGGCGGCGAGAGTGCCTTAACACAACAAACGAGAGCTACGAGTATATGTGCGTACATCCGACGAGATCCCAATTAACATCAAGGCGGATATTGTTAGAGTGCAAGACCTGGCGGGAAATTATTATCTCGTACATTTATTACACTAGCTGATGCCCGCGACTTTGTCCGCGTGGACTGAGGCTCTTTGGTTTCTGCGGGAACTCTGTAATTTTTTTTTATTCAATACAAGTTAGCCCTTGACTGTGATCTCACCTGATGGTAAGTGATGATGCAGTCTAACATGGTAGCGGGCTAACCTGTCCACTACCATGTACCATGTACCATGTGCTGGGTGTAGATTTTCCGAAATAAAAAGTAGCTTATGTGTTATTTCAGACTATAATCAATGTGTGTGCCAAATTTCATTCAGATCCGTTCAACCTTTCAACATCCATCCGCGTGGTTTAAGTTTTTTTTGATTCCCGCGGGAACTCCTTAATTTACCGGGATAAAAAGTAGCCTATGCCACTCTCCAGGTCCTCAACTATACCCATGCCAAAAATCACGTCGATCCGTTGCTCCGTTGCGGCGTGATTGAAGGACAAACCAACAAACAAACACACTTTCGCATTTTTAATATTAAGTATAGAGTATAGATAAAAATCATGACTCGCTCACCCACTGACTGACTTCACTGGACCTAGAAAACTAAAATTTCTTGGCAAAGCGCTCAGATATCGGCGGTTCCGTCTGAGAGAATCAGTGGGTCTGTATTATATGACGTTTCTTGACGTCCCTAAAATAAGGATTGTAATTCTGGAACAAGAGCGTCAACAATATTAAAACAATACTTCTTTAAGACTGCATTCCACCGAAATGAAAACGCTGGGCGGGCTTTGTGACTCGTTTAGACAAAATTCGCAACGAATACTTTAGGGGATAGCACCGGTGCAGGAAAAGCTTAAGGAGGGTAGGCTTCTATGGTAAACCACGGGGGAGAGGTAGACCCCCAGCCACGTGGTGGTTCAATGTCGAGAGGGATGTTAAAGCCCTAAACATCACGTAAATGATAACCCAGGACAGATAGTCCTGGCGCTTAGGTACAAGGAGGCCCGACCCCAAATGATATGGGATGAGGGCATGGGAAAGAAAGAAAGAAGACTACTTTAAGCGATGATATAGTAAGCTCTGGGCATAGAGGAAAGCATCTTTTTTTTGCCACTACAAGTTAGCCCTTGACTGCGATCTCACCTGATGGTAAGTTAGTGCTGTCTAAGATGGTAGCGGGCTAACCTGTTATATTAAACCCATACCCCTATTCGGTTTCTACACGGCATCCTACCAGAACGCTAAATTTCTTGGCGGTACGTATTTGCCGGTAGGGTGGTAACTAACCACGGCCGAAGCCTCCCACCAGGCCAGACCAGGGAAAATTCAGAAATTGTATATTCCCAAATTGACCATGCCGGGGATCGAACCCGGGACCTCCGCACGTAAGACAACAGCGCTCAACACTGCGCCACGGAGGTCGTCAAATCTCTCACCATCTCTGCGACTATATCGAGTTATCTCACGCGCGTCCTATACACACACGTGAAAGTTTCATCGCATATGACGACCGCAACCGCATGAATAGTTTATAGTTATGAAACCGCACACCCCGCCATGAGATGGGGGACTATCATAATTCATTACTCTGGAGCCGGGGGGTTGTCTTTGCTCCATTATGAACCCTTTAATTTTCTATCTCTCTGCGTTGTATTCCTTGTATTGTTTATTTAATAACATGAATTGGTGTGTTATTTTAGGATAAAAGGAAAGTCCAAAAGTCGTAGGTTGGAATGAGCGCGCTTATATAATAAATTCCACACTCAATTTTAGACTTGCCTTTGATGAAATGACTTGCCTTGCTCGTGAAAAAGGCATAGGTACTTTTCAATTAAAGATTAGTTTTAAGAAAATTAAAGAGTTCCCGCGGGAACCAAAAAACCTCAATCCACGCGGACGAAGTCGCGGGCATCAGCTAGTACTTATAAATATTTGATTTTATTGTGAACTTTAAAAAAAAAAAGAGCAACTAAACTGCCGTTTCTTGCTAGTTCTTCTCGGTAGGAATGCCATTCCGAACTAGTGGTACTTAGATTCAAAAGCACTTGTAAAAGTTTAATTGAATAAAAAACATTTGAATTTTGGCCAGTTTTTGATATTCAGTATATCTGTAGACGTTTTTATTCGCCCGGCGCCGTAATTAGCTTTGTTGTCATTACATAAGACCACCACTAAGTAATTGGAGGCCCCGGGTTCAATTCCCACACAAACATTGTGAGATTCACATTCTAATTGTAGTAGAATCGTAGAGATACAATATCGTAAAGGTAAGTAGAATAAAAAAAAATGCGAAGTACTACTGACCTCAAAAAATATATAAAGGAAAGGAAAGGAGGTTCAAAATGTGATAAACAAGACTTTCTAAAAGCAAGTCTCAGCTCTAGTATCTGAAAAGGAGCCTGCGATGTTGACCTGTTGACGAGTCAAGTGCTGGCAGGTTCGTGAGATAACTCAAAATCTTTCACACGTGTAGACTTTATTCTCTGTGCGATAAAGGCTATATTGCTGCGCGAGATCAGACTGTGGTTCAATAATAAAACTTGCGCCTTTCAGATGTTGGTGCTTCAGCTGAATAGCCTCTCTGATGAACTTCCTAGCGCGATGGTTTGTGTGATTTTATATATTTAACACTGTTAGAAAATGCGATCGCAACACAGTTTTGTGAACTGCTCTTTTTCTCTCGACAAAGTTAATATCGAATGCAGTAAAACCTTCATTGACCAACCTACCTAAAAATCTGCTTTGAAACATGTTTAGTGCAAAAAAATTGGTTGCCTGTAAAGTCGATATACGGGCGAAAGTTTTACGTGACAACGACTTACGCGTGCCTTTCACTTTTTATGTCTGTCTCTCTCGCTCTTAGGCGGGCTAACCATGCCCGAGTGGAAGGGACGCGTGCCTCTCACTCGCTCTCATTGTAAGCGCATAACGCGCGGAGCGTAACGCAGTTTCTTGAAGTGTCTCCCGGCAAACCAATTTATAAGACGTTGTCACGTCAAAAATATCATCGAATCTTCAGTAAAATGATATTATTAAACGATTACAGCGTTCTCCTATGGCCATGATGTTGCCATGAACCTTTTCAAGAATTAAACATATTTTAATGCACAAAACGCTTTATAGCCAAGAAGTTTTTCAGGAAAATGGTAACATTTTTCTCTTTTTATTTCATTAAGAATCAATAATATAATAATAAAACACGATTGCGTTACTTTGCGTTTGCGTACTCAAGAGGATCGTCTAGTGACGAAACGCGACGCGAGTAGGTATTTTCGATAATGCTATGTGTTTCACAACGCTTCGCTGCCTTCTCCGTATCGTGCGATAGAGAGAGTTGCAAGTCCAGTTTAGTCATATGCCTACATTTTATTCTTGAAATATTGTTTCGGGTGATAACGTTTTTACCCCCCCCAAACGTTTACGAAATTAGACAATTTTGGTCTTATTAGATTCAGTACACCTTAATCTAAGCTCGTACGTTTTACTTTTTTAATATTTTAGTTTAGTTAAATTAAAAAAATTAAAATACTCGAGGAAGTTTTTAGGTCAAAAATATGGATATTTAGACGCTAATAACTTTCAACATAAGCAATATTTCTTTAAAATTAAAACGTACGAGCATAGTTCTTCACTGTATCTGCAACATTTCTAAAAATTATGAAAATTGGACATAATTTACGGGAAGAAAAACGTTATCGCTTTTTGTATGAAAATTTACAACTAGACGATCCTCTTAAATGAAAAACTGAAAATGGTAAGTAATATGTAATATACAAACATTGACACGACATATTATATACCGTCCTCATTCGTAAGATAACTTATTCACCTGCCTTCTTGTTTTCCAAAAGTTTTCTCGTGTTGAAGTCAGTTCAAGATGTTTAAATTCAGTTCACAATGCGCAAATCCCGTCTATTTGCCGACGGAATGCTGAGTATACTTCATTTACATTACACTAACACAAGGCCGTATTCATGCTACGGCGAAGCGCGTTACAATTGCAACCTGCCTTGTTATTCAATCAAATTTCAACCGTAGATATGATGAAAATCTAAAAAGGCAAAGGTGACCGACTGACTGACTGACTGACTGATCTATCAACGCACAGCTATAACCACTGGTCGTATCGGGCTGAAATTTTGCACTCAGATAGCTATTATAACGTAGGCATCCGCTAAGAAAGGATTTTTGAAAATTCCACCCCTAAGAGGGTGAAATAGGGGTTGAAAGTTTGTATGAAACTTCGTCATTTCTCAAGTTATATCCATGAAACTTGGTTTACAAGCTACGGGTAAAAATTAAGAAATATGTGTTTTACACTTTTTGAAATTTGAGTGACATAGGCTACTTTTTATCCCGGAAAATTGAGGAGTTCCCGTGGGAATTTAAAAAAATTATTCCACGCGGATGAAGTCGCGGGCATCAGCTAGTGTTTGATAAAAGCAGGCATTATTTTGCGGGAGTCCATCATAACCACGGAACAAGAAAAACAGAAGAACGGAAAGACGGACGGACAGACCAGACATCCCAGACCAGACGCGATCCCTTTCCATTAATTACATTAGGGTAGAAGTTTTTTCTTGTTTTTGAGAAATCCCATGGAAAAATTTAATTTCCCGGGACAAAAAGTAGCCTATGTCCTTCCCAGGGATGCAACTTATATCTGTTCTATTCGTCGTTATCGGTAGAAAAAATGGGCCGTGAAAGCGTAGCACACAGACACACTTTCGCATAAATCTTTTAAGTATGGTTGCCTATTTTTATGTTCAAGCCAGACTTCCTATGCGTTTGAGAATATTTTGGAGGCACAATAGGTTGGTATTGAACTAACCTATTGCAAAGGCAGACAATGAGCTCTTAGCCTTAACAACCTACAATCTAGGTTGTTACTTACTTACGTTGTTTGTTACTTAATCTAGGTGAAATCTAGGTCCTAGATTATAATAATATCAGATTTGAGCCCATTTAGCAACGTAACCTAACATTATGTTAGCGTATAGTGTATGTGTTTTAAGCGTTAAGCTGAGTAGCTTAACGTTTAAAATTGAATTGAGTTTTTAGAAAAGATAATTTAATATAACTATAAGATAAGATAATTTATATACATACTAGCTGATGCCCGCGACTTCGTCCGCGTGGATTGAGGTTTTTCGGTTCCCGCGGGAACTCTTTAATTTTCCGGGATAAAAAGTAGCCTATGTGCTATTCCAGACTATAATCTATCTCTGTGCCAAATTTCATCCAGATCCGTTCATCCGTTGGAGCGTGATTGAGTAACAAACATACATCCATACATACATCCATCCATCCAAACTTTCGCATTTATAATATTTATATGGATTGATGAAGTTTTAATTTAACTGTTATTTATAATAATAATAATAATAATATTCTTAAAAGGTACAAACCCACTACAATAAATATAAACAATGTCAATTAAAAACTAAAATAAAATAATAATTATTCCCAATGGCAATAGATGCGTATGTCAACATATTGAGGTACCTAAATGGTACTTTGTATCAGGTTATTTCCTATTTGCCTCCTGGTGCACTGAAAGCCAGTGTTTGAAAATGGAACAGTTCAGATTCTCGGCCAACGTACTGAGGATCTCGTTGTTGGAGGTTCGTAAGTGACTCCAGAATGATGCGATTTGCGATCTTATGATCGCAAAGAAGTCCCGTACTCTGGCCTTAGCGAAAATGTCCGACACGCTGCAGTACCGTGGCAACTTCAGGATACGATAGGCGTCATTGTATTGCACCCTGATGTTGTTGAAGGCACGCTTAGTAAACTTGATCCAAAGCTGACATGTGTAGAAACATAGGCAATATGCCCTAAACAATGTCACCTTCACACCGTCACTACACTTTGCGAACCGACGTGCGAGCATGTTGCATCTAACAGCCAGAGCACGACGTTCCCTCTCAATATCCTCATCGTCAACGAGACCCTCAGTCAGTATATGTCCGAGATATCTGAACCTATTAACCCTTTCCAGTATATCTCCATCGAGAGATACCGTTGGAATCGTCTCCGGACCTCTGCCTGAACGGAACACCATCGTAACTGTTTTTTTAACGTTATATTTAAGGCCATTATCTGCAGCGTAACGCTCACAGATCGCTATCAGCTTACGAAGCCCCCAGTTTGAAGGACTGAGGAGCACCATATCATCTGCATAGCTGAAATTATTCAGTTCTGCAATCAGGTCATTCACGTAGAGGCTAAAGGGGTCAGGAGAGGTCAAACCACCTTGACGAACGCCGCATTCTAGCATATATTCGCTAGATGTCGCGTCGCCCCATCTTACACTGTTAGTTTGGTTTCCATACCAATATTTCAACAGATTCACCGTTTTTGTAGAAACATTAGAGCCGTGCAGTTTCTCCCAGAGTAAATTATAGTTTACAAGATCGAAAGCACGACTCAAGTCAAGAAAGCACGCGTAGACTGACGTACTTCTGTTGACGTAGTGGTTTACGGTAGCCTTTAAACTAAAAATCGCTGAATCTGTCGAAAGTCCTGGACGGAAACCAAACTGCGTCATTCAACTTCATACTTTCATTTAAACCTTGATTCTCTGATCTGTGGTATCAACCTTTCCAGTATTTTACCAAGTACTGTGCCTAGCGAGATCGGTCTATAGTTCTTAAGACTGGAAAGGTCGCCTTTTTTATTCTTTGGGATAGGAACCACCACTGTTCTCATGAGTTGCGGTGGCAGGTATTTGACTCATTCGATGTATTTCACTCAGTCAGTTCATTGGCGGGAGCCCCATATTGGAATTCAAATATATCAAATATAAATATTATAAATGCGAAAGTTTGGATGGATGTATGGATGTGTGGATGTTTGTTACTCAATCACGCCCCAACGGCTGAACGGATCTTGATGAAATTTGGTACAGAGATGGATTATAGTCTGGAATAACACATCTAGGCTACTTTTTATCCCGGAAAATTAAGGAGTTCCCGCGGGAACCGAAAAACCTCGATCCACGCGGACGAAGTCGCGGGCATCAGCTAGTATTTACATAAATACGAGTAGTCTGTATCTGGGAGACTCATTTTTTTTTTATCCACTACAAGTTAGCCCTTGACTGCGATCTCACCTAATGGTAAATGATGATGCAGTCTAAGATGGTAGCGGGCTAACCTGTTCGGCCATCTGTCTGTTCGGCGGTCTGTGTGACCCATACCCCTATTCGGTTTCTACACGGCATCGTACCGGAACGCTTAATCGCTTGGCGGCACGTCTTTGCCGGTAGGGTGGTAACTAGCCACGGCCGAAGCCTCCCACCAGGCCAGACCAGGGAAAATTCAGAAATTATAAATTCCCAAATTGACCCTGCCACAACAGAGTTACACACTGCGCCACGGAGGTCGATAAACGTTCACTCATACGATTATTGAATGCCTTCGGTGTTTAGATCGATATTTTGATTTTGAGCTTAGCAGTAGCAACTGCAGCCTGATCAAAGGATTAATTATTATTGTCGTAATGCTTTGGCCAAGTTTTTATAATAAACTATTACAGTAAATCTCTCGTGAAACCTCTACACGTTGTGAGCATTCGCTCGTGCAAGTTTTAAAGAGAGTACAAATACATATACCTACATATATTTTAAGTATAAGCAATATAATAATTATTCACCCACTTCTGGAATTATGCTTTACACATAGTTGCATTCTAAACTGAAACAGGAGTTTAAGCTTATGTAATGTAAATAAAGAGCGTTCAGTAGGTACGCTTACTCCCAGTTTTAACATTGCAGATACGATTGATCGACGTGAGCGTTCGATCACATTTGCGTCAAACTAAAATTAACCTTAAATGCATTGATTTAGAGCCACAAATTAAGTGCAACCGATTTAAATTTCGAAACGTAGCGTTTGGAGCGCTGGCTGTGAATGCATACACGAAATTGAGCTCTAAATCAATGCCATTAAGGTTCATTTTAGTTTGACGCAAATGCGATCGAACGCTGAACGTCGGTCATTCGTATTTGCAATGTTAAAACTGGGAGTAAGCGTACAGGATTGCACCGGATCGCGTCAGATATAACCGGATTTCCGGCGCGTCGGGAGTTTTACATGCTTCCACACGGAATTCCTGACTCAGCTTGTTCGCTTGTAAGCGTTGCGGTGTTCCAGAATCCAGATTCCAATTTAGCGTTTCCGAGCTTGGAATCTATAATATCTTTTCGTATACTCTATTCGCGTGATAGACAATTTTAATATTTCTACCAAATATCAATATTTGGGTCTGACTGTTCATGTTTTTTCTTCCTTACTATAAAGTTCCATTACATTATTACAACAACTTTATTGCTTACTATCCATTTAGCCTATGAACTAATAATTAAAATTAACTTAGCTTAAGCTTCTGGTTATAATAATTAATTTCTACACCTCATTTACAGTCCAATAACTGTTCTGGGGATATACTACCATCGCTTAAAGCCATATTGTTTCATTATTGTTGACTTTCGTGTTTCTGATTTTTCTCTGGTCTGGTGTGGTGGGACGCTTCGACCGTGGCAAGTTACCACCCTACCGGCAAAGACAAGTGATTCAGCGTTTCAATACGATGTCGCGTAGCTCCAGGACAGCAAAAGAAATTTTCAGATATTAGTTAAGAAAAAAAATAGAAATTTTAAGGTTCATCGCAGACGTTGATACACTAAATACACTTCAAGGAAGCTACAAAGAAGTTCTTTTAAACAAGTGAAGATGCGCCAGAACGGCTGAACGGATCTAGATGAAATTAGGTACAGAGATAGATTATAGTCTTGAATAACACATAGGCTACTTTTTATCCCGGAAAATTGAAGAGTTTCCCGCGGGAAACAAAGAACCTCAATCCACGCGTCGAAGTCGCGGGCATCAGCTAGTAGGTACATGAACCCTCATGATATCATTAGGTACCTACACTACTTTTTTGGATAGTCGTGTAAAAAAACGAGGTAAGAGGAAATCGGAGTAAAAGGAAACCTGCAGAAAAGTTTCCGATCTCAGGTACAAAAGCATAAACTTTCCCGGACATTAATTGTTCCGAGCTTTTAAGATTTCAGCTCTACGATTAAAGGAGTTGAACAGATAATTATTATTCTGTCAAGGACTACTTAGCTGATACGCCCCGGTTGTGCTCGCATGGAATTTATGAAGATCCTTTCTTAGCCCGCGTTGTTATATTACGCCTGGAAGGTTACTACCATCGCATAAAGCAGTATTACTTAATAAAAAATTTCGACGAATTGAGAACCTCCTCCTTTTTTTCAGGCGGTTAAAAATGACAGTCATATGTCACGTACTTTGACGTCACTAAAATAAGGATTGTAGTTCTAAAACACGAATGTCAACAATATTAAAACAATACAGATTTAAGCGATGGTAGTATGCCTCCTTTTTTTTTTTTTTTTATCCACTACAAGTTAGCCCTGGCGTTGACTGGCTCGGACGGTCGGGGGTTCGACTCCCGAGCACCAATTTCTAGCTTTTCTGAGTTATGTGCATTTTAAACAATAATTAATCATTATCATGAAGGAACTCATCGTTAGGAAACTTGCATGTCCAAGAGTTCTTAGTAAAATTCTCAAAGGTATGTGAAATCTGTCATCCCCGATTGACCAGCGTGGTGGACTATGGCCAACCCCAGCGTGGTGGACTTTGGCCAATCCCTTGGCTACCCCTTCTTATTGAGGGGTCTTTTTGAAAATTATCTTTATTAAACAATTAGTTTTTTTTTGGAAAAAACTAAAATATTGTGATGACTGCAATCAATATTGTGCGTGTAAATTGTGAAAAAAACAATACTTATCGCGTTACCTTTTTCCTTTATTTATTTCATGTTATTTGATAGCGACGTGTAATATTACTAGAATGATCAAAGATAATTCGCATTTTTATAATCCACTACAAGTTAGCCCTTGACTGCGATCTGATTGGTAAGGGATGATGCAGTCTAAGATGGTAGTGGGCTTACCTGTTAGGGGTATGGCGGTAATATTAAACCCATAATTACCCGTGATCGAATATTGCAGGATAGAAGCAGTTACTTTGCGGAAGTCCATGATTATGAAGGAACTAGAAGTTTAATTTGCTATAATCCGCAACAGTAGGCAAATATATGTGGTACAGTGTATCTTGCACTTGCAGCTGATCTTGCACTTGCAGCTTGCAATATTCACCACACCACATAAATCTTCCAAATTATTTTCAACGTACGTTTCCGGAGCATCTTCAGGAGACGTTGACTCGACAATGCACAATTGTAAAAAACGATTGTAATTTACAATCGTGCATTGTCGAGTCAATTTTTCAAAGTCAAGTTTATTTTTATTCAAATAAACTTTTTAAAGTGCTTTCCGTTCGATTCGTCGAGGGAATCTACCGCTGGTTTGGAATGACATTCGTACCAAGAACACACATTGTTGCACAGGAACTCTGTGTAACAATGTGATATAGACCTACATGCGTGTGGTGATGGATAGGGTTATAAGATGCAAACTAACAATATGTAATACACAGACTCGATCATTTATTAAGGAAGAAACACAATAACATATAAGATATATTAAATTAATTGCAATGTAACAATATAACAACAACTAGATTCATAACCACTCGCAAGCCAAGGCATAGATAGGTCTACTTTCTAGAACACTTGCAACTCAAGTCAAATCTGAGTATCGAATGGTTAAAGACTTTGAAGTTGCTATAATGTCATATTATAAAGCAGTATTGTGACGTCACGTCATTAATGGCGGAAAACCACGCGTCTCGACTGCTTTGAAGCAGAACAGGTTCAGCGCCATCTGTAGTCATCGAGCGGCGCTAACAAATGTAACAACAAAATATCGATAAACCACCATAAATATTTACTGTAGGTAAAAGTACGCCCTTTCCAATGTATGCACACCAAATACGAACCTTCCACAGAAGTAATAATGAAAAAAAAACCGTGGGGATGTAAATTAAAAAGTTTCGCGCGCGGCTCGAAAATATTCCAGGGGCGAATATTTGTTGCCGCTATACCTACTTACTTTTTTAATAATCGCAACTGGGCTCGGCCGGCATCAAGTATTTTCGAACATTTTAATTTTTCCAACTCCCACTTTACAACGAATTCTAATAGTAGGTTACCTATAGCTTTTGCTTGCGGGTTTGCTCACGTTAAATAGTTCGATTTTACTCCCCTAATAGCTGTATGTATGTGTAGCCCAGTGGCTAGTGGTAGCCGAGTTTCTTGCTGGTTCTTCTCGGTAGGAACGGCATTCCGAACCAGTGGTAGATTCATTCCACTATTCATAAATACTTGTAAAAGGTCTATTTGAAAACAATACAATAGAAATTAAAGCTAGCTACCTAATTCTTCTTCTTCTTCTACTTGCCCTTTTCCCACGTTATGTGGGGTCGGCACAACATGTTTTCTCCTTCCACTCACTTCTGTTATCCGTCAACCTCTTCTTCCTTCTTATTGCTAGCCTAACCTAATTACCTACTATGTAAATCATCTCCGCGTGAAATGGTGGCAAGAATGCTGGCTGCATTACCGCGCTGGACAGCCAGGCTGATCCTTTGCGCATGAGCCAGCCCTTCTGTCACCAGATTATATTTGAATAAAATACTTTTGAATTTGAATTTGTGCCGCGCCGCGCCGCGTCGCCCTAACGTTTTCTTATTTAAGGTATATCGTGGTATATCCACAAAACACGTGTTCGTACTCTGCACTTACTTTCAGATTCCGGTACCTATATTTGGACGTAAAAAGGTTTCTGTAGCATCCAGTCGTGAAGGGATGAAAGGGAACAAATGTCTTTTCGTGAATTATTCAACGTCTTTAATGTGATTCAGGGTATTTCCCTAATCTCACTTCAAAAAAGGCTGAATTTGAAGCTCCGACGTGGGTTGTTGGTTCTAATATGAATTAAATAAAACAAATTATTGATAAAATAAAATGTAACATTGTAGGATTAGACAAACTGAGCATGAAAGAAACTATGATTATAATAATTAAACTAAACGAAACTATATACTTATACATTTCTGGGTCATTCTTATTAACATCCAATCAGTCGATAGCTTCTTATTTGTACACTTTATACTAAGTAATTGTATAATTTTAAGAGACGGTGCTACTATGACTACCAAATATAATATAACTAGCTGTTTCCCGCGATTTTGTCCGCGTTTATTAATTTTTCTTTTTAATTCCCACGGGAACTCCTTAATTTTCAGGAAAAAAGTAGTTTATGTATAACACTCTACAGGCAAAAAATCACGTCGATCCGTTGCTCTGTTGCGGCGTGATTGAAGGACAAACCAACAAACAAACACACTTTCACATTTATAATATTAGTATGATAGCTTTCCAGTTCTCAGGCATGAGGAATCTTGGACACATAAAAATTAAAAGTAAATGGTCGGATCGTCCTTTCTACCGCCTAACGTTAAAGTGTCTTTGAACGACCTACATATTATCATGTGTGCGAAGACAGCTCGTTTCTATGAATAATAATTGTAATCATCCCCGACGCAGGACCCACCCCACAACTATAAACAATTCAACTGGTATAGTTTATAACTCAAACTTACTGAAACTTTGTACTGTGTACCTACTCGTAATAGACTGCGATACCGTGGCAAAATCCGTATTTCTATATTATTATAATATTATTATAAATTAAAAAAATAGTTAGGATGGATGCATGGATAGTCAATCGCGCCAGAACGACTGAACGAATTTGGATGAAATGAATTTGGCATTAGAATTATTATAGTCTGGAATAACACATTTATGTTTATTGTTTATTCTTGATATGGTACACAAAACAGGAAATAACTACAACATTTCAGGTAAGTAGGTATAAAATGACAGGATCGTTTCTAAGCATACTAAAATTCTACATCAATGGTTCTAAGTTATAACCCAAAACATGTGCACACATCATGACTTATACACAAAATATAAATAGAAAAGAATAGTGAATGAATGAAGATGGAATGAAACCGATATCTAAGTGTATGAAGTAACAGATACAAATCAGAGAGATTATGCGTAGAATTTATAACATTGATTTGATTTAGGGTACTTTTATCCCGGAAAATCAAAAAGTACCCGTGGGAATCAAAACACCTCGATCGACGCGGACAATGTCTGAGGCTATAATATAGTTATAACTTGTATGTCTCGTCCATTGACTTACCAATACCTTAGACGCACCATCGAAACGCAAAAAACGGCACGGTCAAATTGTGCACAAATAGATATTGTGGACAATTTTTGCCTCTGTTGCGCATGAGTACACTAGGCGACAAAATGTCGTATGTGTCGAATTGTTATTACAAAATTGAACCCTAAATATAAATTTATATGGTTGGTTTTTGTGAACCGTTTGGTGTCTCAGTCTGTATTATCTATAGCTGTGTTTGTATGAGATTGTGGACGCTTTTTGAGTATTAATTTGTAGGTCATGTTGTATCCTTAGTTGGTAAATCGATGGTCTCTGGTCTACGCGATAATATTTTTAATCCCATATCAAAACTAGAGCACTAAAAAAAATTTAATGCATCCGTGTGCCGTAAAAATAATAAACTACGTCTGTTAAGCGATATCAGCAAAAAAATTACAGTGGAACTTCGTAATTGCTAAAGTTTTGCGAAAATATGTCTCCAGGCGAAATTAGTACGGGTAGCTGTAGGATTCAACGGAATTAAATTCGGGGCATTTCGGAGCGGGCCGCGTCGTAATCAAATCGGCGTAAAACGACTTAAGTCTACCAGTTGTTTTCAATAGCCTTTTTCTTATATTCTTTTAGTGCCAATCGTCTATTTTATAAACCGACTTCGTTTTAAACTTGCCTTAACCATTAAAAGTATGCTTTGGAAAAAAAGTTTATTATACTGTTGAAGATTACGTAATGATAAAAGAGCATGGATTTGACTCGCTCCAGCAATGCAAAGGACAGCGTTACTTATGTATCTAGACATTGATGAAAATGTAAATTATTTTTTTTTCAAAAGAACCACCCAGTTTCTTGCTGGTTCTTCTCGGTAGGAATGTTATTCCGAACCAATGGTCGATTCACTCGACGATTCAATAGTAGATTGTATTATTAGGGAGCAAAATTATATTTTTACGGCGAGGGCGCTTTTTATAATCCAGAGCGAAGTGAGGGATTCTAGAGTAGAATCCTGAGCGTAGCGAGGGATTCTTTATTAGAATCCTGAACGTAGCGAAGGATTCAAAGTACGTCGCCCGAGCCAAAAATATATTTGCGCCCGAGTGATACACTCTACTTTTCATCACCCTGTATGAGAAAATTTGGTTCCCGCGGGAACTCTTTAATTTCCCGGGATAAAAAGCATATGTGCTATTTCCAGACTATAATCTATCTCTGTGCCAAATTTTATCCAGATCCGTTCAGCCGTTCGGGCGTAATTGAGTAACAAACATCCATACATCCATACATCCACACATCCATCCAAACTTTCGCCTTTATAAATATTATTTTTATTAAATTTTTAAATAAATATATTTTTTTTTTTAATTTTTTTTTTTTTTTTTTTAATATGTATATCCACTACCTTTACTAGTTAGCCCTTTCGTTAGTTAAAATTCAGAAATTATAAATTCCTAAATTGACCCTGCCGGGGATCGAACCCGGGACCTCCGCACGATAAGACAGCAGCGCTCAACACTGCGCCACGGAGGTCGTCAATTTGCGTTGGCGCTGAACACTAAGATGTTCCAAATTCAATAAGTGCGCGGCAAAGATAATTGCGGCGCACTTACGAGTATAAAGAGGATTAAAAACTCATTACTGCCCGCTAAAAGTTTCTTATAGAAAACACCACCTTTGGGCGCACATAAAGGCGAACCAAGTCGTCCTTTTCGAATACATGGGATGAAATAGTAGATTGTATTATAAGGGAGCAAAATAATATTTTTACGGCGAGGGCGCTTTTTTGAATCCAGAACGAAGTGAGGGATTCTAGAGTAGAATCCTGAGCGTAGCGAGGGATTCTTTAGTAGAATCCTGAACGTAGCGAGGGATTCAAAATACGTCGCCCGAGCCAAAAATATATTTGCGCCCGAATGATACACTCTACTTTTCATCACCCTGTATGAGAAAATTTGGTTCCCGCGGGAACTCTTTAATTTCCCGGGATAAAAAGCATATGTGCTATTTCCAGACTATAATCTTTTTTTTTTTTTAAATCTATCTCTGTGCCAAATTTTATCCAGATCCGTTCAGCCGTTCGGGCGTAATTAACACACATCCATACCACCATACATCCACACATCCATCCAAACTTTCGCCTTTATAATAATATTTTTTTTTTTTTTTTTTTTTTTTTTTTTTTTTTTTTTTTTTTTTTTTTTTTAAATATGTATATCCATATAGCCCTTTCGTTAGTTAAAATTCAGAAATTATAAATTCCTAAATTGACCCTGCCGGGGATCGAACCCTGGACCTCCGCACGTTAAGACAGCAGCGCTCAACACTGCGCCACGGAGGTCGTCAATTTGCGTTGGCGCTTAACACTAAGATGTTCCAAATTCAATAAGTGCGCGGCAAAGATAATTGCGGCGCACTTACGAGTATAAAGAGGATTAATAGTAGATTGTATTATAAGGGAGCAAAATAATATTTTTACGGCGAGGGCGCTTTTTTGAATCCAGAACGAAGTGAGGGATTCTAGAGTAGAATCCTGAGCGTAGCGAGGGATTCTTTAGTAGAATCCTGAACGTAGCGCGGGATTCAAAGTACGTCGCCCGAGCCAAAAATATATTTGCGCCCGAATGATACACTCTACTTTTCATCACCCTGTATGAGAAAATTTGGTTCCCGCGGGAACTCTTTAATTTCCCGGGATAAAAAGCATATGTGCTATTTCCAGACAATAATCTTTTTTTTTTTTTAAATCTATCTCTGTGCCAAATTGTATCCAGATCCGTTCAGCCGTTCGGGCGTAATGGACACACATCCATACCACCATACATCCACACATCCATCCAAACTTTCGCCTTTATTTATTTAATTATAATTTTTTTTTTTTTTTTTTTTTTTTTTTTTTTTTTTTTTTTTTTTTTTTTTTTTTTTTTCTTTTTTAATATGTATATCCATATAGCCCTTTCGTTAGTTAAAATTCTGAAATTATAAATTCCTAAATTGACCCTGCCGGGGATCGAACCCTGGACCTCCGCACGTTAAGACAGCAGCGCTCAACACTGCGCCACGGAGGTCGTCAATTTGCGTTGGCGCTGAACACTAAGATGTTCCAAATTCAATAAGTGCGCGGCAAACATAATTGCGGCGCACTTACGAGTATAAAGAGGATTAAAAACTCATTACTGCCCGCTAAAAGTTTCTTATAGAAAACACCACCTTTGGGCGCACATAAAGGCGAACCAAGTCGTCCTTTTCGAATACATGGGATGAAAAAACTCATTACTGCCCGCTAAAAGTTTCTTATAGAAAACACCACCTTTGGGCGCACATAAAGGCGAACCAAGTCGTCCTTTTCGAATACATGGGATGAAAAAGCATTTAATTCGATAATTTACTCTTTTTGCTAACATCGGATATCGGATATTCCGCCCAGAGATTGTCACCCTCGTTTGCCGGGCACTGAGGGTATGCTTAGTTTTCTCACTCATACTGAGTGAGAAAAAAAAACCGAAAAACATCAATCCACGCGGACGAAGTCGCGGGCATTAGCTAGTAGGCTATATATTAACCCGAAAAATGAAGACTTTTTCGTGGTAGGGAGTTTCAAAGTAAACGAAAACGTTTCTTACGAAAAGCTCATTCCACGCAGTCGAAGTCGCGGGCATCAGCTAGCATCTATACTTATATTACACAGAGGTAAAGTTTGTGCGTTTGTGAGGTTGTAGCGGGTAATCTCTGGATCTACTGAACCGAGTTTGAAAATTCTGTTAAGACCAATAGAAAGCCCCATTATTTGTCAGTGTCAGGCTATAAGTATATTTACCTAAAAAATTAGGGAGTTCCCGTAAGAATTTAAAAACTTATTTCACGCGGACGAAGTCGCGGGCATCTGCTAGTATAATATATATAGCGTGCTCTGTCATGTCATATCGTATTAAACTGTAATGTTGAAAGCTTTCGTACAGACTTCAAAAGCAGCTTACACGGTTCCGCTAATGGATACATCGATAGCAAAATATTAAGTATGGAATATGGAATCAGTGTGCTGTGGAGCTGCATTTTAAATGAACTTTTGAAAGAAGCCTTCTTGCTTGAAACTCCCTTTGAACTTCCCTTTTTGCTGAAGTTTTATCTTGTAGCCCTATTCCGAATAAGCTGCATTTTTTTATCCACTGCAAGTTATTCCTTGCCCACAGAGTAGGATTGCGATCTCACCTGATGGTAAGTGATGATGCAGTCTGAGGTGGTAGCGAGCTTACCTGTTGGGGCCATGGCAGTTATAACAGAAACCGATTAGGGGTACCTTATCGGCATCGTACCGGAACGCTAAATCGCTTGGCGGCACATCATTGCCGGTAGGGTGGTAACTAGCCACGGCCGCAGCCTACCACCAGGCCAGACCAAGAAAAATTCAGAATTTCAAATTTCCAAATACACTGCCGGGGATCGAAACTGGGACCTCCGCACGATAAGACAATTATAGCGCTCAACGAAAGCTCTAAGAAATGCATCTGATGCCCGTGACTTCGTCCGCGTGGATTTTTTTTTAAATTCCCAAGGGAACCAAAAAGTAGCCTATGTCATTGGTCACTCAGCGGGCGATGGAGAGGGCTATGCTGTAGGGACACTCCCAAGTGTCCCTACGTGATCAAATCCGCAATGAAGAGATCCGTAGGAGAACCAGAGTCACCGATATAGCCCGAAGAGTTGCGAAGCTGAAGTGGCAATGGGCGGGGCACGTAGTTCGGAGAACCGATGGACGTTGGGGTCCCAAGGTGCTGGAATGTCGACCCCGCACTGGAAGGCGTAGCGTCGGCAGACCCCCCACACGGTGGACGGATGACATCAAGAGAGTCGCAGGGAGTCGCTGGATCCAGGCGGCGCAAGACCGTGGCTTGTGGAGGACCCTACAGGAGACCTATGTCCAGCAATGGACGTCCATTGGTTGAGGACGATGACGACGAATCACGCTGATCCGTTGCTTTGTTACGGCGTGATTGAAGGACAAACCAACAAACCAATAAACCAACAAACATACACACTTTCGCATTTATAATATTAGTACGATGCATATCAAGCTGTTAAACAGTGGATCAATGCTCATACAAAATGCAGACTACGCTCTATACTTTTGTATACAATTCCTTGTGGCTAGCATACTAATTTCGTGCTCCAATGCCTCAATATTTAATGTACAGAATTAGCTTTTGAGATATTTGTTTATCCGCCCTTTGAAGAGCCCCATATTATAATCATGAGGGAACACAGCAGATGGAAGCTGGTTTCATAATTTGCAGGTACGTGGCAGAAATGACCTGGAATAACGGGAGGTGGAAAAAGACCAGGCATCCAGGTGGTGAGGATGAAATTTGTTTCTACGACGAAGGGTGCACAGGAGATCACGGAAGGTGGTATTAGAATAAATTGCTTCAGAGCACTCCCCATTGTGGAGATGATAGAACACACAAAGAGAACTAACTTCTTATATGCTCTAGGGACTCCAATCTTTAAAATGCAATGGCGAATGTAGCGCTTATGCTCACCGATAAAGCAAATAATGTAGCATGAACTTAAACCAACTATTATTTAATCTGTGCTCAAACAAAGCCACTCAAGTGATCGGCGCGAGGCGCAAAGGTCTAGATTTCAGACAACCCCCAGCGGCTATTACCCGGAAGATTATGCAAATCTCTCGACTTACGCTTGAGATACCAACAAACGGTAATTTCGCTAACCGTAAATCGGATCTTGTTTAATAAGAGTGTCTACTTTGGGTGAAGTGGGAAACGTATTGAAGTGCCATGTTCTACCTAACTTAGTTCTATTACCTATTCTGTGCTAACACGTTATAATAATGTCCTCCCGACCGAATTTCGGCCACGGCGACCTATCACCAGATTTAGCCATCTGCGCGGGAGATATGTATTAAGTATAGTGCACAAGTTTGTGCGCAATCAGGTGCACTCTCTGTTCCTTTACTCTCATAGCCCGATGAGACCGAAAATCCGATACGACCGGAAAGAGATCAGGTGCAGGACCGACGGCTTTACGAGTTCTCCGAGGCACGGGGAGAAACACTGCCAATTTCCTAACTACAGGCAAGAGCTGAGAATTTTTTTCAGAAAAACGCAATACAATCAATGGCCCGACCGAGGAATAGAACCCAGGACCTCGTCATCGCAGTCGAACAGGCTAACTAATAGACTAACGAGGCAGTTAGGTATAACACTTATTCTGACAAACGTAAGTTAATTTACTTAATTTTGTTCATAGATAGCGCTTCACAAATAAAAAGATTAGAGTATAAGATTTTGTACCTACTTAGTAATAATATACAAGTACAGAACATCTGCGTTTCAATCGTAAGATCGTAAAATATCGTGAAATAGGTATATTTGAATTAATAGCAAAGCAAATAATGTGAAATAGGTGAATAATAAGTTTCAAGATGTAGGTCTATACCTATTGATTGGTAAAAACTTATAGGACGCGAGGTCATAGTTCGGGGCTAACTAGTAGTTAAAATGGTTCTAACAGAGCGACAGACTGACGGACTTGATGTCACTTTAGAGTTCCTTATTTTACTACGGAACCGTAAATACCAATGTATATTAATATTTCAAATATATTTTTCATTTTAAATTTACAATCTAACAAAATATCGAGGATTAGGTAAATGTTACCGGAGTTGTTTCGACTTTGTACCAAATAAATTAATGGACATTTCGGTACTTTTATCCCGACCCTTTATTGGATGATAAATTTTAAGGACTCGCACCCTTTTAGCCTGACAATTTCAGCTGTCATAAAGTTTGCGGATGCCACATTTCACATCATTAGGCTCAGCGCAGACCGAGCGAGGCGAGTGGAGTCGAGGCGCGGCGAGTATAGGTGTGACGTGTTAAGTTTCGGCTAAGGCTGCCTTTCCACCAGAAATATTCTATGTGGCTAAACTTTGGATGTGTTCCGAACCCACTCATAGGATAGCTTGATTTTCATAGAAAGAAAGGAAGAAAAGACATTTATTTCCAAACTGTGCCACACATAAAAATGTAGGTCATCCCTGCACCTCGACCATTTTAATACTAATACAAACACCTCAAACAGAACAGGCGTAGGAATGAGCTCATAGCTTAGCTTAACTTAGCGCTGGTAGACAGGGGTACAACGAAGCTTTTTTTACTTAGGTACCATTTGAAGTGAGGGATGCGAGCTAAAGACGCGAGTTATAGATGCGCGAGTGTATATCCATAGGAAGTATACACTACATCGCTTAGCTCGCTTTGTAGCTTGTGCGTCTTCCTCGCAACCTAAAGTGCATCTTCATAGCAAATCTTACCCGCTCGGCTACATCGCTTAGCTTTGGTGGCTACCTTGCATACCGTTTAGCGACCGCTTGGCACCACTCCACTCTATCCGTGAGTCTTGATCCTAAGACTGTCACGGTAAAAACTTTGGGCCAAATGAACACCAAGCTGAAAACTTGTCACAGAACTAGTTTTTGTGGAAAATCCTGAACAGAAAGGATTTAGAATAAATTGTATTACTTTTTATTACACTTATCTTAGAGAAACAAACGGTAAAAAATAGAGTATCTACTAAGACCTTTGATCGTAAAAAATATATCTCAATAAAAATACATGCCCAATGCCCATAAAACATAAATACAACCGTTTGAATGCTGTAAGTGGTTCCAGCACTGGTAATGGGCGGTCAGTGCTATATTGGTCAATGAAAGATGTTTTATTGATCGTTATTCTAAAGAATAACGATCAATAGAACATCGACAAATTGAACGGTAAACCGTTCAATTTGTCTCAAGCCTCAGGGAGCACGTAAAGCGGTTAGTCCTGACGTCACTCTGGTCGTGTCACATTGCCGTCCCATCTTGGACTTTCTGGAAGAGTGTGCATCATAATCATCATCATTTCAACCCATTGCCGGCTCGCTACAGAACACGAGTGTCTTAGGATGAGAACGGTTTGGCCATAGTCCACCACGCTGTTCAAGTAGTGTGGAACACCCTGTGACGATTCGTACCTCTCAGTCAAAGTATATATATTTAAAACAATATTAGAGAATAAAATATAGTATAGTGGAGGAGCGATCTCGGTCCATGCTAGAAAGATTTCCGACAAACGGACTGGTCGCCGAACAAGCGACGGCGCGGCGATGCGATTGTATGCTGTGGTAGCTTGTGTATGTGATGGTGCACAGCGGTGCTGTGGTGTATGCGCTTGATGCGTGCAGTATGTGTCACGATGTCCACCGTCGTTCTCGGGCTGATGCTGAGCAAAGTGGATTCGCTGTTCGTGTAATGGTGCGTGCAGTATGTGTCACGATGTCCGTCGCTCGTTCGAACGCATAATGTCGTTGGAGGCTTCCAACGATATTTGATCCGCCTATGGTGGATTTATATACATATTTTAATACAATATATTTACACGTATATTACCTATATATAATCATCGCTGGTTGAGTTTGGGGCTGCGGAATGTAGTTACTATGTTCTGCAGTATATCTGACTCTGCCATGCGATCTGCTTATAGATGATTACTTATGCTTACATTATGTAAACCCGTAACTATCGTTACATTCGAACGACGACTAACCATGGTTGATAGGACGCTGTTTATTATTACCGAAGGTTGGATCACACGTGAGATACCGGATATCTAACTATGTTTTGCACTACGCCTGACTCAGCCTCGACACTTATTCATAGTTGCATGGATTCACAACCTGTGCTACTATACTATTTACGGTTCCATAGACTCACAACCTATGTTACTTGTAAATGCATAGATTCACGACCTATGCTGCGTCACATTGGCTCACAACCTATGTAACGTACGAACGACGTCCTACTACCCATGGTGGTCTCCGCGTTGTATAACTAAATTAAAGTATGCTTGCATACGTCCGCGCTATTTCCCCAAATGGTGACCTAGTGGTTTAAGGAGGGGAGGCTGCTGCCTTTTGGTATACTTATGAGACCCATTAGTCGATGACTAGTGCCTCTTGGGATACCAAGAGAGGGACGAAGCCTATCATTGGTGAGCGGGGTGGAGCTACCAATCACCATTTACTTTACATTAAATCAATACTTGAAAGCGTTTATAAATTATTTAAAACTTGAACACGTCACTATAGATCGGTATATAAGCAAGTCGTTGGGATGGTTGAACTCGAAGCTTCCGAAACTCTAAAAGATCTTGGTTTATTATGGACACAACATTATGAGGGTCTTACTGCTGGATGATTCACGTGCCATTTTAGAGAGATATTGAATTTTATAGGTAGAGTAGTATAGATTCTTAGGGACCCCGTCAGGATAGTTACAATATGGTGCCGTGACCAGGATAGTCACAACTACTCGTACAATGGGTCCCGGTGTTAAGATAGGTAGGTCAAAGTAGGCGAAAGCCTACAATATGTTGTCCGTGAAATGGAAAGAGTCAGAGGAAGCTTTCGGGTTCAATTAGGCCTAGCGACTTGTTGATAGGATGAATGTATGGAAGGTGGTATGAAGCAACACAAGATAGAGAGTGTTAATGTCTAATGGACAGGGGGTTGTGGTAACTAGTTGTGAGATGTTACAAGTAACAGTTTTAAGATTTGACGAAAATGTAAGATGGAGTGATGTAAGTAGAGTGAGTGTTGGCCTGAGGATCAGCCGAACGAAGACAGGTCTCGAGTGTAATATGCGACCCACGAATGCCTTAAACAAAAAGGGAAAATCTATAAAGCAGTCGTTAGACTTGTCGCATTGTATGGTTCAGAATGTTGGCGGTTAAAGGGACGGATGAAAGAAAAGTACATGTGACCGAAATGCGAATGTTGAGATGGACGTGTGGTGTGACTAGAATGGATAAGATTAGGAATGAATATATAAAGGGGAAGTTTGAAAGTAGCACCAGTGCATATACGCGAAGAATGATAGATATGGATGTAGAGAAGGAAAAACGAGTAGAGAAGGAGACCAAAGAAAATATGAATGGATTGTGTGAAAGAACATATTATGCGTATAAAAGAGGTGAGTGATAGGTTGACGAATAACAGAAGTGAGTGTAAGAAGAAAACATGTTGTGCCGATCCTACGAGTATATAGCGTGGGTCAAGAGTTGAACTCGATGACAAAGTCATTATTATGTCATAAAATCATATCATCAGGGGGTTGCCGATGCTCGTCTAGTGGGTAGGACACTACGTAAGTGATATGGTTATGTAATATGTGTTTAGGGAGATGGTCATGGTATTAGGGCGCCTTCAAATTTGCCGCAAAGTGCCGCGCGGAAGCAGCGCGGCTGCAGCGCTGCGGTCGCGCTGCTTTGTAAATCCATATAAATAAAAAACACGCGACTGCAGCGCTGCAGCCGCGCTGCGGCCGCGCATCAGTTCATCGATCGACTAGTGACGGGACTGCGCACGTATTTTTGTTCAAGTCTTTAACATGAACGAAAATCAGGTAGAAGAATTTATCGATGAGGTTGAGTGTCGTCCAGCAATATGGGATTCGAAGTCTGACAAGTACAGCAACAAAATCGAAAAGAAAAAGGCTTGGGAAGAAATATGCATTAAATTTATTGACAATTTCACAAACAAGACTCCAAGCTTAGAATAACTACCTATAGAAGGTATGTTTCCAAATAACGCCTTCTCAAAACGCAAGCTACAAATTCGCTATGTGTGCTGTGTTTACTTGCCTCGTAAACGCAAACATAATGTTGCCAGTTTAAATGTTTTCCACCTAAAAGTTGGGTAAGTAATTGGTTAGTTTGTTTGTAGCATTGTAGCTTCTAAAACTAAGTTTACCAGCTTTTTTAGGACTGCGCGAGCGTCGTACGATGCCATTTATGGCACCAATTGAACGGCTTACATTTCGCGAGTGTACTAGGTTTCTATAGGTAGTTATTCTAAGATAATGGGATTATTTTGGGATTATTTTATTATTTCCGGTATTGTTGGAACGCGTCAACAATAGCAAACGAGACAATAATAAAAACATTATATCCAAGACTGAGACTTATTGCATTGAGCCGTTCAAATGTAGAAGTAAATTAATATAGGCATGATGAATATCTAGAACACCCGACTACAAAAATGGCCGACCAGTGCCCTCAGATATATCAAGCTAGAGACCCTTCTTTACAAAAAATCCATGATAATATTTAAAAAAAAAATCAATTATTCCATAACTCAAAAAGATTTCCTTATCAGGGATTACAGATGTAACGATGATTTGTGATAGTGAAAAAAAATGAAGCAAGTAAGTATAATATTATGTATTGTTAACACAACTACTTTATATTTTCGTTGTTTCGTATTAATAGTAACACAGAGCAGTGTTTCTTCGTCAGAGTCCATCGTGAAAATAAATATAGGTACAACCCTATGATGTTCGAACCTCGCGACAGGAGCGCGGCCGCAGCGCTGCAGCCGCGCTGCAGCCGCGCTACGCTTTGCGGCAAATTTGAAGGCGCCCTTAGAGGTAGGAGGAATGCTCAACATATGAGATATAATATGTTTAGCAGGTTAAGGGAAGTGTTGTGAATGTGTTTAGTTTGGTAACTTAAGCTGTATTAACGTCATAAAATTTATCACATCGGGGGGTTGCCGATGTTGGTTTAATGCTTAGGGCTTTATATAGTAATATAAATAAGTAAGTTTAGAGAAAAACAAATGGGAAATCAGCAAGGAATACAGATTTTAGGTTTTGTTTTACTTATTGCCATTATGTGTGAATGGGAGAAGGTGAATGGAAAGTAAAGTGCGAGAATGGATGGATGGATAGTGCCGGTAGGAGCGATGCTGCAGTAGCTATTGATGTGATATAGATATGAGTAATCGACGAAAATTGACAGGTTATGGGATAAATACGTGGGTAGAAGGAAGCTTAGGGAACAAAGTAGTCATAACAGTTCTAGGTTATAAAGGTAAAGATGTAGCAATAGATTAGAGCGGTCATAAAACCGTAGACGCGGGGGGTTGCGACGTTGGTACTCATAAAATTTACAATTAGTAAGATAGTTTAGTAAATTCTGTTCTGCATGCTGCATAGAATTACAACTATTTGCACGCATCACAGAATTTAGGGGGTTGAATGTGACGATTCGTACCTCTCAGTCAAAGTATATATATTTAAAACAATATTAGAGAATAAAATATAGTATAGTGGAGGAGCGATCTCGGTCCATGCTAGAAAGATTTCCGACAAACGGACTGGTCGCCGAACAAGCGACGGCGATGCGATTGTATGCTGTGGTAGCTTGTGTATGTGATGGTGCACAGCGGTGCTGTGGTGTATGCGCTTGATGCGTGCAGTATGTGTCACGATGTCCACCGTCGTTCTCGGGCTGATGCTGAGCAAAGTGGATTCGCTGTTCGTGTAATGGTGCGTGCAGTATGTGTCACGATGTCCGTCGCTCGTTCGAACGCATAATGTCGTTGGAGGCTTCCAACGATATTTGATCCGCCTATGGTGGATTTATATACATATTTTAATACAATATATTTACACGTATATTACCTATATATAATCATCGCTGGTTGAGTTTGGGGCTGCGGAATGTAGTTACTATGTTCTGCAGTATATCTGACTCTGCCATGCGATCTGCTTATAGATGATTACTTATGCTTACATTATGTAAACCTGTAACTATCGTTACATTCGAACGACGACTAACCATGGTTGATAGGACGCTGTTTATTATTACCGAAGGTTGGATCACACGTGAGATACCGGATATCTAACTATGTTTTGCACTACGCCTGACTCAGCCTCGACACTTATTCATAGTTGCATGGATTCACAACCTGTGCTACTATACTATTTACGGTTCCATAGACTCACAACCTATGTTACTTGTAAATGCATAGATTCACGACCTATGCTGCGTCACATTGGCTCACAACCTATGTAACGTACGAACGACGTCCTACTACCCATGGTGGTCTCCGCGTTGTATAACTAAATTAAAGTATGCTTGCATACGTCCGCGCTATTTCCCCAAATGGTGACCTAGTGGTTTAAGGAGGGGAGGCTGCTGCCTTTTGGTATACTTATGAGACCCATTAGTCGATGACTAGTGCCTCTTGGGATACCAAGAGAGGGACGAAGCCTATCATTGGTGAGCGGGGTGGAGCTACCAATCACCATTTACTTTACATTAAATCAATTTTTTTCAAAAATATTTGTATTCATGCTAAGGCACTCCACATAAAGGAAAAAATTTTGAAGTCTGATAACAAAATAAAAACTACTTGGAATGTAGTAAATGAGGAATCTGGTAAAACTAAATCTCGTGATTTCAACTACGAGATTGTTGTTGGTAATACTAAAATAACCTCTGATAAGGAGGTTGCAAAAACCTTCGAAGAGTTTTTCCAGAATGTTCCAGTCTTGTTGACAGACTCGCTTAATTCCTCACCTACCGCAGCTCAGAGTTTTTTAAGGGACAATGTTAAAGAGTGCAATGCTTCATTTGAATTTAAACACATTAATGCATTAGATATTATTAAAAATTTCAAGTTGTTAAAATTGAAAAACACGGGGGACCTATGGGGTATGTCCGTTAAAGTAATATCAAACATCATTAGCGATATCGCCCCTTACCTAGCTATAATTTTTAATGAATGTGTTGACCTAGGTACATTTCCAAACTTAATGAAACATGGTAAACTCATTCCTCTATTTAAGTCGGGCAATAAAAACGACCTTAACAATTACAGACCCATTTCTATCTTACCAACTCTCAGTAAGGTCTTTGAAAAAGTAATTTTGAGCCAATTAATGAATCATTTTAACGGCAATAACTTACTTCACCCCGAGCAGTACGGTTTCACTAAAGGTCGAAACACAACTGATGCGGGCGCAAAACTTCTAAAACATATATACGATGCCTGGGAGCGATCACAGAATGCTATTGGTGTCTTCTGTGACCTTTCTAAGGCATTTGATTGTGTTGATCACAAAACTTTGTTGCTTAAACTAAGCCACTATGGCATTGGAAGCGTTGCACTTGATCTCATTGCCTCTTATCTTGGTGACAGAACTCAGAGGGTTTGCATAAACAATGTGAGGTCGGAGGGCTCGTCTGCATTAATGGGTGTCCCACAGGGCTCAATCTTGGGTCCTTTTCTATTTTTAGTGTATATAAATGATTTGCCATACCATGTGAACAATGTTTGTGATATTGTATTGTTTGCTGACGACACATCGCTTATTTTTAAAGTTGATAGGAGTAAGGACAATTTTGACGATGTAAACAATGCAATATCACACGTATCACACTGGTTTACTGTCAATAATTTGTTATTGAATGCAAAGAAAACCAAGTGCTTAGAGTTTGTTTTACCTAATGTAAAGAATATCGATAAATCAATAATGTTAAATGGGGAAACACTAAAAATGGAGAACTCCACAGTTTTCTTGGGGGTGACCTTGGATAATAAGCTTCAATGGGGCGCTCATATAGAGACACTAGCGGGAAAACTTAGCTCGGCTGCTTTTGCTGTCAGGAAAATTAGACAGTTTACCGATATTGAAACGGCTAGGCTTGTCTACTTTGCCTACTTCCACAGTGTCATGTCGTATGGCATTTTATTGTGGGGCAGAGCAGCTGATATCCAAACAATTTTTATATTACAGAAAAGAGCTATCCGTTCTATTTATAAACTCGGATCACGCGAATCACTTCGTGACAAATTTAAAGAGATTGGTATACTTACGGTGCCTTCACAATACATTTACAATAATATAGTCTTTGTCAGGAAAAACATTAATCTTTATAAGCAAATAAGTGATACTCACAATCGATGTACTAGAAACCGCCATAAACTTGTAACAGCGTCATATCGTGTGCGCAAGGTGCAGAAATCCTTTGTGGGGTCGAGTATTCGCTTTTATAACATGGTACCAAAAGAGTTTCTGGAGTTGCCATTACATAAATTTAAAGACTGTGTTAAACAGCATCTGTTAAGTCGAGGGTATTATAGCATAGATGATTTTCTCGATGACAAAGTTGCATGGAAGCAACCGGCTTCGCATCCAGCAACCCACAAGTCAGTGTGATACCTACTTGTTACGTAGCGTATGCATTTTGTATTATATACAAATTGTGACATTTTTCTGTTTTTAAAAAGAGCAACTGCTGAGTTTCTTGCCGGCTCTTCTCAGTAGAATCAGCTTTCCGAACCGGTGGTAGATTCTTACGACTTATCATAAGTGGCACAAGTTGTCCTACATGAAATAAATCATTTCTATTCTATTCTATTCTATTCTATTCTATTCTATTCTATTCTATTCTATTCTATTCTATTCTATTCTATTCAATACTTGAAAGCGTTTATAAATTATTTAAAACTTGAACACGTCACTATAGATCGGTATATAAGCAAGTCGTTGGGATGGTTGAACTCGAAGCTTCCGAAACTCTAAAAGATCTTGGTTTATTATGGACACAACATTATGAGGGTCTTACTGCTGGATGATTCACGTGCCATTTTAGAGAGATATTGAATTTTATAGGTAGAGTAGTATAGATTCTTAGGGACCCCGTCAGGATAGTTACAACCCTCCCAGCGCACGTGTTTCCTGCCACTTATAACTTAAGTGCCTTCAAGGCAAGAGGGAATAGGCATCTTCTAGGCAAGCGCGTTCCAACCTAGACCTCATCATTGCTTTGCACTATAGGCATGATTGTCGTCAAGCGCAAGCCTATCATGCAATAAAAAAAAAGTGTGGTTTGGCAGACTTTACACGCCTTCGACAACAATCATTGATGTAGAATTTTAGTATGACAACAATAATGAGAAATGATTTATTTATTTCGCGTGGGACAACTTGTGTCCCTTGAAGTCAGGACTCGTTATAAGAATTCTCGGGCATGCAGGTTTTCATACGATATTTTTACGAATAGTTGTATGTGCGTACCCGGGGATCAAACCCCCAACCACCTGAATAGGAAGCCGGGCATCTAAACCACTAGGCGACACACCCATTTCTAACCCCCGACACAAAAAGAGAGAGGTGTTATAAGTTGTACGTGTCTGTCTGTGGTATCGTAGCACCCAAACGGATGAACCGATTTTCGTTTAGTTTTATTTAGCTCATATTTAGTATGTATCTGCACTCCAGTATTTATTACACCCATAGCTGGACAGACAATGTGAGTACGAGTAACTTTGACATCATACTAATATTATAAACTAGCTGATGCCCGCGACATCGTCCATGTAGTCTAAAAAGCTTTTTTTGATTCCCGCGGGAACTCCTTAATTTACCGGGATAAAAAGAACCCTATGTCACTCTCCCTGGTCCTAAACTATACCCATGCCAAAAATCACGTTGGTCCGTTGCTCCGTTGCGGCGTGATTGAAGGACAAACCAACAAACAAACACACTTTCACATTTATAATATTAGTATGATCTACAGTCTAGTATTTATTACACCCATAGCTGGACACTCATGGAAAATGTTACTCATGTGGAAAAGTCGGAGGGAGGCCTTTGCTCAGTTGTGGGACAGTACAGGCTAGATTAGATAGATAGATAGCTGGACAGACAATTTGAGTTAGAATAACTTTGACATCATAAACCAAGCGGACGGAGTCGCGGGTATCAGCTAGAGTACTGCAATAAAACTTCAATAAAAGTATTGTTTTCCGAGTACATTTCCTGAAGTTATAAAACACCCTGGCTACTATAGTAATCAAGATAAAAGCACCAAATGTGTTTACTCTTTTCCCGCTTCTCCAGGGCTGTCACAGCTACCTACATAAAATCTAATCCGATCCATATTGAAATTTAACACTAAATTGCAAGGTGTGGCGGCAACTTCTAAGTGGGCTTACAACAATACATATTACTCTATTTTCTAGCTATATATTTCCTGTTAATGTATTGTAACCCGTTGTAAATAAATAAAATCTAATTTATTCGCAAGCTACACGGCCGTCAATGCCTCAGTCATCGTTTTATAGGGTCCGTAAATTCTACTGAAATTTTTTGCATTTTGTCCGACTTTATTATAAGCTGTTGTAAGAAATTCGAATGTTATAGTCTAGTTAATAGAGTTCAAACTCGCCATTGATGAACAAGAAATGACAGCAAACGAGTGGCGTTGAGTCGTATGTATCGTGAAAGTTATAGCAATTTCATATTTTATTGACCGAGCGAAGCGAAGGTCTCTGAGTCTACTTGAGTGAATTTGCACTTGTCCATCCGTCCGTCCGTCCGTCCGTCCGTCTGTCAGAGCCTTATAACTTCTGAATTACTGAACATAATTACTTCAAATTTAAATATAATATGTAAACCGATGGCCTCCCGCAGAATATGGCTTAAAAAGTTACAAAAACCTTTATTTCAGGGGGGCTCTCATAGAAGCGAATGCGAAGTAAAATATTTTTATAGCGTTACATAGGGTTGCGGTATATCATTTTAAAGATAATTAGGAATAGAGTCCAAAAATATATATTTTTTAATTTTTCCCATAAAATTGACGAAATGGGGGGCTTTCAAAGTGGCGATTTTCTAACGTCCAAAGTTGACCTCAGAAATCTCAATTTTCTAAAAGGCTGAGCCTGAAACTTATCAATTGAACAACAAATACTAAAATTAGATAAATATTATAAGGAAACGAAATTATTTAATTTTTTATGTGCTTCAGTATTATTAACAGGACTTCACAATTATGTCAATAGATGGCGCTCTGTACAAGTTTATGGATACCGCGAGGTCTCAGTTCGGGGCGAACCACTAGTTTTAAATCAGAATAAATTAGCCACACTCGTATGAGTTCATTCCGGAATATATTGAATTGAATAGAAAACATTTTTTTCTGTTTTTTTTATTGTCAGTTATTTTTAAGATATCTTCTTATTGGCAACCCTAATCCAGCATTCACTATTATGCCCGTTTAAAGTGGATAAGTCGAGCCCTCATCACATTTGAAACTAAAAAACCGGCCAAGTGCGAGTCGGACTCGCGCACTGAGGGTTCCGTACAAACATGTAGTAAGTTTTACGATTTATGACGTATTAAAAATAAAAATTACGTTTGTTGTATGGGAGCCCCCCTTTAATATTTACTTTATTGATATTTAATTATTTATTTTGAAAGGTAATATACAAGTTAATATTCTGTGAAAATTTGAACCTTCTACCTGTTACCGTTTTTAATATTGAGCAAAAAAATACGAAAAAAACACGTTTATTGTATGGGGACCCCCCTTAATATATATATTTTTTAATTTTTAGTATTTGTTGTCATAGCGGCAACGGAAATACATCATTTGTGAAAATTTCAGCTTTCTAGCTATCACGGTTTATGAGATACAGCCTGGAGACAGACAGACAGCGGAGTCTTAGTAATAGGGTCCCGTTTTTACCCTTTGGGTACGGAACCCTAAAAATGAATTTACCTACGTACTCGTACGTAGATGAACATTCACTGTGCGGTGAACCGCTCAATAGTGTTAAAGTAATTAATAATCGTGGTTATTTTACCTACTTTCAAGCCATTGCCGGCTCACCACTGAAACACGAGTCTCCACTCGGAATGAGAAGGGTTTGGCCCCCACTCTCCACCACGCTGACTTTCAAGTACAAATTGGCACACTTCATACACCTTCGAGAACATAACAAAGAACTCTCGGGCGTGCAGGTTTTCTCACGATGATTTTTTGGCTGTTTGGAACAAGTTATAATTTAGTTTCTTAAAACTATATTTTAGCTATGTCTATATTATGTATAAGAGTTCACAAGGGAATCAAAAGAACCTTAACACTCCAACAATGACTCTTAAAAATGACGACCTCCGTGGCGCAGTGTTCAGCGCTGTTGTCTTAATGTGCGGAGGTCCTGGGTTCGATCCCCGGCAGGGTCAATTTGGGAATTTATAATTTCTGAATTTTCCCTGGTTTGGCCTGGTGGGAGGCTTCAGCCGTGGTTAGTTACCACCCTACCCGCAAAGACGTGCCACCAAGCGATTTAGCGTTCCGGTACGATGCCGTGTAGAAACCGAATAGGGGTTTGGGTTAAATATAACTGCCATACCCACAGGTTAGCCCGCTACCATCTTAGACTGCATCTTCACTTACCAACAGGTGAGATCGCAGTCAAGGGCTAACTTGTAGTGGATAAAAAAAAACACGCATAACGAAGTCCGGGCTTCATCTTAAGTCAGTCTTAAAAAGTCAACACAAACGAAATACAACCTATACTAATATTATAAATGCAAATGTTTGGATGGATGTTTGTTACTCAACCACGCCAGAACGGCTGAAAAGATCTGGACGAAATTTGGCACAGATTATACAGATAATAACACATTCGCGAATTGTTATCCCGGAAAATCAAAGAGTTCCCGCGGGAAACAAAAAACCTCAATCGGCAAAACGGGCATCAGCTAGAAAATACAAATTGAGGATCCGGAAAAACCACGACACAGATAATTTTATCATAAACGGCAAATGTCGGAACACGACGCGGCTCGGTCACCTTGTATCAATATGCGCTGACCGTTGGCGGCCCTATACCTGACCCATGGCGCACTTTATTTTACTTTATTTACTTACCCTTAACGTGTGGTACAAGAACTCAAAAGAATAGATATTTTTTCACTGTATTAGATCTGACTCTATCTATTACTAAAAAGAGGTAAAGTTTGTGAGTTTGTGAGGTTGTAGGGGGGTAATCTCTGGATCTACTGAACCGATTTTGAAAATTCTGGTACCAATAGAAAGCCACATTATTTGTGAGTGTCATAGGCTATATATTAACCCGAAAAATTGGGGGGTTCCCATGGGAATTTAAAAAACTTATTTCACGCGGACGAAGTCGCGGGCTTATAGAGTTAGCGGGCCCATCTAATCAACCGCATCGGTTGATTAGATGGGCCCGCAAGAGCGTATAGTAGCAGACTGACAGACGGACAGACATACTTGTGGAAAATGCTTGTGTGCAACCTAAACCTTTCGGCTGTGGTAAGTCTGCATAGGTTGAAAAACTTTATTGAGTAGGTAAGATAAAAGTGTCTCAATTATTGAAGTGAAAACATCGAGCACTTTTTTGTAGGAGGTAAACTTGTGGATTCGCGTGCCCGACATGCTCGCGAACACCGACATGCTTGCGTTGTTACGAAGACAAAAGGTCTTAAACATAAATATACTACATTCGTAATTAAACTTGAATCCCTTAATTTTAAGGTTTATATTTTAATTTTTTTTTATCTTTCATTCTTATGATTCCATGCCAGACTATGAAGTCAATAATATCTAGATTATAAATAGGCAGTATGACAGACATTCCGAAGTTATGCTGTTCACGCAAGCGTTAAACTATTTTGTACTCGTAGTTGGCTGGCAGCAACACCAGCAATTTGTTGCAAGAACTTGATGAAAATAGTTGCAAATTGTGTCCCGACCGACAAACTTTACCTAATTAATATAGCAGATTTTATTAAACACTGGTGACATAGTTTAAAACATCGGAACTATTATTTCCGTAAGACAAGAGAGCTAACATGTTATAGAGCGTGCATCGTGTCACGAAATAAACTCAATCTTCGAATAGGAGAGAACGACACGTCTTACATTGTAAATTCCTTTGATTCTAATCGAGCGTTCGATCACATGGGCGTCAAAATAAAATGGACCCCAAAGCTCTCGATTTAAAGTCACAAATTCAGTATAACCGATTTTAATTTCGAAACGTTTCGTTTGGAGCGCTGGCTGTGAATATCGAGGCCGAGCCATTTCAGCATGTGCCATGGAGTGTTGTGGATTTCTGGCAGATCTCTTCAGCGATTTAGTGTATCGTAACAGCTGCTCTATAGTAATTTATCTCTATGGGTACACAGCTCAGCGCTATCGTACCTGAGCGGAACATTTTTGCTCCTCCGCAGTGATATTGGATCGCAATAAACGGATCGGTGGATTATAAACCGCTCCCTTTGCTCCGTGGAAGCTCCTTGCGAGTGCAGTTTCTTGATAAGACGGAATGTCGACCGAATAATGCCTTTTATTATGTGCTTTTTAAGTTTCTATCGACTTTGAAGATATTTCATGTCATTTTAATTTCATTTATTTGCTCAGATTGAAGATAGTACCTGCATTACAGACCTACATAATATTTTAACCTAGTAGCATACAATCCTTCAGCATCTTACAATCATTAATTTTTATTATCTTTGTGCCGAATTTCACCCAAATCCGTTCAGCCGTTCTGGTGTGATAAGAGTAACAAACATCCATCCAAACTTTCGCATTTATAATATTAGTTTAGAGTATTAGTTTAGTAGTGATTATGTATTCTGTAGTCGTAATGTTATTTCTGTGTTACCATATTGGTAGTTGGTGTCGAGGGAAATGCTCGCTGGTCGGTGTGAGAACGCAATCAGTTCCCGTCCGTTTACAATACACAGAACGAATGTCGGTTGCGCTGAAAAATTGTTTATACTTAACCTAGGTGCTGTAAAATGGTTTATCTACACTAATGTTATAACATTCTACTTATGTTTCCAATACTTGACTTATAATTACTACTGTTATAGCGCAGATAACAAAACACTCAATTTAAGCAATTTCACATGATGGTATAATATCCACATCGATATCGTAAAATCTCATTATAACATCAATAAAACGCGACCAATTAACCTGGCGAGCCTTATGTCAAAATCCTCATACAAGTTGTATAAAATTTTGATAAGCTGGCTTTTGAAAACAGTTGGGTTATACGTGAAAACTTCGTCGAAACTACTAAACTTACATACACAAAACTCTTTGGTAAGATCTTGTGCCAATTAAATAAAAAACGAACAGCGCGCGCTCGCTCCTGATTGGCCCTGCGCGCGCAGCTGCGCTCTCATTGGTTAGATTTTAATGGCGGCAAGTTCACAGTGACAATACACGTACGCGATAAACTATTGTCAGCTTTTACTCTTGTTGTTTGATAAATTGCATTAGTGAAGATAAAGTAGTGTATGCAACTGCATATAACACGGGTATTAAAACACTCGTTACTATTATGAAACTCGCTGCGCTCGTTTCATAAACTCACACTCGTGTTTTAATACCCTTCATTATATGACAGTTGCATAAACTACTATTATTGCGAGTTGATACTTAGTAAGCTTGTAAAAGTTTGTTTTTTAACTAGATGAGATCGCGAACTTCTTAAGTTTCTTACAAAGTAGCATATTATGTCCTTGGCGGGGTGTAACCTACCTTTTTTTTTTATTTTATTTTTTATTATCAAAATAAAAATCGATGCAGCTTTGGTGGGTAGCACTGCGAAAAACCACGTAGGTTTAAATTGCGTGCTCTTCCGTCATCATATCAGAATTTTAAACTATTTATAGGTATTAAAATTTAAACTATTTAAATTACTAAAAATACATGAAGAAAATTAAAACTAAACTACCTACAATTCACAGCTACAATTTGCTTAAAAAATACGATTTTAACTTATATTTTAAATTATTCTTAGTTAATTCTATTTTAAAATTTGTATCGCGACTATTTATTATACCTCTATACGTTTCATCAAAATTGCTTGAAAAGATGATCCGTTAAAACGTAGCAGACAGACAGTAGAATCTTGAAAGTAAGTACCTACAGATTTTTTTAAATTGCAAAATAGGCATATGATTGACGACAATTTATTTGCTTAGGGCAAACCAATAGGAGGTCTAGGTTGGAATGCGCTTGCCTAAAATATGCTTATTACTATAATATTATAAAATATGCGGAATTGTGTCGGTTTATCTGTCTGTCTGTCTGTTGCAGGCCTTCTGTTCTACCGATTTTGACGCTACTTCTGGTTTAAGATATTTATTGTTTCATAAGAATTTACAATTCACTTATATGAAACTTACAGGCTTACTAGATTAAACATTTTGAGCGTACAATATAAGGATTAACATTAATTCGTTTTTAACGGACACGAAAGTTCCCGCAGGATTTTCAAAAACCAAGCGTCAGTATACGAGTAAGTCTACTCGTAGTGTTTTCTGACAATAAGGCACGGAACCTTAAAAGACCGATAGTTATGGGAGAACAGACTAATGTACATACTTCCAAAAAGAAAGCTAATATACTTGCTAAATTCGTAACTGTTCCGAAGTGGGCAAAACTTAGAGTTTTTTCGTATTTTTCGTTTGTCGTACATTTGTAACTGGGTTAGGTCAAGGTCGGCGTTACAATGAGGCTCGAACAGACCTCGCACTGTTCTACTTAGAGGTGTTTATTTCCCACTTGAGCTTTTAACTTTTTAAGCCTTGAGTAAGACCCCAGTTTTAAGTAATTAATTAACATCTGTATGTTTCCATCATTTATTATTCTTTTACTAAGTTACTTAATTAGGTAGGTATTAAATGATGGCCCGATAGATAATAGTTATTTGTTATACAAGAGTGAAAAGTTGTTTTTTAACCGCGTGCTCAATTTTGATGACCGAGCAAGCGAAGGATTCTAAAATTCAAAAATTAGAATCCTGAGCGTCAGCGAGGGAATCAAAAGAGCACGAGGTGAAAAATCTTTTCAGATCTTTTCAAGAGTTTCTGGAGTTGCCATTACATAAATTTAAAGACTGTGTTAAACAGCATCTGTTAAGTCGAGGGTATTATAGTATAGATGATTTTCTCGATGACAAAGTTGCATGGAAGCAACCGGCTTCGCATCCAGCAACCCACAAGTCAGTGTAATACCTACTTGTAACGTAGCGTATGCATTTTATATTAAGTATGTATATACAAATTGTTACATTTTTCTGATTTTGAAAAGAGCAACTGCTGAGTTTCTTGCCGGTTCTTCTCAGTAGAATCAGCTTTCCGAACCGGTGGTAGATCCTTACGACTTATCATAAGTGACACTAGTGGTCCTACATGAAATAAATCATTTTCATTCATTCATTCATTCATTCATTCATTCATTCACTCGAGTGCAACACGTAACTTTTCATCCCACCTCAGCGAGGAAATGACTTAATGCAAAAAAAATCACAAGGTAACTTTTCATCCCACCTCAGCGAGGAAATGACTAAATGCAAAAAAAATCACAAGATTAAATTCAATTCTGTTAATTTCTTCGTCACTAGAATCACTCATTTTAGGTTTTTCACTTATTTTGAATTTTCTTGTTTTTAATCGGTTTTAATTTTAAACAATATGACGTGAACGAAAATGGTGCGCGCAAAGCAAATTAAAAAAGTACACCGAGAAGGTTACGAGTGTGAGTTTTTAACAAATTAAAAAAACCGGCAAAGTGCGAGTCGGACTCGCGCACCGAGGGTTCCGTACAAACCTGTAGCAAGTTTTACGATTAATGAATTTAATGAACCGCAAAACTAACTTTGTTTGTAGAGGTTTTCTGTTAATATCAAAAAAAATATGCTAGTTAGAGCATTGGCTATAGTTTTCCTGTAAAATATACATAAATTCCTATTGACCATAATTATATCAGATTTTTCGATTGGTAAACTCCGGAGATAAGGGGGGGGGAACGGTATTTTTTTTGACTTTTTCCCCGATAAATCAAAAACTATCATGACTAAAAATAATTAAAAATCTGTTTTAGAATGTACAAAGTAAACCCTTTCATATGATACCCCACACAGTACAGTTATCTCACTTTTAAATTTCAACCCCCCGATTTTCCCCCCTTTTTAAATAAGAACAAAAATAATTTCCAATTTTTTTTAATTCCAGTGTCTTTGGGCCACTAATATACACAACTATTCCAAATTTCATGTCGATAGCTTCGGTAGTTACTGAAATAATCGAGTGTGACGGACGGACAGACAGACAGACAGACAGACAGACGGAGAAAGTCGCACCATAAGGGTTCCATTTTTACCATTTTGGTACGGAACCCTAAAAACGATTGTATGGAAATTCGGCACCATAGAGGTACAAGTAAATAGGTTTTAATGATGTTTTGAATTCACAAACTTCATAGACGAGTGATATTTACTAACGTGCACACGATGTTCTAAATTCAATTTACTTTATCCTCTAGAGGATAATAACGGCTTTTACCATCAGATATCGAAGAATAAAAATACTCTTTCCGAGATGGTGGGATGAAAAACTCTTTATTGTTATTTACTCACACTTAAAACAGAGACAATAAACAAAAATGTTAAAAGATAATACAGAAGGGTGCAAAGGCGGTCTTATTGCTATAGCAATCTCTTCCAGACAACTTTTGGGAAGATTATCAAACAACAGTGCGGGATAGTGGATTTAGGTTTTTGAAGAATCCTGTGGAAACTTTTTGATTTTCCAGGATAAAAAGTTGTCCCCCGTTATGTTTTTCCCCGAGATGCAACCTATCTCTGTACCAAATTTCATCAAAATCGGTTGAAAAGATGATACACTTTTGCATTTAAAATAATATTAATTAATAGTACTGATTTTGTTTAACCTACAGTACTCGTATAAATAATAATATACATATTAAACTTGGGTCGACTCAGTAAATCACATAAACTGCAAAACCAACCAGGTAGGTTTAAATTGCGTGCTCTTCCGTCAACATATCAGAATTTTGTACTATTTATAGCTAACTTAGTTAAAATCCATGAAAAAAACTAAAGCTAAACTACCTACAATTTGCTTATGAAATACGATTATAACTTAATATTTTAAATTATTGTAAGTCAATTCCATTCTAAAATTATTATCGAGACTAATAGACTAATACTAATGTTTGTGCGAATGTTGAAGCGGGCATCGTCTGCTAGACCTAAATAAAACTGAATTTCCCTGAACAAAAAGTGGCGTACCTATATCTCTGAAATCCGAAGCATTTTCCATATTAGCACGATTTAGCATTAAATGCGAGAGATAAGATAAAATGTAAAATTCTCATATGAAATGTGAACCTTTTTCCCCCGGCTCAATGGAATCGCGGCAAATATGCAAAGTAGGAGCTTCTGTCCGTTCATATTCCGTTCAAAGACAAATAATTCGATTTAAGTGATGCATGGAATAAGATTATCTCGGGCTACCGTCCGTTTCGTTCCTAATTAAGTAATTTCTGAAATTGGAAACGGGTTTTCATTGCTCAAGCCTTCAATTAAATTGGAATTTTAGTAGGCATCTTTTGATTTGAGCAGTAGGTCTAGGTACCTACGACTTTCAACACCCATATCCTTCAAAAAATTTCCCGTATCACTCTGGCGCCCATGTGAATTGAATTTTTAAATATAAACCTACTAAAAGCCTGCAAGGAATAGAAGGATCTTCTGTAAAATCTGAATAGATTTCAATTTTTGAGCAGATAGAGAAGCTATAAAAAATACTATCTATCTTTTTTGAGGCTATCAAAAAATAAAAGCCACTGAAGTTGAAATTTTTCATCAATTGAAGCTTTGCTATGAAGTAAAATACACTATTCTAATAGCAAACTTATAACTTTCAATAGACAACAGCGGTTACTTATGTAATTACAAATTAATGAAATGGTAAATTATTTTTTTTCAAAAGAGCAACCACCGAGTTTCTTGTTGGTTCTTCTCGGGAGGAACGACATTCTGAACCAGTGGTAGATTCATTCGACTATTCATTTAAGCACTTTTGAAAAGTCTATTTGAATAAAAAACCTTTGAAATTTGATTTTTTTTGTCAATAACTTTCATTTCGGTATAGAATAAGGGGCAGATTTTTGAAAGCTAAAGCTAAATCAGGGTAAAATTGTTCTCTTAACAGTTGACTTTTAAACATGCCATTTGTACCGATTTTTCTTTTCTTATTTTTATTGTTGTTGTTTAATATGTATTTTTTTATTTTTATTTTGGTGTACAATAAAGAGTATTTCATTCATTCATTCATTCATGGATGAAACCTACCTATACTTACCTATACAGTCATAGCATGTTGTTTATAAAAACAACTACCTACTCAATTTAAGTGTGTGTTACGAATACAAAACGTGCCAAATTCAACAACGGATCAACGTGATTTGGCATGGGTATAGTCGAAGACCGGAGAGTGACATAGGCTACTTTTTATCCCGGAAAATTAAGGAGTTCCCGCGGCACTAAAAAAAACTTAAACCATGCGGACGAAGTCGCGGGCATCAGCTAGTAAAGTAATAAAACAGGCCTAGATTCCATTTAAATTTAAATTTAATTCAAATCGTTTATTTTTCAATCAAGGTACACAGATAGTTACAAACATCTTGGTCTATTAGAGTCTAATACATTATCATTTGTAAATAACATACCGAAAAAACATAAAAATATACCGATCTGACTTCCGTAAGTGCTTGTTAAAAGTCTAAGCGAAGAATACATTCACACAGCTCCGAAACAGCACGAACAATAATGTTCACACAGCTCCGTGGCAAACGATCCGTCTAAGCGTTGGTATGTTTTTATTCATAAACTTACTTTTAAATACATATCAAAAAATTTCGGAACCGGCAGGATTTAAACCTGCGTCTCTCTGGGAATCGCGCCCTGGCGCATTCGACCTCTCGGCCACGGTTCACTTACCTGCCAGTGCCGAAATTTGAGATATGCATCTTTTAATCCAGTCTTTTTTCGCGACTGTTTGCAGTAGCGATATAATATTACAGTATCGAAACTACTTTCAAAGGCCCGTATTCGATGGAACTCTTTGAACGTGGAATGTTTTGCGTTTAACTAATTTTATAATTTTATTACAGTGCTTCACACACGAGGAAAGTTTCTAAGCTTACTTAAATACATATCAAACATTTTCGGTACCGGCAGGATTTGAACCTGCATCTCTCTAGGAATTGCGCCCTGTGCGCCTTCGTCCTCTTGGCCACGGTTCACTTACGGTTCGGTTGTTTTTGTTCAGATCGTAAGACTGCCCTCACTATAAATCAAATATAGAAAGAAACCAATATTTTGCATGGAATTGTCCGTTAAAAACTAATTTATCTTAAACTTTAATCTTGTACGCTCAAAATGTTTAATGTAGTTAGCCTGTAAGTTTCATATAAGTGAATTGTAAATTCTTATTGAAACAATAAATATCTTAAACCAGAAACCAGAAGAATAAATTTAAATATACAATAAACCTGTTAAAATATGCTCTTCTAGTCCAAAATGCTGGACAGCTGGAGTAAACACACAAGGAAGGTAGCGGAGAGAGAGAGGAACGCTAGAGGCAGGCGGGCATCCACCTCAACTGTACGCCACAGTGTATAGCGCAGAGGTTGCTCTCGAAGAGATCGCAACAGCTGATACAGGCTTTGACGACGTCTCGTATCTAGAGCAAGCGAATTAATGACTTACAGTAAGTTAAGGTGTATAAGTGATATTGTATGTTGGTAATAGAATTAATAATAATTTAATTATTCGGCTGTGTTTGTTACGGGCATTGGGCTTCTTCTCAGCCCCCCGATTGTGTAAGGAAATCGTAATCGTTTGTCAAACTGATAATTCGACCTGTTTAAGGAGCTCATAGATGCCTGCACGTCAAACAGCATGTATGTACTCTTCAAACAGTTCGAGTAATACGTTTTAAGCTGTCAATTGATTACAATTAGCTTAGACAATTGGTTCTCAGAACAGGACGTGTTTTGAAACCCTTTCGTTTTCTGAATCAGAAATAATTATCATCACTGTCTAATTCCAATTAATTATTTGTTTTATCCATACAGTGTCATGGTAGAGTCTTTTGAATAGAATATTGATAGATTTACATTTCAATACGTATCAAAAATTGCGGAAGCCAGCAGGATTCGAACCTGCGTCTCTCCGGCTTCCTGAGCGCCTTTGACCACAAATAAATATTGTTGGCGCGTAGCATGGCCACCGACGGGGTTTTAGTGAGTAAAAATCTCACATAACCTGGCTTCACCCCAAGAAGCCAGGTATCTTATAAAGATTTCCCCCTCGAAGTAAAAAAAAAATAAAAAAAATGAGGCCACGGTTCCATCGACCACACAACCAAGTGGTCGATGCCACGGTTCACTTACCTGCCTGTGCCAAAATTTCAGATATGTATCTATTTTTTAAACTCCACATGACTGTTATTGCCATCTAGTAGAGATACATTGTTAATTTTTCCTTGGAATACATTTTAAAACTGCCTCGTTGGTCTAGTGGTTAGCATGTTCGACTGCAGCCGACGACGGCCCGGGTTCGAGTCCCGGATCGGGCCATAATTAAGTATTGGGTTTTTCTGACAAGAAATTCTCAGTACTATCCCGGAGTTAGGAAGTTGGCGGTGTTTCACCCCCGTGCCTCGGAGAACACTTTAAGCCGTCGGTCACGGCTATTATCACTAACATGAAAATAATCGTTAAAGCCCGCCAACCCGCATTCGAGCAGCTTAGCTCTAATTCCCTCTCTCCTATGAGAGTGGAGGCCTGTGCCCAGCAGTGGTACGTTAATGGGATGTAGTAGTGATGATATTGACATTTTGAAACTGATGTCAACCTACCCGTGCAAGTTATCATAGTGTCGGCTATTTCAACCCTCAAATGTTCCAGTTTTTCAATTGCCATCTCAAAAATAATCGATGGAAGAAATATAATCAGATAATTCCAAATAACACAGAACATCCAATTCAAGATGAAAATTATGCGTATGTTTTTTATCTGCAACAGGAAAATAAATTATTATTGTGATAATAAGTAGCGACAGTAACAACTTTAAATAATCGTAATTATAAACAAATTAACATATTACAGTAAATTAAAATTTAATTCAACTACAATTAATTAAACTCTTACATAATATTTTTATACCTACATTTTGGATGAAGAAGTTATATTCCAAATTCATGATTCTCATAAATCCAAAAAATGTGTGAATGAACATCTGAAAATAATCAACTAGGTTTAAAAGGTAGTACAGTACTAGTTAGCTTAAGAGTATTATTAATAGGTAAAGTTGTGCCAACCATTAATTTCAGTGGCCAGTCGGTTTTTTTCAGCGAATTTTTTATTTCGACGTAAAGAAGTAAATATTTCCTCCATTCAAACAGACATGTACTTTTAACAACCTCTTCTCGAACTTTCATACAGAAGATTTTGATGCGACAGTAAAATAATAGAAAAATCATCGGAATGGGCAGAGACCCTATTTCGTTTGCTACTCGCAAAAACCATAGTTGAGAATAGTCCCATACGGTAGCGTCACATATTACAAATCCACCGACATAGAATATTACGTAATAAACTGTAGTATATGCTATGATCATAAACACAACGGCGAAAAGAATTTTAGAAATGTTTCGGTACATTTTTATAAATTTTCTGTCGTCGATCTTTGGGTCGATTGTGAAGTAATCTATGATGTATTGATCCGCAGTTTGGACAGAGCAAAAAACGTATACAAGGTACTCCACGCCTCTGCTCATTGCAATGTAACTGTAATCAGTAATGCTTTTATAATTACAGAGTCCGGGGATGTACGCAATTAAAAGCGCGAACGCAATAAACAAAATTTTCATAATGAAACGTTTTCGTGAAGATTTAAAAATGTGACTATAACAACCAGAACATAGCCGCAGTTTAAAAAATACATTTATATTACACACTGTCCCTTCTAGAGAGGACATGGTCACGCGTGTAACTCAGCCCTACTGTTGTATCGATCAGACTTAGGGTGGAGTGCGCCGACTTCTGGTTAACCGATGTTTGGGTAATCAGCTCATTAATCTTCAACACCGTTTAAACAACCGTTTAAATATTTACTGTTCACGACGTTATTTTGAAGGACAATTAATAAACCAGGCGATAATCAACCATTCACAGCAAATTGACCTAAACTGAATGAATGATAAAAGCCAACACATTTGCATAGTAACATTGTTTTAACTGTTCATCCTGACGTACTGTGACGTTTATATTTTGTAGTATAAAATAAAATGCTATCAACATGAAAAGTATAACGACACCATTGGGGAGGATAAACTACGCTGTAGTTCTGAATTTGGGCAGGTAATAGGGTGTCATGGCCCCTATTGTTTTGAAGTTTCAATATATCATGGAGGTTTGTAGGAAAAGAGGTAGTAGATATTTCAAGTTATTTCAATTTCTGGGATAATGATTATTCAAGGGCAGAGTTTATTCATAAATTAATGAGTTTTAAGAATAATGTTAATTATGTTAATAAGTAGGTACTTAGGTACTTATCATTAGGAAATTCTAATTTTTCCTCTATTAATTGAAGTACTTCCAATGCAGAAGGTTTAGACAAACGGAATCTAGTTTTAAATGCTTCTTCATCATATTCTTCGAAATAATTACGACGAACTTGAAAAACTCGTGGTTTCCTTGTTATTCTTTCTAGATTTTCCAGATTTTCCAGGATGTCGAATTAGTGCTCTATATAATTATCTACCACTGCATTAAGCACTGACTGCGTGGGTGTTCCGATATAAGCACTGCGAGCACTGTTCAGTGCTCTTACTGGGGACTAACAGTGCTCGCAGTGTATTTCGGAACACACCCGCATGTTTACTTTCAAAAACAAGCTGCAACGCAAAGAGTATATTAATTTGTATTTTAAATGGTAAATAATTTAAAACCACAGACACCAAACAATTAGGTTCGAACGTATACAGCAGGTTATACAATACTTATCTATGGTATACAGCCAATAACATAACCTACAAAAATGACACTGACGCAAAAATACAAATGTCAAAATGCGGGAACCGGCGGTTAAACGACCCCTCCGAGCTCGGTTACGTTAAACAGCCGATCAAGCGTTGTAACCAGCGGTTAGGTTGTGGTGAACAGTAAAAAATATTTAATCAGCCGATTATCTGATAATCAGCCGATTAAAAAGTCGGTGAACTCCACCCTTAATAAAATATCCTTATCCTTACTAATATTATAAACGTGAAAGTTTGTATATGTATAGATGTATGGATGTATGGATGTATGGATGTTTGTTACTCTTTCACGCCAGAACGGCTGAACGGATCTGGATGAAATTTGGCACAGAGATAGATTATAGTCTGGAATAACACATAGGCTACTTTTTATCCCGAAAAATAAAAGAGTTCCCGCGGGAACCAAAAAACCTCAAATGCATGTTTGTTACTCAATCGCGCCAGAGCGGCTGAACGAATCTGGATGAAATTTGGCACAGAGATGTATTATAGTCTGGAATAACACACAGGCTACTTTTTATGCGGAAAATTTAAGATCCCGCGAAAACTAAAAACCTCAATCCAAGCGGGCAAAGTCGCGGGCATCAGCTAGTAATATTGATAATATAATAATCAAAGAGAGTGTTTTGTCAACCACGAATTCCAATGTCAATATGTGTTATATATTATGTAAATTGGTAAATATTAATTTTGTATCCGACTATTAAACATAGTGCCTGAATAAGACTTCGCGTAAGTGCATTAAAAGTTAGTTATATTACAAACAAAGTGGACAACAAAATATAACATGTGTCGGAAAGCCGTTAAATTGATTGTTTCATTTCGGAAGGACTTTTTGATACTTACGATAACTTGATGGTTGACAAAACACTCTCTTTGATTATAATATTATTAATATTACTAGCTGATGCCCGCGACTTCGTCCGCGTGGATTGAGGTTTTTTAGTTTTCGCGGGATCCCTTTAATTTTCCGGGATAAAAAGTAGCCTGTGTGTTATTCCAGACTATACTTAATATATTATCTCTGTGCCAAATTTTATCCAGATCCGTTCAGCCGCTCTGGCGTGATTGACTAACAAACATGAATTTGAGGTTTTTTGGTTCCCGCGGAACTCTTTTATTTTTCGGGATATAAGTAGCCTATGTGTTATTCCAGAATATAATCTATCTCTGTGCCAAATTTCATCCAAATTGATTCAGTCATTCTGGCGTGAAAGAGTAACAAACATCCATACATACATACTTACAAACTTTCGCGTTTATAATAATATTAGTAAGGATATGGATATTTCATTTAGTCTCATCGATACAAAAGTAGTGTTGAGTTACACGCGTGACCATGTCCGCTCTAGAAAGGACAGTGTGTAATATAAATGTATTTTTTAAACTGCGGCTATGTTTTGGATGTTATAGTCACATTTTTAAATCTTCACGAAAACGTTTCATTATGAAAGTTTTGTTTATTGCGTTCGCGCTTTTAATTGCGTACATCCCCGGACTCTGTAATTATATAAAAATTCTTTCCAAAAAACCGACTTCCAAAGCCACTGTAAAGTAAAAAATAATTTTGATTTCTACACACTATGTTGAAGTCGGGTGAGCCTGACGCGTCAACTTTGCCTATCTTTGTTATACTCGCCCGACTTCAACATAGTGTGTAGAAATCAAAATTATTTTTTACTTTACAGTGGCTTTGGAAGTCGGTTTTTTGGAAAGAATTTTTATTTTTAACTTTTTAGTGTACTTTAAATCCGCACGGCTTAGGAGTGCAGTACCCTGCAGCATCAGAGTTGAGGAGTTGGGACTTGGGTTTGAGTATGAAGTCGTTGCTTGACGCCTACAATATGAATTCAACATAAAAAATCCTGAATCGCTATTTTTCAGGAGTTCTGTACCCTGAAGCATCAGGGTTGAGGAGTTGGGACTCAGAGTTGAATCGTATACACGTGACTTGATACCTACTATATGAATTCACCATCGAAATTTCCTAACTCCCTAGTTTTGAGGATTACATGTAGTATGGTACACCTACAGCATCAGGATTGAGGATTTGGAGTCAGAATTTTTTATGGGACCACCTCGGGAGCTTCCTCTAACCAATGAAAAAAAAATTTTTCAAATCGGTTAAGAAACCACGGAGATATGCACCGACATACATTAAAAAAAAAAAAAAAAAAAAAAAAAAACATACGCGCCGAATTGAGAACCTCCTCCTTTTTTGGAAGTCGGTTAAAAAGCATTACTGATTACAGTTACATTGCAATGAGCAGAGGCGTGGAGTACCTTGTATACGTTTTTTGCTCTGTCCAAACTGCGGATCAATACATCATAGATTACTTCACAATCGACCCAAAGATCGACGACAGAAAATTTATAAAAATGTACCGAAAAATTTCTAAAATTATTTTCGCCGTTGTGTTTATAGTCATAGCATGTTGTACAGTTTTATACGTAATATTCTATGTCGGAGAATTTGTAATATGTGACGCTACTGTTTGGGACTATGCTCAACTATGGTTTTTGCGAGTAGCAAACGAAATAGGGTCTCTGCCCATTCCGATGATTTTTCTATTATTTTACTGTCGCATCCAAATCTTCTGTATGAAAGTTCGCGAAGAGGTTGTTAAAAGTACATGTCTGTTTGAATGGAGGAAGTATTTACTTCTTTACGTCAAAATTAAAAATTCGCTGAAAAAAACCGACTGGCCACTGAAATTAATGGTAGGTACAACTTTACCTATTAATAATACTCATAATCTAACTAGTAGGTAGGTACTAACTTTTTAAACCTCGTCGATTGATTTCAGATGTGCAGTCATACATTTTTTGGATTTATAAAAATCACGGATTTGGAATATAACTTCTTCAGCCAAAATGTAGGTATAAAAATATCTTGTAAGAGTTTAGATGCTTTTGTTTAATTGAATTAAATTGTTGAATTAAATTTTAATTTATTGTAATAATGTTATTTTGTTTATAATTAAAATTATTTAAAGCTGTTACTATCGCTACTTATTTTCTGCAGCGACTATCACTGTCCACGGAGCGAAAATTATTATCAAAATAATAATTTATTTTCCTGTTGCAGATAAAAAACATACCCATAAGTTTCATCTTGAATTGGATATTCTGTATTATTTGGAATTATCTGATTATATTTCTTCCATCGATTATTTTTGAGATTGCAATTGAAAAACTGGAATATTTGAGGGTTGAAATAGCCGACACCATGATAACTTGCACGGGTAGGTTGATATCATAAGTCATCATACTAATATTATAAATGCGAAAGTGTGTTTGTTTGTTGGTTAGTTGGTTTGTCCTTCAATCACGCCGCATCGGAGCAACGGATTGACGTGATTTTTGGCATGGATATAGTTGAGGACCTGGAGAGTGACATAGGCTGCTTTTTATCCCGGAAAATTGAGGAGTTCCCGCGGGAATTAAAAAAAACTTAGTCCACTCGGACGAAGTCGCGGACATCAGCTAGTAAGTCATAAGTCATAAATATTATATATTAATTTAGGTAGGTACACTACACTTATTGACGTCCAGTTACATAAAAATTTGATGGTGGTAATCTGTTACAGTATAATGAATGAACTAGAAGTTTAATTCGCTATAATCCGCCACAGCAGACAAATCTATGTGGTACAGTGACGTCTTTCTTTCAGACTCGACAATGCACGATTGTCGATTCAACATCTCCAATCGTGCTTTGTCGAGTCAACATCTCCTGAGGATGATCCGGTTTCGGAGTGAAGCGCGCGTCGGGAGTGATTTGGAGGATTTGTGTGGTGTGGTGCTGTGCCGGTGCGAATTGCTGGTTGGTGGGTGTTCGCATGCTATTGATGAAAGACACGCACTGTACCACATAGATTTGTTTGCTGTGGCGGAATATAGCGAATTAAACTTCTAGTTCATTCATTATCATGGACTTCCGCAAAGTAACGCCTGCTTCGATTCAATATCTGTTACGGTATCTTAAAACTAAAGCTACAAGGGTTCCAAACGCGCTCTGGTCTGAGAAGAGCCCACAACAAACTCAGCCGGGGGTTTTTTTTCATTATCCTATAGATGTCACAGCGTGTACCACAGATACTTAATATTAAAGGTGAACACAGGTTACCTAACAACCATCTCACAAATCATCTTAACTAAGGAACTATCAGAGCCATTAGAGCAAATTATTGCCAAGCTTCCTTGTTATTTATGTAATCCTTCACATGGTAATAAGATTTTTCAATGAGTTTACGTTTTACATTAACTTTGAACTTATTCAGAGACATCTTCAACATGTCTTCTGGGAGCTTATTGTAGAAGCGGACACTGTTTCCAACAAATGATTTGCTAGTTTTACTAAGCCTAGAAATAGGCATTACAAGTTTATTTTTATTTCTAGTATTGACATTATGACAATCACTTTTCTTCTTGAATTTATCAATGTGTTTATGCACGTATACTAAATTTTCAAATAATATATATTGGTTGTGCACTGTGTACCGGGGTATAAAAGGTATAAAAGGTGAGATGTATTAGAAGCCCACGGTAAAATAAAATAAGTATATTCAGTCCAAAGGTAACGGCACAGAAAATTATTTACCGCGGCTAGCTCACTAAGTAGGTACACAAATGGGGACGCCCATATATGGCCAAGAAATGCCCAACAATATCCTTTTGCCGAAAAAAACTATGTATTTTTTCTCTACCTATAAAATTATTATTTTAATCAAGCAAGTTTACTACAATTTGTTTTAAAAAAAAAAAAACTATAGAAAACAAAAACCATTTCCTGTCAGTCCATTCGTCTATATATACATTCAGTATTGCCACATTTTAATATCGATCGATTTAATCGATTTTGACTTAAACTTATATCGAACAGTATCGATTTTTTTAAAATAAGATTTATTTGTAGTAAGTACTAATCGGCATTTAAGTTATAGCCTAGTTTGTAGTTACGTTAAGCTACTCGTATATTAAAACTTCGACTGCGGATAGTTAGCAACTTACTGACAAACGTATATCGTGTAAAGTGATTTAATCATATTTGGATGCGTCATTATGTACCTACTCATACTCTCGAGATGCTTGGGCATAGAAAAAACTTAACATTTTAATAACAACTTACTAATGATGTGATTCGTTGTAATAATGAATACTAACTCTTTGTACTACAGCTTTCCTCATATTTAATATAATTTGATTTTTCTATATTACTGTTTAAAATACGTACTACTCGTATATACCTAATAAAGTAAGGTAAATAGGATTTAAAAAAAAAAATAGATTGTTACTGTTAAAATGCGTAATTCGATGGGTTTTAGAAAAAGATATTTCCAAAAAATACTTTTTAAAAATTGGGATTCCTTGTGGATGTGAGACACCTAAACCATTATGGTTAGAAAATATGCAAGAAAATATAGTTTAGTAGATTTTTTTTCACAATTATCATGTATGTAGTTACAAGCGGTAGAAATAATTAGAAAACTAAACTTCTAGAGATTTAAGAATTCCTAGTAGGTACTTAAAAGGTTTATTTTTACTTTAATAACGAGAGAGGGGGCGATCCCTGGGCCGAATGTGAAGAGAGTTGGAGAATCAGAAGAGCGTGGAAGCAACAAAGTGGCAACCGGTGACGGTTGTCACTTTTTCCCAGTTTGTGCATAGCTATATGCTATATTAAGCAGATATTGATTCCAATACTAATAGTTTTTGTTCATCACTCAATCTCCAATATTTTAATATAACATTGCCATTTTTGAGAAAAAACTAAGACTTTTATATAAAGTCTTTGACGTGACGAAAAATAAAAATAAACTAAAACGGGATTTTTCCGTAAACATAATGTTATGTTTATAAAATAATTAAAAAAGAAAATAAATCCAAAATCGATAAATCAATATCGGTTTCTGAGTTTCTTTTATATGGCTACATCGATCGAATAATCAAATGACAAACAAATACAGTTGTCATTGTCACATCACAACTTGTGTTTGTACCTGTGGTTTGCTTTTTATTTCTCGGATTTGATAATTAACCAACGTTTACGCTTGCAAAATGGACTCCGACGACTCTTTTAACCATGACGACCACGGCTTGAATATGGATCCCGCACCCGCTTCTCACGATGAACCCAGCACAAACTTGGATACGTTACCTGCTAACTTCGAAGACCCTGGCGCTCACACTGGACCAAGTACCTACATCCCGGCCGGTTACTACGGCAAAAGGACCTTTACGCTGTGTGAAGCAAGTTACCGTACTGTTTGTTTGTTACACACTGTAATACATTAATGACAAATAAATACTAGTTTTTTTTTATTATGGTGTACTTTTTTAAAACCAATTCCTTATCCCATTCCTTGTTTAAACTGCATACTATCAGCACCATACAGCTTTAAGAGTGGGCACTCAGGGCCAAAGTGTTTATGGAAGGTGGGCATTCCCCTTTAGTGGGTCGTGGGTTACTTAGATCCTGCCTTGACCTAGGTGGTAGTGTATAAGTATTCCCCTTGTTAGGTGGCCAAGTTGTTGGTGGCCTCGGAGACGCTGGGGGTAGTCGGCTGGCACGCAGACTCGCAGACGAGGTGACGCCGATGCTAACGCGCACGGGACGTCGACCGTCGCGATCTGGTGACTGTGCCGAGGTGGTGGTGGCAGCAAGCGTGCAGTGGTGAAAGCCTCAGCCAAGCAGGGTTTAAGCAAGAAGCAACCGGCGGAAGCTGGGGCGGAGTATAACCCAAGCGGAGCTGAGTTAGGCGGGGCGGAGCTCCTGGAATTGATATACCGACTGATGTTATTGTCTGGTCATATCATTCCGTTCTGAATCTCACCTTGGCAACACAGGGATGTACTCAAGCATGATAGAAATGCCGTTGTGGTGGGAAATCAGAACGGAGTTACAAAAAGAGTTAAATGAAATTAAAAGCTGAAGGCCAAACATTAAGAAGATAATCTTAAGCAATTAAGTAAAACAAAGAAAACTCGAAAAAATAAATATTAAAGCGAGGGTTGTACAAAATATTATGTTACGTATTCATATGGAATATTCCAGAATTACTAGGTACTAAATTACATATGAAAGTATTGGATATGGCAAAGCTGAAATAAAACAATTACCTAAAAACACAAAGAAATGGTAAATTAGGTACAAATAATATGACATTAAAAAAAAGCTATGAAATGTAAAATGGACAATGATTTTAAGGAATGCTAGGCTAGAATCTACGTTTGTGAATATTTATGATGCCATTTAAACTTACCCTAGTGCGGGAGATATCCGAAATTGGGTTTTTAAGAAATCTACGCGAACTATAATAGGTGCGCTCGCGGAGAATTAAAATTGTGACACGTCTCTCACCTACAACGGCGCGGGACGTGAGTGACGATTGACGAACCAAGGTGAAGCCCGAGGCGCGGTACGATATCCACGCATGCGCAGTGCACACATTGAAGATGCGTTGGCGCACTCGCTTTGTGGCTAGTTTCTATGCCTAATAATTTAAAATTGGAGCGCGCTTTGTTAAAAATGCCTAATTATTTATCCAAAACACCACTAGGACAATTGTAATGTGTAACGCTTCGTTACAAATGTCATAATATTGATTTCTTTAAATTTATTTCTTATCGACTCTCTTGGTCCCATATGGCTCGAACAGCACTCTGCAGTACAAAAACAGAATTAATATCAGCAGCATTACCCCATAATAATATACCATACCAGTATATCAGTTTCAAAATGTCAACATCATCACTACTACAGCCCATTAACGTCCCACTGCTGGGCACAGCCCCCCACTTTCATATGAGAGAGGGAATAGACCCACCTCGCTGCTCCGATGCGGGTTGGCGCCTGGCGGGCTTTAACGACTATTATCATTTTAGTGATAATAACCGTGACCGACGGCTTAACATGCTCTCCAAGGCACGGGGGTGAAACACCGCAACTTCCTAATTCCGGGATAGTACTGAGAATTTCTAGTCAGAAAAAACCCAATAATTAATTACGGCTCGACCCGGGACTCGAACCCGGGACCTCGTCGGTCGCAGTCGAACATGCTAACCACTAGACCAAAGAGGCAGTTTTAAAATGTATTCTAAGCAAAAATTAAAAATGTATCGCTACTAGATGACATTAACAGTCATGTGGAGTTTAAAAAATAGATACATACCTATCTGAAATTTCGGCAAAGGCAGGTAAGTGAACCGTGGCCTAGTGGTCAAATTTTTGATACGTATCGAAAGGTAAATCTCTCAATATTCTATTCAAAAGGCTCTACCATGACACTGTACGGATAAAAGAAATAATTAATTGTAATTAGACAATGGTGATAGTTACTTCTGATTCAGAAAACGAAAGGGTTTCAAAACACGTCCTGGGGGTCTACTCTCTTTCTCTCAAACGAAACTTCATAAACGAACGTAATTAGTCGGTTATTAGACCCACACAAAATCGTTCAATCCAATCGGTCACGAAAATTTTCTATGGATCCGTACTTCGTCTGCGTGTACGAAAACGAAATAGAGAGGAGCATAGAGATAATATTATGTAGGAGAGGAGTTAACGAAATTTCGTTCGTTTGTTTGCGAAGTTTCGTTTTAGAGAAAGAGAGTAGACCCCCTGATCTGAGAACCAATTGTCTAAGCAAATCGTAATCAATTGACAGCTTAAAACGTATTACTCGAACTGTTTAAAGAGTACATACATGCTGTTTGACGTGCAGGCATCTATGAGCTCCGTAAACAGGTCGAATTATCAGTTTGACAAACGATTACGATTACGATTTCCTTACACAATCGGGGGGCTGAGAAGAAGCCCAATGCCCATAGCAAACTGAGCCGATTAATTAAATTATTATTTCTATTATCAACATACAATATTATCACATAAATTGATAAATTCAAGAAGAAAAGTGATTGTAATAATGTCAACACTAGAAATAAAAATAAACTTGTAATGCCTGCTTCTCGGCTTAGTAAAACTAGCAATTCATTTGTTGGAAACAGTGTCCGCATCTACAATAAGCTCCCAGAAGACATGTTGAAGATGTCTCTGAATAAGTTCAAAGTTAATGTAAAACTCATTGGAAAAGCCTACCATTACCATTTGAAGGATTACTTAAATGACAAGGAAGCTTGGCAATAATTTGCTCTAATGGCTCTGATAGTTCCTTAGTTAAGATGATCTGTGAGATGGTGATAATGAAAAAAAACCCCGACTGAGTTTGTTGTGGGCTCTCCTCAGACCAGGGCGCGTTTGGAACCTTAGTTTTAAGATACCGTGACAGATTATTTATCACCATCATATTTATATGTAACTGGACGTCAATAAGTGTACCTACCTAAATTGAATAAATATTTATGACTATGACTCACACACACCTACACCTTAACACACACACCTATACACCTTATACCTATATACCTATAGATTTATACACCTTAACTCACTTATGTGTATAAGTACCTAAGTCATTAACGCTGAGTTGCACGAAACTATTTAAAAAATTTAAGTGTTGATTAAACTAATTTAATCACAAGACTCCATACGATTCTTGCGATTAAATTAGTCTAAGCACCACTTAAATTTTTGTATTTGTTTCGTGCAACTCAGCGTTTCTCTCTTGTTCTAGATACGAGACGTCGTCAAAGCCTGTATCAACTGTTGCGATCTCTTCGAGAGCAACCTCTGCGCTATACACTGTGGCGTACAGTTGAGGTGGATGCCCGCCTGCCTCTAGCGTTCCTCTCTCTCTCCGCTACCTTCCTTGTGTGTTTACTCCAGCTGTCCAGCATTCTGGATTAGAAGAGCACATTTTGATGAAATGAAATGAAGGACAACTTGTGTGATATAAGACTCTACCACCGGTTCGGAAAGTGATTCTACTGAGAAGAGCCGGCAAGAAACTCAGCAGTTGCTCTTTTCTTAAAAAAGAAAAAGGTTACAATAAGTAAACAATACAACACATACGTTACAAGTATTACACTGACTTGTGGGCCACTGGATGCGAGGCCGGTTGCTTCCATGCAACTTTGTCACTTTGTCTTATAAGGTTTATTTGTATATTTATATTTAGACTTTTAACTAACTTACGAAAGTCAGATCAGTATAGTACAATAAAACATTGATAAAAATTTACATTGATATGTCATACAAATTTATAAGTTACCCAAGCACTTAATCATACAAATTTTTAATTTTTTATTTTTTTTATTTCACCCAACTTAATTCTATCCTTACAGGTCACCTAATGCGATAGAATAGTATATTAAACTCCTAGACCAAGATGTTTGTAACTATCTGTGTACCTTGATTGAAAAATCAACGATTTGAATTGTATTTGAATTGAATTGAATTGAATATGGACCTGTTTTAATACTTAACTAGCTGATGCCCGCGACTTCGTCCGCGTGGTTTAAGATTCTCACGGGAACTCCTTAATTTTCCGGGATAAAAGTATTCACTCTCCAGGTCTTCAACTATACCCATGTCAAAATGATTGAAGGACAAACAAACACGACTGAGCTGTACCTACACCCATTCCGGGTGGTGTCACAGACAAACATATTTTGGTGTTCAACTATGTATGTCAGATGTTTGTCTGCAACACCATTTTTGAATAAATGCATTTTCTTTCTTTCTTTAAAACCAAAAAAACTGGCCAAGTGCGAGTCGAACTCGCGCACCGAGGGTTCCGTACAAACCTGTAGTAAGTTTTAAATTATTAAAAAAAAACTACTTACTAGATCTCGTTCAAACCAATTTTCGGTGGAAGTTTGCATGATAATGTACATCATATATTTTTTTTAGTTTTATCATTCTCTTATTTTAGAAGTTACAGGGGGGGGGGACACACATTTTACCACTTTGGAAGTGTCTCTCGCGCAAACTATTCAGTTTAGAAAAAAATAATATTAGAAACCTTAATATCATTTTTGAAGACCTATCCATAGATACCCCACACGTATGGGTTTGATGAAAAAAAATTTTTTGAGTTTCAGTTCTAAGTATGGGGACCCCCAAAATTTATTGTTTTTTTTCTAGTTTTGTGTGAAAATCTTAATGCGGTTCACAGAATACATCTACTTACCAAGTTTTAACAGTATAGTTCTTATAGTTTCGGAAAAAAGTGGCTGTGACATACGGACGGACACACAGACAGACAGACAGACAGACAGACAGTCATGACGAATCTATAAGGGTTCCGTTTTGCCAAATTTGGCTACGGAACCCTAAAAACCCATAAACCAACAAACAAACACACTTTCGCATTTATAATATTAGTATGATAAACTTAGAACACAAATAAAACGTCTTTAAAGTTAAGTACAAGTTTATTTTAAGTTACTTACATTACGAAAAGCTTCAAATTATTACAACTTATTCCAAGTTCACTAGTGATTCGTGACACCAGCTTTCTCAAGTTATTTATTGTTCTTGTTAACTTTAAGTTATTTGTTGCTTTATCTTATACTTAGCGTGTGGGGTTATGGGCAAACTTTCATCATAATAATATTATGGTAGATATTATTATGATCAATAGTATCGCTGAAATCTAAATTAATATTATAAAGACAACAGATTTGATTGTTGGTTTGTTTTTAACTCAAAAACTGCTTATCGGATTTTGACAATTCTTTCACCCATAGAAAGCTACATTATCAGCGAGTAACATAGGCTGTATGTACAAAAAATTTAAGATCCCTACGAATAAGAGCGCAATCAACCCAGCGCTGAATACTGGCTAAAGGTCTAACCGCACTACAGAGGTGCGTCACGTAGCGACAAGTATTCTTTGTACAATAGGGAATATGCATGTATTTTTTTTATTTTTTTAAACTATTCTTTAAGTGATTATATAACCGAAAAAAAATATAACACTTGCACAATTTTATTAAATAAGCTAAAAAAAATTAATTAAAACTACTATCATTTTCGGACGATTTAAACGCCACCATTTTGGCGCGCTAGTTCTGTGACGTCACCGTGCACACCAACGAAGTGTTTGATTCACAGTTTTAATAAAAGTGAGTGAAGTAAAGCGTAAAAGATTAACTTATTGTGATGGAAGAGCACCCAAAAGCTTATTATAAATATTGTATTGTCCCTATGTGCAGTAAAACAATATTAAAACTGCACCTGACAAGATATATTTTCATATACCGAAAGATATAAATATAAGGAAATAAATAAAAAAAATTAAAAATTAGCGGTATTATTTTTCAGGTTATAATAATTTGATTGACTCATCTCACGAGTATAACAATAAGGAATATGAAAAATCGAATATGTAGGTAACTATAACTTTTTTTTTATCCACTACAAGTTAGCCCTTGACTGCGATCTCACCTGATGGTAAGTGATGATGCAGTCTAAGATGGTAGCGGGCTAACCTGTTAGGGGCATGGCAGTTATATTAAACCCATACCCCTATTCGGTTTCTACACAGCATCGTACCGGAACGCTAAATCGCTTGGCGGCACGTCTTTGCCGGTAGGGTGGTAACTAGCCACGGCCGAAGCCTCCCACCAGACCAGACCAGGGAAAATTCAGAAATTATAAATTCCCAAATTGACCCTGCCGGGGATCGAACCCGGAACCTCCGCACGTTAAGACAACAGCGCTACACACTGCGCCACGGAGGTTGTCCCACCTTATTATTATCCTTGCTGCAAGGTTATTTACCTACCTTGCAGTTTTTACTCCTCTTAACTAGTTCAGCGGACGTAAAGTCAAAATTATTTGCGAAGTACGTAGTCATCATGAACACATCAGTTTTAGGCAGATTATCCGACTGTGCCTTGACAAAACCGCTTTCAGTCATTGTGGCGAGTCTTTTTTCACAAGGAATTACTGCTTTCAGTTAATAATTCCCAAAAACACTAATGATTTATCATAAACAGCGGCAAAACAATGCGAATAACTTTCAATAATCATACAAAACAAACGACCTGTGAACAGTCGACAGGCTACAGAGTGGACGGTGACGTCATGTTTCGTTAGCGCCAGTAGCGTTGCGTTTTAGAAATTTGAGCGGGAATTCGAAAAATACTACTTTTAAATAATTAAATTTATTAATAGAAACATGATAATTTGTAAAAATAATCATCTGCATATATTTCTGTAGCAATAAAGATTATACATAATTTTTTTTGTCCATTTCTAAATCACATGCATATTCCCCATTATCTCGGGTTTGATTCCCGGCAGAGTCAATTTGAGAATTTATAATTTCTGAATTTTCTCTGGTCTGGTCTGGTGGGAGGCTTCGGCCGTGGCTTGTTACCACGTACGTGACGTACCGCCAAGCGATTTAGCGTTCCGGTACGATGCCGTGTAGAAACCGACTAGGGGGGTATGGGTTTAATATGACTGCCATACCCCTAACAGGTTAGCTAACAGGTTAACAGGCTACCATCTTGGACTGCATCATCACTTACCATCAGGTGAGATCGCAGTCAAGGGCACACTGTTGTACTGGGGTTAGATGTTTAGAGAGGTCTTCTAAATAGTAAATACATACCCTTAAAGACGTCTTCCAGACCCAAACCTAACCGTTACCGTAATCGGTTTCGACTTTTGCGGCATCGTCCCGGAATTTACTCCTTAAGGACGCATTTGCAAAACAAATAGGTATAAAATCGCACTACTACACTCGCATCGTTCACACGCACACACATGTACTTACAAGCTGTGTGAATCAACTTATTTCGATACTTCGGTAAGTATATTTTATTTTTTTTATAAATGACTGACTAACTAAATTGATATTTGAGTTTTGAAACGAAATCAAACCAGTGACCGAGCAAAATCAAAATAGCCCTTAAGTTCACTATGTTAAGATTTACGTTTGAAAGCAAAATATGCGAAAAAAATACAAGCGATTTTATTTTATTTTTTATACTATATGTACTATTTTTAATATTTTTCTTTCCAAAGTTTTTAGTTGAACATATCTCCTAACAGATGGTATTTTTTAATGACAAAAAATCGGCATTTATATATACGGAAAAAAATGTACCGATAGCCCCTAAATCGTCAATTTTGTGTGAAGAGGTGTCGGAAAATTATTTTTATAGTACTTTAAATGAAGATTTTTAACAAAGTCATTTCCAAAAATTGGAGATAAGGGATCAATCTATATGTAGTAATTTTGAGTTCCATTTTATTTTGTCCGACTTAGTCGCAAAATGTACCGACAATTCTATGTATTTTAAGGGATTTGCAAATCCGTCCTTAAATAATCTCATATCGTAGTTTAACACCGATTTACTAGATGTAGCAGGAGTTTAGTAATTTAACACTAAATATTCAGTCGCCACTGGGACATGTTAGTTGTGTAGCAGTTACAACTCATATAAGTTTGATTAACTACCTCAGAGAGTTACCAGGTAGGTACAAAGTACAAACACCCAGAATCACGGTTCGCTTATAAAATAATTGAGAGTACTGTCACTTCAAATATTGCGAATTATTTTAGTAATAGCTGTTAAAGTTTTTTGATTCCCGCGGGAACTCCTTAATTTTCCGGGATAAAAAGTATGTCACTCTCCAGGTCCTCAACTATGCCCGTGCCAAAAATCACAACGATCCGTTGCTTCGTTGAGGCGTGATTGAAGGACAAACCAACAAACCAACAAACAAACACACTTTCGCATTTATAATATTAGTATGATTTGACGACCTGCCTGGCGCAGTGTTGAGCGCTGTTGTCAACGTGCGGAGGTCCCGGGTTCGATCCCCGGCAGGGTCTATTTGAGAATTCATAATTTCTGAATTCTTCCTGGTATGGCCTGGTGGGAGGCTTTGGCCGTGGCTAGTTACCACCCTACCGGCAAAGACCCTACCGGAACGCCAAATCGCTTGGCGATTGCGGAATTTGTGATTGTGGGATTTGCGGAAGCGATTTGGCGTTCCGGTACGATGCCGTGTAGAAACCGATTAGGGGTATGGGTTTAATTTAACTGCAATGCCCTTAACAGGTTAGCCCGCTTAGACTGCATCATCACTTAGGTACCATCAGGTCCAAACCACGAACGTCTACAATATTAAAACAATACGAATTTAAGCGATTTATTTGAAAATTAATCTTGAAAAGTTTTTACCAAAACCGAATAAGTTTGATGTTTCGACCGATCTTTGAAAATTCCTCGGAGGTCAAACTTTCTTCGGAGTTGGTAAAATCATCACTACTTAGGTGGATGTCTTAAATCTACTGTTAATCTTTTTTTTACTCAGTGAATAACTTAGCAGGTTTATTACATAATAGAACACGACCCAGACATGTCCCAAGTGACGCGGTAATAATGACGTCATGTTAAATTCAATATGGCGACCGCTGGACGGCTGCGCTGAAATCGAGTCGAAAGCTTGTTGAAATGTGTTGATTAAATAAACACACGTGTTAATTATGTATTTTGCTATGTAATTATTTAATTAATAAAGACTTTATAAAAATTTAAGATTTATTCAGAAATCTAAATATATAAAAGGAAAAGGTGACTGATCTATCAACGCAAAGCTGAAACTACTGGATGAATCGGGCTGAAATTTGATAGCTACTCGTATTATGACGTAGAAATCCGCTTAATTTAACTTTTGAAAATTCAACCCCTAAGGGGGTAATATAAGGAGTTAAGATTTGTGTAGTCCACGAGGACGAAGTCGCATGCAAAAGCTAGTGGATAAATATAACTTGAAAAACGTACCTACTTCCTTTTTTTGTCTTTCATATATATTTCACGTCTCCGTATAATTACTTACGTAAGCACCTGAAATTCTAAAACGGCAGTGGTTAAGGCTGTGCGTAATACGAGTAGATTAGTTTGTCAGTCAGAAAGTCAGTCTGCGACCCAGTGTGGGATTGCTCTATCGCTGTATAGACCACTGTATGAAGTATATTTTTAGGCTGTGATATTAGGCTGTCAATAAGCCGTATAGACTGGATATTTAGGTATAACACGCTTGAAAACAAAAGGAAGACAACACCGACGGGATCGACAACAAAACGGTGTGAACCAAAAATAGAACTCCAGAACGTCGCTTGATCCTGATTTTCACAGGTTCGGAATATTTGGCAGCGACACCCAGAGTCATATTATGTTACTAGAGGCAGTAAATTCACAAAAGCACGTCGATCCCTAGCTCCATGGAGCGTAATTGAAGAAAAAACAAATAACAAACCAGCAACGAAACATACTATCGCATTTATTAGTAGTAATTTCTAAGTCTAAGAAGGCATACTACGGCATACTTTGATTTTGCTGAAACGTATGATGAGGGCGGTTATTATCTAAGCATATTGAGAGGAACGTACTATCTCGCCTTATCTCTCTGTAAAGTCTTTACTCTTTATACATCTGCCCCCCGACTGTGTAAGGAAATCGTAATTGTGTGTCAAACGGATAATTCGACCTGTTTAAGGAGTTCATAGATGCCTGCACGTCTAAAAGCATATAATATGTAGGTACTCTTTAAACAGTTCGAGTAAAACATTTTAAGCTGTCAAATGGTTACGATTTGCTTAGGCAATTAGGCCTCTTAGCCCACATCTTCAAAACGTATGCTCCATAGAAGTCAGCCTAAAGTGCGCGCATTTTTTTGACACCTGATGGAGCTTCTAGTGATGCACTACCTCATTGGCGTCGCCCATTCTATTCGTGTAAAATAACGAGCTCACTCGCGCTTCACTGGACTTTTATTCTATCACGTTGTTTGAATGAGCTCGGATACTTTTTAGGATTCCGTAGTAAAATGGTCATCTATTATAGTTTCGTCCAGTCCATCTGTCTGTTTACTACCAGTCCACTTGAGAGAGTCTGAGTATGACAGTTATTTAAAAAATCAGCTCTAAGAAGAAAGTTTTTCTGCACGAATAAATTTTTGTGTAAGTTTTAGCTATAGTAAGCTGCTGCCGTCACATGACCTACATAGATGGCATATCAAAATTTTAAAAAACAGGGTTTCTCCTGAAAATCGAATTCAGAATAAGTATAAATAAGTACCTATTGCAAAATTATGAGTTTAAAAAAATATATTTTTGGACAAATCTTTATCATCAAAGGACTTTTAGGTACTATACATTATAGGTATCATGTTCGTCAAAGGTTTAGCAACTAGCTTGTCTACCGAACCCTACTTCATGCATGTTCTGAAACACACTTGACCAGTTTGCTAATATTTAGGTGCGTCTCGTTTATACTTTTTCATCGCGATTTGTTTGACATCCTTGTTTGGTGCCAATATTCACCGTCCATTTGTCCAAAAAGCCATTGAATTTTTTTTGGTAAACATTTTTATGAGTCGCTAGGCTGGGGTTTTTTGGATAATCCTTCGATGATGTTAAAAACCTAGTCTAGAATTGGGTATTTGACTTCTATTCAAATAAATTATTTTTTGGTGACTATCGATATATCCCAAAAGTCGTAATATCCACGTCCCCTGATAGTTTTATATTATAACCATTTTAATAAACAATCGATGTCGAAATTTAATGACGTCACATTTCAGAATTTCGTCTAAATCATGGGATTTAGACGAAAAAAAGTTGCTGATTTGACTATATTATGTCAAATACCCAATTGTAGCCCTCTCAATGCAATTGGGCATTTGAGGACGCATTAAAACTCCATACTTTTTATTCCAAAAAATCAAACAGTTCACGCGGGAATCCAAAAACCTTAATCCATGCGGACCGGGCATCATCTATTAGTCTATGTCCATGCAAATGCAATGATGCATAATCAAATCATCCAATATCATGCGGTTAATTGGACCAAAGCACACACGGCATGGGAATTGATGAGATTCTAGGTCCAATTTACCGTTCCGATCTGGTAAACAATGGTCTGCCCGGAAACGTATTTAGCTCAGTCAGTGCGTTAATAGATAAACTTACAGCAAATCTGCAGGTTCGTATTTTTTTTTTAATTCAATACAAGTTAGCCCTTGACTACGATCTCACCTAATGGTAAGTGATGATGCAGTGTAAGATGGTAGCGGGCTAACCTGTTGGGGGCATGACAGTTATATTAAACCCATACCCCTATTCGGTTTCTACACGGCATCGTACCGGAACGCTAAATCGCTTGGCGGCACGTCTTTGCCGGTATTTACCTACTAATAAACTGTTGAAGATTATGTGAATGGTAAAAGAACATGGATTTGACTTGCTCCAGTAATGCTAAGGACAGCGGTTACTTATGTATGTACACATAGATGTAAGTAATTATAAATTATTTTTTTCAAAAGAATAACCACTCCATTAAAAGTGTCTTGCTGTAGATTCAGTCAACTATTTAAAACTACTTGTCAAAGTCAATTTGAATAAAAAAGATTTGAATTTTGTTTTTTTTTTAAATTACAATTATGTCTAATGAGTGCCTTTTTTGTGTGATAGATAAATCTATCGCCGTTTCTTGTATGATTTTCCCAGATTATAGCAATTAAAATATAAACCTTAAAACTAAGGCATTAATTCGAATGCAGTATATTTATATTTAAGACCTTTTGTCTTCGTAACAACGCGAGCATGTCGGTGACGCGAATCCACAAGTTTACCCCCTACCGAAAAGTACTCAACGCGGCTAAAGAAGTTTTCACTTCAAACACTTCCTTTGTTTAATAAAAAGAATGTAGGTATACAAATTCTGTAAGCACACCGAGAAAACTCGTCCCACTCGTAAAGTTTCAATTCTAGAGCAACATTTCAAAATTAGATGCTTATTTTTCAGTACAGGTATCCCCTTTGTATTCAAATGTCTTTGAGAGTTTGTTCGGATGCAATGTAAACGCCGATCGAACCGAAATGCCAGCAATAGTTTACCGCGGCTTGGAAATACAACTTTCCGTTTGTCGTTATCTAAAAGTAGCCGCCTTGGGGCGAAGCAGACTCTAGACGAGACAATGCTTAGGTCTGGTTTCCACCAATGCGGAGCGGAGCTGGCTAGAGCGGGGTAATGCTGACCCCGATTGGAGGCAAAGAATATTTAAGCGAAGTTGTTGCACAGAATATGTGCCGTGCCTAATGTGTTAGTAAAGTTTAAAGTGTTTTTTTTTTTTTACCACTTGCAAGCAAGACTGATTGTAGCCAAGCGCTAGCCTATTTTATATTTAAAAAAAAAATGTAGAAGCCTTCACACATTTCAACTCTCCGCTGCACGCCATCCGCCTTTCCGCCGCACACCGCTTATCTTACCCTTAGAAAAATAAGACGGAGAGATGTGGAAATAAAGATGTCTGATTGATTATTTACAAAACATCCCTCCTCTCCTCTCTGCCCCTCTCCGCTTTCGTGGAAACCCGCCCTTACAAGGTTGGTCTGTGGCTTGATCTAAGGGCTTGATATAATTCTGGCCGAATAACTAGAGTTGCGTGGAGTCACAGAACACATAAGAAAGGTTAGAAAGGCCCTAGTGCAAATTTTGTACGGAAACCGCTGTCGCCGTTTTGATCCCACCATTCTTCACTACTACTAATCTAAACGAAACCACACGAGAGTTCCCATGTGTGCGTGAGGCAGAAAAAAGTGCTGCGATTGGCGAAGCTACTCACACTAATGCAACTTTAAACTTGCGCGTGTTGTCGTGTAAAACAGCAACATACGCTAGGGATTGACTAAAATATTTTTTATCGATGTTTATTTTTTTAGCAGTCGGGTATTATGTCTACGGCATCCCAGTGCACAATTTCAAGCTCGTAGCTTGGGGCAACTTTGATTTCTTGTTTGTTGCGAGTATTGCAGAACGTTTTGCATCGGGGCCAACGCTACAAGGCGATCGCCTTGTAGCATTGTTTCCTACCTCCCTGCTTCAAGGAATCTCCAACGCTACAAGGCGATCTTTTCCTACCTTCCCGCTTCGAGGAATCCATCTTCTATCTAAATGTATAAAAGGAAAAGGCGACTGACTGATCTATCAACGCTTACTTCAAATCACTGGACGGTTTGGCTGTTTAGCCTGTAGATACTCTATATTACTTTACTTTAATTGCCCTATGGAATGGAAAATCCGACACGACCGGATTTTACGTGCTCTCCGAGGCACACTTTCTACGAGGTCGTCGTCGTCGTCAACCTATGGACGTCCACTGCTGGACATAGGTCTCCTGTAGGGTCCTCCACAAGCCACGGTCTTGCGCCGCCTGGATCCAGCGACTACCTGCGACTCTCTTGATGTCGTCCGTCCATCGTGTGGGGGGTCTGCCGACGCTACGCCTTCCAGTGCGGGGTCGCCATTCCAGCACCTTGGGACCCCAACGTTATTTTTAGTATAACTCAATACTTAATTACAGTCGAACATGCTAACCACTAACCAACGAGGCGGTTTACATGACAACAACGCTCTCCGCGCCAGGGCGGGCGGCGTGGGGGGCGGTCTTTGAATGAATAAACTCATGCCTCATAAATAGGAAATTGATCAACTCACAACATTCAAAGAGGGCCTCGGATATTTTATTCATAGCTTTCGGTATTAGGGACGTGAAAGTTAATGTTGACATTAATTTGAAGCCGGAAGGCCGATTATAATGGGGGTTTCCTTTTAGTATTAGAAACGCTTTCGTAATCTTTTCGACAAAATTACGTTAAATACCACGACCCAGGAAGTTCGTTTAGCGGACATCGGATTTTTATTTTAGTCCACGTGAGAAGAATATAAAATTGTTACAAGTGATAATTTTTAATTTTTGAATTTATTGAAGTGAAAACTTCTTTAGCCGCGTTGAGCACTTTTTGGTAGGAGGTAAACTTGTGGATTCGCGTCACCGTCACCAACATGTTGACTCCGACATGCTCGCGAACACTGACATGCTCGCGAACACCGATATCCTCGCGTTGTTACGAAGACAAATGGTCTTAAATATAAATATACTCGTACTACATTCGTAAAATTAAACTTTAATGCCTTTGTTGTAAGGTTTATATTTTTAATTATTTTAAAAATATATTTTTTTTAATAAAAAAATTATAATAAAAAAATAAGTAAGTATTACATTTTAAATATTCGTTTTCACTTCTATAGGCAGTCAAGTCTTCAGTTTGTCTTTCACCGTCGGCTCTGAACATCTGCAATACCAGATTTGTCGGCAAATGCGTTGCCGGCTTTGGAGATTTTTGTTATCTGCAGCAATACCTCAATGTCTGCAGCCCTCTTGAATAACCCCATTAGCTTGAGTATTAAGTAGTAACTGCCTTGTTGGTCTAGTGGTTGGCATGTTCGACTGCGGCCGACGAGGTCCCGGGTTCGAGTCCCGGGTCGGGCCATAACAATTATTGTTTTTTTTTTCATAACAACTTTTTAGAAGTTGAGAATAAACTAATACATACAATAATACAGGGCCAACAACATACTACACACAAAAAATCTGTGTCACTTTTATACATATAGGAGTGCGCCCTTGTCCTGTCCGGTCCTCAGTGTGTTTTCGTCCTAAACGAACACGATTTGCGACATTGTTTTACTTATTCAATTTTTTTTTTAATGCTCAATGTTATTTTAATCTAAAAATGTGAGTTTCATATCCGTAAAAATGAACTAATGACATCACAATTACGTTACATGTAAAAAATGGTCGGTCCTAAAGAGGATAATATGATTGAGGGACGCGTAAATTATTCTCAGATATCCGCTACGTCGACGGACACGATAAATGGCTTAGAGCTGCATCACACTGGCAGCGTTTTCGTGGCGGTTAGAAAAAAATACAAACAGAGATAAAGGCAGCTATGAACAGAAGGGTGTACAGGCTAAAGTAATCTCTTGAAGACTTCCTTTTATGATAAATTATTTTTACCGTCTATTCTGTCCTGTTATCCACGAATTTCTACAGTGCATAGAAACCGTTACGAGAAGGCAACATAATATTACTATCTTCAAGAAGAGAGGTCAGAAACTGCAGTTACATTTGAATATGAATAAGATGTAATCCACACTTCCATACTGAGTGGTATTATAAATATCAAAGTGTGTCTACTTAAAATATATGTATTTGCCTGTCTGTCACATTTTCAGTGATCAACCGCTAAAACGACGTTGACATTATAGCATAGAGAAAGATAGTTTTCATTCTGGAGACTAAAAAAAGCTTCTTCGTATCCCGGGAATTCCTACGAGATATCTAAAAAAACTAAATCTATACGGGGACTAAGTCGAGGAAATTAGCTATTAAATAATAACTCTCTTTTTAAATAATATTTTTCTCTACACAACACACACTCTATGTACGATTAAACCTGCGCCGTCTTTATAATTACCTGTGAAGCCCTTTTACAGGCAGTGGGCCGACGCCATTTGCAAATTATTGTCGAACCATTTTGTGATCTCCTATTTTGCATTTTCTGTTATTCAAGAAGTAAGTTAATAATTTTGTACTTAGAGGAATTTCAGGATTCTGCAACAGAAACAGTGAAAATATTCCAATTACCTTCCAAGAATAAAAGGACTATAAGTAGTTTTAAAAAGAATTTGTATTTATTTTCCGAACAACTTTTATCGCAGAGAAAATCTTAAAAGGAAAGGTGGTAGGCAATACATTTACAGAATACCTAGGTTTTTACGTGATCGGAGTGCATTGTATTGACTTCTTCTAATGTAGCCAGTCTTGTCTTTTAAGGCTTTCAATACGGAACTCATATCCACTTTAAGTCAGTCAGTTTTTGTTAAATTAATAGCAAGCAAACGAGCAGGCGGGTCAACTGATGTTAACTTGCTACCATCGCCTATGAACATTTGCATTACCAGAGGAATCGCTAACGCGTTTGCTAGGCTTTGCTGGGAGGCTTCGACGGTGGCTAGTTACCACCCTACCGGCAAAGACGTGCTGCCAAGCGATTTAGCGTTCCCATATCAATCAATTGATAGCCTTTTACGCATTGTTTTATGATTTAACTATAAGTAGGATGATAATAATGTTAATAATTTTAATTTTATAAAATCAAGATATTTGTATTTACACCACACTGTGGTAGAATAGGAGCACTTTTATACTGTACTAGCTTATGCCCGCGACTTCGTCCGCGTGGTTTGTTTTTTTCCCCACACATAAAAAGTAGTCTATGGTACTCTCCAGGTTCTCCGTTGATATATAAGACAGTCAGTCAGTCAGTCAGTCAGTCAGTCAGTCAGTCAGGACATTGAATTTTATATATATAGATTACACCTCAAATTTACTCTATTTACAAATAAATAAATTGATTGATTGATTGATACAATGTCGTGTAGAAACGGGACATTATGCATCCTAATGAAACCCGAATTAGGGTATGGGTTTAATATAACTGGGCACCCTTAACAGGTTAGCCCGCTACCATCTTATCATCGCACTTACCATCAGGTGAGATCGCAGTCAAGTGCAAACTTGTAGTGGATAAAAAAACCGGCCAAGTACGAGTCGGACTCGCGCACCGAGGGTTCCGTACAAACCTGTAGTAAGTTTTAAATTATTAAAAAATAAAAATTACGTTTGTTGTATGGGAGCCCCCCTTTAATATTTACTTTATTGATATTTAATTATTTATTTTGAAAGGTAATATACAAGTTAATATTCTGTGAAAATTTGAACCGTCTACCTGTTACCGTTTTTAATATTGAGCAAAAAAATACGAAAAAAACCGGCCAAGTGCGAGTCGGACTCGCGCACCGAGGGTTCCGTACAAACCTGTAGTAAGTTTTACGATTTATGACGTATTAAAAATAAAAATTACGTTTGTTGTATGGGAGCCCCCCTTTAATATTTACTTTATTGATATTTAATTATTTATTTTGAAAGGTAATATATACAAGTTAATATTCTGTGAAAATTTGAACCGTCTACCCGTTACCGTTTTTAATATTGAGCAAAAAAATACGAAAAAAACACGTTTATTGTATGGGTACCCCCCTTAGTATATATATTTTTTTAATTTTTAGTATTTGTTGTTATAGCGGCAACGGAAATACATCATTTGTGAAAATTTCAGCTTTCTAGCTATCACGGTTTATGAGATACAGCCTGGAGACAGACAGACAGACAGACAGACAGACAGACAGACAGACAGACAGACAGACAGACAGACAGACAGACAGACAGCGGAGTCTTAGTAATAGGGTCCCGTTTTTACCCTTTGGGTACGGAACCCTAAAAACACGTTTATTGTATGGGGACCCCCCTTAATATATATATTTTTTTAATTTTTAGTATTTGTTGTTATAGCGGCAACGGAAATACATCATTTGTGAAAATTTCAGCTTTCTAGCTATCACGGTTTATGAGATACAGCCTGGAGACAGACAGACAGACAGACAGACAGACAGACAGACAGACAGACAGACAGACAGACAGACAGACAGACAGACAGACAGACAGACAGACAGACAGACAGACAGACAGACAGACAGACAGACAGACAGACAGACAGACAGACAGACAGACAGACAGCGGAGTCTTAGTAATAGGGTCCCGTTTTTACCCTTTGGGTACGGAACCCTAAAAAGAGTGTATGTTATGACTAAGTACGTATCTTTTCAAACGGACCGCTTTAATTTAAAGCTTTTTAACTGAAGATTAATCCACTTTAATCCGTTCTGCGTTTGCGTAACGGGCAGTACCTAAATCATCGTAAATAAATGAACGAGTACCGCACGCAAATATTTATTAGCCAATAATGCCGGTTAAGGCAATTCTGTCCGAAATGGATTTGTATTGTGCGCCATAATCTGCGTAATAACGCCAATTAATATCAAGTTGCCGTGGTATTAATGATTGTATGGATTACGCGGGTGAATGGTGATGGAAATTTGCATTTTTAAAAAGCATTAAACTCTGTCTCTCTACCTCTAGTAAATATAGACTGAGAGAGATACGCGACTGTAGTTGCCATCTTAAATTCTACATCAATGGTAGTTGCAAATGATTTTTAATTTTTACAGTCCCTCAAACTTAACTGACCTGGGGGCTGATTCTGTAGTGCACAATCTCTAAACTAAACTAAAATTAGAGCATTACAATTAATATTGCTAGCCCTTTCATAATACTCCCTACGGAAAGGGACAGAACTAAATTTAAAGCTGCCATTTTAGTTTAGTTTAGAGATTGTGTTATACAGAATCGGCCACCTGGTGGCTAAAATTGGAACTAATATGTATGCCTGTATTTTTTTCATTTATCTATTAGAGACGCTGATAAGTTTGTGGGACTATTATATCATACTAGACAGCCCGCTCCGGCTTCGTACGGGTGGGATTATCTCATTCACCTGTTTTTTTTATCCACTACAAGTTAGCCCTTGACTGCGATCTCACCTGATGGTGAGTGATGATGCAGTCTAGGATGGTAGCGGGCTAACCTGTTAGGGGCATGGCAGTTATATTAAACCTATAGGTAAGTACCCCTATTCGGTTTCTACACGGCATCGTAGCGGAACCCTAAATCGCTTGGCGGCACATCTTTACCGGTTATAGGGTGGTAAGTTGGTTGGTGGTTGGTTGGTTGGTTGGTTGGTTGGTGGCCACCCAGGCCAGACCAAGGAAATTCAGAAATTATAAATTTCCATACCCTGCCGGGGATCGAACCCGGGACCTCCGCACGTTTTTTTTTTTTTTTTTTTTTTTTTTTTTATTATAATTGCTTTTGTCCCCTTTTATAGAAAGGGCCGTTTCTTGCCATTATATTATTGTAGTGCCTGTTTGATATATATTTTATTATTAATTTTATTTCTAATCTAATTTTTTATTTTACCATCCAATAATCTAATTTTAATCTTTCTGGCTTTTGCGAGGAACAAAGCGGTGCGATTTATATGCAAGTATCGTCTTTATATGCTCATCATATTGGGCGAACTATGCATCTCTATCCACCGCTCTGTTTCTGGCAATAGCGATCTTTGCTATTTTGCAGGCATATTTTATAAAGGCTTCACGGCCAGTTGCTTCGCCCAGAATGGTGGGTACGGAACCCCTGCACAGATTCATTTGCAATTTCTGCTGCAGATCTTCTCGAGCCGCTATATGCTGTGGGCAGTCCATCAGAAGATGAAGGATCGATTCTGATGCACTGTCATCACAGACGCAGCTTGGGTTGTCCTTGCGTTTGAACCTGTGCAGGTACTCCGCAAAACCTCCATGACCTGTCAACACTTGGGAGAGCACCATGTTGTGGTCGATGTGCTTGACCACTCGATGGGCGAACCGTACATCCGGGAGAAATGCTTTCGTGGTGCTGGCGGTTTCCTCCGATGTATACCGCCGGTTCCATTCGTCAAGCGACTCCTCGCGGAGCAGTCGCTTGACGAATGAAACCGGACACCGGTCATAGTCCGGCCTCTTCTTCAGGCCTAGAGCTGCTTCTTTCGCGAGCTGATCGGCTCTTTCGTTACCCTCCAACCCCGCATGCGCTTTCACCCAGAACATGGAGACTTCCTTGTTCTGGGTGTGACAAATTTTCAAATTGCCAACGATATTTGCTACCAAGGGGTGGAGGGATTTGCGCCCGACCACCGACTCAAGGGAAGATCTTGAGTCGGTGTATATGCCGATGGAGGTTTCTGGGCGCTTCGTCGCGATAGAGACAGCTCTATCCAGGGCAAGAAGCTCAGCCTGGTAGACCGAGCAGTGCGCACCCAACCTTAGCTTAACGGCTTTGGTTTCGGCCTCTCGATTCCATATGGAAAGCGAGGCCCCCACTTTTCCGTCGATTTTACTGCCATCGGTAAAGATGCGCACCGCCTGAGTGTTGTTTCTCTCAAGGTCTTCTCGGTCCACCAGGCCAGTAAACTGTAGGTAAATCTGTTCTGCCGGATGGGGTTGTTTAGAATATGGCACTCTCCGCTCCATCTCCCTGTCCCCGAGCACACGCTGCGACACTTCCCTTTTTGCCTCGTACAAAGCCGCTGCCTCTCGGACCCTAAGGTCTAAGGGGAGTATCCCTGCCAGAATCAGTGCCGAGTTCAGGGAAACGGTTCTGTATGACTTGGTCATTTTCTGTGCGAAGCCCCTCTGAAGTGCACTCAAGCGCTTCCGCACTCCAAGCTTCGAGGCGGCAGGCGCCCAGGCACAGGCGGCATACAGGACTATTGGCTCCACCACTGTAGTATAGATGGTTTTTATGACTTGGGGGTGGAGGCCCAGCTGACTTTGGCGGCTCTCGAGAACTGTTTATAGAGTCCCTCAACTCTTCTGCAAGTATTACTTACATGGGAGTTAAAGGTCAACTTGTTGTCGATTGTTAGCCCCAGGATTTTTATGTCGCCGGACAGGTCAATGCCGATCCCGCCCATGTTCAGGTGCGGAGAGTCGAACTTCAATTTATTTGTTACCACCATCGCCTTAGTTTTGTGTGGTGCGAATCTGAGTTTGTTTCGGTCTCCCCACTCCCGAACATACGCAAGTGCAGCATTGGCCCGCTGCGAGACCTCCAGCCCTGTGTCGCCATCGAAGACGAGGACAACATCGTCGGCAAAGGCCTGACAATACTCTCCCCGCCCTCCCAGGCCTTGCAGTAGTGGACCCAACAGTAGGTTCCACAAGACGGGACCCCCGATGGAGCCCTGCACACATCCTTTGGTGGTGTTGTGTGTGTGTTCGGCTCCCGCGTACCTCACTCTGACCTTCCTATCCCGAAGATAGCTGTCAATCACCCTGCGGATGTTTATGGGACAGTTCTCTTCAGCCAGTCTGACTCTGATGGCTGGCCACCAGGCGCTATCAAAGGCCCCCTCTATGTCCAGTGAGACGACGGCAACGAGTTTCTTTTCTTTAAGTTTTCCGTGAATGTGTTCCATCAGGACATAGAGGGCGTCTTCTGTGCTTCTCTGGGGCATGAAGCCATACTGGCGTTCACTGATCCCAGGCAGAGTATGATATTTGATGCGATTGACAACCATCTTTTCCAGGATTTTTCCCAGAACGGGTAACAATCCGATCGGACGATAGGCTTTGGGATTGGTGTAGTCCTCCTTTGCTGGTTTTCGGAGAACTATCACAGTGGCCTCCTTCCATAGGATCGGAAAGTGACCCAGTTCTAGGCACTTGTTGGCCAGAGCGAGGAACGCGTCGGGGTTTATTAATATAGCGCGTTGGCATATGTCGGCGGTGAGGCCGTCCGACCCGGGGGCCTTCTTGGGGTTGAAGCTCGAGGCGGCGTCGCTCATTTCAACAGCGGTAAACTGTGGATCCAAATATTCATTTGGAGTCCACTCGTTCACTTGTTCAGCTGCTCGCCTCGTACGCTGGTGGTCTGCGTTGTCTTCCTCCTCAAGATCCTCCGGGTAGAAGATTCCCGCAAGCAATGTCGCCGATTCGTTAGGGCCATAGGTTTTTCCATCTTTGATGAGTGGTATGTCCTCTTTCCTCACTGCGGTTCTACCTATGACCCTGTATATCCCGTCCCACAGACCCTCTCTGTCCTGACGCTCACAGAAAGCCTTCCAGCTGTCTATCTGCGCCTGTTTTGCATGCGATTCATACCCTTCTTTTGCCTGCAGGTACTCACGCACAACCCTGTTCCTACGGACTGGAGCAGCGCAACGGATACGTCGCTTTTTGGTGTTGACGTCGTGTTTCATCGAGGCGAGCTCATCATTCCACCAAGGTAAGCTAAGGCGTTCCGTATTTTTCTTGATTGGCATGTTTGCTTCACATGCTGCCACTATTGTTTTTGTGTACGATTCAACACAATTATCAAGATCGGCTTTACTGTTGATCTTCTCTATTTCACTTTTGTTGAGTCGATTTTCTGACTGTAAATGGGTGAGTTTCGAATGAAACTCATTCCAATTTGCCTTTTTTGTGTTGAATCGCCGTGTGGTTCTGTCTATTACCATCAGATTTTCTTTTTTCAGGTTTATACGAAACGCAATAGTGTTGTGGTCCGAGCTCGTCACGCCTTCCTCGATTATCCAGTCCGTCACCAGCAGGAGCGCGTCCGGAGAACACGCCGTAACGTCGACACAACTAGAGTACCTTTTATTTCCTCTAATTGTGTCGAAGGTAGGGACGTTACCCCTGTTAAGTACCTGCAGGTCCAGCTCTTCAAGAGTCCCAAAGAAGGCCTCGCCTCTACCGTCGGTTTTTGTGCTGCCCCACCAGGTGTTCCAGGCGTTCGCATCGCCTCCCACCAAAACATAACGAGAGCCCATGCTCGCGACTGCCTCGGCAAGTTGTCCCAGGTATGGCTCTATTGGTTGGTCGGGCTCAAAGTAGAACGAGATGACGCACATGTCCCAGGCGCTCGTTTTTATTCTTACCACCACGATGTTGTTGGTGGTAAGTTTGGGGTCCATGGTTACTGCCATGCTATTGTCGAATACCACGATTGCGGCTTTGACATGGCTATTTCCCCTATTTGCGCACTGAAAGATGCGTGCGCCCCCGTAATCTCGCAATGAGCCCGCCCCTCCAACATAGGGCTCCTGGACCAACGCCAGAGCTACCTTTTTGTTTGTGGCCTCGAGCATTAGCTCTTGTGTGGCAAGCTGCTTACGTTGCAAGTTCGCCTGGAACACCCGATAAGGCCTCACAGTTGTTCCGGTTCCGCCTGGGGCAACTTTAGCAATAAGCTACTGTTGCCCTGGCCAAGGCCTCCCATTTCCGACGCACTACGCATTCCGGAGCGAACGCGTTGTGAGTTGCGTCAAGTCCAGCCTGCGTACAATTACAGCAAGAGGGAGGGACTCCTGCCTGCCACTTGGGGCAGCTCGACTTCATGTGGGCCTCCCCACAGTGGCTGCACTTCATCTGGGACTCTTTGCAGAATCGCCTGCTATGCCCGTACCCGAGGCATTCAGAACACTGGGTGAGTGGAGACTGATCGGACACTCTCACCCTCTGCAGATCCACGCGAACTGCTCCCGCCTCTGTCATGACGGACCATACTTTTGGGGACACCCTCAGTACAACGTGGCACATGAGAGGGTTCCTGGTTTTTCGCCTGTATCTAATTTCTATTCGGATCTCGTCACTGTCCAGGTTCTTAAAAAGGCCCGCGTTTTGGGTTTTCAGTGCCTGGAGGACGTCCTCATCAGTGTTATACTGGAGGACGTCCTTCAGGATCACTTGCGGGTCCTTGTTTTTAATTTCTTCGACTTTGAGGTCCGCGTCCTTTAGTCGTGTCATTACCTTTTCTCGCTCCTCTCTTGTGCCACATCCCACTATAACTTTCCTGTCCTTGGCTTTCCTAACGCGGTCCACCTGCACTCCAGTTTCTTTGGCATTAATTGCCTTCCTAATGCGCTGGAGTACTTCTTCGCCGGACTCCTCCTCGTCGTTAGAGGCGACGGCGACTGAGTGCAGTGCGGCCCGATCTGTTGGGCGACTTTTCAGTTCACCTGCGGCCACTTTCGCATATGTCAGCCGCTGTCGCTCCACCCTGTCTTCTTCTATTAACCGGCTTAGTTTCGTTATTTCTTCGGTGTTCTTCTCCAACAACTTGGAGTGCTTCTCCAGATTGCACAAATCTGGGGTCCCGCCCTTCGGTACAATTACTACCGGTTTTTCCCCTCGCTCTGCCTCTACGTCCTTCCCCCCTTTTCCCCCGACTTCCTTGGTCAATTCGTAGAGCCTTTCGATGGCCTGGGTCACTCCCGCTTTTATACCAGCCTTAAGGTTGCGGGACTCGTCTAGCAACGTTTTTGCCCGAACGAGGCAGGCTTTTGCCTCTGTCTTTCGGCTGGCATATTTAACGGAAGAAGACCCAGACTTCGCCCCGTTTTCCTTGCTCCTTTGTCGGGTCCCTCGCTCTTTTGTAAGAGCTAGAGCGGTTGTGTCTTCTGACCTTGGGTTGCTTTGTGTGGCTTCGTTTGTGGGTTCGCTCTCCGTCCCCATGTCGACGTAGAACGATTCGGACATTCGCCCTTCGCTTCCCGTAGACATGGCGACAGCGACTTCCTTGGGGGGCGTTTTGAACATGCTCTTAACCGTAATCGCTCCCGAGATTGACAGAGGAGTCAACAGCTATAACTGGATTGTGCAAATGATCCCTCTATAGTCAATAAATTATGTCTGGGTTGTGTATAGAGCAACCCAGATGTCAATAAATTTCCTAACCTAACCTTAGTAAAAAGAGCGACTAAAAATAGTTAAAATAACTGGGTTGTGTAAAGCAACCCAGTTGTCAATAAAATACTAACCTAGTTAAGGAAATCGCGTTTTTTGCGATTTTCTCCGGTTCTACTGGGGCGATTCGGTCGCGCGACGGCGCGTTGCACGCGTCTCGGCGAGACCTATCGGATGCGCTATGAGTGAGTAAAATCAGGTTTTCCCAGGGAACAAAACCTCGGAAAAACTGATTTTCCTATGCGACTTTCGATTTTTCTCGCACGAGATTTTGCACGGCTACGCGCGCGCGTCCCTCAGATGGCAGTTTCCACCGAGCAGCGGCGAAGAAAAGCGCGAAAAGCGACTTTGGCAGCGAAAAACTAAGGAAAAAGGTAAGTCGAGACTGAATTTATGTATAAAATACTCAACACTGCGCCACGGAGGTCGTCAGGATGTATGTGTGCAGTGGCATGCTCAGGGTTTGATGCCAGGGTATGCATTACATAGGTAGAATAACTAGGGTAGAGAATAGAATAGAATGAATTTATTTGTCTGAATATGTGTCACAATGATGGTTACAGTGAAAAGTCGCTTATACAGTGGCGTGCAGCTCATAAAGCAATAAAGCACTGCTTACCTTGCTTGCTTTGCTGCTTGGATAATATGCACGTTACTGTATAATTATACAGTGGCGTGCAGCTCATAAAGCGATAAAGCACTGCTTACCTTGCTTGCTTTGCTGCTTGGATATGCTGCGAATTTTCATAATATAAACCACATGTGGTTGGAAATCTACTTTTTATACTCAAAAATTAATAATAGAAATTCCACAATTTTGACCATCTAGATTTGAATAGGTAAACACAAAATTTACGTTTAAACCTAATAAATACCTAAACAGTGTTTACCTTTTCAAATCCAGGGCGCTTCTTCATTTTCTATTACCTGTCCCCTTTTCCCAAGCTATTCCAGATGGCGCTGACACAGGCGGCATAAATATAAGATGCGCTGCCCACCGGCAGGGAACGACGCGGGGCGGTTTTTTCAATATCCGCTGACCCCAGAGCACACCTCACCCTTGCGGTACAAGCACTTTATTTTGCTTAGAAAACTCTAGGGTTTGGTACAATTTAATAGCGTTAATAGAGTAGAATATTCTATTTCAAAAAACCGACCAAGTGCGAGTCAGACTCGCACACAAAGGGTTCCTCCACACAATATAAATTGGTTTAGTAAAGAACAAGATAGACACGTAATTAGCTGTGAAATAACAGTAGAGCCTGACCAACAATTCGATACATGAGTATGGAACCCTAATTAACGATTTTAGGATTTATTCCTGTACTTGTGCTGTGTGACCTTGCTTTCTGACTAATTTCTTGTTACTAGGTCAACGGAAAGTACCCTATAAGTTTTGATATACTAGCGAGCCTCAAAATCCAAAAAATTTGCAGCTAAGAGTAAATGGCCGTATTTCTTTATCGCGTTGACTTAGAAATTTGACTTGTTTACAGCTCCAAGGGACCATATAGACTTTAATATTTGATATTAATTTCGACTTGATACCTCCACGCGTTCCGGAGAAAAGAGGTGTTGACAGACAAACGAACAACGAAGTGATCTTATTAGGGTTCCTTTTTCCTTTTGAGGTCCCTACTCCCTCTAGGTACGTAATTATTATTAGGAGTATAAAATCGCTTCAGCTTACAATTTGGGCCACACAATAAGTGTGAAATAAGAATTTATTTTATTATAGGGCTGGCGGAGTTCTTTCCAACTTCGTTTTATTAGTTTACCGACAGCAGAAAGGTCAACGCGGCAAAAACTGCTACATTAGTACATTTTATTGTTAGCCGCGCGTTTGTCTGCAGTCTTTATTTCAGGATGGCAACAAAGAAACCGCGTGACGGCAGGGTGACGCGATGGCTAAATTAAAAAGTTCCCGCGGGAATCAATTATCTTAATCCTCGCGAGAGAAGTCACAGGCAACATCTAATATATAAACTAGATGATATCCGTGACTTCGTTAGCGTGATTTAGGTTTTTTGTTTCCGCGGGAACTCCCTAATCTTCCGGGATAAAAAGTAGCCTATATCCCCCCGGGATACAAACTATCACTATCACAGACACACTTTCCCATACTTATCTATACTAATATTATAAAGAGGTAAAGTTTGTGAGTTTGTGAGGTTGTAGGGGGTAATCTCTGGATCTACTGAACCGATTTTGAAAATTCTGGTACCAATAGAAAGCCACATTATTTCACGCAAACGAAGTCGAGGGCATCTGCTAGTTTATAATATTAGTATGGACACATGTGCATGTGGAACCATGGACCCTAAAAGAGATCACGGGAAAAAAAGTTCCATAGAATCCAGCGTGTAACAGAATCTTTAAAGCTTTTCTGAGCCACGTTAGACGCGTCACGCGTCGCGCGTTGTTTGCTTCAGGCTCAAAGCTTAAAATATAAGCTAGGTTTAGAAAAGGGAAATATGATGTTACATGTGCGGGGCTCGGAGGCTTACCCGGCTAGATTTATGGTGGATTAAGAGCATAGCTGCGACCCGAGTGTGCTTGGGGATAGTTGAGACAGATTAAAATAGCTACGTTGAAGGTTTTTTTTCAAACAGGTTTTTTTGGATAAAAGGTATCGTTGAAACGTGCTACTGAGGAGTAAAGAAATCCTTTTCTAGGTTTATTTTAAAAGGTAAAATGGGAACCCTAATTTGCAACTATAACGTCCGTCCGTCACACTATTACACTACACTATTAGATACGTCACAGTATAATATTTCAGGTAGGTACCTACTATTTTTGTTATCGACTTGTTTGGAATACTTTTATTTAAAAGTATTAGACTATGCCCGTCCAACCATTTACAATAATTATTGCAAAAGAGACTAATATGGGAAAAGGTTTTGACTTTTTCGTACATTTAACGAAAAAAAAAGTATTTTTTAAATTATTTTTATACAAAAATGTCATATAACTAACAGAAAATAAGTGGACAAAGGTAAAGCTTATCTCTCAAATAGAAATTTCTTCCAGCTTTCCTTGAAAGTGAGTAAGGTGAAAATTGTTAAGTGGTATTTATCTGAAGGTTTCAAAGAAAAAATCTACTAAATACATATAATATCATCAGGTGAGATCGCAGTCAAGGGCTAACTTGTAGTGGATAAAAAAAAAGGAATGATTGAGGCACAGCCTCCTGTGATTGAGGTAGGTATATGTTAATTTACAGTGTTAAATGAATGAATTGTAATGTAAGCAAGCAACCAAAATCTGGTTAGGTAAGTACTTGGAAATACGAAAGTCTTCACGTATTTCCAAGCATGGATAATCATGGCGTTCTATTCTGAAATACGTATCCACTTATAAGAGCCAATAGATACATTAGGCCCATAATAGTGATGGACGTCTTGAAATCGGTAGTTGAACAGTACTTAAGGTGATTACATCGAGTAGGACTCATTTCAAAACCATTCAGGCAGACGCTTCTGCGGGATACGTAAGTGAAGCAAATAAAATCTTCATCTGCTTTCATTGCATTGATACACTAAACCCAAGATGTTCCACGAGAAACCGATTACAACTATAATAATTAATTGGTAAGAAGAGTCAACACTTTTCCAATCAGTTAATGCTTATAGTGTTTTTCATAGTTTTTCCCATGGATTATTATTAATTGCTTTCACATTTTCCCATATTTTAAATCAACATACTTTGTACTTTACTTTCTACTATAACTACATATAACTAAAGGATTCCAAGAGTAATCGACGCCCGGCTTGAAAATATGTTCTATGAAATTTCTGTTTATACTAACTTTTTTATTACAAATTATCGACAGCAGACATTGGATTAGTGTCCGACCGAAACTGGTTTTTACGACCGAAACCTAAACCGAAACCGAATTTCGGCAACAGTCTCAGTTTCGGCCGAAACCGAAACCGAAACTTCCTTAAAAGGTAGTGGCTACCTACTCTTATGTTATATCACGTAATAAAACCTACCAAATTCAAAATAAATCACACGAAAACTCACTGCAAACACAAGCCAGTCAAGACATGATTAGGCATGTGGACGCGGCAAAATGTCTTCGTCGCTTACTCGCTTGGATGAAATTTAACGCGCTGAACATGACCGATCACAGCGTGAGAACTCCCGAATGCAGTTTCGGTTTCGGTCGTAGTTTCGGCAGGTTTGCCGCCGAAACCGAAACTGAACCGAAACTCGGTTTTTTTTTCTGAAACTCGACCGAAACCGACACCGAACTTTCGGTCGGACACTACATTGGATACATGAACTGTAGCTCTATTATGTAAAACCTGCATCAATCATTTTTACAGTCGCAATTGTTGTGATTGGCTTTCATGGTACACTTGCTGCGACAATGAATCTTAGCCAGGTAGGTATGGAAGAATGTTATTTAACTATCAATCAGTGGTGATTGCGAAAATTGTACTGTAGCAATACTTTTTAATGATCATAAATCGATTTCAAAAGGAACTGCAAAATAGAAAAAAAATTTTTGTTTCATCTTCCATCAGCAAAGATATTCACCAGATCTTTACCAAATTGAATTAAGACCAACGTAAATTATCACGTTGGTCTTAATTAAATTTATTAATTTAAAAAAAAAAAAAATTCAAATTAAATTAATTTTTAAAAAAGAATTATTGTCATCATCCCCCCGATTGTGTAAGAAAATCGTAATCGTAATAGTTTGTCAAACGGATAATTCGACCTATTTATGGAGCTCATAGATGCCTGCACGTCGAAAAGCATGTATGAACTCCTTAAACAGTTCGAGTAATACGTTTCGAGCTCTCAAATGATTACGATTTGCTTATGCAATTGGAAAGTAACACCGCCAACGTATAAAGCATAAAAAAATACGCGTCGATTGAGAACCTGTTCCTTTTTTTGAAGTCGGTTAAAAATCGCTGTGTGTATAATCCTACAAACTTATCTAACCCGGTGACAGCATCGCTAGTATATGAAAAACTAGATGATTCAGTCTGCGTGGATTAGGATTTTTTGATTCCCGCGGGAATACTTCAATTTTCCAGGATAAAAAGTAGCCTATATCCTTCCTCGGGATGTAACCTATCTCTGTACCAAATTTCATCAAAATCGGCTGAGTAGTTGGGCCGTGAAAGCGTAGCAGATAGACAGACAGACAGACGGACAGATAGGCAGACAGACAGACACACTTTCGCATTTATAATATTAAATATAGTAAGGAAAAAATAAAAACAGGCACAACCAAACAGGCATAAAAATTTGTTCCAATTTTGGCCGCTGGGTCAATAAGTTTGTGGGACAATAAGGAATGAGGAAGGAATAGCGCGTATCCTTAACGTTTTATAGCAACGTGTGATCGCATTTCTAAGTCATAAAGCGGTGAACCGTTGCGTTGGTAAAGCGATTTACGAGCCGCATAAAGCTCCCCGCGAACCCAACACGTTTATGGCATCCAGAACTTTGAATCGTGATCGCTTAACTAAAGAAACTATAGTAGGAATCGGAAATGGGAGAATCGATCACTTTGCAGAATTATACAACACTAGGCTGGGGCCATACTGCCAACGCATAAAGCAATACCTAAAAATGATGCAGTTTGATATCGCATATACCTTGACCTTCCTAAATTAAGTATTATAATTCTAAAACACGAATGTCAACAATAATGAAACAAGTTTTGGCAGAATATTTTGTATAGGAATTGTATCAAAACTTCAAAAATCATAGGATAAAATTGTTATTCGGATTTGGAGAAATCGGCTAAGAACTGACCAGATCAAATAATAGTTTCGCTAAGGTCTGGAATACCTTTCCAGCGCATATATTTCGTGCCCGTACCTACCGAAAGCCAAGCGAGAGTGAATATAGGCATCTCTTAGGCAAGCGCGCTCCAACCTAGACCTCAACATTGCTTACGATAGCGTCTATTCTGCAATCAAAAAAAAATTGGCAGTCAAAGATACTGCCGATAGAAGTGAAAACGAATATTTTTTTGTATATATTTTTATAAAAAATCAAAATATAAACAAGTCGAGTAGCGGCCGCGTCGCGCGAACAGGCTCATGAATAAGGGCCCCGAACGGGTTCGAAACTAGTCGGGCATTTTTCCGACAGAACACGTGAGTTTATCCGGATATTATGTATAGTTATAATAAAATATAAACCTTAAAACAAAGGCATTAAAATAATGTAGTATATTTATATTTTAGGACCTTTTGTCTTCGTAACAACGCGAGGCGTCGGTGGCGGTGTCGGTGACGGTGTCGGTGAAGGTGTCGGTGAAGTAAGGTGTATCTACAAGTTTACCCCCGACCAATAAGTGCTCAACGTGGCTAAAGAAGTTTGCACTTCAAAAAGTTACTTCACTCGTACTACACTCCACTTGAGTCTGTGTAGCACGAGCATTTCAATTTCAATAAGTACATAAATAACGCGTTCAAAGCCACTATAGCATGGGAGCAATTCCATAAGACCTTAACGCTGCAGGAATGCAATGTGCGCGGATAATAGAGCGATATATTGGAAATTTCACACTCCATAAACGTGTGCGCTCAATTTAATACTTCTTTTATCCCAGGGCCATGGCCTTGTTTGTTCAAGCGATAGTTTAGTACGACACCACCACCACTACAGCCCATTAATGTCCCACTGCTGGGCACAGGCCTCCACTCTCATAGGAGAGAGGGAATTAGAGCTTAGACCCACCACGCTGATTCAATGCGGGTTGGCGGGCTTTGACGACTATTATCATGGATTTCCGCAAAGTCACGGCTGCTACGATTCAATAATTAAAAATGTATGAATCGTGGATGATGTCTTTTATGTGGTGCAGCGTGTTGCTTGCGATATTCGCCACCCAATAAGCTAGAAATTCGCACGGACACAACACCACACCACACAAATCTTCCAAATTATTCCCAACGTACGTGTTTCACTTTCATCCTCCAGCAGGGCTAGCATGGGCCGGAGATAAAAATTTTATCCCCCGATTTTATCCACTGACAAGAGATAAAATTAACTTATCCACTTCTCAGAGCACGGCAACAGGGGAGAGGAGAAGTTTATCCCTGTTTGAAATTTCACGGGGACTCGGGGGACTATTTATCCACCGTTATTGAGCGTTTTTATTTATTTATTTAGGAATAAAAATTTTATCCTTTCCACGGGGAGAAAATTGTCTCGGCCCATGCTAGGGGGGCAGCAGGGCTAGCATGGGCCGGAGATAAAAAATTTATCCCCCGATTTTATCCACTGACAAGAGATAAAATTAACTTAACCACTTCTCAGAGCACGGCAACAGGAGAGAGGAGAAGTTTATCCCCGTTTGACATTTCACGGGGACTCGGGGGACTATTTATTTATTTATTTATTTAGGAATAAAATTTTTATCCTTTCCTCGGGGAGAAAATTGTCTCGGCCCATGCTAGGGGGGGCAGGAGTTGTTAAGTGTTAACTCGACTATGCACGATTGTAGAGTTTTTTTAATCCACTAGGTACAAGTTAGCCCTTGACTGCGATCTCACCTGATGGTAAGTGATGATACAGTCTAAGATGGTAGCGGGCTAACCTGTTAGGGGCATGGCAGTTATATTAAGCCCATACCCCTATTCGGTTTCTACGCGGTATCGTACTGGAACGCTAAATCGCTTGGCGGCACGTCTTTGTCGGTATGGTGGTAACTAGCCACAACCGAAGCCTGCCACCAGGCCAGACCTGGGAAAATTCAGAAATTATAAATTCCTAAATCGACCCTGCCGGGGATTGAACCCAGGACCTCCGCACGTTAACACAACAGCGCTCAACACTGCGCCACGGAGGTCGTCATAACGTTTACACGTGCAAGCTATGCTGTACCACATAGATATTTAGTCAGCTCTGGCGGATTATAGCGAATTAAACTTCCAGTTCCTCCATCATCATGGACTTCCGCAAAGTAACGCCTGCTTTTATCCAATACAATAACGTTTGTTTTTAAATTTATTTTCGAGGTGTATATTTCGTAGGCTTTAGCAACATCATTATTAAATTACGTACTTACCAGGAATATTTTCTTGGAAATTTCCTCCGAAAACTCCGAGTTATTTCGGGAAAATTTATTATTGAATTTATTCGCGGAGAGTGACACTCGTGGGCGAGATTGGAGGACCAAATTGGGTAATCTTAGGCCATTTACAATGCTCAATTGGATAAGAACTTATTTAAATTTACATCGACTTAATTTAATTTTAACATTTAAACTATCGTGAGTGATATTCATTATAACTATACATAATATCCGGATAAACTCACGTGTTCTGTCGGAAAAATGCCCGACTAGTTTCGAACCCGTTCTAGTTCTAGTTCTAGCAGTCGAGTAGCGGCCGCGTCGCGCGAACAGGCTCATGAATAAGGGCCCCGAACGGGTTCGAAACTAGTCGGGCATTTTTCCGACAGAACACGTGAGTTTATCCGGATATTATGTATAGTTATGACTTAATTTAACATACTTTATTTAAAATTAGTAGGTACTTAAGTATGGAAAACTAGATGATGCCCACGACTTCGTTCGCGTGGATTAAGTTTTTTCGATTCCCGCGGGAACTCTTTAATTTTACGGGATTAAAAAGTGTCCTTCCCCGGGTTATGATCTATCTCTGTACCAAATTTAATCAAAATCGGTTGAATAGATGGACCGTGAAAGCGTAGCAGACATACAGACAGACAGACAGACCGACAGACAGACACGCTTTCGTATTTTTTTTAATTTTTTTTAGTCACTACAAGTTAGCCCTTGACTGCGATCTGACCTGATGGTAAGTGATGATGCAGTTTAAGATGGCAGCGGGCTAACCTGTTAGGGGCGTGGCAGTTATATTAAACCCATACCCACAGCCCATACCCCTATTCGTTTCTACACGGCATCGTACATAACGCTAAATCGCTTGGCGGCACGTCTTTGCCGGTAGGGTGGTAACTAGCCACGGCTGAAGCCGTAAAGACGGCATTTATAATATTATTAAGTAAATTATTAAGTAAATCCTTAGGATACGGATCCGGATACGGTCTTATGCTATAAGTCCGTATGGTCGTTTCGAGCAAAGGAAACGATACAATTCGTAGCCTAATTGCTAACGATTCAAGGAGGGCAAGCTAAAGTGCTTGTAATTAAGGAACCTCTGTAACTGAATCGCTCCGACAACTTGAGTCTCTGAGCCTTCTTATCAGGCCCATATTAAGCACAATATTGGGTACTAGCTGATGCCCGCGACTTCGTCCGCGTGGATTAAGATTTTTGATTCCCGCGGGAACTCCTTAATTTTCCGGGATAGCCTCCTTCCCCGGAATGTAACCTACCCCTATATCAAATTTTATCAAAATCGGTTGAAAAGATGGGCCGTTAAAGCGTAGCAGGCAGACAGACAGACGCACAGACAGACACACTTTCGAATTTATAATTTTAGTATGGACACATGACATGACGTGCATCCGTAAACATGGGCCCCGGACGGATTTGACTAGTCAAATCAGTAACTGTTTTTCAAACGTTAAAACGCGCGCTTAGTATGGGATTTTGCATGAAATTTTGAATTGTACGTCATCAAGGGTTGAGCACTGTTTTACTTTAATCGATAGTTTAAAATGGTAATTCAACACAAAACTAGCAGGGGACGTGGATATTACGACTTTTGGGTGATCCTCTATATAATAATAATTAAAAATTAATTAATTTTAATAGATGTCATATACCCAATTCTGAGTTTGCATCCTTAGGCTCTTATATGAGAATTGGGTATTTAACTACTAGTGAAATAATAGTTATTTGTTATACAAGAGTGAAAAGTTGTTTTTTAACCGCGTGCTCAATTTTGATAACCGAGCAAGCGAAGGATTCTAAAATTGATTCACGAGCGGAGCGAGTGATTCAAAAATTAGAATCCTGAGCGTCAGCGAGGGAATCAAAAGAGCACGAGGTGAAAAATCTTTTCACTCGAGTGCAACACGTAACTTTTCATCCCACCTCAGCGAGGAAATGACTAAATGCAAAAAAAAAACACAAGGTAACTTTTCATCCCACCTCAACGAGGAAATGACTAAATGCAAAAAAAATCACGAGATTAAATTCAATTCTGTTAATTTCTTCGTCACTAGAATAATTACTCATTTTAGGTTTTTCACTTATTTTCAATTTTCTTGTTTTTAATCGGTTTTAATTTTAAACAATATGACGTGAAAGAAAATGGTGCGCGCAAAGCAAATAAAATAAGTACACCAAGAAGGTTGCGAGTGTGAGTTTTTAACAAATTAAAAACGATTGTATGTAAATTCGGCACCATAGAGGTACAAGTAAATAGGTTTTAATGATGTTTTGAATTCACAAACTTCATAGACGAGTGATATTTCGTGCACACGATGTTCTAAATTCAATTTACTTTATCCTCTAGAGGATAATAACGGCTTTTACCTTCAGATATCGAAGAGTAAAAATACTCTTTCCGAGATGGTGGGATGAAAATTATATTTTAGTGATTATTAAATAAAGGAGAAGGAGGATTGCTGATTTGACTAGTTGTCAAATACCCAATTCTTGATTCCAAATAGCCGGTAGGGCTTGCGCACTACATATTATTATGAATTTTCGAATTTTGATCTAGTGCAAACCCTTCATACGAATAGAAATACGGCTACTTGCCATGCTGTGGCACGGGCTGAGGAGGTGGCCCATTGATCACACGTACCTAGTTTATGTTTTATTGGTGTAAACTAAATGTAATTGTAATAATTGTAGTCAATAAACTTTTATTTATTTATTTATTTATTTATTTATATATTTACTTCCGATCGACAATTATCCGATTTGGATCGGATGCAGTGCGGAAAGAGCCTAATCGCTAACAACTCAAGTAGGGTAAGCTAAAGTGCTTGTAATAAACGAACATCTGTAACTTAAATCGCTCCGACATCTTGAGTCGTGTTAAATGCGATATAATGTGCATTTCTAGGTGTTTAGGAATGCAGGGTTCCGTGCCAAAATGCTGAATAAATTCTCACTTCGTACCTACTGAGGTAGCAATTTCAAAATGAGTTTACTGGAGGATATAAATAATAAGGACTTAATTTGTGCATTCTAAAATAGATTTCTATTTATTTTTACTGAGCTTTGAAAAATTTCATATAAATACCTAGATCTCGATTATCTCCAATGTTCCAAAATCTAAAATATTAAGAAAATACTAACATACCACAATTTTTAAGAATTTATGAATAAAACTTTTCAAACCACATTTATTATAAGTATGCAGTCTTAAATGGATTTTAGCTGTAAGTAGTCGGTAGATTAATTTGTATGCTAGCAGGTTTCATGGCTCAACTATGCTAATAGTAAAATATCTTCCTCTGAGCTAATATTGTATCTGGGGACGGCAGATCGGGGACGGAAACTTCGACAGCGCGATTCAGAACCCCTTGATTCAGATTCCCTTGATTGGATTTCTTCTCACGCTACTAGTAGCGTCATCTATTAGTTATTTGCAGACTGCCACAAAATTAACTAAAAGTCTTAATATTTAATTGTCAAGCTACAGAACCTTCCGTGGGCGAAACTGACTCGCGCTTGGCAAGATTTATAAAATTAACTATCAGTGTTTGAGTACGAGACCATGGGACCCTATCTAAAGCGTGTCCTGAGTCTGATACACACTTACCAGTTTTTTTTTTAATTTTATTGGCCATTAATCAAAATTTTTATTGAGATACAAAATTGTCACGCTATTAAAAACGCGCCAGCTGAAAACAACTTGGTAAACCTATCAAACACGATATGACAGTTATGGACCATTTTTCTCGCGTAACGATCCATACACACTGACAGGCTACATGGCTGATGATGAATTAGCGTGTGCGGGCAACATTATAATTATTTTTTTTATCCACTACAAGTTTGCCCTTGACTGCGATCTCACCTGATGGTAAGTGATGATGCAGTCTAAGATGGTAGCGGGCTAACCTGTTAGGGGCATGGCAGTTATATTAAACCCATACCCCTATTCGGTTTCTACACGGCATCGTACCGGAACGCTAAATCGCTTGGCGGCACGTCTTTGCCGGTAGGGTGGTAACTACCCACGGCCGAAGCCTCATTCAGAAAATTCAGAAATTATAAATTCCCAAATTGACCCTGCCGGGGATCGAACCCGGGACCTCCGCACGTTAAGACAACAGCGCTACACACTGCGCCACGGAGGCTATTATTTCGCTAGAAAATGATGTAGAACATGAAACTGTATAGAGATAGCTGAGTTTGCAACCAATTGTGTCTTTTGTTGTCCTTTAGTTTTTAAGTCTAATATAATTAATGTACATATGAGAACAAAAATGTAACACAAGAAAAGCTTTATTTATTTATTTATTTATTATAGACGAACACCTCTAGTGAAATTGTTATCTTTGGCCAAAACGCTAGACTAGGTACTTAGCTATTTGGAAATATTATAAACTAGGTAATGCCCGCGATTTCGTCCCCGTGGATTGAGGTTTTTGATTTCCGGGGGAACTCCTTAATTTTTCTCCTCTCCTTAGCCTATGTCCTTCCCTGGAATGCAATCTATCTCCAACCATACCAGACCAAATAAATATCTTTCAATAATTAACATAACATTATTACACTTATCCAACATAGGCACTAACACACTCCTTGATATCTCATATATGTATTTGGGACCAATGCTTTAGTAAGTACCCTACGTTCTTCTGCATACAAGCTTTTACAATAGAATTCTCGCTTTGTAGGTAACTCTACCAAGTATTTGCGATCCTTTTCCGCATCAATGCTCAGAAATCGTGCGGTCTACCCACAGTCAACATTGTCGAAGCACTGTAACAGCTCGACCGTTCCGGGAATCGAACGCAGGACCTCTCACTGCCACAGCCAGCGCTCACCACTGCCCCACGGAGGTCGTCAAAACACGCAAATACCATTGCTTATTATCGTGCCTTTGATCCTTTTTTCGGTCTGCGGAAAGCCTCTTAGGTTACCAATATATTGTATACCACAAATCGGCTTAACCGCCGTGACCTCTGGCTCTGACACGCTGTTTTGTAAGAGATTGTTGTTTCTTAGTTACATTTTCTTTTGGCTTTGCATTCAGCACAAAATACTAACCTCGTATACTACTAACCTCGTAAATATTGCCGACCTCCGTGACGCAGTGTGTAGCGCTGTTGTCTTAACGTGCGGAGGTCCCGGGTTCGATCCCCGGCAGGGTCAATTTGGGAATTTATAATTTCTGAATTTTCCCTGGTCTGGCCTGGTGGGAGGCTTCGGCCGTGGCTAGTTACCACCCTACCGGCAAAGACGTGCCGCCAAGCGATTTAGCGTTCCGGTACGATGCCGTGAAGAAACCGAATAGGGGTATGGGTTTAATTAACTGCCATGCCCCTAACAGGTTAGCCCGCTACCATCTTAGACTGCATCATCACTTACCATCAGGTGAGATTGCAGTCAGGGGCTAACTTGTAGTGGATAAAAAAAAATTATGTAGCGATTTCACCGAAGTTTCTGAACGATTTGAATTTGTTTTTTGTTAGATCTTAAAACTGAAGCTACGCGTTATTTGCGTCCAATCCTTTAGCTTCATTGAGTAAAGGATACTTCAAATTTGAGTTTCACAGTCAATAGATGAAGTTGCTCGTTGTTAGAATTGGAAGTTAACGAATTACAAGGCAGCTAAACGAATTATAAAGGACTGAACTAACATAATGACAGAGTCTGAGCGCCAGAAGTTGCTCGCGAAATGTTTCAAGCCTCTGGAACCCCTTATTCCAAAGTTTTCCAAACTTCCATCGTCTGACTTTAATTTCCTTGGGAATTTAGTGATATAAATCATACTTATTAATATTAATGCGAAAGTGTGTTTGTTTGTTGGTTTGACCTTCATTCACGTCACAACAGAGCAAGGGATCGATGTGATTTTTTGCATGGGTATAGTACCTGGAGAATGACATAGGCTACTTTTTATTCCGGAAAATTAAGGAGTTCCCGTGGGAATTAAAAAAAAACTTACTGCACACTGGCGATGTCGCAGGCATCAGCTAGTTATTAAAATAATTATGACGTCCTGTTGTTGTTTTACAACAGCTAATTTTGTTGTAAAATATTGTAATTTGTTGTAGTTAGGTTGTAAAATATCAGATGATACCCGCGATTTCGTTCGCGTGGATTTTGAACACGCAATACACAACTTTCAGGTTGTGAGTTTTTTTATCCACTACAAGTTAGCTCTTGACTGCGCTCTCACCTGATGGTAAGTGATGACGCCGTCTAAGATGGTAGCGGGCTAACCTGTTAGTTTAACAAGATTTGCCACATTTCATTTATCTGTTTTACAAACAAAGCCTTAATAATAGATCTAATAAATTGTTTAAAATCCATAAGTACATCCTTTGGGAATTGGGATTCTTCGAGGGTTCAATATAATTATGTTACAGTAACATAAAAATAATTACGCGTGAAAAGCATTACCTTCTTTGCTGTCGCGCTGTTCACAGTTGGTTTAATAATAACCCATCGATTTTCAACAAATATGCATTAAAAATGTTTCTTAATTTGAACCTAAAGCAATAAGGGTAGAAAGTCCTCGTATTACATCCCTCATTAGGGTTGCAGAACAGGAGTTATCCGCCCAAACGACTCCCAGGGCCGCTGTTACGTGGCTAATGACACGACCTTTGTGGCCATTTCCTTTCTTAGTAGACTTCAAAACTTGGAGTTTTGCATGGTCTGCATTAGACTCGCCAACTTTGCACATTTTTTATAAATGAAATGATTTATTTCAGGTAGGACAACTTGTGCCACTTATGATAAGTCGTAAGAATCTACCACCGGTTCGGAAAGATGATTCTACTGAGAAGAACCGGCAAGAAACTCAGCAGTTGCTCTTTTCATAAACAGAAAAATGTTACACTTTGTATATAATCAACAATGTATACGTTACGTAACAAGTATTAAACTCTTATTAGGACCCTGTATCGACTATCGTCCAGTTTGTTTGTTTGTTCGTCTATCGGTGTGCAACTGCTTCGTAAGCTTAATCGTTAGCATGTTGGACTGCGGCTGATGGGATCCTGGATCGATTCCCGGGTCGAGCCAATTTTTTTAAAATACTTATAATATAAAGCGAGCAAGCGAGCAGGCCAGAAGAACCGCCAATGCGTTGCCGGCTTTTGAGAAATTTGTTTATCCGCCCTTGGAAGAGCATATTGTAATCATGAGGGAACGCAGAAGATGGAAGCTGGTTCCATAATTTGCAGGTACGTGGCAGAAATTACCTGGATTAACGGGAGGTGGAAAAAGACCAGGCATCCAGGTTTAGTGAGGTTGAAATTAGTTTCTGCGACGAAGGGTGCGACTCGATATAAATATTTTCATTGGTCTCAGTATCAGTCTGGAGTTGGTTGCCAGTGTTTCACACCAGTGCTTCTGATAGCTTGTTAATTGGTCTTGTCGGATTTTAGCCATTGGCTATGACAGTATGGAATAGTGTACCTGTGTTTACGCACACACTTGTGCTCTATTAATATTCCCCGCGCTAGTAGCTAATCTCTGTGGAGATTTAGCGCCGTGACTGGAATTTGGTTAGAAGGAAATTATTACTAGTTTTTAAAAATAACACTTTGGAAGTTTTAAAAGTGGTTATTTGTACATTGTTCTTCAAAACGTAAAATCTTTCAAGGTTTTAACATAAGATAATGGTGTACTCATCCTTCTAAATAAAGCGCAAGTTACATGTACAAGTAAATTTCCACTAAATTCGAGCTAACATAATTTAACAAGTTGGTATTTCAGATGTTCTTGAAACACCTCAAGCACTAATTTATTAGTCGAGATATTGTAATAGTCTTGAAACGAAGTACTTGTAACAGCGAACTCTTGAAGTCTGCTATTTCAGAGAATTCACCAAAACACGGCTAGATTTAACAGTTGAGTTAATCAGAGAATCAATGTAAACCGTAAGGGCGAAAACAGACTTTAGACGGGAAAGGACGATTATATTATTAACACACGAAGACTTGAAGGTACCTTAGTCCAAGCCTTTATATAATATTTTATTATAACGACGTTCAGGCAAAACAAATTCTTTCAATAGCAACTTTTATTGATAAGAAATGGCTCCTTCAAAGTAACAGGCGCTATTTAAATTCACTGTTGAACTCCATGCCACGAAGAATACATAATAATAGTACAATCGTACAATAGCCAATATTCTGCGAAGGGAAACGTACAAACTACTTACTCTAAGCTTAGAAAATTGTGGGATTTTACAGTCTTCTTTTATCCCTACTCAGCAATAACATCTTTTTCCTTTCTTTGAATCTTTTTTTTAACCACTACAAGTTAGTCCTTGACTGCGATCTCTCCTGTTGGTAATTAATGACGCAGTCTAAGATGCTAGCGGACTAACCTGTAGTCTGGCAGTTATATTAAACCCATACCCCTAGTCGGTTTCTACACGGCATCGTACCAAAACGCTAAATCGCTTGGCGCTACGTCTTTGCCAGTAGATTGGTAGCCTCAGCCGAAGCCTCCCACCAGACCAGAGAAAATTAAGAAATTATAAACTCTCAGATTTATCCTGCCGGGGATCGAATCCGGGACCCCCCACTATAAGACAACAGCACTCAACACTGCGCCAGGGAGGTTGTCTAAGTTAGCATTGGTCTATGGTTTTTTAATGAGTATCTCTGGAAACAATGGATTGACAATGTTAGTAGCTAATCAATAGTTCAGTTTCCAACTAGGTACAAGTATTATTTTTTAAAGTGCACCAACATCAATGAAGGAACTAGAAGTTTAATTCGCTATAATCTGCCACAACAGACAAATCTAGTCATTTTTAGTCATTTATTTATTGATAGCTTTCATGTCTTACATATACTAATACAATGTTCTTAATATTAGCAGTTAGCATGAATGGACATGAGGCCATGTCAGGGCGTTGCTAAATGTTAACATTATTTGTTATATCTAATTATTATCATTAATTTATTTAGCACATAATAGATGTAATATACAATATACCTAATTAAGAATATGTTAAAACATGTGATAATAATTTACATATTTTTATATTCTTTATTTCTATGTGGTACAGCGTGCAGCTTGCACGTGTAGCTTGCGATATTCAGCGGCCAGTAAGCCAGCAACCCGCACAACACCACACCACACAATTCTTCCAAATTATTCTCAACTACAATTTAAACATTTTAGTGACAATAACTGCCCCCCAATCATGTAAGAATAGCCGATCAAAACGGTAAGTTCGTCGTCAAAGTAAAATAAACCATAACGACATTGAATTAGAGCTCAATTTCGTGTATCCATTCTTATACGTTAGAGTATCGTACATACCTAAACGTATAAGAATGGGTACACGAAATTGAGCTCTAATTTAATGCTGTTTTGATTTTGACTTTGACGACGAACTTTAACGTTTTGATCGGCTATTCTTACATGATCGGGGGGCTGGAGTCATAAGTCATTCATTTACCTACAAAAATTAAGTTAAATTTTATTCAGTTGCTAACACCTAACCGTAGCAAAACAGGATTTTAGATTCAACACTTCCATTCAGATTTGTCAGGAATTATGCATGAACCTCGGTCCTTGGGAACATGTCTACGGTGGCACGTTACATGCGTAGGTACGCAGCCTTATCTTATATTAATGTATCTTGGCAGGCACAGGTAGACATGGCAAAACGTGTCAACGTATACCTCAGAGTGAATATTTTATATCGTACCTACTCGATATTTGATACAAACGAAAAATAGTCTCTAGATTGAATACAGATAAAACAGTGTAAGTTTATTTTAAATTGCCATGGGAAATCCTTTATTTTCCGGGATAAAAAGTAGCTAATGTCACTCTCCAAGTCCTCAACTATACTTTATGCATATTCAGTATTCACGTCGACTCGGTGCTCTGTTGCGACGTGATTGAAGGACAAATTGACAAACAAACACACTTTTGCATTTATAATATTAAGTATCTAAGCTTGTTTAAACTTCCCTCAGACTCCAAAGCGGCATTTAAAATGTATTTTGTGGTGTGTTAAATAATTAAATAAGGTTATGAAATTGTTAAAAATTAATCGTTTCATGATTTAACTAAGTAGGATAAGTATGTCAATAACTATAATTTTATAAAATTAAGATATTGGTACACCACACTGTGGTAGAATAGGAGCACTTTAATAATGTATTCCACCTCAATTGTACTCTATTCACAAATAAATAAATTGATTGATTGATATGATAATAATATGATCAAAGTGTTGAATTTAGCATATAGTCTACAAGATTTTTAAGTAATTGAAAACGGTATAATTGAGAAAACAGTTCCGTTGTATGAGCTTGCAGTTGCAGTAGACTGCTCTTTATTTATATTTATTTTTTAAATTTGAATCAGGCAACGAAAGGTCTTTGAGAGAGGCTTTTCTATAGTTCCAACTTTAAAGTGAAGAAGTTTTTATTAAGTGTGGCTGTACTCTAAAACATATTTAGTCCCTGAGTAATTAAACTCGTAAATAAAGAGTAAACCTAAAGTACAACTTGTAACAATAAGTAAGATGGATGTTGAGGTCACGAAGAGCGGTTACTATCTTTGAGCTCAAAATAAATTGTGTCTTGAAGCCAAACATTAAGCCAAAGCCATACTGCAGCCATTATTTAGGAATAATCTTTGCAGTGAACCATTTTGCCGGACAAAATTGCATTTACGAACATATTGCTTCAATGGTTGAATGGCGGACTTATGAGGAGGAAACCAGGCTTCGAATATTATTGCTTGGTTCATTTTAGGAACGATCGGTCTTTTACAGAATGCTAGCTGTAGCGAAAGATTTAAGCTGCAAAACTAAGCTGAAACAGCATTAATTAAAATATTTAGGTATCTATTTGTCGTCCATAACTTTCATTACTACAATATTTTATTTTTCTTTCTATTATATCTATTAAGATACTTATAATTATATGTTTATAGTACTCATTTTTGTATCTTTTTGTATATTACTTTATTTATTCTCTTTAGTACACCCCTTCTGCTTTCTATTTTAATGTGTCCTTTGCCATAAGGTTGCCTGGAAGAGATCACTATTCAAGCGATAAGTCCGCCTGTTGTGCTACTCGTATGTCCAATAAATTATTATTTTTGTTGTATTTATTTTTTAAGGTTTACAATCAAGTATATTTACTTTTACTTTTACTTTTAAACCAAAACTGTACATTCAATTTGTAATTTTAAACTAAATGTCGCATAATTTTCCCAAGTTCACAAAATGTTTGCTTTCAAAAAAAAATCTTTCTTTAAATTTTTATGAGCACTACTTAACCGCAAAGTACTGAGAAATCATAAGGAACGAAATGCTGCAATCATGTAAATAAAAAAAGGTTTCTTTCGCAAAGAGGAAAGCTCAAAGAAGTATTATTCAATTGTATTATTCGTAAGTTCAAACGAAGCAAAATAACAATCTACAAATACTAGCTGCCCTAATCAAAAGGAAAGTCAAACACCTCATTAGATTTGCAAACATAACAAGATCATTAAATTTATAGAGCTCCCAGTTGAGAAGGAACTGAGTAAAAGCCTTATATTTTACAAGTTACATTCAACACGATGTTTCTTCTAAAAGTGATGTATGTTGGTGTCACACACATGAAAAAAGGTTGCCTTATTACCCACTTTGCCTAATCACTTATACTAATATTATTAATGCAAAAGTTTGGATGGATGGATGGATGAACGGCTGAACGCGTCTGGGTGAAATTTGGCACACAGATAGATAAACTGGAATAATACATAACTACTTTTTAGCCCGAAAAATTTAAAAGTTCCAAATTTAACCCATTGTGGCAGCAAAGCTAATCACTGGAGATTTTAGCGATGATTGATGCCCATTTTTTTAATTAACCAGCGGAACACCTGCTACAACAGTTTCCCCGGTTGTCTGTCGGTCTGATGTGTCATTTAAAGACAAGTAGTCTTTAAATGACACATCAGACAGACAGACTGAAAGTGCCTTTAATTTACCACAATATAATAAGCTGTTACCGCTTGGCGTGTACTTTAATTATTTTTCTTGTACTTGTAGCGCCAGTAAAAATTAAAGAGCAATGATCGTTAACAAATTTTGCTATTTTACTACAAGGCTATACATTGTTGGCGAAAGTGTGTTTGTTTGTTGGTTTGTCCTTCAATGACACCGCAACAGAGCAACAAGTCGACGTGATTTTTTTGCATATGGTATACCTAGTTGAGAACAGTGAGTGACCTATGCTACTTTTTATTCTTACAAAACTTATTCAGCTAGTAAATAATGAAAGGCAATATTTTCAAGTTAATTTTCGTTAGGAATAAACTTGCAAGTTGAGTAGTTGGTGAGTTGAAGCAAATTATTTTAGTGGTTAGTTAGTACAGAGCAAGTTCGGTTGAAGTGCCTATTTATTATCTGATAGCGGGCTCCGAACACTACAATTTACGCCGAAGCACCCATTATCTTATAAAGTATCTCGCCCGATAGCGATTGCCTGTGAAATTATGGCTAGTGCTAAGAATCTATTTTTGATGTAATAAGGCGAAGAAGGCAGTCTATTTTATCGAGGATTTGTTATTATAACACGTTAATATGGATGTGTTAGACTGAGGACGGAAATCTTCAACGGGTCACAGCTGCAAATTAATGAGTGTAATAATTATTTACTTGCTTTAAAAAGCAATATCCACCACAAGTTGGCCCTTGACTATGATCTCACTTCGTAGTAATGCAGTCTAAGATGGTAGCGGGGTAACCTGTTAGGGGTATGGCAGTTACATTAAACACGTCCCAGATCGGTTTCTACACGGCATTGTCCCTCCTCCATGCATCGTCATCCTCACTGCTGAGGGTCGTGATCCTTGCCACGGAGTATCTTTTCTTTTACGATGTTACGCCATCTTGGTCTGTCCGTGGCATGGTGCAGAGCAACGTGGACCGGTGTGCCGAGTGTGGTGCTTATTTGGTCGGCCCAACGCATAGGGCTACGTCCTCTTGGCCTCTTTCCTTCCACTTTGCACTTTACACGGCATTGTACTGGAACGCTAAATTGTGTCGGCGCTCTGGCTGGGTCATACGAGTAGGGTTCGTGCGGAGAGAAACAAAATAAATTCACTGAGTACTATGTGTATATTAAACAATAATTTACAATGAGTGGTATAAGAGAACCGATTCGGACCGTGGTTGTGTGTGGACTCCTCGAGAATTCCGAGCGCTGCCTTAAGTACAATCACAAATAAAAACAAGTCTTTCTTAAAATCCTAAATGTTATAACAGTCGGTGTCGGCTAACTTAAAAAAAAGACAAAAGCACCAAACAGATAAAAGCAACAACCCAAAACAGAAAGATATAAAACAGTTAAACTAATGGTACAGTTAAAGTAATGGTAAGGTAGTTACAAAGAAAAGTTTTACAAAGAAAGAAAAACAAAGAATGGAATACAATTTAATAGCTACGGCTTTCTAATAAACATAACATAGGTGTGAGAAATAAGTTACAAAACACAGCAAATTATGAGCTTAAAATTAACCAAATTATTTACATTTAGGTATTTGGTATTAGGCGTATGTGGTACGTAGTCACCACAGGTACCCCCTTACCAGTAATTCAGTTCACCAAAAAAAATTTAACACGAACATACATAAAAATAATGAACTTTAGTGATCTGAATTACGAAAAATCACTTGAGTAGGGTTCGTGCGGAGAGAAACAAAATAAATTCACTGAGTACTATGTGTATATTAAACAATAGTTTACAATGAGTGGTATAAGAGAACCGACTCGGACCGTGGTTGTGTGTGGACTCCCCGAGAATTCCGAGCTCTGCCTTACAATCACAAATAAAAACAAGTCTTTCTTAAAATCCTAAATGTTATAACGGTCGGTGTCGGCTAACTTAAAAAAGACAAAAGCACCAAACAGATAAAAGCAACAACCCAAAACAGAAAGATATAAAACAGTTAAACTAATGGTACAGTTAAAGTAATGGTAAGGTAGTTACAAAGAAAAGTTTTACAAACAAAGAAAAACAAAGAATGGAATACAATTTAATAGCTACGGCTTTCTAATAAACATAACATAGGTGTGAGAAATAAGTTACAAAACACAGCAAATTATGAGCTTAAAATTAACCAAATTATTTACATTTAGGTATTTGGTATTAGGCGTATGTGGTACGTAGTCACCACAATTGCTTGGCGACACGTCTTTGCCGGTAAGTAGCCACAGCTGAAGCCTCCCTCCAGTTCACACTAGAGAACATAGGGATGATGACAACTCAATCAAATCAACAACTCTTTATCAAACTTAAAAACGCACTTCTTTTTTTCTTTAACCTATATTTTAAAATGGTTATCAAACTTAAAACTAACCGAGGATGTGAATTTTAGGTGTTTTGGAAGACCCGCTATTTAATAATCAGTTCGAAATAATTTATTTTCGATACAGGCATCATCCCTATTCTGAATCGCCCGGCCGTGCGAAGTCGGGTCAAGTCAACTAGTAACATAACATTTCAGCCCCAATGTTAGTCCAAACCGCTCGCATTTAGAAGTGAACCAATAAAAGGTATTGACAATTAATTGTGGGGGCAATTCATGTCATTAGAACCCTTACCCTAATAAATAATATTGTACCCTCGTTTGCTCGAGTGGCGACCTCGCCAATTACTAGGGGACAATGGCCGTAGGATTGTTAGTACCGCCACGGAAAATATTAACCGGTGTGATGCAAAAATAAATCCATACTAATATCTTAAGTGTGGTTTTATAAGCAAATCTATTTATTAAGATAATTTTTTTATTTTTCTTTTTGATTTTAAATATTTTATTTGTTTACATTTACTAGCTTGTAATATACAACGATGGTCCGTGACGTCTCGGCCCTTGGGCCCCTCCTGAAAATCAGCGTTGCGGTATGTCAGGTGGGTACATACCTACCTTTCGTGCTGTGGCACAGGCTGAGGAGGTGGCCCATTGACCACATTTACTTTTTAAGTATGTACACAGTACATATGTACTGCATTTAATTAATTTGTTGTACTACTGATTAATTTTTAAACTGTTGGTCAATAAAAATTTATTTATTTATTTAAGTGCGAAAGTGTGTCTGTCCGTCTATCTGTCTGTCTGTCAAGTGCAAAAGTGTTTCTATCTATCTGTCTGTTTTCTACGCTTTCACGGCCCATCATTTCAACCGATTTCAATGAAATAATATGGTACAGAGATAGATTGTAACCTGGGGAAAGACATAGGCTACTTTTTATCGCGGAAAATTATGGAGTTCCCGCGGACATCAAAAAAACTTAAAGACACGGAAGCCGATAACTTAAAATATTGGGCGTTGGGATGCAAAAATAGATACCTAGCCAATCAACTTTTTCATATATTATGAACTCTTATGGAGATTTTTAAGCTTTTCATTCTTCTTTCATGACAACGACAACATCTCTCTCTCTCGTCGCGAGATAATCTAGTTGTACGCATGGTAAGCACACGGGTCCAACAGCCTTCCATTTACTTAGTTGACGTCGTTGGTCTATCGTGTTGGTTGGCCAGTGGTTACCCGATATACGCTGGCCCAAGCCTGACCAATGGAGTGGTTTCCAAGAAATTTGACGTTATTTATTGAGTTCAGATTTGGGTCAGCCGAACTTATAATAAACGATCTAAAAAAACTTCCTATGCCCTTAGCACGATTTTACACATATCGACAAAGTCGACAGTTAATTTCGAGTATCGATAGGAATGGTATTCCGAACCAGTGGTAGATTCACTCGATGATTCAAAAGTAGATACTTGTAATAAGTTTATTTGAATAAAAAAATATGAGTTATGAATTATCGAAACATTCACCATCATCATGTTCATCAACCTACTGGCCTACTCCGAGCACGAGTCTCCCTCAGAACGACAACGGCTTAAGCCATAGTCCACAAAACTGGCCAAATGCTGTTTAGCAGACTTCATATACCTCTGAGAACATTATGGAGAACTTTCAGGCAGGTTTCTTCTTCGCTGTTTTTCTTCGCGCTAAAGGCATTTCCTCACATTACTCCGAAAAGTTAGAGGTGCCCGGTAATCGAACCTGGGACCACCCGAATTATAGGAGGCCGAGGTCTCAACCAATAGTCTTTCACAGCTTCGGTTAATCTCATTTTACTCATATTACAAAATGTGAAAGTTTTGATATTTGTAAGTATGTTTGTAAGTTTGTAAAGGCATTGCAGCGTGAATAACTGATCCGATTTGGCTGTTCGAGATAGCTATAATACCCTAAGCCTAAATTAAGACATAGGCTACATTTTGTCTCGGAAAATTAAAGAGTTCCCGCGGGGATCAAAAACCAAAATCCACGCGGGCGATAGCGCGGGCCTATGTGTTATTCCAGACTATAATCTATCTCTGTGCCAAATTTCATCCAGATCCGTTTAGCCGTTGGGGCGTGATTGAGTAACAAACTTTATGAATTACTAAAAGGTATTTCTATGTTACTGCGACGATTTCGAAACATTTTTCATGTTTCGACAACGTTGCAAATGTTTCGATGTTCTAAATCTTTTGTCAAGATGAGGAAACTCGTTCTAGAAGCCTGCTGTAATCTATATCTGTTACACTTTATTTGGACCAGAAATTCCCTCACAAAAGGTCTTTAGGAGTCAGCATAGGGAGAAGCATAGGGGGGGGGGGGGGGACCATACAAAATGTTGGAACATCAATCTTGTATGATTAACGACGCGGTCACTCGACTCCACCTTCGCGTTGATTCTTTAAAAGTTTCGATTACTTTCCTAAAAATCCCCTTCTTGAGACTTTGAGATTGCAAAGTAGGTACTGTTAAGTCCTAATTATCCTCACGTATACTATAAATTAGCTGATGCCCGCGACCTCGTCCGCGTGGAATACGTTTTTTTAAATTCCCATGGGAACTTTTATGCCGCAATATTAAAGAGTTCCCGCGGGAACTACAAATCCTCAATCCACGCGGACGAAGTCGCGGGCATCAGCTAGTAATACAAACAATTTTAAGGCCCACTTGCACAAGGACTCTAAGGGCGCCTTCAAATTTGCCGCAAAGTGCCGCGCGGAAGCAGCGCGGCTGCAGCGCTGCGGTCGCGCTGCTTTGTAAATCCATATAAACAAAAAACACGCGACTGCAGCGCTGCATCCGCGCTGCGGCCGCGCATCAGTTCATCGATCGACTAGTGACGGGACTGCGCACGTATTTTTGTTCAAGTCTAAACATGAACGAAAATCAGGTATGAACGAAAATCAGGTAGAAGAATTTATCGATGAGGTTGAGAGTCGTCCAGCAATATGGGATTCGAAGTCCGACAAGTACAGCAATAAAATCGAAAAGAAAAAGGCTTGGGAAGAAATATGCATTAAATTTATTGACAATTTCACAAACAAGACTCCAAGTGAAAAAAAATGAAGCATGTAAGTATAATATTATGTATTGTTAACACAACTACTTTATATTTTCGTTGTTTCGTATTAAGTAATAGTAACACAGAGCAGTGTTTCTTCGTCAGAGTCCATCGTGAAAATAAATATAGGTACAACCCTATGATGTTCGAACCTCGCGACAGGAGCGCGGCCGCAGCGCTGCAGCCGCGCTGCGGCCGCGCTACGCTTTGCGGCAAATTTGAAGGCGCCCTTATATTGATTTAGTTAAATATTTTAATGCTGCCCCTTTCTGGCAAATACAATATGCATTTGCCAAAAAGGGATCACATTACAAAATTTAACTAAATCAGTTTAAATGTCCTTGTGCAAGCGACCCTAAACTTCAAATTATGTGCACTTTTTCATTTCCCTCTTTTTACTTGAACTTTTTCTTACTTCAACGCTCAACTAAGCCAGGTATCGCGACAAAAGATGGCGGGGTTAACGAACCTTTTACAAAACGGAGGCACACAAAGCCTCCTGAAATTCTGTGGAAATTTATTTTTCCAGTTGGTTCTATTTTTTAAGTTTCTCAAAAGCGACCAGCGATGACGACCAAGTAACTACTGTTTTCACCTTTTTTGCGTTTTCGCGAATTTCATCCGAGTTTTTATTGTTAGATATCTTTTATTGAGAGTCTATCTTTAGTTCTGAGTCATCTCTCATTAGCGAGGTTCAATAACCAAGTTTTAATAAATATGGTGCCGTTGGATTTGTCTTGGCCGTAAAGTGTGAGCGGTAAATTATGAAAAATAAAATTCACAAAAGTGAGAGTTAAGTAAACAAATCAAGGAACGGGAATCGTATTCCGCCAGCGGACAAATCTATGTGGTAGGTACATGCGTGGCGTGTATAAGCTTGCGATATTCACGACCCGTGACGATTGCGTTATATTATTCGAATTGTAACAATTCCATACCACACAAATCCCAAAGCACAATAACTTAGTAGTAAGTACTTATCTACTTTGCGGGAAAAAAATCCGAAAAGTCCGAGTCCGAAAAACGCCTGCTTCTGTATAGTAAAAAAATACAGTAAAAATTTTTTTTATGAAGAAATCAATCATTGATTTCCGTTTGCGATACGGCTTAAAATAGTATTATTATGTATGGGAAAGTCTGTCCGTTTTTGTGACCCATCTGTTTAACCCATTATTAATTCATCCTTTTTATCCTTGTAAATCAATTCCAACAGGTTTTCAAAAACATTTATCGTAACGCACATTATTGTGCCTCCTGCAAAATAAATCACGCAATGAATTTTGATAATTATATGACCCTTTCGTGCTGTAATATCATCAGATGAGCTCACGAATCACGATGAGTATTATCACGAATCAAATCAGCTGTTCAGTTAATGCTTCAGTATTGTTTGCGTAATTATGGTTATCATAATTATTATTTATCACAAACCGCCTAAACGCATTTGTTGTATTATACGAAAATGGATACGTATTCTAGTAATAATTAACAGTTTATTAAAATTATTTTAAGTATATTTTTTATTTTACGGTACAATGTACACTTTTTGAAATAAGATAATAAAATTGTTATATTTGAGGTAGGTACATAATTATGATAATTGAATAATTTAAACTTAAATCAAGAATATTCTACTTACTCGTAGCAACAAAAATGATTTATAATCTACGGTTCCCTGGGAAACTCTTTCATTTTCCGAAATAAAGTAGCTTGTGTCAGTTCCCAGATCCTCAATTATCCCAGGGGAATAATCACGTAAATATGATGCTCTATTGCAGCGTGATTGAACGACAAACCAACAAGTAAACACACTTTCGCAATTTAATAGTATTAGTAGAGTAGGTATGGCTACTTAATAAGGAAATTGAATTATGTGACAAATTCGTTTCGTACATGTTCCATACATAAGATAAAATCCAATAGTACATTGCATTACATTTTACGTGGCTGTCATTGGGACCCAGATGAAAAGGATTTTCCCCACTTTCCGCTAACGCACGTGACCCAAGTACGGGGATCACGAAGAGGAACGCTTGAAAACATACGGCGGCATATTGCGATGGAAGACGCTGCGTCATTTTACAAAGCAATGACTTGACCGAAGAAACTTATAATATATACTACTTATTATGATCTACGGCCCGAAGATATGATTCCCTTCTTTTGTAAAATTTCAATAATTTTTTTGATATGGGATGACTTCAAAACTGCGGCGCTTAACAGAGGGTTTGGCCATAGTCCACCACGGTGACCATGTGAAAATATGCTGCAGACTTCACACACAATTGAGAACATTTTGAACAACTCTTGGGTGTTAATGTTTTTCTTGACCGATGATAGCTATGGATATTTAATTTCTTAAAACACACATAACTCCAAAGTGGCGCGTGCTCGTGTATCGAACCTCGACCACTCAAATAGGAAGCCGGGCGGCTATACCACTAAGCTATACCCCGCTTTACAACACACGAGTCACAGTGCTAGTCGATTTCTATCCCTATTATAGCTATCGATATCACGACCTGACGATTTGCTAAGGCTTTGATGTTATAAACAAATTTTAACTGAGCTTTCGATTTCGTTAGCTTTCGATGTCATGAACGATCGATTTTTTTATACTTTCGTTAGTATAAAAAATGAAAAATGAAATGATTTATTTCACGTAGGACAACTTCTGCTACTCATGATTTAAGTCGTAAGAATCTAGCACCGGTTCGGAAAGGTGATTCTATTTTATTATTATTTTATTGATATCCGATAAGACTTTACAGTGTCCTAATACGTCATATCAGGCTACAATATACTACTGAGAAGAACCGGCAAGTAACTCAACAGTTGCTCTTATCATAAACAGAAAAATGTTACACTTTGTAAATAAAATACAGTCATATATATACTTTTATTATAAATGCGAAAGTGGGTTTGTTTGTTGGTTTGTTGGTTTGTCCTTCAATCACGCCGCAATGGAGCTACGGATCGACGTGATTTGACAAGGCTATACCTTGAGGACCTGGAGAGTGACATAGGCTACTTTTTATCCCGGTAAATTAAGGAGTTAAATTAAGGAGGAGAAATAGGAAAAAACTTAACCACGCGGACGAAGTCTAGTCAGCTAGTGCATGATAAAAGGTCTATATCTATCGAAGTAACGTGTTAGATTTATGAGCTTTGGTGTTGAGTATTTCGAAGTAGCGTACCAGACCCGGTAACGCTAACGTTCGTGATCCAAAACCGTGTGTCCCGCCCATAACCGCTATCCAGGGCACCCGCGCTTAGAACAGAAAGCACTCCCCGACGCCACTCGTGAGGGTCCGCAGTTTTTGTTCGAAGGGTCGGAGCGATCGGGCGCTAAGTAACCGCGTGATTGAAAAGAACTGTGAAGAGAACCTTTTCGTGCCCCAAATCATGGGTGAGACGCGAAATATTACATGCAAGCTTTTTCGCTGAGAGCAGATTGCTATGTCGTGCACTGAGAAAAAAGACCTTCCGAAATACGGAAGGTATAACCGTCCCTTTTGACTCAGTAGGAAATTTACCTTTCAACTTGGAAGGATATTATTACCGTCCAAAATTTCCTTCCAAACAATGTCTGCCTTCTATTTCGGTGGGTAATACGTACCTTCCAAATTTCGGTCGGAAATTCCTACTGAGTCAAAAGGGAAGGTAATTTTTGGAAGGAAAATAAATGACGGTAAATACATACTTGGTCATATTTGTTCGGTAAATATAAATAACCTTCCAAACCTAGAAGACAAAATATTACCTACCTAAGGCGATGGCGAATACGGAGCGGGCTTTTGCAAAATTATAGGCTTTCAAAACGCCCTGTCCCAGCAAGGGTCCGTATACCACCTATGAATTATGCTCTGCTATGCGCTTTCAATGAATGTCCCAACTAGGTGGAAGCACCATTTGCCACGATGCAGGTACCGATACAAGCGGACTTGGCGATATATATGTGTTTGACCGGCGCCACCCTATACCGCGAGCCAATATACGCGTAGCGACATCTAGTGGTCGGGTCGGGTACTACATTCGGTGTTACAATTTCTATTTAATAAAACTTATTCGTTTTCCTTCCGATACCGAAATATTCCAATTTGTTTGGAGAGATATTATCATCTAATTTAGAAAGATGTTCCTTGTGTTATTTTCTCCATATGTGATCCATCTAATTTGGATGGTTATTCCTTCCAGCGAGCCTTTCTAATCCCTTCGTTTTTGATGGAATAGTAATGTCACTTCATTTCCTACTAAATAAGAGGGTAAATATCCTTCAATTTCGGAGGGTAAATATGCGTTTTCCTTCCGACACTGTTCCTACCGAAAAATTATAATTGATTTAGAAGGATATTATCATCTAATTTAGAAGGATACTCCTTGTGTTATTCCCTCCAAGTGTGATCCATCTAATTTGGATGGTAGTTCCTTCCAGCGAGCCTTTCTAATCCTTTCTTTTTTGATGGAATAGTAATGTCAATTTATTTCCCACTAGTTAAGAGGGTAAATATCCTTCAATATCAGAAGGTTAGCTGCGTTTTCCTTCCGACAACTTTGGATTTGAATTCAGAAGGACATTAACATCTAATTTGGAAGGATAAATTTGGGAGGAATTATTATAATGCATCCTTATTTAGTAGGAATATTTAGCTGGAAGGAAATTCCTTCTTGGTTAATTCCTTCCAACAATTTTCCTTCCTTTATGTTCTTCCGTATTAGACGGATAAAATTCATTACCTTCTAAATATCGGTAGGAATTTGGCAGTTCCCCGATTCAGAAGGTAATCGGTGGAAGGAAAAGACCCAATTTTGGAAGGAATCGGTTTTAGAAGGTAAAAATCGGAAGGTAAACAAGGAAATTTTTCTCAGTGTGAACACTTTTTTCGTATGGGTACTGTGCAGTGTGCATAGTTCAAGGTCGAACTCGGTCAAGCGTTTTTTTATTCACTTTATGTTAGCGATTGACTGCGATCTCACTTGATGGTAATTGATGATGTAGTCAACAAACAAACACACTTTCGCATTTATAGATGACCTGTTAGGGGCATGGCAGTTACATTAAACCCATACCCCTAATCTGTTTCTACACGGCATCGTACCGGAATGCTAAATCGTTTAGCGGCACGCCTTTCCGGCAGGATGGTAACTATAGCCACGTAGGATCCGTACTTCGTCTGCGTGTACGAAAACGAAATAGAGAGGAGCATAGAGATAATATTATGTAGGAGAGGAGTTAACGAAATTTCGTCCGTTTGTTTGCGAAGTTTCGTTTTAGAGAAAGAGAGTAGACCCCCTGGTATGGATGGATGTCGCGAAGTCCACATAATGTTCGAATGATTTCGCGATAAAGTAATGTCACAGACGTGATCAGACACGTACAATAGCTCACGTGTACAACTCGTAATCTCGCTCAAACTCTGAGATAAGTCGTCACGAGCGATAGCTTTGCTCACTTCGAGCGCCCCCTATAATAACATAATGCTTCAAACTTTGTCAGAAATGTTGGCGCTTAGTTGTAAGACGAGATGTTTTATTCAATGTTCTGCGGTTCTAACTGTAAATGAAACAATGAAAAAAATAATAATAAAAAGTCTTGTTTTAGGCCCATATTACACTATACTATTATATAGGATCCTATGTCGTACCATAGATCATCATTCTAGAAATATGCTATACTATATTTCTAGAATGATGATCTATGGTACGACATAGGATCCTTCATCCTATATATAATATAGTGTAATATGGGCCTTAGGGTCATTTTGGTAGGATGACCTTTTTCACGGGTTTGTCGAACTTTATTATGACTTTATCATTCCACCACCACCACCACTACAGCCCACTAACGTCCCACTGCTGGGCACAGGCCTCCACTCTCATAGGAAAGAGGGAATTAGAGCTTGGACCCACCACGCTGCTCCAATGCGGGTTGGCGGGCTTTAACGACTATTATCATGTTAGTGTTATTGTTAAAGTTTCTGGCAAGAAATTCTCATTACTAGCCCGGAGTTAGGAAGTTGGCGGTGTTTCACCCCCGTGCCTCGGAGAGCACGTTAAGCCGTCGGTCCTGCGCCTGATCTCTCTCCGGTCGTGTCGGATCTTCCGTCCCATCGGGCTATGAAAGCAAAGGAACAGAGAGTGCACCTGTGTAATGCGCACACACTTGTGCACTATAATATCTCCCGCGCAGATGGCTAATCTCTGTGGAGATTGGCCGCCGTGGTCGAAATTCAATCGGGAGGACATTATTGTCTGTTTATTGTATTTGAGCATGGTAAGATACATAGCAACCAGTGGTAATACGATAGCTAGATATCGTGGTGATTTTATACTGGGCCATACTGCCAATGCATTGCTTAATTGCTTAAAGCAATACCTAAGCAATATTACTCAAAATGACAGTTTGATGTCACGTACCTTGACGTTCCTAAAATAAGGATTATAATTCTAAAACACGAATGTCAACAATAATGTAGCGATATGGCTTTAAGCGTTGGCTGTATGGCCCCTGTGGTAATCTACTGGTAACTTTAACCAGTCTCTTCATCGTCACAATGAGTCCGATTACTGTTGGCTAGCTATTTAGTCAAGTATTCCTCGAGGTCATGTCATATACGTGGTATCATTACCGGGCATCGTGGCAGCCGTGTGAGACACCGACGTGTAACCATACTAATAACTCATTTGAGAAGAAAGAAATAATGTTCAAGGATCGAATGAAATCCCTGCGATTAAGAAGAAAAATGATGGTGTCACAGGCGAAGTTATAAATAGATGCGCGCGCTGCTTGTTGCGCTGCATTCGCCTTGCCCATCGACGTGCGTCGTTCTTGTGTGATTTTATCTTGTCGTTGTAATATCTTTTGTGGTATGGAAATAAATGCACTAGGAGAGTTTTTTGTCTTTCTTCTTCAAGTATCGTCTAGAAAGGGGTTGTTTCATCTTGGGCCAGGTACTTGTACAGTATTCCAAAAAATAGTATAAAATCATAGAAAACGAAATAAAATATGCTTTTTGGCAGTTTTACAGTGATTAAGAGGTACAAAAATAAAATGTTTAATTAGGTACATTTGTAGAATAGCAACTCTCGCAGCGCATCCATCCATCAATCTGACTGCTGTTGGATATTTTAAGGTTAATTCACATTTCCCAGGTAATTTTATGTCAAATGTCATCATGACACGTGTAGTATACGTCAATGTCAAAATGGACGCATGTTGTTGCGCTTTTATTTTGCAAAATAATTTCGCATTGTACCTCGTAAACTGAACTTTTTAGTAAGAAATAAAGAAAAAATGTTACTATTTTATGACCACGAACATTTTGAAATACCGTACAAATACCTGGCCCAGGCTCCATATAAATTTGAAACAACCCCTTTGCAAAATCATATTAATCTGCGACAGAGATAGCTAGCATCTCAGGAACGGGCTTGGGCGTCTTTAGTCATATTATTTTGTACACCTGTTTTGTACTTTTAGGTGTGTAAGGTCCATCCGTGGTCGGTAATGACTATTGTGCACTATTGTTACACGACGGTGTGAGAGGCGGTCACGTTAATCCTACACAGGCACGTGCGCGGGTAAATACGCCCGTGGTTGGTAATGAAGAATATTATCTCTGAGCATTTTCCGGCGCACTATTGTTACACGACGGTGTGAGAGGCGGCCACGTTACCCCTACACAGTCACGTGCGCGGGTAAATACGCCCGTGGTCGGTAATGAAGAGTATTATCTCTGAGCATGAAGGAACTAGGCAAATATATGTGGTACAGTGTGTATGCGCCAAACCATATTCCTTATCAGTTTCCCTCCCCTTTACGCCTCCATCCGACACCCGCACCTCACCCCCGTGAACACTCTCCGGCGCAGCAAATTCGCCACGCGGTTCCAGTCCAAAATTCGTGATCGACGCATACTCACGTCACTTTGCTCCGCGAGCGCACAAAATCTGCTCCAATTTAGTTACGCAAAGTTGGTGAAAATAAGTGGACTAACGTAAAATAACAATGCAAGTGAACTCAAGTGCAATGCAAGGAAAATAACACTAGTGTTGTACAAACCAAATCCAGTACGCTGAGTTAGCTGAGCTGAGCTGAGTTGGTAGGTACATACCCATAGTTTTTTCCTACCTAAAAAACACAATTCCCTACGCAACGCTACGCCCCGCCCCCCTTTGCTTTATTATCTAAAATTTATAATTCGCCCACACAGTGTATCTTGCACTTGCAGCTTATCTTGCACTTGCAGCATGCAATATTCACCACACCACATAAATCTTCCAAATTATTCTCAACGCACGTTTCATTCCGACAGAGGAGCATCTCCTGAAGATGCTCCGGTGTCGGTAATGAAGAATATTATCTCTGAGCATTTTTCTGTGCACTATTGTTACACGACGGTGTGAGAGGCGGCCACGTTAACCCTACACAGTCACGTGCGCGGGTAAATACGTCCGTGGTCATGAAGAATATTATCTGAGCATTTTTCCCGCAATGTTCCTTGATTAACGATGATTCTTTTTAATTATTAAAGAGTTGACCCAGTTACTACTGCATTATTTTTCCACTCTATTTTCCCGCTCTGGACGCTCATTGGCTACTGCTGTTATTGACATTTGTGGGCACGGGAAGTATTTGAGTATTAAATTGCTGCCTAGTTAAACTTTTTCAAATGAAAGAGATTTTCTAGATTGAAAAGTTTTTTGGTTCCCGCGGGAACTTATTAATTTTGCGGGTGTTATTCCAGACGATAATCTCTCTCTGTGCCAAATTTCATCCAGATCCGTTCAGTCGTTCTGGCGTGATTGAATAATAATAATGTCCTGCCGATCGAATTTCGACTACGGCGGCCAATCTCGACAGAGATTAGCCATCTACGCGGAAGATAGGTGCACTCTCTGTTCCTTTGCTCTCATAATCCCGATGAGACGGACGATCCGACACGACCGGAGAGAGATCACGGGGGTGTAACACCGCCAACTTCCTAACTCCAGGCTAGTACCTAGTACTGAGAATCGAACATGCTAACCACTAGACCAACGAAGCAGTTTGAATAACAAACAATTATTCATCCAAACTTTCGCATTTATCATATTAGATTATTATATTTAGACAATAAATAAAGTAACTCTTCATTTGGGACATGGCCGACACACTATAAATAAAGAAAAAGAAAATTAAAAACAAACACACTAAAACTAACTAAACTATTATTCTCTGCAGAACCTACGTATTAAAACTATCTAGACACTAGAAAAACAAAAGACTTAAAATAAAATTAAACACTTTTTCTAATATTTTTTCTCGCTTTTCCTTCTTTGTGCATGTTCCTATATTAATTTTGAGTTGAAGTAGATCTTAAAAATCGCGTCTTTGGAAGTTGGGACTTGGGATAGGTTTAATTTTTTTTTAATTTTTGAATAAAATGACGTCACACAGCACACTGTATTGGATATGGTGGAAGATAAAAGCTTGTTTAAAAAAAAAATTGACGTATTAGATCGCGAGTCCAAGCTCCAGCTAATGGGGAACATACAGTTTTACCTGGGAAAATAGAAAGGCTATTCAACTCACCATGCGTAAAACAAAACTAGGACGTTGCCCGCGGCTATGTCCGCTTTTCAATCCTGTGAATGCTTTTGTGAATGAGTAGAAATGGTTTATGAGTCTATATGTGTAGGTATGGAGGCATAGCGTGCACCGGCACCCTATAGGTATATAGTCTACCCGACTAGGGTAGTTTTATTCAACTCAATGCACGGCAGTCGTTTTCAATAGACTTTTTTTGAAAACCTCCCTGGCGCAGGGGTGAATATTGTACTAAACTGTTGTCTTATAAGTGGGAGGTCCTGGGCTCGATTACCGGCTGGGGTAATGTGGATAATCTACTAGATGATATCCGCGACTTCGTTCGCCTGGTTAAAGTTGATTGAGTCCAGCGGGAACTCTTAAATTTTTCCGGTTTGTATTTACATTATCCTATGTTCTACCCAGGGATGTTATCTATGCTTGTACCAAATTTCATCAAAATCGGTTGAACAGATGGGCCGTAATAGTAGATTATACACCAAGGGGATAAAGCACTGTTTTATGTCACGGGCGCTACATTGAATCCTGAACGTAACGAAGGACTCCAAATTTAACTCCCGAGCGCAGCGAGGGTGTTATAAGTTAATTCCCGACCAAAGGGAGGGAATTAAGATTGAGTCCTGAGTGCAGTGAGGGATTCAAGCGCCCAAGAAAAAAACTGCTTTATCCCGGTGGTGTATACTCTACTTTATACTTCTACCATAAAAATACGTAGATAGATTGTAGATGAGGAATAATTTGTCATTTGTTTTTATTTCGCGCTTTGGCGCCGCTGCTTTGATATTCAAACTTTTTGCTTTTCATGCTGCCAGTGTTTATGCAGGTATACATACTCCTTGGTTTAATAGTAGATTATTAACCAAGGGGATAAAGCAGTGTCTTCTGTCGCGGGTGACGATTTAAATCGCGAGCGTAACGAAGGACTCGAGGTTTACTCCCGAGCGTAGCGAGGGTGTTAAAAACTTAAATCACGAGCGAAGCGAGGGATTTAAGACGAGTCCTGAGTGTAGCGAGGGATTTAAGTTCACCCAAGACTAAGACAGCTTTATCACCGAGGAAAATACTCTACTTTTCGTACCATTTGCGAAAAAATTAACACAATAATAATATGAGATAAGCATTTATTAAAAATAATGACAATTAAAAGTAAAAGTTAACATTCGAAACATTGGTCCAATTATTGATAGAGAGAGTTACATTAATGTTTATGTATTTGAAGAAAACAAAAACGCGGCAAATTCCTAGTCTAATATTTTTTTGTCGGAAAAGCAAAGGCATCAAGCTCATACGGCCTCGTCGGTTTTCGTCATTTTATTTAATAATCATAACTGCATAATAAATGCGTATTCCTTTTTCAAAAAGATGTACTTATAATGCTTTATATACTTTTTTTTTTTTTTATCCACTACAAGTTAGCCCTTGACTGCGATCTCACCTGATGGTAAGTGATGATGCATCTAAGATGGTAGCGGGCTAACCTGTTAGGGGCATGGCAGTTATATTAAACCAATAGGTACCCCTATTCGGTTTCTACACGGCATCGTACCGGAACGCTAAATCGCTTGGCGGCACGTCTTTACCGGTAGGGTGGTAACTAGCCACAGCCGAAGCCTGCCACCAGGCCAGACCAGGGAAATTCAGAAATTATAAATTTCCAAACCCTGCCGGGGATCGAACCCGGGACCTCCGCACGTTAAGGCAACAGAGCTCAACACTGCGCCACGGAGGTCGTCAAAAACGTCGTCAATACAAACCTGTGATACAAACTCAATAGTGTAAACACAGATGTAGTTCAGTATAAATTTCGGTAAGTATTCCAAATTTAAATCACATTCTCCCCCTAGAGGATGAATGAAATTCAGTACAATTTTCTTTCCCTGTTTTTAACAGATTAAAAATGACTATTGTTATGTTCGCTTTTTGTGGCATAGAATGTCACTTTTTTGAGCAAGTGGTACGAAAAAACTTTTATGTCAAATGGTACGGTCGTTTGGTTGACCAGTCTGGAGCCTAGACTCTGTTGTGCATATTTACAGTATGGGGTTAGTCAACTAGTTGGGCGATCGATCGACTAGATTACGGCCCTAGGGCATGAAGACTGACTTTAGACCCGCAAAAGTATGATTAAAACAGTAGTAAAGGTATGGTAGAAGTATAATAGTAGATTGTATTATAAGGGAGCAAAATAATATTTTTACGGCGAGGGCGCTTTTTTGAATCCAGAACGAAGTGAGGGATTCTAGAGTAGAATCCTGAGCGTAGCGAGGGATTCTTTAGTAGAATCCTGAACGTAGCGAGGGATTCAAAATACGTCGCCCGAGCCAAAAATATATTTGCGCCCGAATGATACACTCTACTTTTCATCACCCTGTATGAGAAAATTTGGTTCCCGCGGGAACTCTTTAATTTCCCGGGATAAAAAGCATATGTGCTATTTCCAGACTATAATCTTTTTTTTTTTTTAAATCTATCTCTGTGCCAAATTTTATCCAGATCCGTTCAGCCGTTCGGGCGTAATTAACACACATCCATACCACCATACATCCACACATCCATCCAAACTTTCGCCTTTATAATAATATTTATTTAATTTTTTTTTTTTTTTTTTTTTTTTTTTTTTTTTTTTTTTTTTTTTTTTTTTTTTTTTTAATATGTATATCCATATAGCCCTTTCGTTAGTTAAAATTCAGAAATTATAAATTCCTAAATTGACCCTGTCGGGTATCGAACCCTGGACCTCCGCACGTTAAGACAGCAGCGCTCAACACTGCGCCACGGAGGTCGTCAATTTGCGTTGGCGCTTAACACTAAGATGTTCCAAATTCAATAAGTGCGCGGCAAAGATAATTGCGGCGCACTTACGAGTATAAAGAGGATTAAAAACTCATTACTGCCCGCTAAAAGTTTCTTATAGAAAACACCACCTTTGGGCGCACATAAAGGCGAACCAAGTCGTCCTTTTCGAATACATGGGATGAAAAATATATTATGAGATGGGCAGATAGATATACTTTCACATTTATAATATTAGTATGGATATTATCTGTCTCTTCTTGTAAGTTATATTGATATTGATTAATGCATTAGGAAGATCAGGCACGCCGCTCAAGACTTGAACTGAGGGGCAAATAATCCATACTAATGAGTGCGAAACTGTGTGTGTCCGTCTGTACATCTGACTGTCTGTCTGTATGCTTTTACAGCCAATCTGCTAAACCGATTTTGACGAAATTTGGTGCAGAAATAGGTAATATTCCGGGGAAGGAAATACGCCAAATTTTATCCCGGAAAAACAAATAGGGATTTATGAAAACAAATCCAACGTAGTTGCGGGTATCCTCTCTAAGTAAGATCATACATAACAGGGTATAAAGAATGAACTACTTTAGAAGTTCAATTTAAGTTAAGTGCGAGTTAAGCAATTATGTTAACTTTCTGTTGTTAACTTTCTCGATAAAGTTAACGGGCGTCTCATCTTTGTTAGGTGGTGTATAAGAACCTTAAATATTACAACTAATGGTTGATACTTTGACAATTAAAAACTATAATAAAAGAAGAACCCTTCTTGTCTGTGGCTTCAAGATGGGCACACGTAGTTTCATTTCATAGTATCCTGAAATTATATTTACATAAACCAGACCACACAACAATCTTATTACCACTAACAACACTGTAGTAGATACTTGTGTTAGATAAAATCTATTAACTATATAGTACCACAGAATAAGTAATAGTATGTTGTTCTAGTAATATACAACTGTATCAGGAGATATAAATAGTCGTGTCTGAAGTTGACCGCAAGACGCGTCGCAATAGCGTATTTTCGCACGTATTATGTGCGTCGACTTAGACAGTTTGTAAACAAGCCCTCGCACCTCAGCTCAGAGACGACTATATGATTGGCGCCAACTATACGTTTTTTCTTTCTAGTAGACAGATCAACGCCGTGGGTTGAACGAAGTAAGACGTCAAAATCAATTTCCAAGTTGGCAGAATTTTCAGTATAAAATTATACAGCATGCAGCGATGTCAATAGCATTCAAATAAAATTACTATCGTAATAACCCTGCCCAACACTGTAACTATTTCTATAAAATGAATACAATATCATATAAACCACTTTGCCCATGACATTTTGACAGATTATGCTTTCATGATACAAAATTGAGTTTTTAGGGTTCCGTAAAGGGTACCAACGGAACCCTATTACTAAGCCTCCGCTGTCCGTCTGTCAGCGGGCTAGTATCTCATGAACTATGAACTGTTACTTATTAGACAATGGCAATTATAACAGACTGTTTATTTGTATTGCCGCTTTAACAAAAAAAAAAGTGTGTGTGTGCACACACAGTAGCCTACGAGAGAATGAGATAAATATAACTTGTATTCTATCTCATTCTCTCGCAGGCTAAATCCTCTAAACTATGTTTCTCTTTTTGGTGTCGCTTTTTGTTGAAGTGAGGCCTAGGATATTTTCTCAGGAAATACATTGTTTAAAAATAATTAATTTTTTGTTCAATCATATTCAATTTATAATAATTTTGGCGTTGCAGAAGGTGACAAACATGAAAAACCAATAATAGACAATAATAAAATACTAAATACAGAATGAACTCTTTTCTATAATACTTTTTCGTTTCGTTTCACCGAATTTTCAAATTACAACGAATCTAAAGAAGTTTCACTTCAAAAAAGTAGGACGCCCCGTACAAGAAACGTGATTTTTGAACGCCACTCTTGTTTCTTTATCGAAAGTATTTAAATAGTACCATAGTATACGGGACCCTTTGCGTGCAAGTCCAACACGGGCTTGGCTGGTTTTTTGGAACCATTTTCCAATAGTCGTTATAATAAAGCGTGCGCTGGTATCGAAACGCGCTTATCTATCGGGATTGGTAGGTATGAAGTTGAAACATGGTATCGCTTTTTGTTCAATGGATTTATAAAATGGATGTACGAGTAGGTATAAAGCAACTAAATGACGTGAAACGTTTTTTTCACTATAAAATAACGCTAGACTAGCTTAGATAAAGATCGTGGTCCTGGGGATTTTGCAACCTTGTACGGATTATATTTTTCGGGTTCTATCGGAGGCCAGACTTGCTGCAATGGTGTGAAATTTGCACTTGGAGTCCCTCAGCTGGTCTGACCATCTGGTTGGTGAGCGGCCTCTCGATTTTTTACCCTCGGTGTTGCCCGTCACTATAAGCTTTTCTAAGCTGTCGTTCCCACGTCGCATGATGTGACCGAACTAAGAGAGCAGGCGTTGGTAACATATGGAGGAAAGTCGCGTTTTTACCCCTAGCTGTGACAGGATAGACGCGTTTGTGCGCTTGGCTGTCCACATCCTTAATCCTTAACATCCTTAATCCCCAGGACCACGATCTTCAGCAATGAAGGAACGGCTGGAGAGAGAGAGAGAGCTTAGATAAAATAAAGTTCTTACTCTAGCAGCTATCGTCGTTTCGTTTTTCTCCGGCCTATAGTGAAATTTAACATCCTATTAAGCAACTTCTAAGTGTCGGTTCACAATAATGAATATAACTTTCTAGTTATATTTTTATTGTTAATGTATTGTAACCTGTTGGATCTCCTAAAATAAATAAATTAAAAAAAAACTTATATTCGACGACCCCGAGTCACTGTCTATTTTCTTCCAAAACAAGGAGGAGGTTCTCAATTCTTTGTTTCGTTAATAAACTTCGAAACAAAACAAAATGATTTCCTTTTCATACGCCCTAACATTCTTTCATAATATTATGATTATTCAAAAAATACTGTAAACATAAAGCCTATTCGTATAAAAGTTAAACCGTTATAATAATTTACGGTTGCAGCTTTATCTTGTTTACGGAATTTTTGTTCAGTATATTCGAACAGGCAACGAGGCTCAACAAACGCGTTGCACCGGGGTCAACAGCTTTACGTACTAATAACGTTGTTTACATTTAAACTGATGCTTTTGGGGAAATGTCAGTACCGAAGTTGTTCAGGAAACAGAACGGTCCCACCAACTTAACTGGCCAAAATTTATGTAAAAAATTGAAACTAATTTTTATGCCTGTTTAGTTTTTGTTTTTATTTTATTTTTCACTGGCTGATGCCCGCGACTTCGTCAGCGCGGATTGAGGTTTTTTGGTTCCCGCGGGAGCTCTTTAATTTTCCGGGATAAATAGTAGCCTATGTGCTATCTCTGTGCTAAATTTCATCAAGATCCGTTCCGCTGTTCTGGTTTGATTGAGTAACAAACATCCGTCCATCCAAACTTTTGCATTTATAATAAGTATCAGATATCTAGTAGCGACGCTGTCACCGGGTCATATGAGTTTGTGGGACTTTATCTCGAACAACTTCGACAAGGAAGGTGATAGAAGATTTCAGTTTGCATTGGCAGTATTTGCAAAGCTAAGTCAGGTCTTCAATTCGTCGATATAAGCCTTAAGACAAAAATCTTTAATGAGTATAATATCCTACTGGTACTGGTAATGACATGTTATGGTGCGGAAACGTAAACACTGACATTTTGATTTCTGGAGCGAGCTAAGTTGGGATTCTCTCAGGGATAAAATCCGGAACGAGAAAATTCGTAAAAGAACAAAAATGACCGACATACGACTAGCTCAAAGGATTAGCAAACTCAGGTGGCAGTGATCATATCTGTCGCAGAACCGACGGCCAAAGAGGCAGATGTGTAAGACCTTGACCTTGAGTGAAGACCTTGTCAGAAAACCCAATACTCGATTACGGACCGACCCGGGAATCGAATCCAGATTATGATATGCAGTCGAACAAAATTGAGCATTAAAATGTCGCTAAAAGCACTTCGGAGGTAAATCAGGGACATTCATGTAGTCACGTATTACCATTAGTCACAGCTGTGTAATTGTCACTTCGGCGGCGGCTACGGTCGCGTTAGATAATGAGGAACGAGGAATTCTTGGCGCCGCTCCAGGCGTGACGTCACAAGGCCGCTCCGCACCTAAAACAGTCTAACCCTAGTCACTAGCAACCCAGTTGTCATAACTAGTTTACAAAACTTTTAGGGTCGATTGCAATGCATATGGTTATCGTTAGAGATCATCCATCATCCATCCATCAGCCTTTATGCATCCACTGCTGGACATAGATCTTTTCGAGTGCGCGCTACCAAACACGGTCCTCCGCCTTCCTCATCCACCCGCTTCCCGCCACCCTCCTTATGTCATCGGACCAGCGAGCTGGAGGTCGTCCTACACTGCGCTTACCGGTACGCGGTCTCCACTTCAGAACACGTCTGCCCCAACGGCCATCGGTTCTGTGACAGATATGACCTGCCTACTGCCACTTCAGCTTGCTAACCCTCAGAGCTATGTCGGTCGTTAGAGACCACCTACATTAAAATAGTTTGGGCTGAGAAAGTCAAGGTTCTTTTGAGATTTTTGGTGGTAAAATGTACCGTTCATGTAGTCACGTATTACCATTAGTCACAGCTATGTAATTGTCACTTGGGTGGTGGCTACGGTCGCGTTAGATAATGAGGAACGACGAATTATTGGCGCTGCTCCAAGCGTGACGTCATAAGCTAGCTCTACACCAGGACAGTCTTTACCCCTTAGCTTACTAATAGATAAAGAAGTTGTCATACTAGTTTGCTACAAAACTTTTTAAAAAAGGTTTTTATCAAATTCTAGACCCAACCAATTTATTTTACAAGTTTTCTACAAAACTCTTATGTTGGGTTGGTACCTACTTTTGGCTCCTTAGCTAATTCATGGGTTAGAATCTGTTTTTTAATATATTGATATCAGTCGACAATCTTGTCTTATAGTATTACTAGCTGATGCCCGCGACTTCGTCCGCGTGGTTTAAGTTTTTTTGATTTCCGCTGAAATTCCTTAGTCTTCTGGTATAAAAAGTAGCATAGGTAGTGTCATTCCAGAAATCCAGACTATAATTTATTTCTGTGCCAACTTTCATCCAGATCCGTTCAGCCGTTTTGGCGTGATTGAGTAACAAACATCCATTCATCCAAACTTTCGCTTTTATATTAGGTACTAGAAGATGCTCGCGACTTCGTTCGCGTGGCATAAGTTTTTAATTCCCACAGGCACTCCTTAATTTTCCGGGATAAAAAGAAGCCTATGTCACTCTCCAAGTCCTTAACTAAGTATACCCATGCAAAAATTCACGTTGATCCGTTGCTCTATTTCGGCGTGATTGAAGGATAAACTCTCTATTTGACGTCCTTGGGGACAGAATTTTCAAAAACTGTGAATCACGTATTTTTTCATTTCAGACCGAAATCCCAAACACCAAGTTTCATGGCTACAGCTTGAAAAATGACGGACTTTCCTACAAACTTTCAACCCCTGTTTCAGCCCTTTGGGGGTGGAATTTAGAAAAACTGTGACATACGTATTTCTTTATTTTTTACCGAAAGCCAAAATACCAAGTTTCGTTGATATAACTTGAGAAATGACGGACTTTCATACAAACTTTAAACCCCTATTTCACCCCCTTAAGGGTGGAATTTTGAAAAATCCTTCCTTAGTGAGCGCCTACGTCACAAAAGGAACCTACTGTCAAATTTTCAAGTTTCTAGCCACAGCGGTTTAGGCTGTGCGTTGATATATAAGTCAGTCAGTCAGTCAGTCAGTCAGGACTTTGAATTTTATATATATAGAAGATTATAGATAATAATCTGTGATGTTAAGCATCGATGAGGTCTAGGTTGGAACGCGTATGCGGTATGCTTAGAAGTTGTCTATTCATAAATCCATGAACCCTAGACTTCCTAATTATAAGACCACATTCACCACTGCGCCACTTAATACTGCGCTAAAGATTATGTATGACATAACAGGAACCTTCTGAAAAAAAAAAATTATGAAGTATTCAAAAGCTTACACAATGGACTTAAATCCCAAGAAACATTTTACTTTCTCAAAAATGAAAGTAAAAGCTAAACGATTTTTCTTACAACTTAAAAAATAAAGGCTTCAGCCGACGGGATTATCGTGCGCCCTCAAACTTTTGAATAATAAAACTTTTCAGTGAGGCAATCGAGTTACGTCCCTTATCTCAGGATTAACTCTCCCTAAGAGGCTACGCACACGGCGTGGTTTCTACGCGCAGATAACGCGCGTTTTTTATCCAATACAAGTTATCCCTTGACTGCGATCTCACCTAATGGTTTAAGTAACTCATACCACTAATCGGTTTCTACACGATATCGTAGTTCATGAAAGCGTGTTGTCTGCTCATTGTCAGTTAAAAAAGAGCAGATTGTTCCATTTGTATCGATACAAAGGCTTGCAAAACGCGCGTTGAAAGCGCATCTGAATCGCTTTGTACGCGCATTTTAACTAATGGCCAAACAAACGACTTTACAAAACATTCGTATAGTTCTTGCAATTCACGAGCGAACTATACCCGTCAATGTGAACATTGCGTAAGTGTGCGTGCCTCTCGGAGCGGTCAGTCGTATGCGCAATCACGTACACGCACACATTTACACGTATACAAATGTATACAGATACGACTTTCTCGTTACCCGTTGTTCTAGGTGCGAGACAAACGCAGCAACGCAATGTGACGCTATAGTATCAAACAGTAGCTGATCCTTTACGTGGCCTACGTTGTCTCGTAGATACGTCTGTCATTTTCTATGGCGTCGTATCGCGTCGCGTTGCGTTTGTCGTCACCTATGACAACGGGTTTGTATCGCGTCGTCTGCGCGTAGAAAATACCCCGTGTGAATAGGTTCTAAAGGGTGTCAGGAATTGATCGACGGAATCCCTTCTCTAAACTGTCTTCATTTGCGCTCTCTTGATGACAATCCTCCCTCTCTTCAACTTGAGATAAATTGATAACTCAATTAACGCGCTCTTCTTTAGATGACCTTTTTGATAACCTCTCTGGCGCGGTTATGAGCAGGGGTCTTATGAGTGAGAGGTCTCGGGTTTGAATCCCGGCTGGAGTAATTCAGGAATTTCATCATCATCATCATGAATCTATCGCCGGGCTTCTGCTGAGTACGAGTTTACCCTCAGAATGAGATAGGTTTAGGCCACAATCCACCAAGACAGACTTTGAGAACACTATGCACATAACATAACATATTATCTTATCTATCATATTATGTAACAACATATTATGTAACATAAAATATTCAAGGGAACAAAATTAAACTTTTTTTTTGTTGCATGGAATTTTATGCATGTTGTTTACTAATTTGAGGTCGCTGATTTCAAATCTACCCTTATTTTTTCTTTAGCAGCTCTAGTTTTTGAGATACAGCTATCAGACATATTTTTGTACCAGTCACATTTAAACTTGAAAACAACCGAGCTGTTTTTTTAAAAAAGTTTTTTGTTTTACCATTTCCACGTCGAGAAAGATCTGTAAAAACGATCCCAACTATTTTTGTAACATCTGTGGTGAATATACATTCAAAAATTGTAGACCATTATGTCGGAGTTCATAAAACGGGTGTATTTTGATTACTTTGGATTCCCTTTGGACACCCGTGACAAGTACTGGGTCCCTCATATAGTATGTTAAACATGTGTGGAGTATTTGAAATTATGGACGATTAAGAAAATACCCCATTGTACCTAAGTACCAAACACTAATGTTGCAGGCATGTGGCAGGAACCTTCCAATCATCAAGATAATTGTTATTTTTGTGCGGTTGATATAAACGGGATTAATAAAAGAAACCGGTCGAAACGGATTTACCCTAACTTGTTATCTGTTACTCGACCAGTCCTTTACTCCGGCGATGTGCCAGTACCCCAAGCTACTTCATCTACACAAAATGATCACGAGTTAGAAGAAAAAAGCTCTTCTTCAAGTGATGAAAGTGGGACAACTGATTTTAACTCAGCTATTTCTTCTGAGCTCCAGCCCTTCAATCAGGAAGACCTCAGTGCATTAGTCAGAGACCTTGGTCGGAGATTCTAGCTTCTCGATTAAAGCAAAGAAATCTTTTAACCCCAGAAACAAGAATTTCATACTATCGTAACCGAGAGACAGAATTGCTTTCATTCTTTTCTGAAGATGACTTTGTTTTTTGCGGACTTTGACTATGCGGAACATATAGTACTGATGTTGTAACACTTCCAGCAGCTTGATTGTAATATGAGCATCAAGGTACACTTCCTCCACAGCCATTTGGGCCGTTTCTCTGAAAATCTTGGTGATCTGAGTAAAGAACAAGGGGAACGGTTCCATCAAGACATTCGACCTATGGAGGAACGTTACCAGGGCCACTGGAATGCTCACATGATGGCGGACTATTGTTGGAGCAATAAAAACAACCCTCGTGAGCAAGAAAATCTTATAAAATATTTTTTTTTGAAAAGTAGTGGTTGATTTTCTAAGGGTTTTCTTAAAATAAATTGATTTTTCTTACAAAACGCGTTTTAATTATATCTCAAAAACTAAAGCTGATTGATACAAACAATCTGACTTCAGATCTGAAATCAGCACCCTGATTATCATTTCATTTTATTTTCATGTACGTAGATTTCCTCAAGATGTTTTCCTTCGCTGTTGAAGCAAGTAATATTCTATTGCTTAAACGCACGTACTCCGAAAAGTTAGAGGTGTGCAGAGATCGAACCGCGGTTCTCTCACGTAAGGGTCTAATGCTGAGATCTATATAGCGTACTTTGACTTGGCTCAGACTTTACTCAGAGTTAAAATGAGATGGACTTATGTGAGTAACATAAATCTGTCTCGTTTTAACCATGTCTTAAGTCTAAGCAAAGTCAAAGTTCGCTCTATACATCTCAGCCTTAAGAGGCCAAGGTCTCAACCACTAGGCTATAACCGCTTATCAGAAACTAGCAAACGCCCGCTAAATAAGTTTCGCATTCAAATAATATATAGCCTATGACACTCACAAATAATGTGGCTTTCTATCAGTACCACAATTTTCAAAATCGGTTCAGTAGATCAAGAGATTACCCCCTACAACGTCACAAACTTTACCTCCTTATAATCAAATAAATATTATAAATGCGAAAGTTTGGATGGATGTATGGAATATGGATGTATGGATGGATGTTTGTTACTCAATCACGCCCGAACGGCTGAACGGATCTGGATGAAATTTGGCACAGATATAGATAATAGTCTGGAATAACAGGCTACTTTTTATCCTGGAAAATTAAAGAGTTCCCAAAAAACCTCAATCCACGCGGACGAAGTCGCGGGCATCAGCTAGTATTAGTATAGATTTAAAATTACTGGTCTGGTGCAAGGCTTTGGAGGTGGCCATGCTTACCACCAACATGCCGCCAAACGACTTAGCGTTCCAGGGGCCATACTGTCAACGCTTAAAGCAATACTTAACTAATATTACACAAAATGACTGCTTGATGTCACGTACCTTGACGTTCCAAAAATAAGGATTATAATTCTAAAACACGAAAGTCAACAATGAAACAATATGGCTTTAAGTGTTGGCAGTATGGCCCTAATACGATGCCGCGTAGAAACCGATTTTTTTTTAATCCACTACAAGTTAGCCCTTGACTGCGATCTCACCTGATAGAAAGTGATGATGCAGTCTAAGATGGTAGCGGGCTAACCTGTTAGGGGCATGGCAGTTATATTAAACCCATACCCCTATTCGGTTTCTACACGGCATCGTACCGGAACGCTTAATCGCTTGGCGGCACGTCTTTGCCGGTAGGGTGGTAACTAGCCACGGCCGAAGCCTCCCACCAGGCAGGATTATGGCTATGGGTGAAAAACCTTAATATTAAAATGAAAATATCGTGTAAGCTGTATCACTATTATGTTCGCAAGGAGTTCTCACACAAAAGGTCATTACCACGGTAATATTATCTATATAATATTACCGTGTCATTACTGTGGGGAGGTTGGGGGAGAGCGGACCATACAAAAATATGACGTCATCAATCATCTGTGTGATTAACGAGGCCACTAGCTAGCTGGCACCTCTCATCTTGGGTAGATTTTTAAACTCAACATTTAATATTATCTATGAAAGTAAATGTAACGATTTGTGATACTTAACCTTAAATACCTAATTAAGATTGGCTTGCACAAAACTGCTTATGCCAATTTTACGAAAATCTTTTTATTTTTATTTTTATCCACTACAAGTTAGCCCTTGACTGCGATCTCACCTGATGGTAAGTGATGATGCAGTCTAAGATGGTAGCGGACTAACCTGTGAAGCCTATTTTTTTACTGTACTTTACGATGACCTCCGTGGCGCAGTGTTAGGCGATGTTGCTTTAACGTGCGGAGGTCCCGGGTTCGATCCCCGGCAGGTTTTGGAAATTTATAATTTCTGAATTTTCCCTGGTCTGGCCTGGTGGAAGGCTTCGGCCGTGGCTAGTTACCACCCTACCGGTAAAGACGTGCCGCCAAGCGATTTAGCGTTCCGGTACGATGCCGTGTAGAAACCAAATAAGGGTATGGATTTAATATAACTGCCATGCCCCTAACATGTTAGCCCGCTACCATCTTAGACTGCATCATCACTTACCATCAGGTGAGATCGCAGTCAAGGGCTAACTTGTAGTGGATAAAAAAAACCGGCCAAGTGCGAGTCGGACTCGCGCACCGAGGGTTCCGTACAAACCTGTAGTAAGTTTTAAATTATTAAAAAAAAACTACTTACTAGATCTCGTTCAAACCAATTTTCGGTGGAAGTTTACATGGTAATGTACATCATATATTTTTTTTAGTTTTATCATTCTCTTATTTTAGAAGTTACGGGGGGGGACCAACATTTTACCACTTTGAAAGCGTCTCTCGCGCAAACTATTCAGTTTAGAAAAGAATGATATTAGAAACCTCAATATCATTTTTGAAGACCTATCCATAGATACCCCACACGTATGGGTTTGATGAAAAAAAAATTTTGAGTTTCAGTTCTAAGTATGGGGACCCCCAAAGTTTATTGTTTTTTTTCTATTTTGGTGTGAAAATCTTAATGCGGTTCACAGAATACATCTACTTACCAAGTTTCAACAGTATAGTTCTTATAGTTTCGGAAAAAAGTGGCTGTGACATACGGACAGACAGACAGACAGACAGACAGACAGACAGACAGACAGACAGACAGACATGACGAATCTATAAGGGTTCCGTTTTTGCCAAATTTGGCTACGGAACCCTAAAAAGACAGACACGCGTTCGCATTTATAATATTAGTATGGATAGTATGGAAGACGTATGGATTATAAGTCCGAAAATACTTATATGCGAAAGTGCAATGTTCTTTTATGATATACCTACTGACTTCTCAAAATGCATAGCCTGTTATCATGGCTGTTTTCATCCCAGAAAATGAAATACCTAGAATTGCAAAGAAGCAAGCTAATTATCTCTGGTACAAATTGTGTCGTCAACATGTGATAAGTAAATTGGGCGTGAAAAGTTAAACGTTATACACACACAATTTCGTATTTATTACTAGTATCTATTATCTAGTTTCTCAGAGTATCCTGTCATCGTAGTGGGGCGGTCGGACGTGCACTAACAATGGAGCCTCGTTAGTGCACACTTGCACGCAGCACCGGAGCTCACGGACTGTCGCCTCCCTGTGCACATTCAGATATCGCATCTTGGGAAATAGAAATACACTAAAATAAAAAACCCCAGCTGAGTTTGTTGTGGGCTCTTCTCAGACCAGGGGGCATACTACCATCGCATAAAGCAGTATTATTTGAAAATGACAGTTTTAAATGACGTACCTTGACATCCCTAAAATAAGGACTATAATTCTGAAACTAAAGCTTCAACAATATTAAAATAATACTGCTTTAAGCGATGCTGGTATGCCCCCTGGGCGCGTTTGGAACCCTCGTAGCTTTAGTTTTAAGATACCGTAACAGATTATCACCATCATATTTTTATTTTTATGTAACTGGACGTCAATAAGTGTAGTGTACCTACCTAAATTGAATAATTATTTATGACATATTATGAGTTATGACTATCGTGCTAGTACCTAGCTCCCTACGAGACGACCAGCTAGACAGATATAAAAAAATCTAGGTTTTAAAGACCTTTGTTCAAATTTTCTTAATCATACTTATATTAATATTATAAATGCGAAAGTGTGGTTGTTTTTTGGTTTATTGGTTTGTTGGTTTGTTGGTTTGTCCTTCAATCACGGATATATATATATATATATATATATATATATATATATATATATATATATATATATATATATATATATATATATATTTTATTCATTATAGGCTTACGCTTGACCACAATCACACCTGATGGGAAGTGATGATGTGGCCTAAGATGGGACGCGCTTGCCTAGAAGATGCCTATTCACTCTTGATATAAAGATACCCGGATTGTAATTGGTGGAAAACACAGTTTTTGGTAGAGTGTCCCAGACCCTAGCCATGCGGAAAAGGAATGAAGACGCAAAGTGCTTCGTGCGTGTGGATGGAACGTTGAAGACATATGGGTAGAAACTCGCACGGCTTCTTGCGGTACGATGGTAGAAAGGTGAAGGAGGTACAAGATCGAAAAGCTCCTGAGCACACTCACCCAAATATATCCTATAGAATACCGATAGGCCAGCTACCTTACGGCCTACTTTTTTTTTTTTTTCCTCTACGTTAGCCCTTGACTGCGATCTCACCTGATGGTAAGAGATTACCTACTGCTTACCTTACTTACCTTACTTATATAGTAAAAAAAATTACAAATCCCTCAGAACAATGTATTCAGTGTAACAGAGTTTTTTAGTTAGCTCCAGTAGAGATATCCTTCCAATCAGATGAATAAACAGATGCATGCAAAAGTAAACTGTATGTGATGCACGTATAGGTTAATATTGAGTGTAGTAATATAGAGTGATAATATATAAAGGGTCAGCACTCAGCAGTGGTGTACTTTTAGTAATTATTTCGGTACCAAAGTTTGAAACAAGCGCGAGGCTTAGTGTCCAGTTTGTTATTCGGTGCTTGTGCACTAACCAAGTGACAGCTAAACAATAGTCCACTGTTCTAATGGCATAGTTTCACGACAGCTGGCAGGTGGTTATTGAAATTCAATGTTAGTTTGGTATTGTTAGGGGACAGTATTGAAGTGAAAATCGTTACCTAATAGTTATTTGTGTTATATGGGGCCAAAGAAAATTTTTGTTCCCCGAGGGCGCTATTTTGAATTCAGAGCGAAGTGAAGGATTCTAAAGTAGAATCCTGAGCGTAGCGAGGAATTCAATATACGCCGCCCGAGAACAAAAAATTTGGCCCCGAGTGACACACACTATTTTTCATCATTACGTATGAGAAAAAGCTAGGAGTATCAACCTAATATCATGTATGGACATTACCTATACGTTTAAGCACCAATCAGAAGCACGAACGCGGACCAACCAGAAGATACTCCTATCAACCGTCTATGTATAGACATTTTTAACGCAGTATTCTAAAGCACGAACGCGGACCAATCAGAACAGAGAAATGAAAAGTCCTATGGGCCTAAAAATTACATTTTGCTCCCGCTATCCTCTGAAGCCAATATTCGTTTATCGAATAGGTATGATGAAAACAGTATTTTTTAATTGCTAGGTTTGAGTTTAATACTAAATAAATGACGAATATAAAGTACTAGCTGATGCCCGCGACTTCGTCCGCGTGGTTTAAGTTTTTTTGACTCCCGCGGGTACTCTTTAATTTTCCGGGATAAAAAGTAGCCTGTGTTATTCCAGACTATAATCTATCTCTGTGCAAAATTTGATCCAGATCTGATCCTCCATTCTGACGTGATTGAGGAACAAACATCCATCCAAACTGTCGCATTTATAATATCGAGCGACATTTAATTGTTTTAATTACTCCAAATAGGAAGCCCTAACCACGAGGTACTCGCTTCGCTTCTGGTTACGCTTTCTAATCAGATATTTTGTGCGTTTCAACAGCTTCCGTTAACAAATAGCAGAGTCAATCAATTACCATCATGAAACTCTATCGTATGGTTATTTCTTGAAGCCTTAATATGATGAAAGTACATTTCCCAATTATTGGAGCCTGAGGCAATCGAACAGGAAAATCCGATGAAAATGTATATAAGTACCTATATTTGTTCTTGAAGAGGCATCGGTATAACAAGAAAGTAAAGTGAAACAACTTTTTTTCTTGTCAACTTTCTTGTTTGTTTACTGTTGTGTTGGTTTCAAAGTTGTGAGCGATGCGGGCTCGAACTTCAAAGCTCTCATTTGTAATTGTAATCATTAATGTTTAGTGAAGAACTCGATGTTGCTCGCGACTTCGTCAAGAGCAACGGATCGACGTGATTTCTTGCATGGGTATATCTGGAGAGCGACATATACCTACCACTTTTTATTCCCGAAAATATTATAAGGGTTCCTGCGGGAATTAAACTAAATTTAAATCTCGCGGGCATCAGCTAGTATAGGATGATGCCTATATTATCAAAATCTAACCTAAAATTCACATCCTCGGTTAGTTTTAAGTTTGATAACCATTTTAAAATATTATAGATTAAAGAAAAAAAGTGCGTTTAAATTTTATGACGTCACACCTGTGAATTTCATACAACTTCCAAACTAGAAGTGCGTTTTTAAGATTGATAAAGAGTTGCGGATTTGATTTATTTGTCATCATCCCTATAAACATGTGACTAAACATGTGACTAACATGTGATAAACATGTGTATAAACATGTGACTTTCAGGGCCGCCTCTATAGGCAACAACTTATTTCGTGACACGAGCTATACTTGGCCTAATACAACTTAATTAGCCACATGGTCACATGGTCAACTGCATACTTCGTTCGTAAATATACTAACTCGCAAAGTGTCTAACTTACTTCACTAACTATCTGGATCGTAGAGCAGACAACGTTGAATTAGATTCAATTAGCAAAGTTACCCTCATAGCATTTCCTGTGGTGGTGATCGCTAGCTCCAGTTTTGACCTTGCTTGGGGACAGTTTTATTTCTCACTAGCTGATGCCCGCGACTTCGCTCGCGTTGATTGAGTTTTTTTTGGTTCCCGCGGGAACTCTTTAATTTTCCGGGATAAAAAGTAGCCTATGCCTTATTCCTGACTACAATATATATCTGTGCCAAATTTCATGCAGATCCGTTAAGCCGTTCTGGCGTGATTGAGTAACAAACATCCATCCATACATCCATCCATCCAAGCTTTCGCATTTATAATATTGTCATCCATCCATCCAAACTTTCGCATTTATAATTTAGTATAGTATAGACTAGTTTTAGCCCGCCGCTTCGCCTACGTTTTGATCGATTTTTATGGGCAAGTTTTCTTTCGTAAAATTTTACCCTCCGTCCACTAGGATCCACCAATGGATCGAATAGAACTGTGGAGTTCACAAGGATCCACAAATGGTAAGTCCCTATTTTATCCTTTTAGGGATCGAATTTAAATCAAAAATGCTTTCTTCGTATCTGATTGCCAATTGATATAATAAAACATTATACTATCAAAGGATAATTATTATTTTACTGTATTGTTAATAATATATTAATCCGGCTTAATCGTAGCTTGTAAACACTAAACAGCGCGTGCGGTAATGAGGTACATTATCACCCTACCCAACTCTCGTTTGCTCTCGTTGTCTTGTTTAATGAGGGTCACCCATAGTTATGAAACTACGCACTGTTATGTAACAGAGTTAGAAATAAGAAAAGAAGAAGAAGAAATCAAATATATAATAAATATTATAAATGCGAAAGTTTGGATAGATGTATGGATGGATGTTTGTTACTCAATCACGCCCCAACGGCTGAACGGATCTGGAAGAAATTTGGCACAGAGATAGATTATAGTCTGGAATAACATATAGGCTACTCTTTATCCCGGAAAATTAAGGAGGATTAACGAAAAACCTCGATCCCTCGGACGAAGTCGCGGGCATCAGCTAGTTCTTCATAAATGTATTAAAAATATTTAAACTAATATTTTCAAAGTATTTCTCATTGCCTATTGGTTTTCATTAAATCACTTGAGAACTTTTTGATTTTCTGTGACAAAAATTAGCATAACACTGTCTTCGTCATTCAAGCAATTTAGACAAAATCGGTAAAAAATATGTACAGACCGAAGACAGAAAGACGCACTTTTGCATTTGTTATATTAGTATGGATGGAAATAAATAGGCTTAATCGTAGCTATAAGCTTGTAAACACTAAGCGCGTGCGGTAATGAGATACATTATCACCCTAAACCCCGCCAACTCTCGTTTGCTTGTTTAATGAGGGTTGCTGGTAATAATGTAACCCTATACTGCTGTCCCAGTTGTAAAAGAGAGGAAAAATATTAATACAATTGTGAAAATTCGGCTTTCTAATACGAACCGCTAGCACGTGTTTCCTGCCACATATAACTGAAGTACCTTCAAGGCAAGAGTGAATATGCATCTTCTAGGCAAGCGCGTTCCAACCTAGACCTCATCATTGCTTTGCACTATGATATTGCATTTATATATATATAGAATTATTATTTGGGCTTTGTGTGGAATTCGATGCGGATCTGGATCGATTAGATCGAACGAAGAGATGAGTAGGTACGTACTTTTAAATACTCTGTGTGGCCAAATATGTAGACCACAATCTCTTAACTAAACTAAATTAACAGCTTTACATCTAGTGTTGTCCCTTTCCGCAGGGAGTATTATGAAAGGGTTAGCAATATATTTAATGCTGATATTTTAGAGATTGTGTACAATAGAATTTACCTCTGTTAGTCTCTCCTTCTTACTCTTTCGCTCTCTTTCCATTTCAAACTTTTTTTAAGTAATTGTATACAGTTCGCGCGCGAGTTGAATGCAGAGCTTATGTATGGTGACACATACATTGGCTCTGCATTCAACTCGCGCGCGAACTAAATTCGTTTTCGTTTTAATTTTGAAAGGGATATATAACTATATACCATTGAATTGGTAAGCAATTATTATTTTTCGTCTCTACCACCATTTTGTATTTAACGGTCATGCTGCCATTTTAGTTTTATAAAAACAAAACACCGTCTATCTTATCTTAACCGGGAGATCTATTGCCATGGAAGCGTCGAGGCTATAAATAATTTCACATGCATACATATTAATGAATGAACGAGAAGTTTAATTCGCTATAATCCGCCACAGACAAATCTATGTGGTACAGTGCGTGTCCTTCACCAATAGCATGCGAACACCCACCACCCAGTAATTCGCACCGGCACCGCACCACACCACACAGATCTTCCAAATCACTCTCAACGTACGTTTCACTCCGAAACCGGAGCATCCTCGATTCAATATACATACATATTATATGTTTTTAAATTATACGCATTATACATACGCATTCCAGAAATTTATGCGTCCTACCACGTAGAGCGCGAGCTGCCAGATAGGCATGAAAAATGAACACTGACTTTGCCGTGGCGCGTTGTGAACTAGTTAGAGGAATGTACGGAATTAGCGCAAATGGAACACGGAGTTTCATTTTATTTTCACTGTGTATTGTTCCAAACAAAACGCTTTATTAATCCTTTACACAAAAACTGTTTGCATAACTGTTGTTAGTAACCCTATTCAATTCCTATCAATGGTTAAACTCGTTAAATTGTGAAACGCAGTTCAAAAAAGTAGAAAAGTTTTTTAAGTATCAACGAAAAATATCCATACTAATCTGAAAGTTTGGATGGATGGATGTTTGTTACTTTATCACGCCCGAACGGCTGAACGGATCTGGATGAAATTTGGCACAGAGATAGATTATAGTCTGGAATAACACATAGCTTTTTTCCCGGAAAATTAACGAGTTCCCGCCTGAACCGAACAACCTTAATCCACGCTGACGAAGTCGCGGACATTAGCTAGTAAATATATAAAAGGAATAGGTGACTGACTGATCTATCAAAGCACAGCTCGTAACAACTGGACGAATCGGGCTAAAATTTGGCATGCAGCTATTTGATATGACGTAGGCATCCGCTAAGAAACGAGTTTTGAAAATTCAAGGCTTCAACGACTGTTGATTCTAGGGGACCAACAAGCTTCTGGACTCTCCTTAGAGCTCATCAGTTCTAGACAAGGAAAGTGGAATAATGTTTATGATATTTCTAGCATTACAAAACCCGACGCACAGTCATCTGCTGTACTTAGCTCATGTCAAATATTAACAAGAAATTTTGGGGAAAATGATAGAGTTATCCTATCGATTGGGTCAAATGACACTAATCCTATATTACTACTAAATAATCTGTCAATTGCATTAAACTACCTAAAAAACACAAATGTATATGTACTAGAAATCCTACATAATCCATATCTTAACATTTCTTTACTTAATCACCACATCAAAACATTACTACTGAATTATCCTAACTGTAAATTTATTTATTACAAAAATGATGACATTTCTAACATTAAACATGTGATAGCCAACTTCTCAACATATATTAACTATGAAATAGACGTATACGACTACAACAACAAATATCTAAATTTCTCCATTATTAAATTAAAATATACCACATTACCTTGCGAACAAATAAATAAAACAAACACAACCTCCCATCAAAAGGGTACTATATTATACTATTTTCAGAAAAAAGATATAAAAAAAGACCATAAAATTTCAAATAATATACATAAGAATACACACAAAAAAGGTACCATACCTTACTATTTTTCTAACGTCAATTCAGAACCAAAAAAACCACTATCCAATAAAAACAATTTTTTTCTTGAATAAGAAGACAAACACAATTAATATATTACATCAGAATATTGCAGGAATTCTTAATAAAAAAGATTTGTTAGAAGTGGCGGTAAAAGAGATTGAATCCTCCCTAGGTATAGTTCATATTATATGTCTGTCGGAAACTTTTATAAGAAGCGACCTTATTGAGAATTTACGTATCGAAAACTATAATCTGTCGGCTAACTACAGTCGTAGCGATAAAAAACGGGGTGGCACTTGTATCCTAACGCATTGCAATATAGAGTGCGTACCTCTTGACCTAACCGATATGAGTAAACAATTTGAGTTCGAATGTTGTGGCATTGATATCCCTGTATACAACTTAGCAGTGATATGTGTGTATAGAACACCTCAATCTAAGGTGAACAATTTCCTAAGCAGCCTAAATATCCTGTTACACAAAATGACGAAACAAAAAAATAAGAAGGTTATAATATGTGGAGATTTAAACATTGACATTCTTAAAACTAATCAATATACTAGTGAGTTGACTTCAATTTTAGACAATTTCAATATGAAAAATCACATCATAAAACCGACTAGACTAAATAGCTGCCTAGACCTGATGATAAGTAACATTGAGGATGGTAAAGTCACTCCTCGTACGCACCAGCTAGCTCTCTCGGACCACGATATGGCTCAAACTCTTAGCTGTAATCTTACCATTAATAAACCAAGGAGAAGTAACTCCTTCTTGTTCGAGAAGAAAAGAGACTATAGTCGCGAAAATATAGAAAAATTTTACAACTGTATTGCGTCCCTATCCTTTAGTGAAGTTTACGAGGAAACAGATACCAACGCAGCATTTAATAAATTCTACGAAATTTTTGTTCTTTTCTATGATCTGTGTTTTCCATATATATTAGTCAAAATAGTCAAAAAGTCCATACGAACAAGTTGGCTAACAAAGGGCTTAAAAAAATGTTGTACTAGTAAGAGGAAGCTCTACTTAAATTACATATACACAAAATCTAACAAAACGTCAAACCTAGAAAAATACACCAAGTATTCAAAAATACTAAAACACTGTATTTTTAGATCTCAAAAAATAGCGAGTACAAGATTTATTACAAAATCCAAAAATATGTGTAAAGCGACGTGGACGATAATAAAAAATAATTTTAAAAATAATAATATTTCAAATGACATCCAAGATTTAAAAATTAACTCTAATACATATAAAGATCCCTCTGTGATATCCGAAAAATTTAATGATTATTTTCTTAATATAACGGAGCAAAAACAATCCCCTAATACGTATAACTCAATAAAAAATGTACCATTCAATACCAAGACCCTATTTTTAACGCCGATAATTGAACACGATATGCTCAAAGTTATTAAGAATCTTAAAAATACAAACTCTACAGGTTACGACAACGTTACAACTAAAATATTGAAAACTTGTGCACCATTGATAACAGCGCCATTAAGCTACATTGTAAATTTATCCTTCCAAGACGGTACATTCCCTGAAAAATTAAAGTATTCCATTGTTAAGCCTATACATAAAAAAGGAGCTAAAAATGAGATGAATAATTACAGACCAATTACCCTAATACCTATACTATCAAAAATTTTTGAAAAAATTATGTATAATAAAATAAACGACTTCATTAAAAAAAATAACTTACTAAAAACAAATCAATACGGATTTCAAAAGAATCGATCAACCACACTGGCATGTTTTGATTTGATAAGGAAGGTAACCAATGCTTTTAATAAAAAAAATTCAGTAGCTGCAGTCTTATTGGATATGTCTAAAGCCTTCGACTGCGTTAGCCATAAGATACTTTTAGAAAAATTATATAAGTATGGGATCCGAGGCACTAGCTATGATTGGCTTAAAAGTTATTTACATAAGCGTCAACAATGCGTTGAAATTACCGCAATACGTAATAAACACAAAATTACACATAGATCTTTATATAAAGAAGTCACATCTGGAGTTCCCCAAGGAAGTATCCTTGGACCATTGCTGTTCCTGCTCTATATTAATGACATACCGGAAACCGTTAGTAATGACACAATCCTCTTCGCTGATGACATAACATTAATAGTTGAAAGTAATAAAAATAACGATTTTGAGCAGGACATTAATAATAGATTAAATAAAATTATTAATTGGCTCGACTTGAACAACCTTTGTGTTAATTTAAATAAAACAAAAATAGTTGAATTTCAAACATATAATAGCACACCCCATTACCTTAATATCAGTTATAATAATGAACAAATAAAAGTGGTACAATCAGCAACATTTTTAGGTGTTACGATTGACAGATACTGCAATTGGAAAGAACATATTCAAATCACCTGTAAAAAACTTAACAGGTTTGTATATGCACTGTATCGACTGCGAAATACAATCTCCGAAGAAGCAGCCACAACTGCGTACCATGGCTATGTTGCATCAATACTGCGCTATGGGCTTATTCTATGGGGTAACTCTGTCGACATTGAATATGCTTTTAGAGTACAAAAAAAATGTATCAGATCACTGTGTGGCGCTGATATAATAGCCCCGTGTCGGCCTTTATTTAAAAAGAAAAAGATATTGCCGTTACCATGTCTATATATTTTCGAAACTTGCCTTTTTGTAAAAAAAAACATACATACATTATTTGAGATGAAGCCTGATAATAGGAACCGCAGGCAAAAATTCAAATTAGAGATACCCCAACGTAGACTAGCTTTATGTTCTCGCAATTCTTATTGTATGGCTGTGACCATATTCAATAAACTCTCTGACAACTCAAAAATTTTACCAACATCCATATTTAAGAAAAAATTGTTTGAATATTTAATTGGCGAATGTTTTTATAGTGTTAACGAATTTTTATCTAAATGTAAGATTTGACCTGGGAGTATCTCAATTATGTAATAGGATATTCTGACATTTCAATTTAATAAGTAAATGAATCTAATAAATCTATTTTAATGGTGTAAGCTTATATATAATCTAATAATCTATCTTAAAATTGTCATTTTATATGTTAATCCAAAAATAATTAATTAATACTTACTTAATTTTGTAACTTATTATTTTATCGCATATTATGTATTTTGAGCAGTATGTATGTAATTGTACTGCCAATTTTGCACGCCAATTATTTGGCAAAATGTGTCAGGCACAATAATTTAAGTTCCATCTATATTCTGTACCCACATTTGGCAAAATAAAAACATTTGTATTTGTATTTGTATTTGTATTTGTAAGGGGTTAAAATGAGGATTTGAAATATGTGTAGTCCACGCGGACGAAGTCTGAGGCCCGCGACTTCATCCGCGCGGAAAAAGTTTTTTTAATGTTTTTTATTCCCGCGGGAACTCTTTAATTTTCCGGGATAAAAGTAGCCTATGTCCTTCCCCGGGATGCAACCTATCCCTGTACCAAATTTCACCGATATCAGTTGAAAGATGGACCGTGAAAGCGTAGCAGACAGACAGACAGACGGACAGACTTTCGCATTTATAATATTAGTATGGAAGTATGGATATCATTCTACCTAATATATTCTTTTATATAGGTCTATTGCTTCCAGATATCGCAGTTTTTAACGTGACTTTTAAACTACATAATTTTACGTGTGCGGTCATAAATTCGGGTTCTTTCAATTCAATTTGACCACGTTTGGCTAGTGGCCAGCCGCGTCCCAAACATGCGTATAGACTTTTGGCGTCACGCCATATTTAACTTATATCAAAAGTTTACAAAAAAAACCTTGATACTGATGGGAGGTTCCGGGTTCAATCTTTGACAGGGTCAATTTGGGAATTTATAATATTTGAATTTGGTCTGGACTGGTCTGGGGAGGCTTAGGCCATGGTTATTTACCACCCTACTAGTAAAGACGTACCCACCAAGTGAATTAGCGTTCCGGTACGATGCCGTGTAGAAACCGATAGGGGTATAGGTTAAATAAAACGGCCGTAGGGGTATAGGTTAATAATTTATACACCTACCAGGTTAGCCCGGTACCATCTTAGACTGCATCATTACTTACCATCAGGTGAGATCGCATTCAAGGGCCAACTGGTAGATTCTTACGACTTATCATAAGTGGCACAAGTTGTCCTACATGAAATAAATCATTTCTATTTCTATTTCTACTGGTAGTGACTTAAAAACCCGTGCAGGAGATCTTCACCAAGCAGTACCTATAGTCTAATAAATATTATAAATGCGAAAGTTTGGATGGATGTATGGATGTATGGATGTTTGTTACTCAATCACGCTCCAACGGCTGAACGGATCTGGATGAAATTTGGCACAGAGATTGGATAGGCTACTTTTTATCTCGGAAAATTAAAGAGTTCCCGCGGGAACCGAAAAACCTCAATCCACGCGGACGAAGTCGCGGGCATCAGCTAGTATGTCTATTAGTTGAGACGACGATAATATTGGTTTAAATTAGAAAAAGGATTCAAATTTTATAATATTTACGCCGTGCAACTGCACGAAACAATTTTAAAAATTTAAGTGTTGATTAAACTAATAAAAACACAAAACTTCATACAATTCCTGCGATTAAATTAGTTTAACTGCCATTTAAATTTTTGAATTTGTTACGTGCATTTCAGCGTTAGCAAGCCAGTCTGGGGCCATATTGTTTTAATATTGTTGACTTTCGTGTTTTAGAATTATAACCCTTACTAGCTGATGCCCGCGACTTGGTCCGAGTGGATTGAGGTTTATAAGTTCCAGCGGGAACTCTTTTAATTTTCCGAGATAAAAAGTAGCTTATGTGCTATTCCAGACTATAATCTATCTCTGTGCCAAATTTTATCCAGATCCATTCAACCGTTCAGGTGTCATTGAGTAACAAACATCCATCCATCCATCCATATATCCCTCCATCCATCCATCCAAACTTTCGTGTTTATAACATTAGTATAGATCAAAGGTATACATTTAGATTTTAGGAACGTCAAGGTGACATCAATCTGTCATTTTGAGTAATAGCACGTAATATTGGTTAAGTATTGCTTTAAGCGTTGGCCAGTATGGTCAACCGATCGTCTTACGCCATTAGATTGTTAGAATACCACACGGCATAGAGGTCTGTAAATATGGCGTGGAGCCAAACCTGGTTGCGTCTGAGGGTACTGGCGGTGCGCCAAACATGACCGTTAGCTCTCGAATGATCCCTATACTAACCAGGGGTCCACTACCATTTCTAAAAGCAGTATTGTTTCAAAATTACAGTTTTGTGTCACGAACCTTGACGTTCCTAAAATAAGGATCGTCACAAGGACAAGGACGTCAACAATATGGATTGAAGCTATGGTAGTATGCCCCCAGGGTCAGCTTATAATGCTCTCACGGCTGCCACGACGGAGTCTCGGCGGAACAAATCCAGTAGGAGATATATAGATAGACAGATATATAGATAAAAAACTCTTTATTGCACACACTCGTAAAACAGAACCAATAAACAATGCGGAGATGTTATGCTTACTATCCACGTCCATACTAATTTTGTAAATGCGAAAATCTATCTGTCTTTCTGTTGGTATGTCTGTCTGCTACGCTTTAACGGCCCATCTTTTTGATGATTAGTAGATAGAAGCGGGCATTGTTATGCGAAAGTCTAGGATAGTGAAAGAACTTGAAGTTTAATTTGCTATAATCCGCCAAAGTAGACAAATCTTTGTGGTACAGCGTGTAGCTTGCGATACGACACCGCCCAGTAAGCCAGCAATTCGGAGTCGAGTCAACTTCTCCTGAAGATGCTCCAGTGTACCCATACTCCTCCTAATCTATACCCATGTATGATATCATGTCTATTCGTTGCTCTGTTGCGCGTGATTCAAGGACAAACAAACACACTTTCGCATTTATAATATTAGTATGGAAGTATGAATGTTTAATTTACTTATAAATTAATGTAAAAAAATACCCTTCTCTCAATAATTTAACTCCACCTAATGTAGAAATATGCGCTCGTCCCTAATTGGTCCCCGTCGAAACGGCTGTAACAAACAAGTCAAATAAAAAGGTTTTTTTTTGTTTTTTCCCTTTTGATCAAAACACGCTGGCGGGAATTTAACATTGGAATGAATTGCCATGAAAAATATTAAGCTTAGGCGCGACTATGCGAGGTGGATACGTGAGGCATTGTTTTGCGTGGCGTATCTGGTATGTACCCACCTTGGTCAAAGCCAAGAAATTATAAGCTAGTAGCACCTAGTATACAAAAGTGTTACCATGGTAACATAAACAATTGTTACTATGGAAACGTATTAAATAACGTAACGGAGAAAGTTTGATTTTACTCCCCATAAATTTTCATACCCCGGGCTTATAATATGAAAATCGATTCTTACGGAGGTAATCTTCAAAAATCCCCACGATCCATTGCTCCGTTGCGGCATGATTAAAAGACAAAGAACGCAATTTCGCATATTTTGTAATATTACCTACTACTATGTTCCACTATAAATGCCACAAAAGGAATTTCTAAGATTTTCAGAGAGCAAGAATATGAAAAAGTAGATAGACCTTTTTCATATCTAATCTGGCTTCTGTATGGAAAACCAATTTGCCAACCAATCAAACTGCTGAACAATACAAAAATTACAAGCGGCCTTTCATTCATATATTTTGATATGTAGAATACCGTCGTGAATCTCTTTTACCGGCTCATTCATACGAAATCTCATTACATACATACTGGTGAAACGATAATTTACTTTGACCGCTGTAAATCGAAAGGGCTTCCAAGCTCGTACGAGAATAAAACGTGATTTCGACCTAGGGCACGTGTGCCCCTCCTATAATACGTGTAAGTGTATATTCAGACGGGCCATACCACAGGGCAAAGAATTTTACCATAGCTACGCAAAAAAAGTGACACTCATCCCCCCGTAAATTATCGTCGCCCGGCTGGGCGATCGGCTAAAAATGACAGCTCCATTGTAACGATCGCAATCACCTCTGATTGGTTAACACTCTTCCACTATTGGACAAAATCCATTGACGCAGCAAGAATACCATAAATTCAGCCAATCACAACAATTGATACTGTAACAATGATTGATGCAGGTCTTACATAATCGCCCTGCGGGACAAAAGCATGAAAGCGATGATATCATGTATAGCGGTTTTATTTTTAATTTTTATTATTTTTGTACAAAGTGCTTAAAACTAATAGAAAAAAGTGGACAAAGGTGTTGTCCTTGTCCAACCGTTATCCCGTCGTCCTCGTGAATCGATAGTGGTTTAGGCTTTCAGGCTCCTATAGTTACAGTCAGGGTACTGATCCTCGGGTAAGCACTTCTACTTTTTCTGTTATATGCAGTTCTATGAGTAAATAGGGTTTCACTTGCTATAGCGATGACAGAAAACATCTTGAGAAAACCTGCATACCCGAGAGATTCCTATAATTTTCTCAAAGATCCTATGTGAAGTCTGTAATTCACACATGGCCAGCATGGTGGACTATGGCCAAACCAATTTAATTTTGAGGAAAGACTCGTGCTCAGTAGTGGACCGACGCGACGTTGGAATAATGATTTATTTGTGCTTTAATCGTGGCACGTTTGAGACAACCCTTTACGAATTTTCCGATGAAATAAGCTTAAAATAAGTCAATACTTTGTGGACTTGGAAATGGAAATAATACGTGTTGAATCTTAAAACAAGATGGAGCAAATGATAGCAAAACTATTATTTTAAGTAGGTACCAATTAAATTATACAAAAGCAAATTATATACATTATAGAGTCAAACCTATGGAACATGCTTTATTGTTCCCACCACCACCACTACAGCCCATTAACGTCCCACTGCTGGGCACAGACCTCCACTCTCATAGGAGAGAGGGATTTAGAGCTTAGACCCACCACGATGCTCCAATGCGGGTTGGCGGCCTTTAACGACTATTATCATGTTAGTGATAATAACCGGGACAGACGGCTTAACGTGCTCTCCGAGGTACGGGGGTGAAACACCGCCAACTTCCTAACTCCGGGCTAGTACTGAGAATTTCTAGTCAGAAAAACCCAATACTCAATTATGGCCCGACCCGGGACTCGAACCCGGGACCTCGTCGGCCGCAGTCGAACATGCCAACCACTAGACCAACGAGGCAGTTTGATTTGAAACTTATTTTTTTTATTCAATAACTAGGTCGTGCCCGCGAGTTTGTTGAAAATACCGGTCAAGTACGAGTCAGACTCGCGCACAGAGGGTTCCGTACAACCACACAAAATAAATTGCCCAATTGTCTAAGAAAATCGTAATCATTTGACAGTTTAAGACGTATTACTCGAACTGTTTAAGGAGTTCACACATACTTTTTTGACGTGAAAGGCATCTATAAACTCCTTAAACAGGTCGGAGTACACGTTTCACAAACGATTACGATTGCGATTTCCTTACACAATCGGGGGGCAGATTTTTTAACTACGGTTGACATTTTAGAGGCCTTTTTTTGTTAACATTTATATTTGTGAAGGGATGCTTATACTAAGGTCATCCAACGATGTTCAGGGCAAAGGTAAACTCACCTATAGACGCGCCGTCTATCAAGGCAGGATTACACGCCTTTGTGAAGGTGAAAGGATCGCTCCGAGTGAAAGGGCCCGTTTCGCGATAGCCTCTTACGAGCATCGCGCGTGGATTAAACGCTCAAAAGCTCTTTCTTTTGGCGCTATGTAGGCTCTTTTGAAAGACTTTGCAACTGACTATGGAAAGGTTATGATTTGAGTTTAAGGCGAGCTTTTTATCAAAGTAGTTAAGAGGAACGGTGAACGTCAAGAAATTTGAAGAATAGGTCTTTCAAAGATTTATTGCTGTCTCGCTGCTACACATTTACCAACATACCAACCTCAACGTCTCATACAACATGTAGGTATAGCGCTGATGAGAACGCATTCGCATGGTATCAAAACGATTGTTCCCCATTGACAGACTTTACACACACGCCGCCAAGACGTGCCGCCAAGCGATTTAGCGTTCCGGTACGATGCCGTGTAGAAACCGAATAGGGGCATGGGTTTAATATAACTGCCATGCCCCTAACAGGTTAGCTCGCTACCATCTTAGACTGTATCATCACTTACCATCAGGTGAGATCGCAGTCAAGGGCTAAACTGTAGTGGATAAAAAAAAACAAAAAAAAACAAATCGCCATCGTGGTGGACTAACCTAACCCATATCATTCTGAGAAGCGACCCTTGCTTAGGCTGTCGATGGCTTGTTGTCGAAATATTGATCTATACTTCTATACTAATATTATAAATACGAAAGTTTGGAGGCATGTATGGACGGATGTTTGTTACTCAATCACACCACAACGGCTGAACGAGTCTGGATGAAATTTGGCACAGAGATAGATTATATAGTCTGGACTAACACATACCTAGACTACTTTTTATCCCGGAAAATCAAAGAGTCTCCACGGGAACCAAAAAACCTCAATCCACGCGGACGAAGTCGCGGGCATCAGGTAGTTCTTCATGAATGGGGGGCCGGATAAACCGTCGAATTGATAATCAATTCACATTATAACACCAACTACAAGGGTTTATTGTATAATCATGTTACAGTAGGCGGCTGTATCGTAACATGGCGGCTTACGCGCAATTAATGCCAGTGACGTAATCCGACGAAGGGGCCGCATAAATTGGAATAACATGACTTGGGACACATCGCTGCAAGATTAAGGGAAGCGCCCCAGATGTGTATACGAACGTATTATATTGATCCACTAGCTGATGCCCGCGACTTCGTCCGCGTGGATTGAGGTTTTTCGGTTCGGGATAAAAAGTAGCCTATGTGCTATTCCAGACTAAAATCTATCTCTGTGCCAAATTTCATCCAGATCCGTTCAGCCGTTGGAGCGTGATTGAGTAACAAACATCCTTACATCCACACATCCATACATCCATACATCCATACATCCATACATCCATACATCCATACATCCATACATCCATACATCCATACATCCATCCAAACTTTCGCATTTATAATATTTATTTGATCCGTTAATATTCAACTAGCTTATGTCCGCGTGGTTTAGGTTCTTTGTGATTCCCGCGCGAACTCCTCAATTTTCCGGGATAAAAAGTAGCCTATGTCACTCTCCAGGTCCTCAAGTAAACCCATACCAAAAATCACGTCGATCCGTTGCTCCTTTGCGGCGTGAAGGAAGGACAAACCAACAAACAAACACACTTTCGCATTTATAATATTAGTATGATTTAGTAGTTGACCCAACCCGGCCTCGAACTGGTGAGTTTACCTTATGAACTACAAAAAACGTTAATCTACTCAAAACCATGATACTGATAGTGATTGATTTGTTGTTGCACGTGGAGAATTCCTTCAGATCTTAACGTAATTCTTATGGGATTGGCACAAACCTGACAGCATAAACTTTGTGAAGAATAATTGTCAAAATCGGTTCCTATTTGACGGAATTATGACGTTGACCACACTTTTCATCCCCTATCCCAAAACTAACTCAACTGTTTTAGGAATAAGAGATACCCTGTATCCAGAGTGTTAGCTATAAGTGTGCCAAGTCCGGCCAACCAACTACAAGGGTTTATTGTATAATCATGTTATAGTAGGCGGCTGTATCGTAACATGGCGGCTTACGCGCAATTAATGCCAGTGCCGTAATCCGACGGAGGGTCACATAAATTGGAATAACATGACTTGGGACACATCGCTGGAAGCCTATGGGAAGCGCCCCAGATGTGTATACGAACGTATCATAAGTTTACTCCCAATTTAAAGGTACTAACTGAAAAGGGGCGATTTGTGTACATCCATACTTACTAGCTGATGCGATTTCGTCCAACTTGTTAACCGATTTTGACAAAATTCTGTAGTAATTAGTTAGAGCTAACATATCTATGTATTTCAGACCCTACAGATACCCGACTCATAGTTTGTACACAACAGCCAAATTACTTACTATCAAACAACCATACATCTTACAAAAGCTAGGGTTCACCGCACTTCTGAATATAATAAATCGCTCCAAAACAGAAGACGTAACCACGCAGTCTTAACACTGTCTCAAGTAATAAGACCCAATTTGCTGCAAGACAATACCAAAAGCAATCAGTTTATCTATACAATAAAATTAATAGAATCTTAATCATAATATATGATAAGCAACTATTTCCACATAAAAAAATGGTAACTAATTGGCTGAATAACTTGAACTACGAGGGTACCGAAAATCTTTTAAAATCACTTTAAATTTAAATTGGTACTTAATAAATGCTATATTACATAGTAACTACTCTATAGAAAAACACACACACACACATACACATACACAAACGCACACATACACACACATGCATACACACAACCATACGTACAGAACAATGCTTGCTAACTTTGGTATTTTTATTAATTTTAAACTTTTTATTGATAAAGATATTATTTTTATTTGTACCGAGGAGGAAGAGCGGGGACCCCGAGATACAGGTTTTTTCAAAGTTACTTCGGGGTTCCTGACAAAATTGTAAAACGACGAATATTTTTACCAATAAATTTCATTTTTATTTTCATTTTCATCTAATATAAGACAATTTAAATCCTGAAAATAAGGTGGGTACCTCTGTGGATGAAAGTTTTTCTCGAAGCTACTTACATCTCTACATAGCCCATTAGAGGTCGCCGTACTCAATTGAGTACAGCCATATAATTAAGTGTAGATTTTATATTTCAAATAATTGACGGTAGTTTTCTTGTTATTTTATATCATTACAATACTGTTCAAAGCTATAGATAGTTATTATGTGGGTATTGTGATTTTTTTTAAATAAAAATATCAGTTGAAGTCGTGTCACGGGAGCACTGTGCAGGTAAGTGAATTATTTAGGAAATAATAAAATAATTACGGTATAATAATTGGCTTTTCACATTCAATTTCCATAAAATACATGTCAGCGTATGTTATAAACAACAATATAATCAAATTGCTATAATTACAACGAAACTATAGCCTTATAAATATTGGTGTACTCGATTGAGTACAATGACAACATACATAAGTAAAATAACTTTTATTTCTTCGGATTTCTAATAATGAGCAAACAACAATTTTTGGTTCAAAACAGCTACAAAGGACTTGAAGAAGCGATTGATGTCATTATATATTATGATAGTGACGATGATGAATTTAATATGGGTATCAGACCACCTGATCCAAGTGCATTGACTGATGAAGTAGAAGTGGCCAAGGAGGATATGGCGTCGTCATTCATACCGCATGACGTGCCTACTATTGAGAATCACGAATCGTGAGGATGGTGGTAATGAAGACAGTGGTTGTGATGATAGTGACGATGAATTGGTGGCGTCGAAAAGACAGAAGACAAGATGTTACCCGTCGATCAATCCCAACCTTGCAAATGTCCCCCTTCATATACCTCAACTTCTCAGTGTACTTCTGACAGAAATCTGTGGTAAGACAAATGCCATTCGTGAAGAGCCAAGGGGCCTAAACCCTGTACAATCATTTAAAAACTCTTCGTTGAAGATATTTTTGATAACTGATGAACAGGATCAGTCCATCTCGGTATATTATAGAATTGTTATTCATGATAAAAAGTGGTGGTTGGTGTTATTTAGATAAATAAATGTTGGAAATGGCTATTGCTAATTCCTGGCGTTTGCGTGCAATGACTAATGATGCTCCCTTGGATCAACTCATGTTCCGCCGTCATTTTGCGGATATTATCTACGCCAAGGTGAAAAAAGAAAATCGCGCCAGTCTGCATTAGTGGTTCCAGAACTATCTCAAGATGGAATAGGATACTATCCCATCAAAATTGAAAAACAGCTGTGGTGTCCTATGTCATTCAAGAGTTCGTTGGCAATGTAAGAAGTGCCGGAAACACTTCGATTTTTCAAATTTTGTTTACACTTAGACGGTCAGTGTACTCATTTGAGTACACCCCTGAAATTTCCTGAAAATTATGTTTTTATAATTTTTTCTTTGATTTTATGTTTCTTTGTTCTTATTTTAACATATAAATAAAGTTTGTTCCAAAAAAATATTTATACTTTTCATTTGACCTCTAATGGGATAGCCTTACTTACTACATAGCTCTACCAAACCAAGATTTTACAACTTGTCATACAAAGAGCTTTATACCCTGAATTAAACATAGAATCAAAGAGTTCATACTAGAATTCATACAGGCGAGGTCGCGGGCTATCTATAAATCTAGATGATCTAGATTTCAATTTCTAAATAATACTGCAAAAATCTCCGTATAGCAATTCAATTTCTTCACGAGGGTAAGTACATGCAAGCTCAGGGAGGTTACTACCATCGCATAAAGCAATATTATTTCAAAATGACAGCTCTATGTTATGAATAGAGTAGAATAGAATATTTTTATTTGCATGATTGTAAGTAAAGTAAGGTGTTATTAATATAATATGGTGAGCAAGTTTCAATCAGCCATGCAGTGGCGTGCAAAATACTTAAAACTATCAAATTAATAGTAAATTAGAGTTTAAAATCGGGACTTCATAAGTTTTAAAATTCAAGAAGTCTTTTACATGGTAAAAATTACGAGCTACTAGCCATTTATATAACTTATATTTAAATAATTTAATTGGTAATGCCTTAATATCTTTTGGCAGCGTATTGTAAATTTTTATACATAAGGCTGAGCAATTTCACCCACCCGGGTCACAGCTGAAAATCAGCGCCCTGCACAAAACGTGCAAATGCAAGTTTTGATGTAGGGCAAAAGGCTGAGCTGTACACCCATTCTGGGTGGTGTCACAGACAAGCATATTATTAGGTACAATAGTATAGTAAATGATTGTTTGTTTGTGACACCATCATTGAATAAATTTATTTTCTTTCTTTCTTTCTTTAATTTTCAAATAGTCTGTGTTTCTAGTACACCGTGGGTAGAAACCTGTATGTACCTTAAAGTCCCTAAAATAAAGGTTATAATTCTAAAACAAGAGCGTCAACAATATTAAAACAGCGATGATAGTAAGCCCCCAGATAAGATGCGGAATTGAAAGATTTTACATTTGATACAGGCATGCATGTGCATGCAGGCGGCAAGCATGTGCATACGGGGAGCAGGTTGCGACCGAGTTGCAATTTATTTTCAATCTTTGTATCGGCAACTTAATATGAAAACTTGGATATTTTATGATGAGTTTCGTTGCTACATTCAATTTCTTGTGCTTCCTTCGTTTGACTGCGCTCTTACCTGTAGATATACGAGTAAATGAGTTTTAGTGGAATACTAGTTGAAGTGAAAACTTCTTTAGCCGCGTTGAGCACTTTTTGGTAGGGGATAAACTTGTGGATTCGCGTGACCGACATGCTCGCGAACACCGACATGCTCGCGAACACCGACATGCTTGCGAACACCGACATGCTCGCGAACAGCGACATGCTCACGAACACCGACATGCTCGCGTTGGTACGAAGACAAAAGGTCTTAAATATAAATATACTACATTCGTAATTAAACTTTAATGCCTTAGGCCCGGCGCCCATTATCGGCATCGGCAAGGAACAGGATCCTTCGGCATCCTACATGCAAGCGCGCACTGTCGGAAACTATGCTTTGGCATGCTGCAACGTTCTTAGGGATGACGAGGCGTCCTTTAGCATGCCGCACCATCCTGTAGCTTGCCGAAGCGTCTCAATATCGTATTTCTCGTCAAAACAGTCTCAGAGTTGTTACAAGCTAGTTGTCTGAGTTGTATTTAATATGATGGACTGGGATCTAGTGCTCATAGCAGCTCTTGCTGAAGAAGAAGAGAAATCTAATCAATCAAGAAGATTTTGGGTGAACAACCCGCAGGGCAAGCTATCCCCGAGTGGTGCCTCGGCGCCGGCGGCGTACCGAAGGATGCCGAAGCATCCCGAAGCATTCTTAAGGCTGCCGATACAGCAGCCTCAAGCATACCGAAGCGGTATTTTTGTTATTACGACCATATATAATGGAAATTTCTACTTTATTGTCATTATGTTAATGTATATTGCTATTTGCCACCTAGGATCCAAAAAGTGGATCCTAGTGGATTGAGGGTAAAATCCTCAGTCGTGCCGATGCCGATAATGGGCGCCGGGCCTTATTGTTAGGGGTTAAATTTTAATTATTTAAAAAAAAATGTATTTAAATAGAAAAGAAAAATTTAAAAATTAAATTTTTTTTTTTGTAAATGTTCGTTTTCACTTCTTCGGCAGTCCCTATGACAGCTATTTTTTTTTACTCGTGACTTTGTGTACGATTTGATTTTTACAAGGTGCTTAATTGCGATGCCAGTGAATGGTATGTGTTGAGGCACTAACTGGAAGGGCCATCAGTCACTCCTTTTTTTTTTTTTTTTATTCACTACATGTTAGCCCTTGACTGCGATCTCACCTGATGGTAAGTGATGATGCAGTCTAAGATGGTAGCGGGCTAACCTGTTAGGGGCATGGCAGTTATATTAAACCCATACCCCTATTCGGTTTCTACACGGCAACGACCGGAACGCTAAATCGCTTGGCGGCACGTCTTTACCGGTAGGGTGGTAACTAGCCACGGCCGAAGCCTCTCACCAGGCCAGACCAGGGAAATTCAGAAATAATAAATTTCCAAACCCTGCCGGGGATCGAACCCGGGACCTCCGCACGTTAAGGCAACAGCGCTCAACACTGCGCCACGGAGGTCGTCAAAAGCCTCCGGCCTCTTTCCCTTTTTACTCGCTATCTATGGACGAGACCTTGGACCCAACAATTTTGTAAAACTACAGCAGTTAATAAAATACTTGCACATTGTTCGCTCACCACGCACCACGGAGTTGATAATATAATTAATATATATATAGCTGCTCGTGCTGATTGACTGATTGATCACCTCTCCTGTAAAATTTTGTATGAACATTTTTTTTTTCACTTATCCTTTCGTATAGAAGACCAAAATTCATGGGGAGGAAAAATACGAAGAGAGCTGATGATTGAGGATTTCGAAGACGGATGAAGAGCACCAGCCAGGGTATCGAAGATAGGTGGGGGGTGCGCGACCAAATGTCACTCGAAACTTCATCCAATTGACAGTGAGCTGGAAAAAAATTCAAAATGGCGGATTTAAGATGGCCGCCATACAAATTTCTTCGGTGTCTATCTCGGAGAGTATAAAAGATGGAAGAGTGGTTTCTTGGCAAAAGATGATCAGGACATGAGGGTCTACTTGATGAACAGGAAAAAAATTCAAGATGGCGGAATTTATTTTTCCATAGAAAAGGGTATTGAAGATAGGTGGGGGGTGCTCGACCAAATGTCACTCGAAACTTCATCCAATTGAAAGTGAGCTGAAAAAATTTTCAAAATGGCGGACTTAAGATGGCCGCCATACAAATTTCGTCGGTGTCTATCACGGAGAGTATAAAAGATGGAAGAGTGGTTTCTTGGCAAAAGATGATCGGGACATGAGGGTCTACTTGATGAACAGGAAAAAAATTCAAGATGGCGGAATTTATTTTTCCATAGAAAAGGTATGGCGAATATTGAAGCAATGAGAAGAAGCTACAAGTGTAGAACTATGCAAGACTACGGTTCCTTTTCAAGATTTGTTTTTATGGAAGAAATCTCATTTTGACGAATGGTTCGGAGAAAAAAATATGGAGAGAGATTGTTAAAATATATTGTATGCATACGACGTAAGATTAATCTGTGACATATAATTGGATGCCCATATATAGTCTGTGTAGTCTGTGACAAAGTTTTATTGATCTGTTCGACTATCTGCTTTCTCTCACTCTCTCTATAACCTACGAACAGTGAGCTGTGAGTGTGCTTTGTGATTATTGTTTAATCTAAATTTATCTGTTCGATCAACGACCAATATTTGTTATTATTCTAAGTAATAATAAATTCAATATTGGAACTCTGTGTACCTAATATTTCTCACCACGATGTCTTGCAGTCGCAAGATCCACACGACCTCTCAATAGAGATGATGATCGAACGTTCGGATGATGGGTGAGGAGCACGGTCAGGGTATTAAAAATAGGTACCTACTTAGGGGCTGCTCAAACAAAAAGGGAGGGGCGGGGGGTTGGTGGTCTTTGTTTTATGTTTTTCCTTTATGAGAATTTTCTTTTACGTCGGACGCTTGGCGTGCTGGCGCTTCCATTGTGCTCACTAGCATAGCAGTGTGTTGTTCAGATCAGAACACGTAGACAGTAAACCAGCTGCCCGATTATGTAAGAATTGTCGATCAAATCGTAAAAGTTCGGCGTCAAAGTAAAATAAACCATAACAGCATTAAATTCGAGCTCAATTTCGATTTCGAAATTGAGCTCTAATTTAATGTTGTTATGGTTTATTTTACTTTGACGCCGAACTTTGACGATTTGATCGGCCATTCTTACATAATCGGGGGGCAGGATAGTAGGACAGCGAGTAAGTAGACAGTGGACCACGCGCTCCACTACGCGGTCCGCTTTAGCGGGCCGCGCAGCCACGCGACATACTAGTTAATATATATATAGCTGCTCGTGCTGACTGACTGACTGATTGATCACCTCTCCTGTAAAATTTTGTATGAAAAATTTTTTTTTCACTCATCGTTTCGTATAAAAGACAAAAATTCATTCAGAGGAAAAATACGGAGAGAGCTGATGATTGAGGATTTCGAAGACGGGTGAAGAGCACCGGCCAGGGTATCGAAGATAGGTGGGGGGTGCTCGACCAAATGTCATTTGAAACTTTATCCAATTGACAGTGAGCTGAAAAAAATTTCAAAATGGCGGATTTAAGATGGCCGCCATACAAACTTATTTGGTGTCTATCTCGGTGAGTATAAGAGATGGAAGGTTGGTTTCTTGGCAAGAGATAATCAGGACCTGAAGGTCTACTTGATGAATAGGAAAAAAATTCAAGATGGCGGAATTTATTTTTTCATAGAAAAGGGTATTGAAGATAGGTGGGGGGTGCTCGACCAAATGTCACTCGAAACTTCATCCAATTGACAGTGAGCTGAAAAAAAATTCAAAATGGCGGATTTAAGATGGTCGCCATACAAATTTCGTCGATGTCTTTCACGGAGAGTATAAGAGATGGAAGAGTGGTTTCTTGGCAAAAGATGATCAGGACATGAGGGTCTACTTGATGAACAGGAAAAAAATTCAAGATGGCGGAATTTATTTTTCCACAGAAAATATATGGCGGATATATCTATCCTTTTCAAAGTTTGTTTTAATGGAAGAATTCTCAGTTTGACGAATGGTTCGGAGAAAAAAATATGGAGAGAGATGATGGTCAAAGGTTCGGATGATGTGTGAGGAGCACGGTCAGGGTATTAAAGATAGGTAGGGGCTGCTCAAACAAAAAATACTCGAAACTTAATACAATTGGCAGTGAGCTGAAAAAAAAATCCATAATGGCGGATTCAAGATGGCGGCTATCTCAGACATTATTTAAAAGATGGAAGAGTGGTTTTTGGGTAGAAAATTATCACGGCCTGAAAGTCTACTTGATGAGCAGAAAAAATTAAGAGTGCAGAATCTACGAACATTGAAGAGAGTACAAGAAGTTAGGAAATATGCATGATTTTGATATGGTTTTTTTTGTTCTTTATTTTATTTCATAACTAGCTGATGCCCGCGACTTCGTCCGCGTGGATTGAGGTATTTCGGTTCCCGCGGGAACTCCTTAATTTTCCGGGATAAAAAATTGCCTATGTGCTATTCCAGACTATAATCTATCTCTGTGCCAAATTTCATCCAGATCCGTTCATCCGTTGGAGCGTGATTGAGTAACAAACATACATCCATCCATCCAAACTTTCGCATTTATAATATTTATATGGATGGAAGAATTATTGTCGGTTTACCATTAGGAAAGCCAGCTTTGTTTTATGTTTTTTCCTTTATGAGAATTTTCTTTTACGTCGGACGCTTGGCGTGCTGACTCTAGCATAGCAGTGTTGTTCAGTTTTTTTTTTATCCACTACAAGTTAGCCCTTGACTGCGATCTTACCTGATAGTAAGTGATGATGCAGTCTAAGATGGTAACGGGCTAACCTGTTAGGGGCATGGCAGTTTTATTAAACCCGGTATTCGGTTTCTACACGGCATCGTACCGGAACGTGTACGGGTAACGGGTAACGGGTGGTAACTAGCCATGGCCGAAGCCTCCCACCAGGCCAGACCAGGGAAATTCAGAAATTATAAATTTTCCAAACCCTGCCGGGGATCGAACCCGGGACCTCCGCACGTTAATTCAACAGCGCTCAATACTGCGCCACGGAGGTCGTCAAACACGTAGACATTAAACCAGGATATTAGGACAGCGAGTAAGTAGACAGTGGATCACAGTGGGCCACGCGGTCCACTACGCGGTCCGCTAGCGGGCCGCGCACCCACGCGCCATACTAGTTAATTAATATATATATAGCTGCTCGTGCTGATTGACTGATTGATCACCTCTCCTGAAAAATTTTGTATGAACATTTTTTTTTTCACTTATCGTTTCGTATAGAAGACAAAAATTCATTCGGAGGAAAAATACGGAGAGAGCTGATGATTGAGGATTTCGAAGACGGATGAAGAGCACCAGCCAGGGTATCGAAGATAGGTGGGGGGTGCTCGACCAAATGTCACTCGAAACTTCATCCAATTGACAGTGAGCTGAAAAAAAATTCAAAATGGCGGATATAAGATGGCCGCCATACAAATTTCGACGGTGTCTATCTCGGAGAGTATAAAAGATGGAAGAGTGGTTTCTTGGCAAAAGATGATCAGGACATGAGGGTCTACTTGATGAACAGGAAAAAAATTCAAGATGGCGGAATTTATTTTTCCATAGAAAAGGGTATTGAAGATAGGTGGGGGGTGATCGACCAAAATATGTCACTCGAAACTTCATCCAATTGACAGTGAGCTGAAAAAAAATTCAAAATGGCGGATTTAAGATGGCCGCCATACAAATTTCGACGGTGTCTATCTCGGAGAGTATAAAAGATGGAAGAGTGGTTTCTTGGCAAAAGATGATCAGAACATGAAGGTCTACTTGATGAACAGGAAAAAAATTCAAGATGGCGGAATTTATTTTCCATAGAAAATGTATGGCGAATATTGAAGAGGCTACAAGTGTAGAACTATGCAAGACTACGGTTCCTTTTCAAGATTTGTTTTTATGGAAGAAATCTCATTTTGACGAATGGTTCGGAGAAAAAATATGGAGAGAGATGATGATCGAAGGTTCGGATGATGGCTGAGAAACACGGTCAGGGTATTAAAGATAGGTACCTACTTAGGGGCTGCTCAAACAAAAAGGGAGGGGCGGGGGGTTGGTGGTCTTTGTTTTACCTTTATGAGAATTTTCTTTTACGTCGGACGCTTGGCGTGCTGGCGCTTCCACTGTGCTCACTAGCATAGCAGTGTGTTGTTCAGATCAGAACACGTAGACAGTAAACCAGTTGCCCGATTATGTAAGAATTGTCGATCAAATCGTAAAAGTTCGGCGTCAAAGTAAAATAAACCATAACAGCATTGAATTAGAGCTCAATTTCGTGTTTCGAAATTGAGCTCTAATTTAATGCTGTTATGGTTTATTTTACTTTGACGCCGAACTTTGACGATTTGATCGGCCATTCTTACATAATCGGAGGGCAGGATAGTAGGACAGCGAGTAAGTAGACAGTGGACCACGCGCTCCAGTACGCGGTCCGCTTTAGCGGGCCGCGCAGCCACGCGCCATACTAGTATAATATATATTAGCTACTAGTTGATGCCCGCGACTTCGTCCGCGTGGTTTAAGTTTTTTTAATTCCCGCGGGAACTCCTTAATTTTTCAGGATAAAAATTAGCCTATGTCACTTACCAGATCCTCAACTATACCTATGCCAAAAATCACGTTGATCCGTTTCTCCGTTGCGTTGTGATTGAAGGACAAACCAACAAACAAGCACACTTTCGCATTTATAATATTAGTATGAATCGAAATAGAATAAGTACTGCTAAAACTCTGCAACAATGTATTGAATAGTCAAATTAAGAGTGAATAAAATACTAAAGGGACTGTTGGGAAAACGTCATCGTGCTCAAATCAAATCAAATCAAGTCAAATCAAATATTCATTTTCAAATCAAATCAAATCAAATGTTTTTTATTCAAATAAACTTTTACAAGTACTTTTGAATCGTCAAGTGAATCTACCACTGGTTCGGAATGACATTCCTACCGAGAAGAACCAGCAAGAAACTCTAATTAATTAAATTAAGTTTAGGTACACTGTAGGTACACATATTGACGTCGATTACTTGCTTATAAAACATGATGTTAATTAGTTACGGTATCCTAAAACTAAAGCTACGAGGGTTCCAAACGCGTCCTGGTCGCAGAAGAGCCCACAATATACTCAGCCGGGTTTTTTTTCATTATCACCATCTCACAAATCATCTTAACTAAGGAATATCAGAGCCATTAGAGCAAATTATTGCCGAGCTTCCTTGTCATTTAAGTAATCCTCAGCTCCATAGCGGATGTTTCGGGTGAACGTTTAGTCCTGTCCGGTCTCTAGTGTGTTGGAACAACGCATGGGCCAGAGCGGGGGCAGCGCGGCTGCCTGGGCTCCGGGGCTTCAGCGGGCTGCGTAGGCGCCGAGCCACAGAACAAAACTCGCCATCCGTCATATCATTAGTGTCCACGTACAAAAATTACATTTGTTAGCATATTCTCAAATTGAATATATGTGTTAAAACTTTGGTGTTTCATTAATTAACCAGTAGTCTTATCAAGTATCCACGATCAGACAAGTGTGTTTTCACCCTTAGTAATAAATAGTAAGTAAATACTTTCGTACTCAGGTAACTCAACATAGCCTGCAGGGGGTTTAATCTGAAGTCAAACAGCTCTGCACGAGCGTAGTCGAAATCCGTATACCTACTCGTATCTAGTTCGAAACATTCGCAATTAACTTCCCTGATACCGTACTTTGAGTACTTTAAACCGGCAAGTACTTTCTCAAAATTACGTAGACGTCCTGGTTGATATACCTAATAGATGCAGAGCCGTTGGGTAAGATTTTGGAGGTGCTTGAACCAGAACTTCACTTTTGAACTTCTTAGTAAGAACTTTTTTCTTTAGTCTTATCGTTGTCTATATATGCTTGCCACAACCACGCTATCTACCCCAGATACGAGTAAATATTAAAATTATCAACTATATAATTTTTGTAAGATGTTGCAATAATTACCACTCTTGGTGGATTAAAAATATTTTTCAAGGAGCCACGGAAACATCTATGTTTACTAATATTATAAATGCGAAAGTTTAGATGGATGGATGTATGGATGGGTGGATGTTTGTTACTCAATCACACACAACCAACACCCAACACCTAAACGGAAACGGCTAAACGGATTTGGATGAGATTTGGCACAGAGAAAGATTATATTCTAGAATAGCACATAGGCTGCTTTTCATCCCAGAAAATTAAAGAATTCCCGCGGGAACAGAAAACCTCAAATGGATGTTTGTTACTCAATCACGCCAGAACGGCGATACGGATCTGGATGAAATTTGGCACAGAGATAGATTATAGTCTGGAATAACACATAGGTTACTTTTTATCCCGAAAAATTAAGGAGTTCCCGCGGGAACCAAAAAACCTTTATCCACGCGGACAAAGTCGCGGGCATCAGCTAGTTTCAAAATAAACAAGTTTTTAAGTCATAATCTAATAAAGTAGTAATTAAAAAACAAAACAATCTTTATTGTATTTCTAACAGTTGGCATATAGAGCTTTCAGTAAGCTTTAGGTAGCGTTCATAGTTTATCTGTATAGATAATCAAATTTACCGAAAGCTCGTTCGCTAAACAACAAACTGTGGTTTTGGAATTGAGCCATGTATGTACTGGGCAAACCGACTAAATTAGCAGAATGGAAAAACTGAAAAAATCTAACGAAGCTAACCAACGAGTTAACAAGATGAATATTTACGGGCGGTGGTTTAGTATTTTTTATTTACTGTGTATCATTAAATGTTTTCATGAAAGGGCACCTGAATATACTTTATGCAATTTTTTTTTTTTAAATATATAGGCCAGCGCTTGGCTGCAATCAGACTTGCTTGCAAGTGGTGATGCAGCCTAAGGTGGATACGGCGGATAAGGTGGATAAGGTGTACTACGGTAATTTCGGTTCCCAAAAAACCCAAAATGTTTTATAATCAAATAAACTTTAACAAGTGCTTTTGAATCGTCGAGTCTACCAACTTAATGGTATACCTGATGAAACATAATTTAAATCCTTAAAATACGAATCCTTAGTATTGAACCCGTCTGGAGTCCTTATCCATGAACATGTTAATTAAATCTTGTTTATTTAGTCCTGAATTATCCTATTCTAAATTTATTGTTTTTATTAATATTAATTAATCTTTTTTTTTAACCTAAGTTTAGCTGTAGTTATTAACTTTTTAGTTTTTAATTAGTACCCTAATAATATGCATGCCATCGAAAATACTCAATTAAATATCTCTGCAAATTTTGTCCAATTTTTAAGGTTGCTTCTATAATTGCAGTCAGTTTTGTGGGCTAGTAAAAAAAAAAAAATGTGGCGGCCACGGGCTGACTGCGCGTAGCCAGCCGTAATGCCCGTTTATGCAGGTGTCAACTTTCACTATTACTTCTCCCGAAGACACCTACTGGTCTTCATCGCTGGAATCGTCAATATGACACAATATTATTATTTTTATTTTTGACATAGGCAACATCCCTTTAAACCTTCCCTCACTGCTAACAAGGCTGCGCTCAAGTACCAACCGCATCCTGAATATTATGTTCGTGAGTAAGGTGGACTCACCAATGTTTGGACACATTATTCAAGTATTGGTGAGGCCAACATAGTTGAAATAATAAATAAGTAATAATAATTAAATTTAATTTTGTAGGTAATTACTAACATTAATTTTTAAGGTTTCATATTGTGTATGTTGTACTAACAAATTGAGCCCTAGTTGCTTCAAATAAAGAGTATTTATTTATTTATTTATTTAAAGCGCTAAATTAAAAGGGCTTTTAAGCGCTAAATTAAAAGGGCTCATAAATAAATAAAGGGCTAATAAAAGTTTCTTCAAGCACTTCTTCGAAATATCCCATCGCCTCCTAGGCCATGAGTAGTGCTGTCTGTTGAGTTCAAGTGTTCAAACTAACGTACTGAGGGTGAGGGATGTACAGAACTATTAATTAAAACATCTCGTATCCTGCCCTTGTGAGAGTTGGGGCTTGTGGAGCGAGGAGGGAGGCAATAACCTCGCATACTTTGATAAATCCTCACGACTTATTTGTTTATTTTATAAATGTAAGAGTTAAGAAAATATTAACATACAAAACACAGAGGTAAGGTTACTGAGACTGCCATCAATTAGGAAGAAAGACGCGGGGACCGTTTCGCCATACAAACGTATTCTTCCGTTTTCTCCGTTTTCTAGCTTGTAAGACAGAAACACGGACAGATTTATAAACGAAAAAGTTCAGTTTCTGCTAAACGAATAGTACCTATCTCAGTAGTAAACACAAATGGCTGCATATTATACCTAAGTACATTTCATATGGTGAATGTCGCTCCATTGTACACTGCATTTACATTGTATTTCCCCAGAGTAGCCACTTCATTTACTGTTTGCAGTGAATATAATATGCGAAATTTGATTTCAATTGTATGCTGTTATAATTCTAAATCATAATGGAAATAAGTCCTTAATCATTAAAACCCGTTTCTAAAAACAAGCTTTTATCATCTGCCATATTTAATTCAAAGTAACCTCATTAACCGACTTCCAAAAAAGGAGGAGGTTCTCATTTTATGTTTCGAATTCTTTTATTCTTCTCAGCAAACTCTTTTAAATACCTATATTATTATCATGGGGATGCATAAAAATGCGAAGGTGTCCACCATATTGGATTTAGAATGACGTCACTATTATAACCATGCATTGTCATCCAAACTAAATTTGTTTGCGAAATTTCACCTCAATCGGTTGGGGATAACGGTTTTAACATTCAGTTGCAAGTTTGACCTTAATAATCACATAAACATTGGAAGTTAAATCTCTCTCTGTCTGCGTCGTATATCTCATTGCTGAAGGTCGTGACCCCATTCCATTAATCACATAATGGTAGGGGTTTTCTTGGGATAATAATACGGTGGGTTCCCAGGTCCTTCCGCGTACGACTCGACAGAGTACACACTATTTCTTACTATTTAAGTTACTAACAATTATTATCCGATGTTAGTGATAATAACCGGGACCGACGGCTTAACGTGCTCTTCGAGGTACGGAGGAGACGAAAAGGCCAAATTCGGACTACCAAATTAGGTCATCCATCCAGTAACTGAATTGGCTCAACGTTGCTTAACAATCGCAATCGACAATATGCGTAGTCGCAGCTAGCCCACTCGTCTCTACATGTTAAATAAAAGCTTGTAATAAGATGACAGCCCAAATTAAAATTATCTGCCTACTATTTAAGAGACAACGTCTAACTCTAAACCATTATGCAAACACCGCTACCAAATTCCAGTCTGGCCTGGTGAGAAGCTTCAGCCGTGGCTAGTTACCAGCTTAACGGCAAAGACGTACTGCAAGCGATTTAGCGTGCCGTGTAGAAACCGATGGGGAGTATAAGTATAATATAACGCACGCTACCAACTTAAACTGCATCCTCACCTACCAGCAGGTCAGATTGCAGTCAAAGCCTAACATGTAGCGGCGTAAAAAAACCTATTTAATTTTTTTACGCCGCTACATGTTAGTTAATTCCAATGAAAGAGCATACACGCTATTCGAGTTCATTAAACGCTCGCACAATCAGTACACGATTGCTGGCTTATAATTTGCATAATATGTATTGTCCAGCGCTCGTCAGCGAGACAATAACGTTCAGGTTCAGTCAAACTCCCCTTTGAAATACTGGCTTCATTGTTAGCGCTATTTGTTGCTTGTTTGTATTTAGGTTAATTGTTATTTTTATTCAGTTAGTGTTAGCCCTTGAAATCGATAATTATGTGTTTTTTTGCGGATTGAAGCGGCATAGGCCCTACTGGCCGCTACAGCGTCACCGGGGGGGTTGGGCGAGCGCTAGGCGTCGCCGAGAAAAGAGCCCTAGGGCTCGATGACATCGGGGCGGGACAACGTCTTCCTAAGGGCTCCTCCTATGAGGCTCGGACCTCGACTTAGGATGACGTTGGGACGAATTGGAGGTCGGTTGGACTAGATTAGTCCGTACGCCCCCGAGGCCGTGGGTTGGGTTCACGTCCGGGTGACGTAAGATATCGGGGTATTATTATGTGGTGATATGGTATCATCCTTACGGAGTTCTAGACTGGAAGAGGTAATACATTTCTTACTACATAAATTGACAATGTGCCAATGTGGCATTTGAAAAGTCCTGGGTCGGGCCTTATTTAAATATTGGGTTTTTCTGACTAGAAATTCTCAGTACTAGCCCGAAGTTAGGAAGTTGGTGGTGTTTCATCCCCTTGCCTTGGAGAGCACGTTAAGCCGTCAGTCCCGGTTATTATCACTAACATGTTGATAGTTGTTAAAGCCCGCCAACCCACATCGGAGCAGCGTGCAGGTGGGTCTAAGCTCTAATTCCCTCTCTCCCATGAGAGTGGAGGACCAGCAGTGGGACCTTAATGGGATGTAGTGGTAGTGGAGTATTGACTGCTAGATACTACCCATTTCAGTCGCAAAAAAAATAATGCTTATTCATTCGTTATGTGAAAGGAGATAGAATTACATAATTTTTTGTTCCTCACCGCATGCCACCTTATTTCGGGGTGAACTAGAACTCGAAGCTAAACGAGCCCTACTAAAGGTATAGCCCCACTACCGAGGCGCGGCGCGGCGCGGCACGTAGCGGCAACTATTCTTTGTACAAATTTGTCACAGCGCATCTCCGTGCCGTGTCGCTTAAGTGGGCCCAGCTCCATACAAACTCATACAAAGAATATTTGCTGATAAATGCCGCGCCGCGCTCTGAATCTGTAGTAGGGCTAGAGCTTAAATGAAAACCCCACACATTGAAAGTACTTTATTCACTATCCCTTTCACGCTTGGTGGAGTTCCAGAGGATTGTCATTCTACGATTACAAAACTTTTTGCCTGGTGGGAGGCTTCGGCAGTGGCTAGTTACCACCCTACCGGCAAAGACGTGCCGCCAAGCGATTTAGTGTTCCGGTACGATGCCGTGTACAAATCGAATAGGGTATGGGTTTAATATAACTGCCATGCCCCTAACAGGTTAGCCCGCTACCATCTTAGACTGCATCATCACTTACCATCAGGTGAGATCGCAATCAAGGATTAACTTGTAGTGGATAAAAAAATAAATAAAGTAAAGTAAAAGTAAAAAGTAAAATATACTTTATTGTACACAAAGAAATAAAAAGACAAAAAAAACAAACATAAATGGATACGGCACAACAGGCGGCCTTATCGCTTATATAGCGATCTCTTCCAGGCAACCTTAGGGCAGAGGAAACTTAAAAGAAAGCGGGAGGGGTGTACTGAGACATAATAATAAGTAAATATTATATACATAAAAACACAGGTAAGTACAATGTAAAAATATATAGAATAAATACACAGTATAAAAGTAATAGGTAATAGACGACAGATGAATAAATAGATTATAATGATAGATAATGTTGTTTCAATTTAGTTTTGAAGATAGGAAGAGATTGAGATAGCTTAATATCCAAGGGGAGAACGTTCCAAAGCCGTATAGCAGTTACCGTAAAAGAATTTTGATAGAAGGAAGTTGAGTGTCTAGGAGTACTTAATAAAAGATTATTTTGAGAACGGAGGGAAGAAGAGTGAGAATGACATATATACTTAAATCGATCTTTTAAGTAGTGAGGTGTGATGGGATTGAACAGAATGCAGTAAAGAAGGTGAAGAATGTGAGTATTCCTGCGAAGGCGAATCGGGAGCCACTTGAGCTTACGGCGGAACTCGGAAACGTGGTCATACTTTCGCAAGCCAAATATGAACCTTATGCAGTAATTTTGAAGCCGCTCAAGTTTATTTAGTTGCTCCTCAGTGAGGTCAAGATAACAAGTGTCCGCATAGTCAAGGATCGGTAGAAGAAGAGACTGAGCCAGCGCAACTTTAGTAGGAATGGGAAGGACATTACGCAATCTACGTAGAGAACCAATTGCACCAAACATCTTTCTACTTAGCTCACTCATTTGTGGCATCCAAGATAATGTTTGATCAAAGATAATACCCAAATTTTTCACTTTGTCACTGTAAGGGATAAGAGTTCCATCGAATATGACAGGTGGAAGCTGCGACAAAGTTATACGGGAAATTAATTTTGAACTCCCAATGATAATAACTTGGGTCTTCTTTGGATTAACTTTAAGCCCAAACGAGTTACTCCAATTAGAAATGCGTAAAAGATTCTCATTGACCAACCTAATTGTATCAGGGAGATCCGCCACCTTACATTGGGAGTAGATTTGTAAATCGTCTGCATACAGGTGGTAGGGAGAAGTAATGTGGGAGCAAATCGAGTTGATGAAGATAGAGAATAATAGAGGAGACAACACGCCACCTTGCGGGACACCAGCTTTAACAGTCGACCATTCAGAAAATGAATCTTGAACGCGTACACGCTGCCGGCGCCCATGCAAGTAACTATGAAACCAGCCAATTACCCCAGGAGATATGTTAAGAGAACTTAGCACGGCGAGTAGAACATCAAACTGTCAACAGAAATAAAACTGTCTCTAAGTAATTTCTGGGCAAACTTAAAGTACGCTCTAGTTTGGAAAAACATGGTGTTAAACGATTCTGAATATTTTAATCCATACTAATATTATAAATGCGAAAGTGTGTCTGTCTGTCTGTCTGCTACGCTTTCCCGGCCCATCTTTTCAACTGATTTTGCTGAAATTTGGTATAGAGGTAGGCTATATCCCGGGGCAGGCCATAGGGTACTTTTTATCCCGGAAAATGAAGGAGTTCCCGCGGGAATCAAAAAAGCTAAATCCACGCGGAAGAAGTCGCGGGCATCATCTAGTTAATGATAATTTACATGATCCATTAGGAGTTCGACTGTCCGTATAATTGAGACCAGACATACGTTCATTTGTATAATTATTAAACGCACGATTACTTAAAAGCACTTGTAATATTATCATTAAAAAAGGGTTAAACGGGATTAGCCGAAAAGGGATTTTTAATTTGTACCAAAATTTCTGTTTAAACTCTCTTAATTCTTAAAAAAAATATACTTTTAAAAACTACCTAATTCCCGTGACTACACCTGTCTTTTCTACTCATGGAGGTCTGTTTAGCATACATAAAATCTACAGGAAATATCTCAAGTTTCTAAATCCAGTATAGTTTCTCATTTCTATTTATATACTAGATGATGCGCCACTACGAGTACCTTCCCGTGGATTTAGGTTTTGTTTTAAATATATGAACTATAGGAATCTGATTGTTAGGAATGTATTCTGTAACTAGGTACCTGATGTCCGCGACTTCTTCCGCGTGGAATAAGTCTTATTAATTCCCACGGGAATTACTTAATTTTCTGGAATAAAAAGGAGCCTATATCACTCTCCAGGTCCTCACCTATATCCATGCAAAAAATCGGCCGGTTGTCTGTTGCAGCGTATTGAAGGACAAACCAACAAAATAATAAAATTTCGCATGTATTTATAATATTACTAGCCGATGCCCGCGACTTCGTCCACGTGGTTTAAGTTTCTTTGATTCCCGCGGAAACTCTTTAATTTTCCGGGATAAAAATTAGCCTGAGTATGTGCTATTGCAGACTATAATCTATCTCTGTGATAAAATTCATGCAGATCCGTTCAGCCGTTCTTCCATTGAGTAACAAACATCCATCCATCCATCCAAACTTTCGCATTAAAATAAATAAATAAATAAATAAATACTCTTTATTTGAAGCAACTAGGGCTCAATTTGTTAGTACAACACACGCAATATAAAACCTTAAAAATTAATGTTAGTAATTTCCTATAAAAATAAAAACATTATTACTATTACAACTATTTTGGCCTCACCAACACTTGAATAATGTGTTCAAGCATTGGTGAGTCCACCTTACTCGCAAACATATTCAGGATGCGGTTGGTACTTGAGCGCAGTCTTGTCAGCAGTGAGGACGACTTTTTCCGCATTATGGCAAAGAAGTCATCAGTGTGCTCATTTGCGAACATAGCTGACGCCGAACAAAACCGCGGTAAGCCCAACAGCATCCTGAATCCCTTATTATACTGCACCCTCAGAGTGTCTATGGCCTTTTTCGAATAGTTGACCCACAGGCCTCCCGAGTAGAAGTTTTGGCAGTATGCTCTAAACAGTGTTATTTTTGCTTCCTTACTACATCGGGCAAACCTGCGGGCCAACATATTGCATCTAACTGCCAATCCCCTTCTTTCTCTCTCAATGTCCACATGATCCTTAAGGTCCTCCGTAACATAGTGGCCCAAGTATTTATATTGCAGCACTCGCGTGAGCGCAACCCCATTGAGGGAAATACTTGGCTCGTATTGCACCTGCTTACGAGGGGCCTTAAAGATCATGTACTGACTTTTTGCCACGTTATAAGTTAAACCATGTCTGGCAGCATATTCCTGGCAGGTTTGAAGCAACTCCCTGATTGAACCAGCTGTTGGACCCAGCAACACCATATCGTCGGCATAGCTTAAGTTGTTTACACAGACTCCGTCTATCCAACACCCGACTGGCTTGTTGCTGAGTTCCACGATCAGCCCGTTCACATACAGGCTGAAGAGCTTCGGTGAGGTCAACCCCCCCTGCCTCACCCCGCACTCCAGCCCGTATGAATCAGAGAGCTCCTTCCCCCACCTAACATTATTTATTTGGTTTGCATACCAGAATTGCATGACTTTAAGCAACTCCTGTTGCACGCCTGCCTCCTCCATCTTTTGCCATAATATATCATAGGAAACTAAATCAAAAGCTTTTGAGAGATCAAGGAAACAGGCGTACACAGGTGTTTTTCTGCTCGTATAATATTGTACAGCCTGTTTCAAGCTAAATATCGCGGTCTCAGTTGACAGTCCGGGACGAAAGCCGAACTGAGCATCGTGAAAATCGAGTGTTTCGCCCAGCTTCCTGTCGAACAGACTGTCCAACACCTTAGCTATAATGGTAGCAAGTGATATAGGTCTATAGTTGGACTTATCAGAGAGGTCACCCGTTTTATTTTTAGCAATAGGGACCACTATAGTCTTCATCATACTAGCCGGGATGTACGTGTGACTGATGCAGAGTGAATAGAACATTTATTATATTATTAAGTTTAAATGAGTAGTGATACAAGAATGAATTGTGCGAAAGAAACCGATAAATTATAGCAATAATTTTATGATATTATCGAAGTATATCGCCATTCCGGATAGGTGCTCCACAGCCGTGAAGTCTGACATCAAAAATAATTTCCCCGAATAAACCATAATTTCCCGCGCAATCGCCATCGAACGAGGAACTATAAAAGATAATGGGTGCTTCCGTATAAATTGTAGTGTTCCACGCTAGCTATCAGATCATAACTGTTAGGATTGCTATCGGGTGGTGGGATTTGTAGCCGATTGAATAAGGAACCTTGTTACCAACATGCTGACCTACACTTTGCTCGGGTGTAATTTCTGTAAATCCATACTAATATTATAAATGCGAAAGTGTGTCTGTCTGTCTGTCTGTCTGTCTGTCTGTCTGTCTGTCTGTCTGCTACGCTTTCCCGGCCCATCTTTTCAACCGATTTTGCTGAAACTTGGTTTAGAGGTAGGTTATATCCCGAGGAAGGACATAGGCTACTTTTTATCCCGGAAAGTTAAGGAGTTCCCGCGGGAATCAAAAACATTAATCCACGCGGACGAAGTCGCGGGCATCATCTAGTCCTTTCATAAAGGTGTCATGCTACGGCTGCACTTCGTTGTGATAATGCGAATATGCGTGTTATCGGAAGAGCTATCTGTGCGAAAAATACGGCAACGAGCCGCGTTGAGCACTTTTTGGTAGGGGCTAAACTTGTGGATTCGCGTCACCGACATGCTCGCGTTGTTACGAAGACAAAATGTCTTAAATATAGATAAATATACTACATTCGTAATTAAACTTCAATAACTTAGTTTTAAGGTTTATATTTAAAATAATTAAAAAAACCGTTTTCACTTCTATCGGCAGTCCCTATGACTGCAAATTTTTCTCTTTAATTTTAACTATTTTGTTAAAAATAATTATCAAACATTAGAGCTAACTGATATGATATGAATTTAAGGTCTTTTGGAAGACCCTCTATTTAATAATCAGTAAGAAAGTATTTATTTTTGACATAGGCATCATCCCAAGTCGGGCCAAGCTTTGACACTTCGCTCCGCTTTCGGTAAACTGTTGCAACTTTTTCTAGATAATGTTGTGTCATACATAATTAGGGTTGTAACTTGGATCCTGTTTTGAATTGCTTGTATTTTTTCGATGTGTTAGTGGCAACCTGTTTTGTGTACCTTTTTAATAAAATAAAATATCGTTGGTCCATCGTGCTGGAGGGCGCCCTACACTACGCTTACTTGTATCGCGGTCTCCACTCTAAAACTTTCGGCTCCAGCGGCCGTCGCTCCTTCGATACTGTCGCACATCGAAGGATATAATCACCTACATTATGACGTGGCCATGCACTTTGCCGTAGTCCAAAGACGAAGTCTTCGTACGACGATTTAAGTATTGAGTACGGTCGTGGTAATACTAAATAGCATATCAACGTAAATCTCAAACATCTGAGTCTCACACTACTGACTGGACAAAACGCTTACGCGCGCACGTTCTAGTGAAGCCACACAATCCTACGACACGACGAAACGTTTTTCCCATGCGACGCGAACATTTCTTGCTGACGTTTTATCATACAGTCCTGCCCGTAGAAAATTAAATAAACATACAAAACGAAGATGAATATTCGCATAACGTTTGACACAAATCGACCATTACCTATCCCTTTTATGTGTCGCGTATCGCACGTTGTCATCAAATGCAGGGACACGACAGTAGTAGGTATAATTGGGGCATCTGGATCACATCCTTTCAAATAGAGGATGTGACCCAGATACCCCAATTCTACCTCCTACTTTGAAAAGAGGAAATGTCTCTATTCTAATAGATGAAAATGCATTCATTGAAAAGGTGTTCTATTTGAATACAACGCATTGCCTCTATTTGAAAGGTGTAGTTTGGCTATTTAAATATATGCAAGTGAATAAATGATACTAATAATTGTATATTCAAATAGATGGAAATTAATTAATGAAACAAAATATGACTAATAAAAAATACAGCGACATATATTTGAAAGATGTAGTTTGTCTGTTTAAATATAGGTATATATCTAAATGAAATGGTATTAATTTCATATTCAGATAGGTGAAAAGTATTGATTAATCAAAATATGTCTATATGAATACGACGTATGTCATCTATTTAAAAAGATGAATTTTGTCTATTTAAATAGGTGAGAATGAAAATTCATATATTAAATATATTATTATGTTTTAATAGAATACAACATGGTGCTTCCTTTCCGATGATGTTAAATGAATACCTACATTAATTTGGATACATACTCTAATTAAAACTTTATACATTCGAATAGATTAAAATTCATATAAAGAAATTCTGCAGATAGGATTCCTTTATAATTAAAATTCCTATTTCAAATCAAGACTAAACATCATTTAATCAATGAAATTTTAATTGATAAAACTCAAGTAAAAATAAAGATGAATGGAAGAAATAAAAAACATTTGCAATATTTGAAAATGTATGTAGGTATTAAACATATTAATGTTACATTCTATTAGAATATAACATGATGCTTCTTTTTGTTTATGTAAATGATGAATATGACTTTGAAAACATACTTAATACTTCGAAAGATTAAAATTCATTTATCACTTACAGATATGAAAAGTACCTGAATTTATTTTATAAATGCATCATAAAAATAAATTCCTACTTTTCATATCAGAACTATACATAATTTAATCAATGAAATTTTAAAATGGAAGAAATAAAACATTTGCATGATTCATCATCATTTATTGTAATTTAAATTAATTCTACTACATATTATTTACTTATTGATTTTCCTAAATCTTCATGAATTAAGTTTACAATTTCTTTCGTTTTTATATACACATCATCAAAAATAATGCTTTTTACTATGTGTTGTGCTGAAACATTGAGCTCTAAATTGTTGTCCTTCACATCGTATATTTCAATTTTTATAATCTTCCCACCACGAGCAGGAACTTTTACATAATTGTAGTTATTATCGTCTTTATCAGCTTCTTGATGAGATCGCTTTCGGCTCGGCTCAGTCCGCGCCCTTTCAACGAAATTGAACAGATCCTGATCCTAAAAGAAAGTAAGTATTCATCAGTGAAATAAAAATAATTGCTGAATTATTTGTGATATAGCCCAATAATTAGAAAATCTTGATGCTTACGACTTTTGGAGATATATTTGTTACCTATAGAGACTTTATAGTTTTAACTAGCTGATGCCCGCGACTTCGCCCGCGTGGTTTAAGTTTATTCGATTCCCGCAGGAACTCCTCAATGTTCCGGGATAAAAAGTAGCCTTAGTCACTCTCCAGGTCCTCAACTATACCCATACCAAAAATCACGTCGATCCGTTGCTTCGTTGCGGTGTAATTGAAGGACAAAACAAACAAACACACTTTCGCATTTATAAATATTAAGTATGATTTTAATAAAAAATAGTTTTAATAAAAAATAATCTATGACCTTTAAAATAAAATAAGAACACTTAATTTAAGTACATAATATTTTATAATTTTGCTTACTTACCGAAGACATCACAACACGTCCTTTCAAATGAAATGAAATTTAAAGTTAGTACCTGACAACAAACAATCATACTAATATTATAAATGCGAAAGTGTGTTTGTTTGTTGGTTTATTGGTTTGTTGGTTTGTTAGTTTATCCTTCAATCACGCCGCAACGGAGCAACGGATCGATGTGATTTTTGGCATGGGTATATTTGAGGACCTGGAGAGTGACATAGGCTTCTTTTTATCTCGGAAAATTAACGAGTTCCCGCGGGAATCAAAAAACTCAAATCACGCGGACGAGGTCGCGGGCATCAGCTAGTACAAAATATAAGAGTTTTGATTTCGTAACATTTCTCGATTCAGGCTAAATGGCAGAATAAGCTATTTTTGTTTACACATGCATTGTTTCGTCGAATTGTCGCCTAACTCGATGATTTCGACCACAATTTCGACACCGTTTAGCACTTACATTATTAACATACAGCTTGATTGGATACGTTTGTCTGTACATTGAATATTTTGTGAACTAATTAATTGGTAACTAATTTCAAAATAGTGGCAAGCAAATCTAGCTGCAAATCATATTATAAGCGCTACATTATTGCTAAAGTTAATCGATGGGTTTGTTAGTTTGTTTAACATCCACGAACCTAATAAATGTGAAAATGTGTTCGTCCACCCGGCTTTTGCTAATTCATACTTAGTTGATGAAATTTGGAACAAAGATATTTTTCAAAATATGTATTCCATAATTCAATATGTGAATTCAGGTACGAATCGCAAAAGGTGGAGTCGTGAGCGAAAGCTAGTAACGAGTATTGTGATAGCTTCAGTGTAATCGCTGTATGAAAGTCGGGAAAATAGTTATTTAATCTTTTACTTTAACGTCATTATTTTAAGGGTTATATTTAGTTTTCTTTTCGTGCAAAGATAAGCTTTTTCTTATTCGCATACAAAATATCCCTCGAACAGCAAATCGAAAATCCGTGGAAATGGGAATTCACTTACATGCAAAAGCTACCGCAAACAATAGTACCCTGTACGTTTAGTCTTAGTTTTAAGATTGTAAATTTCGATTCGATTGATCGGAATAAGGCCTCAAAGTAAAATGGATGCAAAAACCTTGACTTAGAGTCGCAAATTGAGTACAATCACTTTTAGTTTTAATACGTTTTCGTTGGAGCTCTGGTCGTGAATGTATACACGAAATTGAACTCTAACAAAATGCGATTAATGTTCATTTTACTTTGACGCTAATGTGAACGCTCGATTACGATCAATCGGATTTGCAATGTTGAAACTTAGACTAACCGTACTGAGATGAGCTTACTATAAAATTTATACGAGTAAAAGGGATAGGGATGTCATAAGTAAGATATTATAGACAGCAATATTAAAACCTTGTAAGTGACATTTATCAAAACGTGTTTCCATATTATATCTTCTTTAGAATCGAGTATTAGGTATACTCGATTTCAAACTAAGTCTTATCGAATTGAAAACACTCGCTTTTTATCTTCGCCTTCACTTGAGTTAAAATGTGGTTAAAATTAAAGTTAAATTAAAATATGATTAAAATTTTGGTGGTCATTAGGTTAACAAAGATTATTTTGGAGTCATTTGCTTGGATGTATGGATGTGTGGATGTTTGTTACTCAATCACACCCCAACGGCTGAACGGATCTGGATGAAATTTGGCACAGAGATAGATTACAGTCTGGAATAACATATAGGCTAATTTTTAACCCGGAAAATTGAAGAGTTCCCGTGGGAACTAAAAACTGATTCCACGCGGGCGAAGTCGCGGGCATCAGCTAGTTTGAACATAAAATACCATCGAATAAATAAGATAATATACATTTTTAAGGATTACCTTAATTTATGGTTTTGTTCGTTACATGGTTTTTGTATTGCACAGTCGTATGGTTATTTCCAAATCAATGCCTTGGGGTTTCGCGGAAACTGTCCATTGTCCAAAGTGAATTCAACACCGTTTACTAACACCAACAAATACGCGATACATATTTATTGAGATAATAGCTGTGTACGTCTGTTTATTTAAAATTTTATCATATAAACTTCATCGATTTGGTAGTAAGAAAAGCCAGGGCGAGATGTAGTATAAATTGTTATAAATTACGCATATTCTTACCCTGACCTTATTATTTTCACCTTAAGAGCTAAATTTGAAAATCATATTTTCATTTTGTGTATATGTATTGCTAAGAAAGAAAATTTTATTCACACATTTACACGTTTCCAGTGTTATATTTTGTCATTAAAACGTAGGAGGCTTATTCCCACCGCTACTGTCGCCACACTCTGAAGTCCTCAAGTGCTCCAGTTTTTCGTACAAATATCTCCAATACAGTCTACGTCTATTACGAGTACTACAACCATCAAAATGTAAGTACTTTTTTAATTATCTCAATTATTTTAATATGTATCCCCATGCAAATAGATGTAGGATTAATGTGCTAAATTTAGTAACTTTTATGCTTATGATTTTGAAGTAGTGTAAATAATACACTCTAGTGGAGTAATTTGTAATAAGGTCATTTGAATTAGTAATTTGTTTATTTATTATTAGATATTATAGACTATTACAATAAATAAATAGGTACATCACTGCTGTATTTCATACTAATACTGGTATATAATTCTTATATTTGACCCATTGGTGAAGCGTTTTTATTATACAAATAGGAACATTGTTAACTTCGTTATAACACAGGTACATACGAAATTTAGAACCTGGTGGAATTCGAACCCACGTCTCTCTCTCTCTCTCTCTAGCTATTGCACCCCGAGTTCTGTATTTGAAATGTATTTAATTTTATTGTTGTTTACAGGTCTGAGAACGCAGATATTCTTTTCCCGAGCGAGTCATCATCATCATCATCATGCGTCTCGCGGGATAAGAAAAGGAAGGCGGACCGCGGCGCTTCATCTTCAAACAATATTAAGAAGCCCACAAAAAGTACGGCTGTCGAGCTGTTCGGCAGCGACAGCGAGGAAGAAGGTATTGAGAAGACGCAACCCTCGAACAACAAGCCGCAGCTGACTAGCTGCGTCACCCGTCGCGTGGCCAACGGCCACGCGCGTCAGATAAACGAGCACAAAGTTGGGTCCCACTATGTGGAGATAAAAATATATAATTGCAACGAAATTGAAAATACTCCCCCAATGAATAGATGGCGTCAGGCCGTTGTTGCTGTAAAAAATCGCAGCAATACAGATACGGAGGCCTGGCGCCATCTTTCTCAATATATATCTGCAGTAAGAAAAGAATTCAAAGAATGCCCACCTAGCTTCATTAATTCTTATTTTTGAATAAACATTTTGAACAACATTATTCAAAATAATGTCAATTACTTAATGAAAAATTATAAGTAATTATATATTATTATATACCCATATCATTTTTAATTATTAAACACGTATTAAACTCCTTTTTGTATCTTAGTTTTAATAAGTTCTTTTATGGTTATGTTAATATCTAGGTATATTTTAATAAAATAATATTTCATAGTTTTTAATTTTCGTTTTATTTTTACAGTTACTGAAACGAACTTCGTTGAACCATATGAACATAGAGAATTTAAAAATGAGATAAAGATGATTGAATGTGAAAAATGCAATATTTTAATACCGAAAAATAAAATGTCACATCATTTGAGAACAACATCTCACAAATCTAAATGTTTAGTCCGAACTGATATTGAGAATATTGAATTAATAACTACAGCTTTTAAAAACCGAATTGTAACTTATCGTCTAAGTATCCCGCAGAAAAAGGAGTATATTGATCCTGATTCCTTTCTGTGTGATAATAAACTGAAAATAATAAATCTGATAAGAACTACAATAAATGAGCACAAATGTATTAAAATTTATTTTGAACTATTTGCATATTATACTTTACCCGACACTCAAGAGCTAGAAATCAAATCATTTATTACCAAATACGATACATTGTTTTGTAGCACAGATTTATCTTATTTTTATAATAATCTTGTTAATACGCTCACCAGTAACATATCTGAATTCGAGCACAAAGAATCAGGCTGGACTTTTCATTCAATAAGTCACCTAGAAATAAGTATCAATAAATACAATCCTTTACGAGGTGGAATGTACATTGACTTACCTGAAAATATTAAAAATACGAAGAGTTGTTTAAACATTAAAAATAATGATAATTGCTGTTTTCTATGGTGTGTAATGGCTGCTTTGTTTCCATCGAAACGCAATGTATGTCGTACTACTTCTTATCCACATTACGCAAATATACTTAATACGAGCGGAATGACTTTTCCACCATCGTCAAAAGACATAAGTTTATTTGAAAAAAACAATAGTAATATAAGTATTCAAGTTTATGGCTTAGACAATAAAAATAATGTGACTGGACCTTTGTATGTTACTCAAAATAGAAAAATGAATCATATTAATTTATTATATATTGAAAAAACTGGTATCGGGCACTATTGTCTCATTAAAGATCTTATGCGCCTAGTTCGGAAGCAGAATAGTAAGCATAAAGGAAAAATGTTCTTGTGTGATGGGTGTTTGCAATTTTATCATAATAAAACTAAATTTAATCAACATAGCTGTTCAAAAATACTTACTGAATTACCTGATAAGAACAGTAAACTGAAATTCAAGAATTATGAGAGAAAACAAAAAGTACCATTTGTCATTTATGCTGATTTTGAGAGCATATTGCTTCATGTTGATGATGCTGATGAAACATCTACCGAGCGCACGCGCAGGATAAGACGACATCAAGCATCTTGTTTTGGATATTATATATGTTGCTCATATGATTCAAGTTTAAATAAGTATGTTTCATACAGAGGTTCAGATTGTGTGGAAAAATTTGTACAATACTTAATTGAAGAGTTATTAAGAATTTACTACATTTTATCGGATAAGAAACCAATGATACCTTTGACGAAAACACAAGCGGATGAATTTAAAAATACTGTTAATTGTCATATTTGTGACCAATTACTATTCGATGATAGAGTCCAAGATCATGATCATGTTACTGGACAGTACCGAGGTGCAGCCCATTCTTATTGTAATTTATTGTATAAAGAGTGTTCATTTGTTCCAATTGTTATTCATAATTTGTTGGGATATGACAGTCACATGTTTATTGAAAAATTAGCTGAATATCCTGGAAAAATTGAAATTATTCCGAAAAGCAAAGAGAAATATCTTTCAATAACAAAATTTGTGCCAGTTCACGACCATGAGACCTTAAAAATGAGATTTATTGATTCATTTCAATTTTTGCATTCAAGTTTAGAAATACTGAGTAACAACTTATCAGAAAACGACCTTACTCATTTTAATAAAGAGTTTCCCTGCAAAAAACAGTTTAATTTGTTAAGAAAAAAAGGAATTTACCCCTATGATTACATTGATTCATGGAAAAAATATGAAGAATTTCAGCTGCCGTCAAAAGAGCACTTTTATAATAGTTTAAAATTAGAACATATCAATGATAATGAGTATGAACGAGCTATAATGATATGGCATATTTTTGATATCCATTCGCTTGGCGAATACACAGACCTATATTTAAAGTGTGATGTTATCTTGTTATGTGATGTGTTTGAGAATTTCCGAAAAAATTGTTTGCTTTATTATAAGTTAGATCCATTGTATTATATGTCTTCACCTGGCTTAAGTTGGGATGCGATGTTATTATCTACTGGTATACAATTAGATTTGATAAACGATTTAGAAATTTACGAGCTTCTTGAAAGAGGTATTCGAGGTGGTTTAGCACAATGTTCACTTCGACATGCCGAGGCTAATAATAAATATCTGCCAGATTATAATGATTCCAAACCAAGTACATATTTGTTATATCTCGATTGCAATAATCTTTATGGCTATGCTATGACGAAAAAATTACCGATATCAGATTTTCGTTTTTTATCTCAAAAGGAAATAACATGTTTTGATCCTAGAGATATTTCTGATGATTCTGAATTTGGATATATTTTAGAAGTGGATCTTATGTATCCGGATATTTTACACGATGTTCACAAAGACTTACCATTTGCCGCTGAAAAGTTTACACCACCGGGAGGAAAGACATCAAAACTAATAGCTAATTTATATGACAAATATAAATACGTCATTCACTACACACATTTAAAAGAATGTCTAAAAAATGGTTTGATATTAAGAAAATGTCATCGTGTATTATGTTTTCGTCAAGATAATTTTTTAAAAAAATATATTGATTTGAATACACAATTACGAAAGTCGGCTACAAATGAATTTGAAAAAGACTTTTTTAAATTATTAAACAATTCTATATTTGGAAAAACTATTGAAAATAAACGGAAACAAGTTGATGTTAAATTAGTCACGAAATGGAATGATAATGATAATAAAACAAACAAATCCCTTTGCGCAGAAAAATTAATTGCTCGTCCTAATTTAAAAAATATTTTGGTATTCTCTGAAAATTTTGTAGCAGTTCAATTAAGTAAAGAAAAAATAATTCTCGATCGACCGATTTATATAGGATTTACAGTTTTAGAATATGCGAAGAAACATCTTTATACATTTCATTACGATTTCGTTAAAAAACTTTATTCTAAAAGAGCTAAACTTTGCTATACCGACACAGATAGTTTAATGTACTTAGTTGAAACAAAAGATGTTTACGAAGATATTAAGAAAAATATTTTTAATTTTGATACAAGCAACTATCCGCCATTAAATATATTTGATATCCCAAAACTGAATGAGAAAGTACCCGGTCTTTTTAAGGATGAATTAGGAGGTGACATCATAAAAGAATTCATTGGTTTAAGGGCCAAACTTTACTATATCCATAGTATAAAGTGTGACATAAAGAAAGCGAAAGGTATTTCAAAAGCTATAAGTAAACGTTTAAGTTTGAATAGGTATAGAGATGCTTTGAAAGAGGATAAAGATTTAAGGTGTAAAATGAATATAATACGATCTATAAAGCATGTGTTATATACGCAGCAAATAGATAAAATTGTTTTGAACAGGAATGATGACAAACGTCAAATTTTGACTGATCAAATAGAAACCTTGCCTTGGGGTCATACAAAGACTATTTTTTAGAATGATTATGAGTACTATTTGTTTCTGAAACCTATTATTAAATTTATCAAAAGGAATATTTACTTACACTTGTTTTAATTAATTAAATTAGGCATATTCTCACTTGTCTGATGAACTAAATAAAATTCTTATTATTCATATTTTTAGATTTACTAATAGGAATAATACTATAATAATGTAATAATTATTGTACTAGTAATAATTATTTTGATAGTAAATTATTTATTTGCAATAATACATATATTTTTTACACTTATATAGATTTTTTATTTTTTCACAATTGAAGCACCTATAAATACTCTGGATTAATTGATTATGAATCAAATGGCATAATGAAGTTAATTAAACAACCCCTTTCATTGGATATAAATGCTATAGATGTGTGTGAGAACAAATCACGTGTAAAACATAGTGAACTTCTACCCAATTCTATCCGCTGTATAATTTGCGGTCCATCGAATTGTGGCAAAACAAATGTTATGCTAAGTTTGCTGTTGCATTCTAATGGACTGAAGTTTAAAAACATATATTTGTATTCAAGAACCGCTTTTCAACCTAAATACACATTTCTAGCTGCTGTGTTAAAAAAGATTCCAGAAGTAAAGTTGTTCATATTTGATGGTAGTAACATTATTCATCCAAATGAAGCTTTACTGAACTCTATAATTATTTTCGATGACGTAGTCTGTGAAAACCAAGCGAACATACGTAACTACTTCGCGATGGGAAGACATAAGCAATTAGATTGTTTTTATTTAACACAGACTTATTCCAAAATTCCCAAACAGTTATTGCGTGACAATGCGAATTTACTGATTTTGTTTAAGCAAGATGATGTCAATCTAAAACATGTATTTGAAGAACATGTTAATACAGACATATCTTGGCATAAATTTAAAGAAATATGTACAACCGTGTGGAAGAAACCCCATAGCTTCTTAGTCATTAATAAAGACTGTGAAATGAATAAAGGAAGATATAGGAAAGCTTTTGACACTTTTATAATGTTAAGTTGATGTCTTTATATAAATATGAGAAAACATACAAAGAAATTCATTTGTACACATCATTGTCTTAACTAACATACAGGAGTTTGGGATAATGGAGCAAAATATTAAAAAACAATTATTACATTCAGTTGATGCTATAAAAAATAAATTAAAACATATGCGTGACGTCGATGACAATGCTAATTTAACCCTTAACAAAATATTGAAACCAGTAACAGAACCATTGAAAATATTAGTTGATAATCGCAAACCTATTAACAATGATGAGAAAGTAAGTACAGAAAAAAATGAATCTCTCGGTAATTTAAATGAGCTTATACTAAAAGAACATTTTACTGGAAAAAATAATGAATTTATGAATGAAAAATATAATAATAATGAAAAATATATTAATAATGGTGAAAATATTGTCAGTTTTGACAAATCAAAAAATACCGATCTAGACATGTCATTAGAAAAAGACGATATTATCGATATTTATGACAATATGGATATTCCTTTTGGAATACGAAAGGAACATGATAAGAACATAATGATTGGAAATTCTGAGGTACAGTTTACTAAAAATGAAAACTCTATAACGGGAGATAAAACTATTATAGCAAACATTGGTGGGCGATCATATGAATTAACTCCAGGCTTAAAAGAACTATTATTACGAAAGAAACCTGATTTGTCACTGATACGAGATAAAGATAAACTTGTATACAAAGATATATTGTATCACACGAATGCGCATAAAAGGGATTATCATACTCATGGACAAATTAAAGGAGATAAAGGTGTAAAGTATCGAGAAATAATAAAACCATTATTTTTTGATTCTAAAAGTAACCCAAAACTAGGCGGTGAACTATCAACATTAAAAAAAAAATTTAAACCAAATACAGATCTTATTTATTGGGATGATCCCAATGAATTGGTTGATAGATTAAAATTGCTTATAGCTTCAAAGAATGCTGGCAATACTAGCCATGATAATGAGATAATATCAATAATAGAAGAACTCAGAGAAGCTGGTATCATTAAAGAATAAAAATAATCGTACATATCACAGTTGTTTAGTTTAAAGTGAACACTTCAACATGAACGTTGATAAGTTTGGGCATTACTTGAATAAAAAATCAAAATTTCATGATACTGGAGTTATTAATAACTGTGCTCTTAGGGTATTAAGTAATGGAAATTTAGATGCCGAAAATAAAAGAATAACAAATCTAAATATCCCCTTAAATGCTGCTGATAGTGTTACGAAAGAATACGTTGATAACTTAACCATTGACTGCAATAAAAAAATTACAGCTATAAATGACTTAGTCACAACGGTATTATGCAGATTAACTAATCTGGAAAATCTGATTGACTTTGCCAAATTTAAGAAGAAGAATGAGCAAAGTAGATGTGATAAACGAAATACATAAATATGCTAGGATAAATTTCCCGAGAAGGCAAGTTTTAATGAAAGATATAGATGACCTATGGCAAGCTGATTTAATTGATATGCAATCCATTTCTAAAGAAAATTCAGGTTATAAATACATTTTAGTCATTATTGACACCTTTTCAAAGTATGGCTGGGCTTTCCCGCTCAAATTTAAAAAAAAAGACGTTGTGTGCAATGCGTTTGAAAAAGTATTAGACAGAGGTCGAAAACCTATAAACTTGCAAACTGATTTTGGTACTGAATTTTATAATGATAAATTTAAACAATTAACTAAATCGTACAATATAAATCATTATTCAACTTATTCTACAAAGAAAGCATCGATTGCAGAACGATTCATTAGAACATTAAAGTCTAAGTTATATAAAGAATTTGCTGTAAAAGGAGATTATAAATGGGTCGATGGTACCTTAGATAAAATTATTAACGATTATAACAATACTATTCATCGTACTATCAATCGGAAGCCAAGCGAAGTCGATGGAAATAATAAGAATATTTTATTACAAAGATATAATCTGCAAAAACGTAAGTTTCATCTAATAAGTCGTTTGAGGCGATTGAAGGTTGGAGATTCTGTGCGTATAAGTAAGCATAAAGGAACATTTGAAAAGGGATATACACCTAACTGGTCAACAGAAATATTTACCATCACAAAAGAGAATAAAACCAATCCTGTTACATATTTACTAAAAGATATGAGAGGTCAACCTATTTTGGGATCATTTTATACTCAGGAATTACTGAAAACAAAACATCCGGACATATATCTTATTGAAAAAGTATTAAAAAGAAAGGGAAATAAAGTGTTTGTAAAGTGGTTGGGTTTACCTTCTCTTGAGAATAGCTGGATTGATAAGACAAATATCATTCTCTAAATTGAATACTTATTTAAGGGGTTCATTCTAACAAAATATATTTAGTATATTTAAGGACATGGTCAGGAGTAGTGTCTTAAATTGGTTTATTAATCACTTACCCGTTGAGCTTCATCTACCTGGATACAATTATTGCGGACCTGGTACGAAATTAGCTGAAAAATTGCATAAGAACAAGGAAGGAATCAACCAGTTAGACGAGTACTGTAAGGCGCACGACATAGCCTATCAAAAATCTTCAGCTTTAACTGATCGTCATAAAGCTGATATAATACTGATGAAAATGGCGAGAAACCGCATAACGGCACCTGATGCCAGTTTAGGGGAAAAGATTGCAGCACATATTGTTAACAAAGCGATGTTAGCCAAAGTTAAAACCGGTGCAGGTTTGAGATATTATAAAAATAAACGTGCAAAATCTAGTTCTGGAACGGGTTTAAAACAAAACTTGAAGTTCGTGATTGCACATGCAAAAAAACATCTACATAAATTAAAACCTACATGTAAGAAAATGGCAATAAAATTAGCAGTGGAAGCAGCTAAGCAACTAGCTTCAAATGCGGATATAACAATTCCTCGCATCATTCCTATTCCAAAAACAGGTGGCTATATGCCCTTAGTTCCTATTTTCGCTGGGTTATCTGCTAGTGGAAATTTAGCTGGCGGTACTGCTGGCATCTCTAAAGCTATTAATGATTATAAAATTGCGAAAAGACGCTTGGAAGATTTGAAAAGGAAAAATAAAAAAGTTGAATCTCTATCTTTTGGAAAAGGATTGACCATCGAGTCATATAAAGAAGGTTTTGGAATAAATGTATCTGATAAAAAAAACTGAAAATGCGGCTACCCAAAAGGGCTCTCACCAATATAGATATTATGAATTATTCAAAAAAGTATATACCTCATTTTCGTGGAGTGTTTATGAGAGATAAATTACCAAAGTATCCTTACCAAAAGGAATGTGGTATAATTAATTTAGATGATTCAAAAAATCCTGGTACTCATTGGGTAGCCTACGCGAAATATAATAATTATATTGAATATTTTGATAGTTACGGTAACTTAAAACCGCCAAAGGAATTAATTAAATATCTTGGATCAAATATTTATTATAACTATGACAATATTCAGCAGGATCATCCTTTTAATTGTGGACATTTAAGTTTAGACTTTTTGCATAAATTTTGGTATAATTGTAATAATGATTAGAATTAAGAAGTAGTTAGGGCGAGTTAAACGTATTTTGAGACTTCATTATGAGTAAAGTAATAACATTCACCAGAAAAGGGTCCCTTTTGGAATCACATTTCCAACCTCCTTTAAATATAGAAGATAATAATTATGAGTGCGGGTTGATGTACTTCTCAGTCATTAATTCTATACCAAACATAAATCATAGTAACAATACTTTTGCTTATGGAAAAAATAAAAAAATCATAATTCCTGACGGTGCTTATGATTTATTCGACATAGCCGACTATCTTATAAGCAAAGCAGTGGATTGTGATATAAAAATAAGACCCAATAATAATACTTTAAAATGTTTAATATTTTGTACTAGTACTATAGATTTCGATGTAGAAAGCAGTATAGGTGGTGTGTTGGGTTTTAAAAATATTAAATTAGAAGCAAATAAATGGCATGAATCTGATAACTCAGTCAACATTTTATCCCCATCCGTGATACGAATCGAATGTGATTTGATAAACGGTTCATTTACTAACGGGTCGCCGTCTCACGTTATATACGAATTCGAACCTTACGTGCCCCCCGGATATCCATTCAAAGAAGAGCCCCAAAATATTATTTACTTTCCAGTTAATAAAAATATCATAACATCGATAAATATAAAAATTGTTGATGAACACGGTAAGAACATTGACTTCAGAAAAGAGAATATTCATTTACGCCTACATTTACGAAAGCAAAAATGATGGTATTTAATAAAAACTCAAATAACGTAATAAAACGTACTACTACACCGCGAGTTGTGAAAGATCGTAGACGTATCAGATCCTGGAAGACCAAGAGGCTTACAAAAAGAAATAAAGAATTTCTTCGCTCCATTGGATATAAAATATGAATATACTGAAGATCGCTGAGTTACCGCACTATGATAATTCGATCGAAAGCTACGAAATTCATACTTACAGCCCTTATAATAATAGTTTTAAAGAAAATGATGAAATTCGGATTCCCATACATCAACAAGATATTTACATTCTACCATCCGCCAGTTCTTTAAACATAGAAGGAAAAGCAGTGATTATTGGTAAAGATCATAAACCTCTTAGTGCACCTATAGAGTTTACTAATAATGCAATTATGTTTTTATTTCAAGACATCAGATATGAATTAAACGGTATTGAAATAGACCGGGTTAAGAATGTTGGAATAACAACAACAATGAAATCATATGTATCGATGAATGTGGGACAAAGTAAAGTTGCAGCTATATGGGGTTGGAACTTGAATGGAATTAAAAGTAATGACGGATGTTTTAATGTTGTTATTCCATTAAATAAAATAATGGGATTTGCTGAAGACTATAATAAAATCATTATGAATTGTAAACATGAGCTTATTTTGAATAGAAGTAATTCTAATATAAATAGCGTTAAAATAGACGATACTTCTAATGTACAATTCACAATAAACAGAATACAGTGGCGTGTACCACACGTCAAAGTATCAGATCGTGAAAGACTTACATTACTTAAACTTTTAGAAAAAGATAAACCTATACAGATAGCGTTCAGAAACTGGGATTTATATGAGTATCCCTTTTTACCTAAAACTACAAAACATTCTTGGTCAGTTAAAACAACTTCTCAATTGGAAAAACCTCGATATGTTATATTTGGTCTTCAATCCAGTAAGAAAAATAATAAATCGAAAGATAGCTCCTCGTTTGATCATTGTAAAATAAATAACGTGACACTGTTTCTGAATTCACAATACTTTCCATATGAATCTCTTAATCTGAAATTTGATGAAAATAAATATAATTTATTATATGAAATGTACACTAGATTTCGTCAGTCTTATTACAACCTTCCAGCGGATCCGTTGCTTGATTTGATTACATTTAAAGAAAAAGCTCCATTATTTGTTATTGATTGTACAAGGCAAAACGAAAACATAAAAACTGGGCCGGTGGATGTACGAATAGAAATAGAAAATTCTGAGGATATTCCTGAAAATACAACGGCATTTTGTCTCATTATAAACGATCGACTCATAGAGTATAAGCCATTAAGTAATATAGTTCGAAAATTATCATGAACGCTATAGTGGATATCCAAGGCTTTAAAAATGATAACAATGAATTTATTTTAAAAGAACTTGCTATTATTTGTAATAACCACATTCAAAGCTTTTTAATCAAACCACCATTTCCATTTTATGATTTAACAAAAACTGAACGAAGACATGTAAGTTGGATTGAAAAAAACAGAGGAATATACTGGAATCAGGGTTATATACCACATCACAATTATAAGAATATCATTCAAATGATTTTAGATGGTAAATCTATATATGTTAAAGGACTTGAAAAACGTGAATGGTTAATGAAGATGTTTAAAACCAACGCTGTTTTTAATTTAGAAGATAAAAACTGTCCTAGTTTAATAAGTTTACATCAAAAATATATGTTAAGCGATGATTTATATTGTTGTATGTATCATTATGATATTTGTGCTGTTAGAAATGTAATATGTTTAAAAAAATGGTGTTTAGAAAATAAATTAATCAATATTAAAGTATATAGTACTAAGTAATTAGAATAATTATTATGTTTTTATTAGAAATAAACATTTTTATCAATCTTTTGTTTTATTTTTAAAATCTTCGAGCATGTGAATCACATAAATAAAAATTGAATAAAAAATAAGTTCCTTAATCAATTTTATTTCATCTATTCAATTACATTTATGCAAGATTTAAATGGGCCAAACACATATTTCAAATGGAACTAATGTGTTGTATACTAATAGAACATTTATTTAATAAATAAATTTGAATCTATTAGAACAAACAAATTTCATCTATTCATTTACATCTGTCAAAATATTATACAAAATGCATCTTTCAAATAGATGGCATGCGTTGTATTTTAATACTCATATTTTGTTTAATTAATAAATTTTCATCTATTTGAATATACAATTAGTTTCCCTTATTCATTAACATATATTTATAAAGAAAAACTGCATCTTTTCGAATAGAGGCAATGCATTTTATTCAAATAGAACACCTATTCAATAAATGATTTTCATCTATTAGAATAGAGACATGTCCTCTTTTCAAAGTAGGAGGTAGAATTGGGGTATCTGGGTCACATCCTCTATTTGAAAGGATGTGATCCAGATGCCCCAATTATACCTACTACTCACGACGTGTTCGGAAGTCACGCAGCCTCCCGAGCTGTGAGAGGGAAGAGGAACCCGTTATCTGCTTCACTGAGGATTTACCTCCGATTCCTAGTATTTGTAGCTTTTGTGTCGAATCATAATAGGAAAATAATTTTATAATCGTTTCGCAAAATTTTAGACGTTATTTTCTTATTTCATAGTTAAGCCTGTGCCTATACAATATTACGAGCTTACGAGCACGAAGAATTTATTTTTTATTTTTGCCTGGTGGGAGGCTTCTGCCGTGGCTAGTTACCACCCTACCAGCAAAGACGTGCCGCCAAGCGATTTAGCGTTCCGGTACGATGCCGTGTAGAAACCGAATATTTAATATAACTGCCATTCCCCTAACAGGTTAGCCCGCTACCATCTTAGACTGCATCATCACTTAGTGAGATCGTAGTCAAGCGCTAACTTGTAGAGGTTAAAAAAAAAATTGTGGGGTTTCCACCCGAATATAAATCGACTCAGGGTTGTGAGGCTCCCGTAAGATCAGTGGTGATCGAATAATAAAGAATTTTGATTTTCAAGGAGTTATGTGTATCGATATTTCCTATCTCTGAGCAAACCGACATCAACAAATTTGTTGATGTCGGTTTGGTCAGCTATTTATAGCAGGCAATAAAAATCTACCACCCACTGACAATAAAATAATGTTTGTCCGAATAAACTTGTGCGCGACGAATTTTTGACGTAGGAGAAATCATATACTCCGGTGGACACGTTGCTCTTTATGAGGCGAAAATATGGGACCCGCAACACAACACATCCGTACCAAGTACTACCTATTTCCTATTCTGTGTTCGTACTAGAGGTAGGCACGGAACTCGACTCGGCTATAGCACGGTAATATTATCTATTATTACCGTGGCTATAGTGTCCAGCGCCCGCGTCAAGCGGCGAAAAAGTGAGTCGAAAACGTAGGTAGTTTGAAAACTTGTAGGGTGTTATGGACTTCCTTGCCTGCTACAAACAACTACCTAGTTAGGATTCACTTCCTAAGTGTAGGCGTTGAAATGATACACGACGATGATGACTAACACGATAATATATTATAATAATAACGACACTGTATAGGTATATGGTAAAAGAAAGGTGGGTCTGGCAGCGCTGCCAGAAACTCAGCTCCCACGAACTGATAATATCATACATACATACTTACTAATACTTACTAATATTATAAATGCGAAAGTGTGTTTGTTTGTTGGTTTGTTGGTTTGTCCTTCAATCACGCCTCAACAAAGCAACGGATCGACGTGATTTTTTGCATGGGTATAGTTGAGGACCTGGAGGCTAATTTTTAGCTAATTTTTAGAGACATAGGCTAATTTTTATCCCGGAAAATTAAAGAGTTCCCATGGGAATTCCAAAAACTTATTCCACGCGGACGAAGTCGCGGGCATCAGCTAGTATATAATATATATATCATACATACATTTGCCCATATTAAAAAGGAATATCGAACACAGATTAAATATAGATTGTTTATTAGTCCAATATTTATGAACACCGCTAAAATGTAATTTTTAAATTTGAAATTGAAAACAATTAACGCATGCAGTTCCTATTCTGGAGCTCTCAAGAATATTTCAATACGATCGGAGCGAAATTCCGCACGCGTTACTCCGCTTGCGAAATTCGCTTATAATATATTATTGTCCATGGCCGTACACAGAAAAATATCAAGCAATGCGAAGTGTTCACAGAAAATAATAGAGCTGATTTTTCTCATCCAAAACGTACCTTATCCCAAGTGCTCGAGTTCCAACTGAGAAATTGCCTTACATTTGCAGACTGATATCTGATATAGGCGATACGTTTTGAGTGTCTTTTAAAATTCTAGTATATTTTTATATAGTAATCCTATAGTTGTGTTAGCGCCATGAAATGCCAAAAGCAAATTAATTTTTATAAGTGCTTTTGAATCGTCAAGTGAATCTAACCACCACCACCACTACAGCCCATTAACGTCCCACTACTGGGCACTCTCGTAGGAGAGAGGAAATTAGAGCTTAGACACACGAAGACGCTTAGACTCCAATGCGGGTTTAACGACTATTATCATGTTAGTAGTAACCGGGACCGCCGGAGCACGGGGGTGAAACATTGCCAACTTCCTAACTCCGGGCTAGTACTGAGAATTTCTAGTCAGAAAAACCCAATAGGTACTCAATTATGGCCCGACCCGGGACTCGAACCCGGGACCTCGTCGGCCGCAGTCGAACATGCCAACTACTAGACCAACGAGGCAGTCAATATAAAAGTGAATCTAACACTGTTTCGGAATGCCATTCCTACCGAGAAGAACCAGCAAGAAACATGGTGGTTGCTCTTTTGAAAGAAATATGTAATTTACAATTATTGTAAATACTTATTATTACGTAACCGCAGTCCTGAGCATTGCTGGAGCGAGTCAAATCCATAGAAACTAATAAGAGTTATTAATTTAGTGAAACTGCCATAACCTATTAACTTTTTAATTAATGTCAATTATTATACGTTGAACGGCTATTTTTTTTTTGTTTCTATAAAAATAATCGGTATTGCACACTCTGGGTTGAACCCAATATCTTAAATGATAATAATTATTATAGTGTCGATAGTCAACACCTCCACTACGACATGAAATCGCATGAATATTCGATAAGACACGATAGGTATAGGAGCTCTGGTACAGCAAATACATGTACATTAATTCTTGGCTTTGCATACAGAATAGAACATGACTAGGTGAATATATCTTTACTTGTAATAAAGCGGTAGCTGGACGTTTCCTGTATATCCACACTTATATTATAAACTAGCTGATGCCCGCGATTTCATCTGCGTGGATTGAGGTAGCCCGCCAACCCATATTGGAGCAGCGTGGTGGGTCTAAGCTCTAATTCATTCTCTTCTATGAGAGTGGAGGCCTGTGCCCAGTAGTGGGACGTTAATGGGCTGTAGTGGTGGGGGGTTGAGGTGTTGTTGCTTCCCGCGGGAGCTCTTTAAATTTCCGGGAAGCCTATGTGTTACTCCAGACTATAATCTATCTTTGTGCCAAACATCCAGATCCGTTAAGCCGTTATGGCGTGATTGAGTAACAAACATCCATCCATCTAATTTTTTGTAAAAATAAATGTTACTAGAGGTCGCCCGCTACTTCATCCGCATAATTTCCTATGAGATTACGAAATTTTCCCGCTGCAAAAAGCTTATCGATAGAGGCTTTATATAGCATAAGCACGTTTTTATTATTTAAAACGAATAACCTAAATGCTGATTTTTTCATGTCTATACTTCAAAATGTAGTAATAAACTTTTCTGTAACCTTCCCAACCCCCGTTTCACCGCTTTTGGGGTGGATTTTCGTAAAATTGCATAAACAGTTTATTGTTTTTTAAAACTAATAACCTAAATTCCGATTTTCAAGTCTCTAATTTTCAAAAACATAGGACGTTCATACAAACTTTCTTAGGGGTGAATTTTCTCAAAACCTAACAACATAGAAGGAACCTACCTTCCAAATTTCAAGTCTGTATGCTATATAGTTCCTGAGATATCGTGATCAGTCAGTGAGTGAGTGAGTGAATGAGTGGTATTTCGCTTTTATTTATATAGATTATCATACATTTTTTGTAGAAGGTTATTTGTAAATATTTTAATTATCATTGTTAATACCTTAATATTTTCTTTTATGTTTTTTAATTTCATTATTCGAAAATAAAAGATAAATTTCCACCTGAACTGGGTCAATGAACGAGCACCCCAATTGAGCAGGTTATAATGAAATAATTTCACCGTTTGTTTACAGAAATAACTCCAGTCGTATCTGGCCAAGTTTGGAGCATTTTGTTATTGTGGAGGCAGAGTGTTAAGGAGGGAGATTGTTTCCACTCAAAGTTTGGATCTGAGTGCCTTTGTTCGTTTTTGGCTCTTTAACTTCAACCTGAAACGATTTATTTTCATTAAATAACGTAAATTCAATCAGTGCTTCCTGCTGGTTATGACTAAGGGTCGGCACAGACGATTAGTTTTAATTTAATACAAGTTTTCGCCGTATCTACTACTAGATGATGCCCGCGACTTCGTACGCGTGAATTAAGTTTTTTCATTCCCGCGGGAACACTTTAATTTTCCAGGATGAAAAGTACACTATGTCCTTCCCCTGTATACAACCTATCCCTGTACCGAATTTCATCAAAATGGGTTAAAGAGATAGGCCGTGAAAGCGTAGCAGTCAGACAGACAGACAGACACAATTTCGAACTAATAATATTAGTATGGATTTAAATCTGCGTGGATAGATGGTTGGGAGCGTCAGTGAGTACATAAAATAGTTTTAAGTTTGCTAAATGCAAACCAATCACTGGTTATTGCTACGATATTATGAACGGATTAACCGGTTCTAAATGGCGCAGCGATTTTGCGGTCGGTATATTATGAGGTTCGTTTTACGCAATTACTGCGAATAAGGCCGGTTCATATTATTCCAGTAACTGGCACCAGTGAGAAAAAAATTTTATATCCGGTGTTACAAATAATAATAGACGCCATATTATGTTAGTTCAAAAAACTACCAGAAGGTGAAACCCTCATACCTACACTTAAAACCTACCAAGCCACTGAATTTTAAGAACTTTCATTTGAGCTTTCAGGTCGTTTTGCATACTAGTAGTTTGTGAAGATACCTGGAAGGTTAAACTTCGGCGGTACGGCTGTGCTGATAGAGTGGTAACTAGCCACAGTCGAAGTATAACTATGACCAAACCTGAGCTAATCTATATATATAAAATTCAAAGTCCTGACTGACTGACTGACTTATATATCAACGCACAGCCTAAACCGCTGGAGTTAAAAACTTGAAATTTGGAGGGTATGTTCTTTGTGAAGAGTAGGTATCCACTAAGAAAGGATTTTTCGAAATTCCACCCCCAAAGGGGTAAAATAGGGGTTGAAAGTTTGTATGAAAGTCCGTCATTTTTCAAGTGTTGTCAAGCGCAAGCCTATCTCACAATAAAAAAAAAAAAATATCCATGAAACTTGGTATTTGAGCTACCGGTTCAAAATGAAGAAATACGTGTTTCGCCATTTTTGAAAATTCTACCCCCATAAGGCTGAAACAGGGGTTGAAAGTTTGTAGGAATGTCCGTCATTTTTCAAGCTGTAGACATGAAACTTGGTGTTTGGGATTTCGGTTTGAAATGAAAAAGTTTTTGAAAATTCTATCCCCAAGGACGTTAAATAGAGAGTTTGTCCTTCAATCACGCCGCAACAGAGCAACAGATTGACGTGATTTTTTTGCACGGGGTTTTGAGGACCTGGAGAGTGACACAGGCTACTTTTTATCCCGGAAAATTAACGAGTGTCTGTGGTAATCAAATATTCATGCCACGCGAACGAGGTCGCGGGCGTCCGCTAGTAATATTATAAGCTAAATCAATTTCCCAATCAAGACCACACCGCAGCGCCATAGAAGCTGTTATAACTTATGATAAATATTTTTTTTAGAAAAGCAAGTAGCAAAACAGTGATAGATGGAACGGAATACCACTTGAATCATGTGAATCAGCCCTAATACTGTAGCATGCTTCCAATTCCATTATTCCAACGCAACACACGCAGTAATCACGCAGGTCGTTAACATTTGGAACCACTCGTATTTCCAGCACTGACTATCATGATTATGGAAACCACAGCAAACGACCTTTGAAATAGATGCTGGTAATACAAAACTCAAACCTCAACAACATTATGGCTAGCAACATTGGTTGAGAGTTGAAAAGAAACGACACGGTTTTTCTTTCGTCGTAAACTGAGCTCCGGTCACGTTTTCATGTAAAATTACTAGCTTTTGCCCGCGTCTCCGCTCGCGTTTGGTTCGATGTTCATATTTTCAAGAAGTGAGACCGCTTGAATTTATTTGGTCACGCTATAGTTTCGATCTGATGAATCGTTTGGGCGGAATTTTTCAACGGTTGACAGCAAATCAATTACGATCGGTGTAATGGCATAATAATAGTAGATTAGTAGCCAAGGGCTGTAAGGCATCAATTGCAGCCCGAGATATTTAGGCGCACGAGCACAGCGAGGGCGCCTATAGTTCGAGGGTGCAATTGATGCTTACACCCGAGCTAACTACTCTGCTTTACATCTCGATTGTGAGGTAAGTAGGTCCTTATTACCCCCAAATGGAGCTTGAAGGTGACCAATTAGCGCTCAAGGGTAATAATGTAGCTAGAAAAGCCCTAGGGCGGTAAGTAATTTAAAAAAAAAACTCTTCACTCTTTCAAAAAGTTCGCGTACATCTAACCATCATACTTTTTTTAATTACTTACCGCCCGAGGGCTTTTCTAGCTACATTATTACCCTAGAGCGCTAATTGGTCACCTACAAGCTCCATTTGGGGGTAATAAGGACCTACTTACCGAATATGAGAGATGTAAACGTAAATTGTTGTCTGTATAATATAAAATTAGGTAGGTAAAACCAGTAGGTTGGGTAGGTAAGCCCATTGCACTCATATGACGCCGGAGCGGGTTAGCTAGTTATAGATAAACATAAACATTTCATACATATAACAGCAGAGAGAGAACTTGGAAACGTCGTAAAATGTTATCAGCGTTGGAACTGAAAAATAGTCAGCAATTCGGAGAGCTCACGTGAAAGAATGAACACTATTTTTCTTACACAAAAGGTGCCTTTATATTCAAAGTGTCTATGTTTTAACTGAAAAAATGTTTCACATCCGCCGTTAAATTGAAACTGCTCCATTTAAACGTCTCTACACTTCGAGTTTACATTTGTATTTCAACTGTTTTACACGTAGGTATACATTAGTTAGATATATTTCATTCATCTATCATTGTTAAGACACAATCTATAGATGTTTCTATTTTATCGGATTTTCTATTCGTATGCACATAAATTAGCTTATTTAGGGCTTAATTGCTGAGTTATTTTAAGGGTGCGTTTTGACTAAAGTGGAGAGAAGTGGAGGGAAGTGGAATTAGAGTATTAAAAATTACGTGGTAAGCTTCTGAAAATATAATTAATATTTTTAACCTACAAACGTATTCATTTAACAATAACCTGATTGGTCCATTGAACATAATTATCTCTGCCCTGTTACGCTTCAGTTGAACTGCACAGCCAAATAATCATACTTCATACTTAATATTATAAATGCGAAAGTGTGTTTGTTTGTTGGTTTGTTGGTTTATCCTTCAATCACGGCGCAATGGAGCAACGGATCGACGTGATTTTGGCATGGGTGTATTGATGACCTGGAGAGTGACATATGCTACTTTTTATCCCGGAAAATTAAGGAGTTCCCGCGGGAATTAAAAAAACTTAAACCACCCGGATGAAGTCGCGGGTTTCAACTAATAATGTATAAGTAAGCCTTTCAACTATGATATTTTTACTTATCAGAATTACTTATGTCAAGTGCGAGAGTTTTTAATAACTATTTGTTACTCCAGCGGTAGTTCGCAAGTTAGATAATGAGTATGGCGAGTTCGGCGCCGCTCCAGGGGCGGGGACACTTCGATAACGTGTTTAGACCTAGCCTCCGATTTATTGACCACTGCATGCCCACAACAGACTATTTTCTATTTTCTAACTTAACTTGAAATCTATTTTTATAAAAGGAGACGGTCCAGATTTGTATGGAGCGTCGGTCCGGTCCTTTTACGAGCAAGTAGAGAAACGAAAGAAAAAAATACTAAACCAGTTTTGATCGTTCAAATCTATGAATTCATCGTAATTTCAGTGGTGTAATTATTTAATCTTTCCACGATAAGCAACACTAAACAAACAACAACAATGGCGGATTCATATTTTTTGACGTTTTCTGTCAAGTGTCAACACAACACCGGAAAAACCGTAGGGAAAAACACGTTATTTTGACAGTGACTGTCAGAAATGACATTTGATACATTTCGCGCCTACTGCCATCTCTATGGCTAAAGGTTGCCATCTTGGAAACGTATCGAAAACTTGAAATACATTTTATTTTATTTCTCGTTATTTACTATAATATTCTAAATTATTATATTTTTAATACAATCCAGGTATTTTCCTCTCTAAACTAAATTGGCAGCTTTAAATCTAATTCTGTCGCTTTCCGTAGGGAGTATTATGAAAGGGTTAGCAATATTTGTAATGCTCTAATTTTAGTTTAGTTTAGAGATTGTGCACTACAGAATCAGCCGCATTGTCAGCTTTGCTTTTTAAAATGGATTGAATTTTAAGAAAAGATGAAAGATTGTTAATTTATTTATTGATGAAGGTTTAACAAAACCGATATTTGACTCGTACGATGTATTTCACTAGGTTCGTCCTTTGGCAGGATACGCCATATTGGAATAATCTATATAAATAAATTCAGTCCGCTCCTTGCAGACTCAGTGATTATTGAATACTTTTGTGTTTAGATTGCAATTTCATTTAGAGCTTAACGATAGCAATCGTGGCCGGATCAAATGAATATTGTCTTTATGTTTGGCCAAGTTTTATAATTTTCTAATTACATTAAATCTCTCGTGGAACCGCTACACGTTTAACCATTTATTCGTGCAAGTTTTAAAGAGAGTACAATTAATATATTTAAAAACAATTTTATTATTGGTCCACTTCTGGAATTATCTTTACACTATTATTACATTTGTATTTGAAATATGGAAATGCCTTTTTTTCCTCTATAAAAACCAGTTAATAATATTACAATAAAAATATGTTTAAAATGTTTGTAGGTAATTTTATTTCCAATGAATTTTTTTGGCCACATAATGTCAAGAGTATACTGAGACTAATTCTACAATCATTACAAAATATGTTTGAACTAGCTGATGCCCGCGACTTCGTCTGCTTGCAATAAGTTTTTTTGTGATTCCCACGGAAACTCCTAAATTTTGCGGGATAAAAAGTAGCCTCTCCTGTCACTCTCCAGGTCCTCAACTATACGCATGCAAAAAATCACGTCCATCAGCTTTGTTGCGGCGTGAATGAAGGACAAACCAACAAACAAATACACTTTCGCATTTATAATATTAGCATGATATGATAGTATGATGTGTGATTGTCAGCCCTAATACAGCCTACGGTCTTTTTGGGCTGCAAATTTCAAACGCCAGTCTGTGTTTCGTTCTAGTGCTTTGGTCTATAAAATTGTGGTGTAATATTGTTCATTTTGTTAAAGGCAATAAATAAAATAAATGATAGAAGGGGCTTTAAAGGCCTTAGGTCACTGCCCTAAGCCGGATAGGCTCAAAACATTGAAGCTCATGGCTCTAAGCCTTCTACACTGGACCTTCACGAGTGATTTCATAAAATCACGTACTATAATAATGGATCTCATAAGGTTGGCCGCATTCATACAATATTCATTAGAGGGTTCCCTTTCGAGGTGAAAAATAGGGCGTTACTTTGTAAGGGAAAAAATTGACCAATAATATTAAATTTTTATCTTCATGTGACATATTTTACTCTGAAGTTAGAGAGTAAGAAATTATATGTAACACGACTGTTAAGCCCGCAAGGATAGAACCCCAGACCAAAAGCCATGCCTCCAAGTGATTTCCGTTCCGGTACGAAGCCATGTACAAATCTATTGGGGTTTAATTAAGAATTGACATTTATTTTCAGGTTTTTCTACTTCGATCTTATACTACACCATCACTTACGGATCTCATTCAAGAGCTAAATTGCTTGGGAGTAAAAAAATATACCTGGCTGAGTTTGTTGTGGGCTCTTTTCAGACCAGGGCGCGTTTGAAACCCTTTAACGTAGCTTGTTAAAAGTCTATTTGAATAAAAAACTTGTGAATTTGAATTTGAATATGAATTGGACGTCAAAAAGAGTACAGTGTACCTACCTAATTTGAATAAATAAATATTGATTGATTAAATAAAACGTGTCATCATGCAAGGACTGGATGAAAAAGAATTTCACATTTTGCAGCATTTAAATTCAATATCTCGGCTTTATTATTTTAAAAAGGAATGTTTAATTTCCATAAAGTTCAGAAATGAATAAGTACCACAGCAATATTTAAGTTAACACAAGCAAGTAAACCTCAATTTACAGTCTGAAGTCTCGCAATTTATCTGTGAAAACAATTTTTCCGCAGCGGGAGATGTACGGTCCGCATCGTACATGCTGCTATAGACCACGCTATAGACGTTTGTATCCCAACACTGCACATTTTTCTCCGCGCTCGAGCAAGCATTGCAGCTTTTTCAGACTTATTGAAAGAAAGAAGGGAATACAGAAAAGATTGCCTGGAAATGAATTTAAATAGTATAAAACAAAGTCGCACGTACAGTCGCAGTCTAAAATGTTTACCAGTTGTATTCTTTAAAACACTACGTGCAGTAAGATCTCAAACGCTTAAGCGAGGTATTTATTACATTTAAGGCGTCAGGCACGAAACTAGCGACGGCCGAGCGACGGAGACAGCGGGGTGATGTGGTCCGAGAGCTGGCAACGAATTTCGGGAAGGTCCTTTAGACAAGCTGAAATTGTGAAAAAATATAATTGCGGCCATTGGCAAATCCAGTCCTGCCAGTCTGGTAGAGCGTTTGCGGTTATTTCGCTACTGCGCAGCATATAACATTTGCAAAAAAATCTAAAAAAACATTTTCTTGGCAACTTGATTTTTTTATAAATTTAGTAGTTATTGAATTTGAAAAAAAAACCCAGACGTTTTTGTCGGTTATAAAGTATTACCAGACCTCTTCAAAATTCTTCCCGAAATTCATCGCCAGCTCTCCGATTAATCGCTTCGCCCCGCTACCGCCGTCGCCCCGCTACCGCTAATTTCGTGCCCGTACACTTAAAGTTAAGTTTTCAAACATCGACTTTAACAAAAAGAGCATTAATGACTTTTTTATTATAAAACTCATTGTCTCATGGAAGAAGGAATTACGACTGCCGTATTGTCTAATTTCAAGTTTGACACATTTGTTAAAGTGACATTTATTTAAAATATTGAAGTTAAGTTTTCAAACATCGACTTTAACAAAAAGAGCATTAATGACTTTTTTATTATAAAATTCATTGTCTCATGGAAGAAGGAATTACGACTGCCGTATTGTCTAGGGTAAGGTTGCCACTATTGGACCACTTAACTTTAAACTGCCATAACATCAAAAGTATGAGAGTATATGGATATATGATTCATCAGTTTCTTAGGGCTTATACTCAGGTATTCACAACTGTGATTTTAGATTTTTTACTTCGAGCATAATTACACATATTACAAAAAAAAATTTTTGGGATGGTTTCCTTGTATGGACCACTGTTTCCTTGATTGAACCACCTAGTTGCTATAATCGGACTTAGGAAGTTTTATCGACTGGTCCATTCATTGCACCCAAGGAGTTTTAATAAATAAAAGGCTAGATTATTACTAAATTCAGTATTTTTAATTGAACAGTCGTTTAAAGTAATAGGTTATAATCAACTATAACAAAGTAACATATATTTTTAAGTTAATAATAACTATCAAATAGGCACCGATTTTTAATTGTAGGTACATTGTGGGTCCATCTTCCATTAACCACATTTTCTATGAGTAAAAAAAAACCGAATGTGCCACACAAATTAACACATTTTAACAAAAATAAAAAAGTAACTCGTAATACGTATAAAGAAATTATTAAAGATAAATTTTAAGTTTTTACTGTCAAATCTTCTTTTTAATATTGCTTTTGGCACACCATATATCCTGCTAGCGTACTCAAAGCTAACAACGCTAATTTCATGCTGCCTTCATTCCAGTTATAATACTGGCCTCGTTTTGCCATGCTAAAACAAAAAAAAAGTTTAAGTGACGACAAAAACTTAGTTCCTTTGATTGGACCAGTTCAATGAAAGAAACTTGCATGAGTTCATTCATGGCAACTCACTGTGATCCCAATCAAACCATAACTTTTAAAAAAGTATATAATTTTTGTGACATGTTAATAATAGGTTAGCTGAACGAATAGATATGCAATCCTTCTGAAAATAATTGGGTAGAAATGCCTTAAAAATCTGTACTTACATGGTAAAGAATGACGCACAAATTTTATATCGGGAGCTCGTAAAATACACCGACGTACGTCCTTCCTCAACGAAGCCTGCGGCGACACTGAAGGTTGAGGGGCAGGGTGCGGGGTCCAATAGCTTGCATCTCGTCAATAACGACGATTTTTAGGACTGTTTATTTTCAAGAAATCTAAGTGGTCCAAACAAAGCACTGGTCCAATGATTGCAACCTTACCCTAATTTCAAGTTTGACACATTTGTTAAAGTGAAAATAATAAATATTTAAAATATTGAAACTGGTTTTCTACAGCTATCCTATCTAATTGCCACATTTGCCAGCTATTAAAAAAAGTTAAAAAATCTATGATCTATGCCTAATCAAACCACATAACGACTTTCTGACACAGATGGGTCCATGCAATTATGAACCTTAAGGTGGTAAACATTTTCTGACCGCGACTGCATTCGCGTTTCGTATTTGCTTTGAAACTTCTAAAGAAACATTTTACTGAAAATATGTGATCATGGTTGAATTGATTACTTATTGGTGGAATTGCAAAGATATTTTAAATGAAATTGTGATTTTCAAAGCATTCGAATTATCTCAATGGTTGGAGGTATCAGTAAGTAAGTTGTCCATGTCTGTGTCGCCGACCACAAGCGGTTTTACTGGTTCCAATACCTTTTCTATGAAGTATTGTCCATCCATTGTATGAAGATAGATACCAAGTAGGTACGACGACCCTATCGCAACGACAAGAAAGCACCGGGAACGGTACGATTTTCCGGAATAAAAAGTCTATGGCCTTCCCCGGGAAGCAATCTATCTCTGTACCAAATTTCATCAAAATCGGTTGAACAGATAAGCATAGATTTAAGAAGATACTTTATATGACAAATTAATAATTAATTTAATCCTGATGTTTTTTAATTTGTTGACTCAATGTTTAAAGTAGTTTTCATTAATTTAATAATTTAATTGTAAGTATATTATTATTTACTAGCTGATGCCCGCGACTTCGTCCACGTTAATTCAGGTTTTTTGGTTTCCGCGGGAACTCGTTAATTTTCCCGGATAAAAAGTAGCCTACGTGTTATTCCAGACTATAATCTTTCTCTGTGCCAAACTTCATACAGATCCGTTCAGCCGTTCTGGCGTGATTTAGTAATAAACATCCATCCATCTATTCAAACTTTCGCATTTTTTATTATTAGTATGATATTGTCCTCCTGGCCGATTTCGTCTACGGCGACTGCTTGCAGTAAAGAACTCCTAGATTTTTATAAACTATTAACTAATAGCTCATATACCAAGTTTCATGGATATAACTTGAGAAATGACGGACTTTGATACAAGCTTTCACCCCCTATTTCACCCCTTTAGGGGTGGATTTTTTAAAAATCCTTCCTTAGTGAGCGCCTACGTCACAAAAGGAACCTACTGTCAAAATTTCAAGTTTCTAACCCCAGCGGTTTAGGCTGTGCGTTGATATATAAGTCAGCCAGTCAGTCAGTCAGGACTTTGAATTTTATATCTATATATATATAAATCTCGTGTCACAATGTTTGTCCTCAATGGACTTCTAAACCACTTAACCGATTATAATAAAATTCGCACACCATGTGCAGTTCGATCTAACTTGAGAGATAGGATAGTTTATATTATATAGATTAGGATTATTAGTGCTACCCGTGCGAAGCCGGGGCGGATCGCTAGTATTATATAGATTAGTATAGACTAGTATTGAATCCCTACTAGCAAGCCAAGACATTACGATTCGCTATTTGATTTATAGCGAGCAAGTAAATAAGAGTTAGTAAACGGCGACACATGGACTTCGCGGAGTGACATCTAACTAAGCACACACTTCGGACGTGAGAGGAATCTATTTAAATGTTTTCTTATATTCCCAAGTTCCAATGCATTTGCTAAGGAAATAGCTAGTTCGTTTTATCGATTCTCTCTGTCTCTATCTCAGTAGTAGTAAAGTTAGTAAGTATTCTGTGTTTATGGCATTCCTCATTGCTAGAGCGTATACTCCTTATGCTTACTAGTTAAATACATTTTAAGTAATAGGGATGGTGGTATCTAAATCAAATCGGCATCTCTTTGACGTCATCAAATTGCAACACTTAAAACTAATCAAAGATGTGAATTTTAGTTATTTTGAATTTAGTAATCAGTAAGAAATAATTTATTTTTGACATAAGCATCATCCATATTACATAACATTATGGAGATTTCCGTTATGGAATAACGACTCGCCACATGGTAGACCGACGACATCAAGCGATAGGGTGGTAACTAGCCAAGGTCGAAACTTTCTAACACCCAAAAACCAAAGAAAATTTTGAATTTTCAAATTAAATCGGAAATCGAACCCGGTACCTCTCACCTATAATATACATATCGCAGCGCTAACCACTGCGCCAGTCAGGTCGTCAATTAATGTAGTCGTAGTTGTCACATATTATAAATTAAAAAACTGCACAACTCGACTACGGAAAAAAAATCATTATCAAATAAATATTATAAATGCGAAAGTTTGGATGGATGGATGGATGTATGGATGTATGTTTGTTACTCAATCACGCTCCAACGGATGAACGGATCTGGATGAAATTTGGCACAGAGATAGATTATAGTCTGGAATAGCACATAGGCTACTTTTTATCCCGGAAAATTAAAGAGTTCCCGCGGGAACCGAAAAACCTCAATCCACGCGGACGAAGTCGCGGGCATCAGCTAGTAATTTATATATAACAATATATAAAATAATTGAAGTAGAATCTGTCATTATAATATAGATTTTGTTTGTGTAAATAACCTATGTCACACGGACCATAATAACTACACCTCATTCATCAAAGGCTCAGTACTTAGCCGCTACAGTGGAACATACATACATACATAGACTGCTAAAATCATAACCCTTTATGCTTTGCCGTACTCGGGTAAAAAAGCGCCAAAGATGTAATTTCCTAAAGACACAAACTCGATTCCGCGTCCTGAAAACACTAATATATTCAAATAGATTCAAAGGTGAAGTCTTAAAAGAGCACTCCGGTACCGTAATTCGTGTAATAATGAAATATTCAATGTTCCCTTCAGGAGGGTTACTACATCGCTCAAAACAGTATTATATTAAAATTGACGTTTTATATGACGAACCTTATTGTCCCTAAAATAAGGATTATAAATCTGAAACGAGAGCGTCAAAAAGATTAAAATAATACTGTTTCAAGCCATGATAGTAAGACCCGAGGGAGCTCCTTAAGCCCTTAGTCTTAAGCCGTTGGGTATTGCCTCAAATAGTTGCTAGTTCTGTTCTCAGAGGGTTGTTTTACAATTTAAATTATTTTCGAGCTTTCCCACTAGTAATAACCGTGAGTTTATTAAACTGATAAAAAAATTACACGGTTTAAAAAGTAACTCAAAGTATTAACTAGATGAAGCTCGCGATTTAGTCCTCTTATATTTGGGTTATTACATAATCCCTTTCGGTATTTTTCGGAATAGAAATTTTAGGGTTGATCTTAGTCAGTTTGGTTTTGATCAACAATTCTTTTTCTTCATTCAATACTCAATTTGTTATTAGTAATTATTTTTAGGTACCTCAAGAGAAAATAGGAACCCTTATAGGATCACTTCGTTGTCCGTCTGTCTGTCTGTTTGTCTATCAACCTCTTTATCGAGTTGAAATTAATTACTTTATTACGCCTTATGTGTACGGCCCTTTGGAGCTGTAAAAAATCAAGCTTCTAAGTCAACGCAATCAAAAAATACGGCTGTTTATGCCGTATGTTTTGCATGTTTCTTACACTTGTTACGCCGGGTCGCGTCGCGTCGTTTTCGTCGCTCACCTAAGACAGCGGGTAAATAAGAATCGGAACTTGCAAAGGGAATTTTCGTTTGCAAGTTCCAGATTTTTTTTTCCTTTTTTTTTCCTGTGTAGTATCTGCGATCAGTCGACAGACTATAAGCAGATTTATTTTGTTTGATTGACGTATTTTTCCAGAGAAGAGGACCAGCGTCCTCATATCTGTACATTGTCGAGCACATTGGCACGCTTCAGACGCTTTATTTTTTGCACTGTTAGTAAGTTATTTACCAGTGGGTTGGGGTGTAACAGTAAGCGTTCCCGATGCTTTGTATGCTTATTGATTTCCTCAATTACAGTTGGGATTTCCAGGTACTGATGTACCTATCTTGGTATTGCGTGTTAACCAAGGAGCATTAGCAATCGTTCTAAGGATACTATTCTGGGCTCTTTGTATCGCTAGTATGTTAGATTCAAGTTCCATAAAAGGACGATGTGATGTCGACGCGTTCTCGCTAACATATTAATTTCAATGGCCGTCCCATTAATGGGACCGTCCACTCCGAGTGAGCTAGTACATAACAAGGCACATAAAGTGTACCTTTTTTGTCACATTCGTTTGTTTCAATGGTCCCGGGGGCGCAGCTGGGGAAGGATTCGGAAGGGTCTCGTACCCGGGTACCCGGCATGTTTGCCTCGTGCGGTCGGGGATACCTTGTTTTAATGACATACAATTTGCGAAGTTTACTTTTTTTGCGTACATCGCTGACATATTTGGGAATTTTTTGAAAGGGGATGAATTTAGGGCAGCAATGTTTACGATATTATTATGTGCTTAATTGACCAGGTTACAACCTTGGAAGTTGGTGGTGTTTCACCCCCATGCCTCGGAGAGCACGTTAAGCCGTCGGTCCCGGTTATTATCAATAACTTGATAATAGTCGTTAAAGCCCGCCAACCCGCCTTGGAGAAGAGTGGTGGGACTAAGCTCTAATTCCCTCTCTCCTATGAGAGTGGAGGTCTGTGCCCAGTTGTGGGACGTTAATGGGCTGTAGTGGTGGTGGTGGTGGTACAAACAAATTGTTTTCCGTGACTCCATTTATGGATCGATACGTCATGGGTTCAGGTTGTTCAAAAATCTCGTACGAACTCGAGATATTTAAACAAAATGATCATGGTGAGATAGTGTAATTTCGTAGAGCGATAGGTTACATCCTTCCCCGGGATGTAACCTATCGCTCTACAAAATTACATTAAAATCCGTTTAATAGGTAGGCCGTGAAAGCGAAGCAGACATACAGACAGAGAAACAGTAACCTCAAACTCAAAGTGTATTTATTCAAAATAAGTACACGTGATAGTGATGATTAACCACGGTACCTTAAAACTAAAGCTACGAGGGTTCCAAACGCGCCCTGGTCAGAGAAGAGCTCACAACAAACTCAGCAGCAACTTATAACAATTACGTACATTAACTAGCCGCTGGAACAATTCATACCCATGTTTTTTTAAGATTTGAATAATCCTTTACACTGTAATAGGACTTTACCTACTGATGGAAATATTCGAGTTTAACCCAGTGGTCTCTGCCTTTGGTAAAATTTAGTTGACAACATAATATTTTGTGTCTATAGTTTATTTCAGTCCATGAAGTACAAAAGTTTCTTATATATTTTGCTCGACCAAGCGTGGACACTTCGTAAATTGAATGTAGACGTTATTATATTGCGAGAACCTACTTTGTTGGAGTTTAAACGTCTTTGCTTTATTGAGCGGAATGGCTAAACGGCTTAAGCGACGTACCCGAGTATTAAAGCTTTCTTTTAAGATATACTTGAATACGCCGCGGTTTCGTATGGGCATCGAGTGAGAAAGCAAAAAAAAAAAACATACGCGCCGAATTGAGAACCTCCTCCTTTTTTGAAAGTCGGTTATAAAGAAACTACGTCATACACCATAGTTTTAATACCTATACCTGTAGGTTTAAGTATATCTGTCGACCTCCCTGGCGTAGTGTTGAGCGCTGTTATCTCAACGTGGGAAGTCCCGGGTTCGATTCCTGGCAGGGTCAATTTGGGAATTTATAATTTCTAAATTTTTCCTGGTCTGGTCTGGTGGGAGGCTTCGGCCGTGGCTAGTTACCACCCCACCACCTAGCGATTTAGCGTTCCGGTGCAAATGCCGTGTAGAAACCGACCAGGGGTTTGGGTTTAAAATAACTGCCATGCCCCTAACAGGTTAGCCCGCTACCATCTTAGACTGCATCGTCACTTACCATCAGGTGAGATTGCAGTCAAGGGCTAACTTGTAGTGGAATAAAAAAATATATATCTAAAGGTAGGTATTATAACGGCGCCTCCACGACCTTAAAGCCAAAGACGTAGAAAAGACGTTATTTATTGTAGGCGTGCAGGTTTGATGTTTTTCTTCACCGTTTGAAGTAGGTAAGTGATATTTAATTTCTAAAAAGGCACTTAACTTCGAAAAGTCTAGGTGCGTGCCCGGGAATCGAACCCGCGACCCCGTACAGGCTATCACAGCTTCATGCATATAAGCATCCACCACCACCACTACAACCCATTAACGTCCCACTGCTGGGCACAGGCCTCCGCTCTCATAGGAGAATGGGAATTAGAGCTTAGACCCACCACGCTGCTCCAATGCGGGTTGGCGGGCTTTAACGACTATTATCATGTTAGTGATAATAACCGGGACCGACGGCTTAACGTGCTCTCCGAGGCACGGGGGTGAAACACCGCCAACTTCCTAACTCCGGGCTAGTACTGAGAATTTCTAGACAGAAAAACCCAATACTTAATTATGGCCCGACCCGGGCCTCGAACCCGGGACCTCGCCGGCCGCAGTTGAACATGCTAACCACTAGACCAACGAGGCAGTCGTCGAGTCAGTGTAGTAAGTATATAAGCATACTACATTTAAAATCATTTAATATTACGTAAATCATAACAGTTTGTACTTTCAGTTCCTATTTGACCTGCACAAATTGGAATAGAATGTGGAAGTAGGGCATTACATACTCGTAGATTCGTATTGCATCCATACATATAGTCAAAGGGAAAAATCTTTCGATCCCGCATCTAATCCGACTTCGCATCTATCTAAAGGAAATTGAAATGCGATATAATACAGGGTGGTGACCAATCCTATAGAATATTATAATCATAATCATAATCATTTATTTGCTGATTGCAGGTGAGTACATATTAATAGTAAAGTTCCGAGCCACTGGTAGGTCAAATAAATCTTTTGGCAACTTATTATAAATTTCAATTGCCATACAATAGACATTCTTCTTATATAGTGTTAGGTTAACCGTTGGCCACACTAATTTATTTGCCCGCCTGCTGTAGAATTGGCCAAACCTTGCTTTCATTTACTCAACAAATTGCCGGCTCACTTGATTGACTGGATTGGCAGTTTAACACTCCTTTGAGAACATTAAGAAGAAGTCTCGGTTTCCTTACGATGTTTTCCTTCCGTTGGTAGTAGTAGAGAGAGAGAGCGGAAGTAGAGTGGAGTAGGAAGTGGAGGAGTAGGAAGGAGTAGGAAGCGGCACAAGACCGTGTCCTGTGGAGATCCATGCAGGAATTTCCTATTTGGAAGGTCAGGGGTTGAACCTCTAACTTTTCGGAGTTATGTGCATTTTAATAAATTAAATATCACTTGCTTCAAACGGTGAAGGAAAGCATTGTGAGCACACCTGTATGGCCGAGAGTTCTTCATAATGAACTTGAAGGTGTGGAAAGTCTACCAATCCACACTCGGCCAGATTGGTGAACTTTTTTTTAATCCACTACAAGTTAGCCCTTGACTGCGATCTCACCTGATGGTAAGCGATGATGCAGTCTAAGATGGTAGGGGCATGGCAGTTTAAACCCATACCCCTATTTGGTTTCTAAACGGCATCGTACCGGTACGTCTTTGCCGGTAGGGTGGTAACTAGCCACGGCCGAAGCCTCCCACTTGCAGGCCAGACCAGGGAAAATTCTGAAATTATAAATTCCCAAATTGACCCTGCCGGGGATCGAACCCGGGATAAGTACGCTTAGAAAACAGCGCTCAACACTGCGCCATGGAGGTCAACTATGGTCAACCCCTTCTCATTCCGAGAGGAGACTCGTGTGATGATGAAGAAGCACGGTAGGTTCCGATTTATAACACTCTGTATAAGATGTCGTAGAATAGCCCATTCGCCCACCTGCATGCAATCTCGAACTCAAACTGTTGCAGTTTTGCGATATTGAATCTTGTATTCCATTTATCTTTGAGAAAAATCAATACTTCAATAACGCTCGTAGGCAGTGCTCAAAGAAGGTCGCATTTTGAAGTTTAATGAAAGTTTTTAACTTCTTTAGCCGCGTTGAGCACTTTTTGGTAGGGGGTAAACTTGTGCATTCGCGTCACCGACATGCGTCACCGACATGCTCGCGTTGTTACGAAGAACAACGCGAGCATGTCGGAGCGAGGTGACGGTGACGCGAATCCACAAGTTTATCCAAACCTTAAATATAAATAAAAGTACTACATTCGTAATTAAACTTTAATGCATTAGTTTAAAGGTTTATATTTTAATTATTTTAAATTTTTTTTTTCACTTCTATCGGCAGTCCCTATGAACGCCAATTCTTTTAAAATTAAATTCCTCAAAAAAAAAATGTTCCTACGAAGATATTCAATATACTCGTACATAGCTCGATTAAGCACGCTGAGTGGAGTAAATATTCGCGGCTAGACGTAGCGACGCGCGACGAAAACAATTTTTGAGTTTTGACGACCTAGCGCAGTGGTGAACGCTGCTGTCCTATAAGTGGGAGGTCCCGGGTTCGATCCCCGGAAGAGCCAATTTGGGAATGTATTCTTTCCGAATTTACCCTGGTCTGGCCTGCAGGTAAGAGGCTTCGAGAATTTCTAGTCAGGAAAACCCAACACTTAATTATGGCCCGACCCGGGACTCGAACCCGGGACCTCCTCGGCCGCAGTTGAACATGCTAACCTATAAGAGCAACGAGGCAGTTCAGTTTTAACAAAATATTAAAAGAATATTCAGTGGATTTTCTGTGTACAAGCGTCAAGTAAGCTTTTAAGCCGCGGTTTATTACTCCAGTAGCGCTAGTGGAGCGTTAAGAAGGTCGTAATTTAAACTTCCAAGGCTGAACTTTGGCTTTAGTATTACGTAGCCTCTTCATAAAACTGTGGCACTTGTTGAAAACAAAAAAGCGCGAGACCGCGGAGTATCTAAGGATATCCCTGCAAGAGACCTGGGTATGCCCAGCAGTGGACGTCTATCAGCTGTTGATGACGACGATGACTTATTTAGAACACAAATGTTTCATACGAGTATTGGACGTCGAAATGCCGACGCTCACCGCGGTTTCTCAATTATTATTGGTCACCTGCAATCATTTCAGGGGTGGTTCAGAATCGATAACATAATCGGCCCATGAAATAAAAAATATAAATATTCAAGTTTTTTATAAAAAATTTCCACTATTATTAGTGGGCATAATATAGATATTAGTTTTCAGTTTGCTCCATTTATATAACTAACTAGCGATCCGCCCCGGCTTCGCACGGGTAGCACTAATAATTCTAATAGTCTATACCCAATATAGCGATAAAAATGGTTATTGTGAGTCAACCTTAAAAGATAGATGTATGCTATCGCGGACTTTTCTTTAGAACTTTTTGAGAGGAACAATTCCACCATACATTGTTTTCGTGTAACTTTTACTATTTACGCAGCGCACGCCACGTAAGCTCTCAGAAGAGAGGATTTTTTCCGACTTAGTTCACATAATTGCAATTTTCGTAGGGATCTCAAATTTTTTTGAAAATAAAATATAGCCTATGTTACTCGCTGATAATGTAGCTTTCTATAGGTGAAAGAATTTTTAAAATCGGTTGAGTAGTTTTTGAGTTTATCCATTACAAACAAACAAACAAACAAATCTGTCCTCTTTATAATATTATTTTATTAGGCTATAACATCAAAACGAACATGATTTATTTCATAATATTCAAAATTAAATTAATTCTCTAAATGTTAAATTCAAAAAATAGCAGGTCGTCAAATTTTACCCTGCGTACCTATAATAATATAAAATTTACAAGAAATTTCCAACAAAAGTTTAATTATGCAAATCACATTTTATCTCAAAAAGTAGCTCTAAAATATTTTTGAAAAACTGCCATTGACATCGTCAAATGAATTCTCGTCAGGAGCTGAGGCAACTTAACTTTTTATTTTTACGGTTCGCAATAAAGGAACTCATTTAAATACTGACGAAAACAAAACTGGTTTGCTAGAGGACGAGATTTTTTAGTATACCATTTACTAAGAACTGATTTAGAAGTATAAAAATTCCAATTACTGTGAAGTCTTACTGTAGTATTTTAATTGAATCTTTCTGAGTATTATGGATTAAATTCCAAGTTAATAGCTTTATTAGCATTAGTATCATAATCTGGCTGGAGTCGCAAATCTATACTAATATTATAAATGCGAAAGTTTGGATGGATGGATGAATGGGATGGATGGCTGTTTGTTACTCAATCACGCCAGAACGACTGAAAGGATCTGGATGTTTGGCACAGAGATAGATTATAGTCTGGAATAACACATAGGATACTTTTTATTCTGGAAAATTAAAGAGTTCCCGCGGGAACCAAAAATCTTAATACACGCGGACGAAGTCGCGGGCATCAGCTTGTGCTAGATAAACTGTGAGATGGTTTTAACAATAGCTTTGTGGTATTTTATACCTGACTAGATGTGATCATGTTCTATCAAAAAACGTAAAAAGTTTTTATTATGCGTTTACTCTTGAGGTTTACTCCAACTTTTATCTCCCGCAGAAAATGCCTTTTAAAACATTACTTTGCGGTGGCTACACAGAGCTGTAAAACATTATTTTTCCTTTGAATAAAATAAAACCGAGTGTGAAAATTTACACATTCATTTGAATAACGTATTTCAGATACGTCTTGTAAATTCACGCAGAAAATTGCCTCGTAAATACAAATACCTAGTGACAAACGTGCTACCGATGGGCCACGAATATCATACATAAGCGGGAGCAGTGCGCTGTGACATACTCGTACATCACAATTTTATATTCCTCTTCCAGCGTCCATATTTAGTACGTAACAACACCACGGACGTATGTTTACCACCTAAAACTTGAGTACCTTCAAGGAAACTATAATATTCTAGGCAAGCGCGCTCCATCCTAGACTTAATCCATTATTTTCATTTGTCATGATTGTCGTAAAAAAAAATTTGGCAGTCATAGGGAAATAAAAAAAATAATTAAATAATTAAAATATAAAGTAAGGCAATAAAGTTTAATTACGAATGTAGTATATTTATATTTAAGACCTTTTGTCTTCGTAACAACGCGAGGTGTCGGTGACGGTGTTCGTGACGCGAATCCAAAAGTTTACCCCCTACCAAAAAGTGCTCAACGCGGCTACAGAAATTTTCACTTCAAAAATAATAAAGATAGAGAGTGTACATACAGAGATATAAGTATTCTCTTCTAGTTAAATGTATCATTTCGTAGCGTCGCGTCGTTCCGTGATGATACCGTCGCTAATGCTACGGAATCGTGGCCCCGGGTCTGGTGCCTGAACCAAATAGGCCGAGACTGAATAAAGAGATACCCATGGGGGCAATACCGCAGCTCGATGATATAGGTCTTACATCTCTTGCTGTCTGCGTAGCACAGACTATAGATAACTATAACTATGGATCTCCATAGGACATATTGGTAATTGTTGACAATTGCTCTCCGTAAATTGGTCCAGTTAGGGGAAACTACAATTGGTATAATTGAATACACTAAAATGAGTAGCGTTGGCAGACCCCCACACGGTGGACAGACGACATCAAGCGAGTCGCAGGGAGTCGCTGGATCCAGGCGGTGCAAGACCGCGGCTTGTGGAGGACCCTACCAGGAGACCTATGTCCAGCAGTGGACATTCATCGGTTGACGACGACGACGACGACGACGACGACGATGACGACGACACTGAAATGAAATGAAATTAAATGATTTATTTCACGTAGGACAACTTGTGCCATCTTATGATAAGTCGTAAGAATCTACCACCGGTTCAGAAAGATGATTCTACTGAGAAGAACCGGCAAGAAACTCAGCATTTGCTCTTTTCATAAGCAGAAAAATGTTACACTTTGTAAATAATATACAATGCATACGTTACGTAACAAGTATTACACTGACTTGTGGGTTGCTGGATAAGAAGCCGGTTGCTTCCATGCAACTTTTTCATCGAGAAAATCACTGAATCCTACTAAACCGTAACCAAGTACATAGCTTTGGGATACTTCATGCATCATAACCATTAGACGCTTTCATCAAGCACGCTCTGTAAATCCTGAAACATACCTAAAAGTGAGTTGATCAACACAAGCCTTCTAAAGGGTTTAAACTTTAACTTTTAACCCATGATTTCAATCTCACCTGGTGGTAAGTGATGATGCAGTATAAGATGGAAGCATACACTTAGTATATTACTAGATGATTCCCGCGACTTCGTCCGCCTGGATTAAGACTTTTTGACTCCCGCAGGAACCCTTCAATTTTCAAGGATTAAAGTAGCCTATGTATTCCCCGGGATACAATCTACCGCTGTACCAAATTTCATCAAAATCGGTTGAGCAGATGGGCCGCGAAAGCGTAGCAGACAGGCAGACAGACAGACGAACAGACAGACACACTTTCGTTCAGATTTATAATATTAGTATGGATTCACTACCGTTCCTACGCCATATCTGTTATATCCCATCGGTGTCTATGTCGTAGCCGGATTGTAGAATCCGCCGTATTACAAAACGGCGCCGTTTTGTAATATGGTAGATTTTATGATTTGGCGGCGACATCTACACGGCTTCGTATTCGCTTGGCGGTACGTCTTTGCCGTTAGGTTTGTTACCAACCTACGATATAGCCACGGGCGAAGGGCCTCTGATGGGTATCAAACGCAACACCTTCCACTCATAAGAGCGTAGGTACTGTGGTAGAACTCACCACAGTCCCATGGAGGTCAAGGTCTAAAAGGAAATCTGCAACGAGATTCCTGTCATCGCAAAGAAAGTCATGTCTTTATCAATATATAGTATCTCATTTGTAGCGATACACTTAATTCAGCTGTTGCAATTGGGTATTTAACAACTATTCAAATAAATCCTTTTTAGGGTTCCGTACCCAAAGGGTAAAAACGGGACCCTATTACTAAGACTCCGCTGTCTGTCTGTCTCCAGGCTGTATCTCATAAACCGTGATAGCTAGAAAGCTGAAATTTTCACAAATGATGTATTTCCGTTGCCGCTATAACAACAAATACTAAAAATTAAAAAAATATATATATTAAGGGGGGTCCCCATACAATAAACGTGTTTTTTTCGTATTTTTTTGCTCAATATTAAAAACGGTAACAGGTAGACGGTTCAAATTTTCACAGAATATTAACTTGTATATTACCTTTCAAAATAAATAATTAAATATCAATAAAGTAAATATTAAAGGGGGGCTCCCATACAACAAACGTAATTTTTATTTTTAATACGTCATAAATCGTAAAACTTACTACAGGTTTGTACGGAACCCTCGGTGCGCGAGTCCGACTCGCACTTGGCCGGTTTTTTAGTGATTTATTAAATAGAGTATCTCCCAAAAGTCGTAATATCCACGTCCCCTGTTAATTTTAAGTTGAGCAACTATTTTTAACTATCGATTAAAGTAAAATGTGCGTCGAACTTTGATGACGTCACTATTTAATCTATATATATAAAATTCAAAGTCCTGACTGACTGACTTATATATCAACGCACAGCCTAAACCGCTGTGGCTAGAAACTTGAAATTTTGACAGTACGTTCCTTTTGTGACGTAGGCGCTCACTAAGGAAGGATTTTTCAAAATTCCACCCTTAAGGGGGTGAAATAGGGGTTTAAAGTTTGTATGAAAGTCCGTCATTTCTCAAGTTATATCAACGAAACTTGGTATTTTGGCTTTCGGTAAAAAATAAAGAAATACGTATTTCACGGTTTTTCGAAATTCCCCCCCCAAAGGGGTAAATTGGGGTTGAAAGTTTGTATGAAAGTCCTTCATTTCTCAAGTTAAAGCCATGAAACTTAGCATTTGGGCTTTCAGTTAGATATGAAGAAGTAAGTACTTCACCATTTTTGAAATTTCAACCCCCAAAGGAATGGAATAGGGGATGAAAGTTTGTAAAAAAGTCCTATATTTCTCAAGATATTTCTCAAGTTATATCAACGAACCTTGGTATTTTGGCTATCGGTAAAAAATAAAGAAGTACGTGTGTCAAAATATTTAAAAATTTCACCACCAAAGGGGTTAAATAGGGGTTGAAAATTTGAATGAAAGTCCGTCGTTTTTGAAGTTATCGCCCTGAAACTTGGGATTTGGGCTTCCGATTTAAATTCATGAAATACGTTTTCCACACTTTTCTTAGACTGCATCATCACTTACCATCAGGTGAGATCGCAGTCAAGGGCTAACTTGTAGTGAATAAAAAAAAAAAAGTCTTGAAATTTCTATCCCCAAGGACGTTAAATAGAGAGTTTGTCCTTCAATCACGCCGCAACAGAGCAACGGATCGATGTGATTTTTTGCATGGGTAGGATCTGGAGAGTGACATAGGCTTCTTTTTATCCCGGAAATGAAGGAGTGCCTGTGGGAATTTAAAAAACTTATGCCACGCGAACGAAGTCGCGGGCGTCCTCTAGTATTTCATACAAAATCTCATACTAAGCACGCGTTTTGACGTTTGAAAACAGTTGTTGATTTGAATAGTTTTCAAATACCCAATTGTCGTACATTTCCTGCGACAGCAATATAGGTAGGTATCCTGCGTAAAAGCAGCGGAGGAGGGCATAGCCGCGTCGAATTAATTTCGCTAAGGAGATTACAACTCAGAGGGATCGACATCTCTCTGTGTTGCTGTCTAGAGCTAACGTTTGTCAATAAGTACTCGTATCTTTGACGTAAACATAGTAATTAAACGTCGTATATTTCATTCCTGAGGGTCACCCTTACAATAATCACAATAACATGAGTTTTTCACATAATTTCGACTAGGTAAGATTTCGTTAATATAGAGCACATTTTTATGAACTTCACTTGCCGTTTGTTACAAAACACTTACTTAGCTGTTGCAATTTGTCATACATTTCCTGCAACAGCGTCAAGAACGCAATATATCTCGCGTAAGAGCGGAGCAGGGCAAAGCCGCGTCGAATTAATTTCGCTAAGGAGATTACAGCTCAGAGGGATATACCTCCTCTCTCTGTGTTGCTTTGTCTAAAGCTCTTTGTCTATTTACTATCTTATTAGGTTAGCATACTTAGATTAGAGAACCAAGTGTTTTTTAAAGTGAAAGTGAGACTTCTTAAGAATCGTTGTGATTTGAAAATTCGATGAAACGAAAAACGAAACGCAAAAGCGACACCAAAAAGAGACAAAAATAATATTCATAATCGGATTTAGCCTGCGAGATAATGAGATAGAATACAAGTTACATTTATCTCATTATCTCGGCTACTTTCGTGAATGTTCACTTCTGCCGTGTGTGAAAAAAGTGTGTGTGTGCGCAACACACACTTTTTTGTTACTATTGTTTTTGTGTACAATAAGGTATTAATAAATATATAAATAAATATTTTATAATAGCGATAGTACCTATACCTAGACGATCAAAAATTTACAGTACCTTTTAAAATCTAAATAATATTATACAAGGATCCACAAAAAATAAATCAGCACCATCACTGGATCTTTATTAAATTTTCCAACTCATTACATCGGTTTGAGACTTATGAACACTCCCGCCTAAAGGAGGTTTCAGACTGGCAAGGTAAGCTAGTCGTGGATGGCACGAGTGGGAATTGATTAAATTGGGAATTGAAATCTCGCAGGACCTTAGATTACCCCTCATCTGGCCCGCGTACTTATGGGAAAGAGGCTCTTCGGCAGGGGCCTTCTTGTTTGGTCTAAGTAATACGAGACCATACTAATGTAAACAATAATACAATAGTATAGAAAGCGCGCGACGGAGAGAGACCACGTGATACTCCGATGTGGTGTATCCGTTTTTGAAATCAAAAAAAATACTCTACTATAAATGCCAACGTACTATTTACATTTTACCTAATGCACCTGTAACCTACGTCTGTGCTAATGCACCAATATGGTTTCATGTTGCATCCACAAATATTTCAATTCTCGACTCACACATCTTCGCGCATCCAGACCTTTCACACCAAACATTATTAAAATACTCTTTGTTGGTACCACCATAATAATAAAAAATAAATAGAAAAAAATATTGGCGGGACGGGAATTGAAATGCCGTACAAATAACTCTCGTTTCGCGCCGCCACCCAGCGCCTCGCCGGTCTGAAACGACCTTTAACCAGTAAAAGGGGATTAAAGTATATTTTGCTTTATTAAGCTTTCATCGTTTTCCTCGGCTTAGCGATTAGCGCTACGTTAACATTACAAAAGGGAGTGTTTACACAGAATTATCATGTTTTACTTATACGCACTTTGTTGGCTAAGTGACCTAAAGAGATTTCACTCTGTGATTCATGGGCCATACTGCCACCGCATAAAGCAATACTTAAGCAATATTACAGTTTGATGTCACGTACCTTGACGTTCCTAAAATCATACTAATATTATAAATGCGAAAGTGTGTTTGTTTGTTGGTATATTGGTTTGTTGGTTTGTCCTTCAATCACGCTGCAACGGAGCAACGGATCGACGTGATTTTTGGCATGGTTATAGTTGAGGGCCTGGAGAGTGACATAGGCTTTTTATCCCGGAAAATTAAGGAGTTCCCGCGGGAATCAAAAAAAACTTAACCCATGATGCTGTCGTACGTACTGACTCACTGACTAATCACGATATCTCAGAAACTATAAAACATACAGGCTTGAAATTTGGAAAGTAGGTTCCTTCTATGGTGTAGACGTCAGCTAAGAAACGGTTTTACGGGTTAACGGGTTATAAAGCCTCTTTAGATAGATTTTTTGCAGCGGGAAAATTTCATAATCTCATCGGAAATAAAAAATTGTACGCGGACGAAGTCTAGTATCAAATAAATATTATAAATGCGAAAGTTTGGATGGATGTATGGATGGATGTTTGTTACTCAATCACGCCCCAACGGCTGAACGGATCTGGATGAAATTTGGCACAGAGATAGATTATAGTCTGGAATAACACATAGGCTACTTTTTATCCCGGAAAATTAAGGAGTTCCCGCGGGAACCGTAAAACCTCGATCCACGCGGACGAAGTCGCGGGCATCAGCTAGTATATAAATAAATGTGCTTCGATAATTACCTTCTGTCTTCGACGCGGCTTTAGTTCTAAGTTCTAACCAGAAGTTTCGACTTCAAAAGGTAGATGCGACCCACTCCAGCTTAAGTTTGATAGAGTTTCGCTCTAAGAAGGAACTTTCTAGTTAAAAAATAGTTGTAATTTATGTCAAGACTGAATATTATTAAATTTATGAACTAGCTTTATTCCTCTACAAGTTAGCTCTTGACTGCGATCTCACCTGGTGGTTAGTGATAACCACGTGAGATACGGTAGTATGTAGTCGCGGGTATCATCTAGTTATTTATTTATAAAAAAATTGGCAGTCATAGGGACTACCTACTTAGAAATTATAACGTATTAAAATTTGAAAATAATATAAAATTTTCAAACGCCAATAAAAATACGAATATTTAAAATAATAAAATAAAATAATAAATACGTACTTAACCCATAAGATTTTCCCCAACCAAAATGTGCTCAACGCGGCTAAAGAAGTTTTCACTTCAAAAAATTAAGATTTGACGTAGTTGTGTTACCTTATTCACCGAATAATTCAAAATTCAAAATTCAAAATTCAAAATGTTTTTTATTCAAATAAGCTTTTACAAGCGCTTTTGAATCGTTATAATATGAATCTACCGCTGGTTCGGAATGCCATTCCTACCGAGAAGAGCCAGCAAGAAACTCGGTGGTTGCTCTTTTCCATCAAAACTTACAATCATCATAATGATACAAGTAACTGCAGTCCCACGGATTGCTGGAGCGAATCAAATCCACGCTGTTTTTTTTATCATTTACGTAATCTTCGATTGTATAGTAAGCTTTTTTCACGAGCATACCTACAATATTCAATACACGCCAAGACTGACAGACAGAGGCAGCCCCATTTGCGACGGTGGCACCCGTTCACGAGCATGACGCATGATCCAGCCATTGCTTCGCTCAACCATATTTGAGGGAACGTAACAACCCGCACCACACGACACCACCACAGAAACGTTAAAGAGAGTGTGACATACCCGACTACCCATATCAAGGCATAGAATTGAATACTGTTTAAGGGTGCAAATCGCCACCTATCGGCAATAATAATATTAAAGTTTGTATGTGTGTATGTTTGTTACTCCCTCACGCGGCAACTACTGAACCGATTTGGCTGAAATTTGGAATGGATGTAGATTATACCCTAGATTAACACATAGGCTACTCTTTATCGTGGAAAAATCCATGGATCATTAACTTTACACAATTTGTGAAAACCAAAATTCACGCGAGCGGAGCCGCGGGCAACAGCTAGTCGGAAAATATTTTAAAAAAATATTGATCTTTATGTTTTAGTTTATCGTTTAAATGAATAAATTATCATAGAAATGCTCTTTTGTCATTTACGTAATCTTCCACAGTATAATAAGCTTTTTTCAAGAGCATACTTTTAATGGATTTCTTAAACTTGTGTAAAGGCAAGTTTAAAATAGATTGTGGAATTTTGTTATAAAATAGAATGCTCATTCCCACGAACGACCTTCGGACTTTTTTGAGGCGGAGCGATGGTGACACGAGCTTATGGCAGTTTCTAGTTGGCCTATCGTGCAGATCGCAAATTCTTTTGTAATTCTGAAGGCGCTGTTTCACAAAGATTAAATTACTGTAATATTATGAACTAGAAAACTTTGCACGGAAATTGTAAGGAAGTTGGCCGTCGAAAGTGTGCTATTTAAATTCTAAATGCTGTAAGTAAGTAAATTTACTTCGGACTTGAATAAGGCTCGTGTAAATACTTCAATGTGAATAGCAGAGTATTCAGGGTAGTTATAAAAGAAAAACTGTAAAATTCGTTATACTATTTACATCCATGTACCTACTAATATTAAAAACTAGCTGATGCCCGCGACTTCGTCTGCGTGGTTTATGTTTTTTTGATTTCCTCGGGAACTCCTTAATTTTCCGGGATAAAAAGTAGCCTATGCCACTCTCCAGGTCCTCAACTATACCCATGCCAAAAATCACGTCGATCCGTTGCTCCGTTGCGGCGTGATTGAAGGACAAACCAACAAACCAACAAACCAATAAACCAACAAACAAACACACTTTCGCATTTATAATATTAGTATGATGCGAAAGTGTGTCTGTCTGTCTGCTACGCTTTCACGGCCCATCTGTTCAACAGATCTGGATGAAATTTGGTATAGGGATAGTTTGTATCCCGTGGAAGGACATAGGTTACTTTTTATCCCGGAAAATTAAAGAGGTCCCGTGGGAATCAAAAAACGACGAAAAACTATCCACGCGGACGAAGTCGCGGGCATCATCTAGTAATTTACAAAACTGCAATACTAGATGATGCTTTGACTTCGTCCGTGTAGTCAAGGTGTTTTGATTCCCGTGGGGACTGTTTAATTTTCCGGGATAAAAATGCCATGCCCTTCCTTGGTATGCCACCTATCTCGGAAACAAATTTCTTCAAAATCGGTTGAACAGATCAGCCGTGAAAGCATGACAGACAGACAGACTTTTGCATGAATTATGAATTTATCAAGCATGGATTTCTTCTACTGGTGAATGTGACACCCCAAGAACAGGTTTTTTTGGTCATGCTTTAACCGTATTATTGCCTTTTTAGGGTTCCGTACCAAAATGGTAAAAATGGAACCCTTATGGTGCGACTTTCTCCGTCCGTCCGTCCGTCCGTCCGTCCGTCTGTCACAGTCGAATATTTCAGTAACTATTAAAGCTATCGACATGAAATTTGGAATAGTTGTGTATAATAGTGGCCTAACATCATTAGAATAAAAAAAAAACGAAAATTATTTTTAGTTTAATTAAAAAAGGGGGAAAATCGGGGGTTTGAAATTTCAAAGTATGATAACTATACTGAGTGGGATATCATATGAAAGGGCTATACTTCTACATTCTAAAACAGATTTTTATTTATTTTTATGCATAACAGTTTTTGATTTATCGGGCAAAATGTCGAAAAAAATACCGTTCCCCCCCTTATCTCCGAAGTTTACCAATTGAAAAATCTGAAATAATTATGGTCAATAGAAGCTTATGTATATTTTACAGGAAAAATAAAACCAACGCTCTAACTAGCATAGTTTTTTTTATATTAACAATAAACCTCTACAAACAAAGTAAGTTTTGCGGTTCATTAAATTCATTAATCGTAAAGCTTACTACAGGTTTGTACGGAACCCTCGGTGCGCGAGTGCGACTCACACTTGGCCGGTTTTATTTATTATTATTACTAGTTCTCAAAAGTAACCTCAAAAGTTATCTCAAGGGTACTTTATACAAAAATTAAATAATGAAAAGCGTAATTGAAGTTTTCCGTCTGTTGATCTCAATAATTTATACGCAGATACTATGCACAATTGAAGCGCGACCTAACATCGTACAAAGCCATCTGTTGGCGGTTTTGCGTATTATTGAATGAATGATGTATTCATTACATTGAAATAAATCGGTCAAGTTGTTTTGCATTCAAAACATTATTTCTCCCTAAATTAAATTATAAAATTAATTTAATAAGTATGCCTCTCTCATAGATTTCATTTCATCATTTTGCACAAAATCGGTTGAATAGATGTGCTGTGAAAGATGAACAGACAGACGAATGGACACACTTTCGCAATCATAATTATTATATAATTATTGCAGTAGGTACTTATTATATAATCAGGTAGGACTGTGATTAGCATGGATTAATAATATTTCTGGATATTTTTTATGGATAAAAGAAATTATTCACACGAGATTAAATTAAAAAACCGGCAAAGTGCGAGTCGGACTCGCGCACCGAGGGTTCCGTACAAACCTGTAGCAAGTTTTACGATTAATGAATTTAATGAACCGCAAAACTAACTTTGTTTGTAGAGGTTTTCTGTTAATATCAAAAAAAACTATGCTAGTTAGAGCATTGGCTATAGTTTTCCTGTAAAATATACATAAATTCCTATTGACCATAATTATTTCAGATTTTTCGATTGGTAAACTCCGGAGATAAGGGGGGCGGAACGGTATTTTTTTTGACTTTTTCCCCGATAAATCAAAAACTATCATGACTAAAAATAATTAAAAATCTGTTTTAGAATGTGCAAAGTAAACCCTTTCATATGATACCCCACACAGTACAGTTATCTCACTTTTAAATTTCAACCCTCCGATTTTCCCCCCTTTTTAAATAAGAACAAAAATAATTTCCAATTTTTTTTAATTCCAGTGTCTTTGGGCCACTAATATACACAACTATTCCAAATTTCATGTCGATAGCTTCGGTAGTTACTGAAATAATCGAGTGTGACGGACGGACAGACAGACAGACAGACAGACAGACAGACGGAGAAAGTCGCACCATAAGGGTTCCATTTTTACCATTTTGGTACGGAACCCTAAAAACGAAGTACCTACACGCGGACGAATTCACGGGTGTGTACTAGTTAAAATAAATTATCTTAGAAAGCATTTTCCGAAGTGGCCTTAATATTAAGTTTCGCGTCTTATTTCATAGACATTTGGGTCACGTCGAAGTATACGAAGAGTCATCAAATTCAACTTTACAATTTTCTTCATTAACTTTTGAAATTTGTTTTGAAGTTTTTCGTGATTTAGGGAGGAATGTAGGGACCCATTTTCATTGCTTTTTGAAGAAAGTTTGTAAAATTTAAGTTATAGTAGGTACTTTATTATTTATCATTTATGACTTTCTCAGCTTTAATTACTTTTAAAACCGTAACCCGATCAGGGTTTTTGTTACACCGTAACAAATATTGTAAACTGCTATATAATATGTACCTACTTGTTTTTAAATAAATAAAAAAATAAAAAATAAAAAAGTAATATTAAGGACGGATTTGCAAATCCCTTAAAATACATAGAATTGTCGGTACATTTTGTGACTAAGTCGGACAAAATAAAATGGAACTAAAAATTACTACATATAGATTGATCCCTTATCTCCAATTCTTGGAAATGACTTTGTTAAAAATCTTCATTTAAAGTACTATGAAATGATTTTCCGACACCTCTTCACACAAAATTGACGATTTAGGGGTATCTATCGGTACATTTTTTTCCGTATATATGCCGATTTTTTGTCATTAAAAATACCATCTGTTAGGAGATATATTCAACTAAAAATTTTGGAAAGAAAAGTATTAAAAATAGTACATATAGCATAAAAAATAAAATAAAAATAGCTTGTCTTTTTTTCGCATATTTTGCTTTCAAACGTAAATCTTAACATAGTGAAAATAAGGGCTATTTTGATTTTGCTCGGTCACTGGTTTGATTTCGTTTCAAAACTCAAATATCAATTTAGTTAGTCAGTCATTTATAAAAAAAAATTAAATATACCGAAGTATCGAAATAAGTTGATTCACGCAGCTTGTAAGTACATGTGTGTGCGTGTGAACGATGCGAGTGTAGTAGTGCGATTTTATACCTATTTGTTTTGCAAATGCGTCCTTAAGGTAGTGGACGCGTATGGCAACCGCGGGCTTTCTTGTGTTTCTTTTTATACGACTGCCTGAAAAAAGGAGTGGAGGAGGTGTTTTCAGGGTTCATGTATGTATGTATGTATGTGAGTTTGTATATTCCACCATAACTTCTATACGCCTGAACGGATTTTGAAGAATAAGGTATCGTTAGAATCCTTAGCTTATTCCGGGTGACATAGGCTAGTAAAATTTAAAATAATTAATAGGATAACCATGGTCTCGCATCAAAGACTAAAGTTGGTTTTTTTTTCAAAATGAGATTAACTATATTGTCATCATCAAGAAAATGATGAGTAGATTCCAAAAATATATAAGACTACTAGCTGATGCCCGCGACTTCGTCCGCGTGGATCGAGGTATTTCGGTTCCCGCGGGAACTCCTTAATTTTCCGGGATAAAAAGTAGCCTATGTGTTTTTCCAGACTATAATCTATCTCTGTGCCAAATTTCATCCAGATCCGTTCAGCCGTTGGGGCGTGATTGAGTAACAAACATCCACACATCCATACATCCATACATCCATACATCCATACATCCATACATCCATACATCCATACATCCATACATCCATCCAAACTTTCGCATTTATAATATTTATTTGATTATTTAATATTTCAATATCCAGTGATTCACAAAAAAATATCATTTATAACTATGGCAGTCGTATTTTTTAATTCTTTGAGTTATATATTCACTTGTTTAAGGAGTTGTTTCACTTGTTTCTCGTCTCACAGAGGCCACAGGTGACCGGAGGGCTGGCAGTTACCTTGGCCAACATCATTCATATTCATATTCATACTAATATTATAAATGCGAAAGTGTGTTTGTTTGTTGGTTTGTTGGTTTATTGGTTTGTTGGTTTGTCCTTCAATCACGCCGCAACGGAGCAACGGATCGACGTGATTTTTGGCACGGGTATAGAAGAGGACCTGGAGAGTGACATATGCTACTTTTTATCGCGGAAAATTAACGAGTTCCCGTGGGAATTTTAAAAATTTATTCCACGCGGACGAAGTCGCGGGCATCAGCTAGTACCTAATATAAGTTTGGCTATTCAAAGGGGTAACGTAGACAGAGTTCTTCAAGAATTAAGCCTTCTAAAATACAATATGACATGGGCAGGTATATTTTCTCCAGACTATACATAATACATAGTATGTACTGTTAAGTAAGTTTATTATATTGCAATAGTTAGTTGTAATAGTTAAGTAGTTAGTAGGTCGTTTTAATTTTTCTTTTAGAAATTTACACGTGTGCACCGCCCTGTCATCATGCAAGCAATCTCCTTTCTTAGAAAGGTTCCTGGAAGAGATCACTCATAGTGATAAGGCCGCCTTTACACCGTAACAAGTTGTAAATCCTGTCACCATTAGTTTTACCTCTGTTTTGTTATTTGTTTGTGTGTAATAAAGTGTTTTTACTTACTTACTTACTTACTTACTTACATAATATATTATTATTATGTCAAAGAAAGTATGTCAGCCAGCCCCCTGGTTGTTTATGGAAATCTTTACCGTAATCGTTTGCCAAACGGAATCATTCTACCCGTTTGAGGAGTTCATAGATGCCTGCATCAAAAGGTACTTATGTATGGGCTCCTTTAAACAGTTCGAGTAATTTAGGTTTAAAACTGCCAAATGATTACGATTAGCTCAGACAATGGGTCTGACAAACGTTTTTTACTTTACATGCCAAATAAATCTACAAAAAATTACGAGAAAAACTGTGTTTAATTACTTTTTTTATATCTTAAAAAATGGTTGAGATATTTACGATCAAAGTGCGTATTTCCGGCCGAAGGTTTTTATAAAGCCGATGACGACAGAATCCCAGTCGCTGCGCAGTAAGAATCAAAATTAAAAAGTTCTCTGTGGTAAAAATGGAAAAAAAATACTGTATTGTGCCTTGGTGCTTCAATTCAATAGTTAAAACACCTGATAAACTCTTTTTAATGTGCCCGAGGACCCAAAAATGAGTCTTAACCGTGGGTGTGACGTCATAGACCATAGTATGAGCGCGCGTAATCTCGGAAATTCAAAAAAGGGCTGAAACTTCTCGTCGTTATAACTTCGGAAATACTGCATGTATTGAAGTGAAATAAAAACTAATGTAATATACATGATCTACGCTCCGATTTTAGGTATATTTGATAATAATATTTTGACCCTTTTGAAACTCCATTGAAACCCCCTTCTCCATTGAAAGAAAGAAAGAAAAATCTTTATTTATTAGTTAGTTACCACCCTACCGACAAAGACGTGCCGCCAAGCATTCCGGTACGATGCCATGTAGAAACCGAATAGGGGTGTTACCGACGCACCACCTGAAACACACAAAAATATAAATTAGTTAAAACAAATGTATAAAATAGATATTAAATAATAGATATTAAATATTAGTTCATAAAAATATTATAGAATTAAATTTAACTTACCTTTTATATAATAAACCATATGTATGTACTTACCATAAACAATAAAGCAAATCGCACCATGTACAGCGTGAGTAAGTAATAATCTGTAAAAAAGACTAGCAAAACTTTTGTCCGTATTCGTTGCAAAAAGTTTCATGGCGGTCGCCGCACGCCTATCATCAGACTGTACATCTAGCGATCCAAAATTGGACAAAGTTGTTTTAATTTCTATAAGTATCGACCGTGCCTAAGTCCCCTCCACTCGCTCCATCTGTTACAAGGGGTATGGGTTTAATATAGCTGCCATGCCCCTAACAGGTTAGCCCGCTACCATCTTAGACTGCATCATCACTTACCATCAGGTGAGATCGCAGTGAAGGGCTAACTTGTAGAGGATAAAAAAAAGGTATTCTTAGTTAGTTAGTTAACCGCAGAGCTTCTGTATTGTAAGTGGGGCCAGACCTACGAGTATATGCCTCTCCGCAACTCGCCTCATCCAATTACGTGGATTCAATTCATTCCAGAGCACGAGTGTTACAATTTTAAGCAAGCCTTTGTGAGAACTGTATTCATTAGCTCGTAAAAGGTAACGTGCTCTATTCACGCCCAAACTGCGGAGGCTGCGGGGGTTAAAGTAAAAAAGTTATTAAAACACCCCGAAAACAGTTCTCTCAGTTCAGTTCAGTCTCTTTTTGGTGTCGCTTTTTTGTTTCACCTAAGACCTAAGTCAAAGTCAAAAGAAGGTACATTGTACACTTATTGACGTCCAGTTACATAAACAATATTATGATGGTGATAATCAGTAACGGTATCTTAAAACGAAAGCTACGAGGGTTCCAAACACGCCCTGGTCTGAGAAGAGCCCACAACAAACTCAGCCTCACAACAAACTCATCCTTTTCGTTTCATCGAATTTTCAAATCACAATGATTCTAAACAAGTTTCACTTCAATAATTTAAGAATCATAATAATGTCAATCGCAAAATAGCTTTGTGCTAATTAATAATTATCCATTTTGGTATACGGAACACTGAATGTACAAGAACTGGTCTTGTCCTGTTTTTTATGCCTCACAATTTCGTCCTGAATGGGAACCTTTTTAAAACTTCGTAATAACGGTTGGTCGTTCGTTACGTCAAGCAAAGTATTATGCAAATTGTTAATTTTAATACTGAATTTCATACACTTTTGAAACAATGGATTCTTCTCTACGTGCTGTCCAATTTATGCTAGACCGGTGTTTGGTTGTCTTATTTCACTTGCGAAGTATTTTCATAATAATATTATATTTTCATTATTTTACTAGATGATTCCCGCGACTTCGTCCGCGTGGATTGGTCTTTTTATTCCCGCTTGAACTCCTTAATTTTCCGGGATATAATGTCTCTAAACCATATTTACTTCTTCAAATATATTTGAAGATAGACTTAGAATAGATAGACTAGAATTTGAAATATAGACCTGATATCCGCATCAAGTAATCAAGACATAGAATACTTATGTTTAACCGCAGAACATGGCCTTTTTCCTGCTATAACAAAACCAACTAGAGCGGAAGCCTGTCTCGACCATGTCTTCGTAAACAAAACCGAAGGTGCTATTGGCATAGTCTGCTATAGTGACATAACTGATCATGATATTGTCATATTAGGCCTGTCATTATCTATGCCCAGCTTAAAGACACTAAATCGAGTTAGGATGAAGCATGATATAGAGGCGATCAGAAAAGACCTCCGTGAAACAGACTGGTCTGAAATATTTGACCCCGATGACGTTAATAAAACTGTTAACACCTTCATTCTTCGACTATTACAGACTATTAGCAAACACACACGCAAAGTGAGAGTTAATCGCAAAGAAAATAATATTAAGCCCTGGATCACCCCCGGACTAATCCGTTGTATGAGACATAGAGACCGCCTGCACATGCAAGCACGGAAATATCCGAATGACTTACTCAAAAGAATCATTTACACTCGGTATCGAAACTTCTGTAATGGTTTACTGCGGAAACTTAAAACAGATCACGATAATAACGCCTTATCTTCTAATATAAAAAATCCCAAAAAACTTTGGAGTTCAATAAAGGATATCTGCCATTTCCCTACAAACAAACAAGACCCTTACGAATTACTGAAGACCGTAGGTGCGATTGACGCTAAACATTCCCTAGACATGTGCAACAGCTACTTCTCAACAGTAGGACAGAGTCTGGCTAATAATATTCTTCGCGATCTACAAACCGAGGAGAAAGAACTAGCAGCAAGGATTAAGCCAAAACATCTAATGCTCAACTCTTTCTTTATGCAACCGACTGATGAGTACGAGTTAGAGTCTCTTATTTTAACACTACAAAATGGTAAAGCCCCAGGTATTGATGGCTTAAGTAATGGTCTTTTAAAAGAAATAAAGGATATTATCATATCACCATTAGTTGCCATATTCAATTTGAGTATGCAAACTGGTATTTTCCCTGACAATTGGAAGATGGCGTGTATCAAACCAATTTATAAAAACGGGCCTAAGGACTCCCCCCAAAACTACCGACCGATCTCCTTACTGTCAGCATTCTCAAAATTACTTGAGAAAGTGGTTAATAAACGACTTACTAAATTTATTGAAGCAAATAACCTTATCTCCTCGAGGCAGTTCGGCTTTAGAAGTGGAAAGTCGACGGAAGATGCTGTCACCCTGTTTACATCTACAGTAGCTGCTCATTTGGACGCTCATAAAACCACTATTGCTGTATTCCTAGATCTGTCCAAGGCATTTGACACTGTCTCGATTCCAATTCTCCTAGAGAAGCTCGAATCTCAGTTCGGTGTAAGAGGAGTAGCACTTGACTGGTTTCGAAGCTACCTGACTGGTAGAAAACAGTGCGTTAGAGTTGGTGGTCATGAGAGTAGTCTGGAAACAGTAAATTTTGGTGTGCCACAGGGGAGCATTCTTGGACCTTCACTGTTTATTATGTATATAAACGACATACATACTAATGTTGATGGCGAAATAGTTTGTTATGCAGATGATACAGCAATAATTTATGAAGGATCTACCTGGCCAGAAGTGTTTAGTAAGGCTGAATTTGGAATGAGACGTGTATCCGCATGGCTGCGTCATAATCTCCTTACGCTTAACTCATTAAAAACAAACTTCATTTGTTTCCATAAAACAGCTATTTCTGCCCCTAGCCCAACATTACAATTGAGTTTGCATACCTGTGAATATGACCGAAAGCAATGTAACTGTGTGGCGTTGACCAAAACTGATGTTGTAAAATACCTGGGAATCCTAATTGATCAAAATTTAAACTTTAAAGCACACATAAAGTCTCTTTCAGGTCGCGTACGCAAAATTATAAACATTATAAAACTTCTTCGGCATTCAGCTTCACCAGAAACCTTGCGATCCGTTTACTTTGCCCTCTGTCAGTCTCTTATCACTTACTGTATAACTTCTTGGGGTAGTGCAACGAAAACACATATCATTCAGCTTGAACGTGCTCAACGCTCAGTACTTAAAACCATGCTAAAGAAACCGTTCAAATATCCTACAGACCAACTTTATCAGGAATGCAAAGTCCTTACGGTGCGTCAATTATATATTTTAAAACTAGCTCTTAAAGTCCATCGGTCAGTAATTTCGTCAAAAGAATACAACATGTTACTAAAACGTCGTGTATTTAAGATTCCTTTACCCAAAATTAAATCCTGTTTCGCTAGACGATTTAGTCCTTACGCAGAATCATTTATTTACAATAAAGTAGTTAGCGCATGCGACATTATGCACTGTTCCGTAAAACAAGCAAAAGCAAAAATTTTACCTTGGCTCGCTTCACTGGATTACGACGCAACGGAAAAACTTTTCTTACACTTATCATAAGGGCATTCATCATTTTTCATTCATCATTATTTATTGTTAGTTAGATATGTATTATGTTATTTTAAAAATGCAACAAAAATCCCAATGTTAAAATACCGAGCGACAATTTCGTACTGTGAATCTTTCTTTGTTTAATGCGACATAGGTACCCACGATACAGGATTACCTAGTGTGGGTACCATAGGACATAAGGATAAATTGTCACAGTTGTTTTTGGAAAATAAACATTTTTCATTTTTCATTTTCATTTTCATTTACAGTAATTTAATCTTCGTAAAGCAGCACGTTCAGAATTACAAAATAATATGCGATCTGCATGATAGGCCAACTAGAAACCACCATAGGCTCGTGACTCCATCGCTCCGCCTCAAGAAAGTCCGAAGGTCGTTCGTGGGAATGAGCATTCTATTCTATAACAAAATTCCACAACCTGTTTTATTGCCTTTACACAAGTTTAATAAGTCCATTAAAAGCTTCTTAAAAAAGCTTATTATATATACTGTTGAAGATTACGTAAATGACAAAGGAGCATGGATTTGACTCGCTCCAGCAATGCTAAGGACAGCGATTACTTATGTAATTACAAATTAACGAAATTGTAATTTTTTTTAAAGAGCTACCGCCGAGTTTCTTGCTGGTTCTTCTCGGTAGGAACGGCATTCCGAACCAGTGGTAGATTCATTCGACTATAAGCACTTGTAAAAAGTCTATTTGAATAAAAAACTTTTGAATTGAATTGAGTAATTGAAAACCTATACCAAATTTCATCAAAATCGATTGAAAAGATGGCCGACCTTAATGTGAGTGAAGTCGCAGGCATCATCTAGTAGCATAATATAAATAATTAATTAATAGATAAAAAGCTGATGTTTTAAAATTATTACTAATCTGGATTAAACGAGGGTAGACCACAAATTAAAGTATACGGGATTAACCAACATTCAAGATTAGCGGAATAATGAACGCGAAACAAAAGCGCTCGGCCCTCCGCCCCCGCCCGCCCTCCGCCCTCGGCCGACTGAATTAATGGACATTTTGGGAATTTTAACCCGACCTTTTATTTAACGACAGATATGAGGGTACGTCTCCTTTGGAAGGCTTGGAATGATAACTGCCAAACATTAAGCAGATGACAGATCCGACAAAGTTGGATGTCGTATAATATTATATACCTAACCCGTTGTCCTAGGTAACTAGGATAACCATGCGAACGTTCAGCTACTGTAGTGCAGTCGTCGTGTCATATCGAGTCGCCATGTCACGTTTGTCGCTTTACCCCTAGACGACGCGACGCAACGCGACGCTGTAGAAAATGACAAACTTGTATACGCGACAACGTAGGCCACGTGAAAGGTCAGCCCCCCGATTACGTAAGAATTGTCCATCAAACGTTAAAGATTTTCGTCAAAGTAAAATAAACAATGATTGCATTGAATTAGAGCTCAATTTCGTCTGCCCATTCTTATACGTTTAGGGTATCGTACATACCTAAACGTATAAGAATGGGCAGACGAAAACCCTATAGTAACCCTAAAAACCCTATAAAAGCATAAACCTCATATTAAGTTCTTCCCTGGGATGCAACTTGTCTCTATAATAAATTTTGTAAAAATCAGTTGAAAAGATGGGCCGAGAAAGCGTAACATACATACACAATTTTCACATCAAATAAATGTTATAAATGCGAAAGTTTGGATGGATGTATAGATGTATGGATGTATGGATGTATGGATGTATGGATGTATGGATGTATGGATGTATGGATGTATGAATGTATGTATGTATGGATGTATGGATGTTTGTTACTCAATCACGCCCGAACGGCTGAACGGATCTGGGTGAAATTTGGCACAAAGATAGATCTTTTTATCCCGGAAAATTAAAGAGTTCCCGCGGGAACCGAAAAACCTCAATCCACGCGGACGAAGTCGCGGACATCAGCTAGTTCATAATATTAGTAAAGATATGCGAATGTTTTGTTTGATTTGTATGGAAGAAGTTTATGCTATTTCTATTTCATTTTGTTTACCAAGGAACAAAAATCTTAATTCCCTATAATACGCCAAAACAAAACAAAATGTTTTGGCGGAGTACCTATATGGGGAATGAAGCCTCGTGTAAGGACACGAGGCTTCATTCCCCATATAGGTATATGGAGTTATTTATCATGGAGTTCCGGGAAGTCACGCCTACTTCTATACAACATTCATTTCGTTTACCTTGTGACCCCTAGTAACACCAATGTCAAGGTTTCAAGTACCTACCTTTTTTTTTTTTAATTCCACTACAAGTTAGCCCTTGACTGCGATCTCACCTGATGCAGTCTAAGATGGTAGCGGGCTAACCTGTTAGGGGTATGGCAGTTATATTAAACCAAAACCTCTAGTCTGTTTCTACACGGCACCGTACCGGAATGCTAAATCGCTTGGCGGTACTCCTTTGCCGGTAGGGTGGTAACTAGCCACGGCGGAAGCCTCCCACCAGACCATCAGACCAGAGAAAATTCAGAAATTATAAATTCCCAAATTGACCCTGCCGGGAATCGAACCCGGGACCTCCCTCGTTAAGACAACAGCGCTCAACACTGCGCCAGGGAGGTCGTCAAATTTTTTTAAATCATGAGAAATTCTCTGCGCATGTGTTTTTCCTCTTTAGATATTCGAGTACTGCAGTCTGTATAGGCATGTAATATGCATGTAATTAAAAATCTTTCTGATTATTATTACTACGGTGTTTTAGGGTTCCGTAGTAAAACAAGTAGAGACCTGTTATTATGTTATGGCCAGTTCAGGTTGCAAGTACAGGTATCAGGAAAAAAAACTACTACCAAAAATGACGACTTGGTCCCATCTGCCGCGCTGGCTCTGCCCCGCTAACGGGGCAGTTGGGGAAAAAAGTGCCATCGGCCCCGCTAGCCTCGGCATAGTCGCTTAACGGGGCAGATGAAACTTTTTCACACAGATCAAGTGTCATTTGCCCCGCTACGCTTCCGTAAGAAACTTACGAAAAAACTTATTTTTGTTTTTTTACCTGTAAATGAAAAAGTTTGAATATTTTAATCAGCTTTATGACCAAGTAAACACCTACTTGTCACAACAAGTTTTAATCAATAGGTACTACACATTTTCACGTTGAAACGATAGCACCGAATAATGATAGTTCACGAGCCCGAGTTATATTGTGTTCCGATAGAAGCACACCGGAATGGTTCCAGAGTCCTGTTGTCACGCCCGCGTTTCGAGAAGGAATCCTAGAGGACTGAGGGGGTGCGGGGTATATATATCTGCGCCGCGCGGGGAGGCGCACGCGCCTGGCGCGTGCTAAGGTGGCGTGATTTTGCGGCGTTGCCATTCCGCTTCACGGCCGCTGTACCTACCCTTACAGTCTCCCCCTATAGTCCGGGTGGTACCGTGCTACCACCAGGACTAGCACCTAACTTACGGGGTCGGCCCCGTCTACGTTTTTCCTGAAGTGGTGCCTGGATGTGGCCAACGTAGGGAGTAAGGTCAGATGAATGGTACTTACCGACCAATTCTTGATCTCCAATCCTCTCTAGCTGTACGGTGTTCGGTCCACATACCTGTCGCACGCGGTACGGGCCATCGCGGCGCGGCAGCAGCTTTGGTGTCTGCCCCCTGGCAGCATCGTTGGACCCGTGGGTCTTGAGTAGCACCAAATCGCCCTCTTTATATAGAGGCGCCGGGCGTCGACCCTCATCCGCGAATCTCTTTGACTCCGCTTGCGCGTGTTCATGTACGTCTCGGGCCTGCGCTAGTACGCCAGCCATTTCCTTCAGGTAAGGCGTGAAACTGGGGATAAAATTGTCCGCTTCTAAAATTGCGCGAACATCAGTGGAAGCGTCGCTTGGAGCTCGGAGTTCCCGCCCGAAGGTGAGGTAAGCAGGTGAGAATCCGGTACTGGCAGTTACAGCCGAATTCATTGCGAAGCGGATAGCGGCGAGATGAGTATCCCACGAAGCGTGGTCTCGTCCAACTAAAATTGCAAGCTGCGGTTTGAGGTCTCGATTCTTCCTCTCAATTGGGTTGCTCTGCGGGTGATAGAGGGGTGTGAGTGCCTGCGTGACTCCCATTGCATGGCATGCTTGCTGCATCACCTCGCTAACAAATTGTACACCATTGTCCGAGATCACCCTGCGGGCTACCCCAAATCTAAAGTAAATCTCGTTGATTAGAATTTTAGCACACTCTGCGCTTGTGGCAGCTTTAAGTGCAAACAGCTCAACCCACCGGCTACACACATCTTCTATTATAAATATCCAACGATTCCCTTCTTGGGTCTCCGGGAGAGGGCCAAACAGATCGATCGATATAACCTCGAACCTCCTCGCTGTAGCTGGCGTTTGTACTAAACCAGCTGGCTTGCGGGTATCGACCTTATATCTCTGACAGGGCACGCATTGCTTTATGTAGTCGGCTACCTGGGCTCTCATGCCTGGCCAGTAGTATCTGGCTCGCAGGCGCGCCAGAGTGCGCTCGACACCGAAGTGTCCAGCGGTGGGCGCGTCGTGCAGGTCTGAAAGGGCGCGCGCACGCTCGTGCTGCGGCACCACGAGGCAGGGCTGCTCAACATCCTCGTCGTCGGCGGAGTATCTATATAGAATGCCATCCGACATAACATAACCCTTGTCCGACCATGCCCTAGCTTTAAAAGGGTCATTTGACTCCATGTCATCCATAATTTTCTTTACTTCAGGGTCTCTCATTTGGTTGTCTCTGATATCCCCAGGGTTTCGCGTTGGCATGTCGACGGTAGTGTAGCATACATCGCATGCTTTGTCATCAGCGCACGCTGGCCGCGATAGTGCATCGGCGATCACATTCCTTTTTCCTGGTGTATAATTTATCTCGAGATTATATTCTTGTAGCGATAACGCCCAGCGTGCTAGACGCCCGCTCGGTGACTTCAAGTTCATAAGCCACTTCAGTGGTTGATGGTCAGTTATCACACGTACTGTCGATCCCTCTATGTACCCTCTAAACTTGTGCACGGCCCATACGACCGCGAGCGCCTCTCTTTCGGTCGTAGTGTAGTTTCTCTCAGCGCTGTTGAGCAGGCGGCTGGCGTATTCGATGGGGCGCTCGTCAGGCCCCTCCCCCTGCATCAAGGCTGCTCCGAGTGCGTAACTGCTACTATCGGTGTATAGCGAGTAGGGCTTCGTGCCATCGGCTTGACGTAATATAGGTGCAGATGTAAGCAGTACCTTTAGCTGGTCGAATGCATACTGCTGGGCTTGCTCCCATCGCCAGGTGCTAGTCTTCTTCAGTAGATCCGTCAGCGGCTTCGCTGTGGCAGCGAAGTTAGGGATGAAGCGCCGGAACCAACTTGCAGCTTGAATGAAGCTTTTGAGATGTTTAAGATTTTGTGGTGGGGTCATGGCTGCGATGGCGGACACTTTCTGGCAGTCCATGGACAAGCCGCCCGGCACTATCACATGCCCCAAAAATCTTATTGAGTCTCTGGCGAAGCAGCTTTTCCCTCGATGTACGCGTAGCTTAAACATCCGCAGGCGCTGGAAAACAGCTTCCAGGTCTTCCAGGTGCTTCTCGTAGGTGTCTGAAAGTAGACATAAATCATCAAGATATGCCCATATATTGACATTCTTTAGGTTGGACTTAAACCGGTCCATTAGCCTTTGGAAGGTAGCGCCCGAGTTTCTCAAACCCATAGGCATCCGCTTGAATCTGAATGTACCTAACGGGGTAACAAAAGCGGTCTTATCCCGGTCTTCCGGTTGGACCAAAGCCTGGAAATATCCAGATCGCAGGTCAAGAGTTGACATATAATTACTCGACTTTGCCTCGTGAAGAATATCTTCCATACGAGGAAGTGGATAGCGGTCAGGTTCAGTGACCGAGTTGAGCTTTCTGTAGTCCACACATAAGCGCACTCCTCCATCCTTTTTTGCTACTAAAACAACATTTGCAGCCCAGGGCGACTCACACTCTTCTACTATATCTGCCTCGAGTAACTTTTGTAACTCTTTTTCTAAAATTTCCTTCTTACCTGCAGACATTCTGTAGGGCGGCGACGCAATAGGTTGTTGACCCTTATTCACCTTAATGCAATGCATAGCATACTCGGTAGGCGGGCCATCAGCGGCAAACACATCAGCATACTTGGACAGCAGCTGATCCAGCTGGGACCTCTGGTCATCAGTAAGCTTAGTACCCTCATCGTCTCTAAGGCAGACAGACTGATCATTATTCAAGGCGAGAAGCTCATCATTTTCTGATGGTGAGTGATCATTGTTTTGTGACGGTGAGTAATCATCGTTTTTAGACGGTAAGTGGTAAGTAACAAAATCATATTTGATACTCGGAGAGTCAATATAGTACCAGACTTGCTGAGGCGCATCAACAACTATGCCTGCCTGAGTAATAAAATCTAGGCCGAGTAAAGTTCTAGCATCGGCAGCATCAGGTAGTACCATGAAGGTAATAGGCAAGTCGCGGCCTTCTAATTCAATTTCTGTATCACAAGTGAAAATTTTACTCACTCGGCAAGTCCCATCAGCGAGTCTAATTGAGCGCTGCGACTCGAAGAACTGCACACCAGCATCCAGCAGGATGTGATGCAGCGCATGGCTGGCGATGCAGTGCGTCGCCCCGGTGTCCAGCATGGCAATACCCACGCTGCCTGCCGCATTCACCCGCACCACGGGGCGAGCCAGGGCAGGAGTAGGTATATCATCATCTCCTGAAATACTGTGGAATTCAACTCGTTTATCATCTGCCTTATTAGTGCTACTGGAACCCCTACAATTAGTGCACCGCGATCTCACAACCCCTAACTGGCCACATCCATAGCAACGCAACGGGTTAGAATCGCTTTTCGCGGTATTATTATCGCTCTTATTGGTTATACTTTCCGACCTAGGGTTTTCCTTAACTCTATCTTTTAGTTTTCTGCACTCGGCCTCCCGATGGCCAAAAATATGACAGAATTTGCACCTGGGGCGACTTTGACGAGGTTTGACAGGTACCTTGTCATTCGCGTGACTAGCACTTTCGCTATTATTATTATCAGGCGAACTTTCGATGTTATTATCGCGAGGAGAATTCTTTGAAATAGGTTTACTACTTACTTTCAACTCTTCTAAGCTTTCTTCGATTTCCCGCACCTTACGTAACAACCCCTCAATACTCACGCATTCTTCTCGCTTTAGACGTTTACGCACGCGTTTATGTAACAGTCCATAACACATATCCACTTGAATGCGGTCTTCGAGGTCGTACGGGAGCTTGGAAAGCGCCGCACGAGTGCGCGCGACGAACACGTCGGCGCGCTCGCTCTCCTGTTGCTCGGCGGCGAAGACGTCTCTGAAGATCTTGTATGGAGCTCGCGGCGCGCCGAACATGCCACGTAGGCATTCTATTGCGGCGGGCCACGTCGTCGTCGTTGACTTTACACCCTGCCACCAGACGGCTGCCTCACCAGTGAGGAGCATAGGCAGGCCACGCAGAGCGTGTTCGTCGGAGACGTTAGCGCAGTCCTTATATACTTCGACTGCGTCGATGAAGGCTTCCAGCACGTCGGGGTCGCGAGGCAAAACACCCGCGAAGCGCGCCGAACATTTCGCGAACGTTCCGTTCGATGGCGGCGGCGGCGGCGGCGGCGTCGTGCTGACGTTCCCTCTCGTGATTTCTCGGATGAGCGCAGCGAACTGGCTCTCTGTCATCGTATATGCAGAAGGCGACTCCTGCGTCGCGCTTTCGCTGAGTTCCTCTTCCCGCTCCGGGTCGTCAGGGCTAGCCACCGACTCGTTCTTCGAAACCGCCCGGGTCTTGCTGCGCGTCGTCATCGCGTCGTGGTAGGGTTAGCAACGTAGGTATAACACCGGCGATCACAATAAACCCGCGTAAATGTCCGTTGGCTAAACAGGAGCGCGACGTAATTACGTAACCACGATCCGACACGACGGAAAGTCCCACTTTAAAAGTTCGCGGCTCGTGCCCACCGTTGGGCGACCACTATGACCAAGTAAACACCTACTTGTCACAACAAGTTTTAATCAATAGGTACTACACATTTTCACGTTGAAACGATAGCACCGAATAATGATAGTTCACGAGCCCGAGTTATATTGTGTTCCGATAGAAGCACACCGGAATGGTTCCAGAGTCCTGTTGTCACGCCCGCGTTTCGAGAAGGAATCCTAGAGGACTGAGGGGGTGCGGGGTATATATATCTGCGCCGCGCGGGGAGGCGCACGCGCCTGGCGCGTGCTAAGGTGGCGTGATTTTGCGGCGTTGCCATTCCGCTTCACGGCCGCTGTACCTACCCTTACAGCTTTCATTTTTTGAACAAAAATAATATTATGAATAAGAGTTTGCTATATTGACGTGGCGAAATCACAATATCTAAATTAAATTTAATGATAAGACTAATTGTACTGCTATCCCTTTCATGCTCATTTGTAATTCTCCCTCAGAAAGGGAAATCACTAGATTCAGCCATGACAATTAAGTTTAGTTGAAAGATCGAGTAGGTACAATAGAATAGGGATGATGCCTATATCAAAAATAAATTATTTCTAACTAATTATTCGGTTTAAAGATATTTATTTCTCTTAAAGAACAACTGTTCACTTAACAAGAGATTGAAACATAAGTTTAGTAGTTACACAGAAGCATGCATTATATAATATTATAATTTAATTGTCTTATTACCTAATTTAACATTTTTGCCTTAATTTTCTAATTTTAATAAGCTATGGTAAATAATAAATATCTTAGTAAATAATAATATCTAGTGGAACAGGTTAGCTATGTATATTTATACAATATTATCCGATACATATAGCTTCAGCTTTTTCTTAAATTGCGAAATATTATTACATTTTTTAATAGTATCAGGTAGGCTATTGTATAAGAGTGCACCCTCGCACAATATGTTTTTATTTCCATATGTTTTTGTCCGTGGCTGCCAAACGTGAAATTTGTTTTTGTTTCTAAGGTTATATTTGATAGTCCTGGGTATGAAAGTTAAATTAGAGTGTATAGTTTTTGTTGAAATTTTCCTAATAAGATGGCATGTATTGTATGTATATAATTGTTTAATGTTCATAAGCTTAGTTTTTTTGTATAGTTCTTTAGTTGGAGTTAGGTAGTTATAACGGAATAAAGCCTTTATTAGTTTGTTTTGTGCTCGTTGTAGTTTGTTGAGGTGAGTTTGTGCAGCTGATCCGTATATTTCTAATAGATATTCTAAATGTGGCTTTGCCAGGGCGTTATATATAGTTTTACGGATTTTGAGCGGTATACAATTTGAGACTTTTCGCAGTGCACCTGTAAGTGAAGCTAATTTTGAGGTTATTTGGTTAATATGTGAGTCCCATATAAGTTTGTCGTCTAATGTTAGGCCTAAATATTTTTCTGATTTAGATCTTTTTAAAATGTTGTCATTTATCTTGAGCGGTGGATAATTAGGTACTTTTTTATTTTTAGCGCTGAAAATCATGTATGATGTTTTAGCTGTATTGATTGTGAGAAGATTATGTAGGAACCATTCATTTAATGCATCTAGATCCTTTTGAGCTTGAGCTATAACTTCGTGAATGGAGTGAGCGAAATAGAAAAGACAAGTGTCATCTGCATATAAAGATAAATGACCCGATAGGTTTAAGTTTACTATGTTGTTCACGTATATTAGAAAAAGTAACGGTCCTAAGATTGAGCCCTGTGGAATGCCACAAGTCACTGGCTGGGAGTTGCTTTTATAATTAGAAATTTGCACAATCTGTTGACGGTTAGTGAGGTAAGAGGTAAGCATATCTAGTGCTGTTCCTGCAATTCCTATGTTACTCAGCTTTTGTAGCAGCTTTGGGTGACTAACAGTGTCAAAAGCTTTTTTTAAGTCTATGAATATACCCAGACAGATATGTTTTCGATCTATGTTAGTCTTAATTTTAGTAACAACGTCAATTGCCGCAGAGAGAGTGTTTGATTTAGATCTAAAACCGTATTGTTGATCAATCAAAAAGTATATTATTAAATAGAGGGTCTTCCAAAAGACCTAAAATTCACATCCTCGGTTAGTTTTAAGTTTGATAACCATTTTAAAATACCTATACTTAGATTAAAGAAAAAAAGTGCGTTGAAATTTGATGACGTCACAACTGTGAATTTCATACAACTTCCGTACTAGAAGTGCGTTTTTAAGTTTGATAAAGAGTTGCTGATTTGATTGAGTTGTCATCATCCCTATTAGCCACAGCAAACAGCATAGCTACGGAATCATGCCATAAGTAGGTGTACTCCAACTTGACCGGTTTTTATTTGAACATGAGCTCAATAGAGATGAAAACACAATATGGCAAATGTAGGTGAATACAAGAAATATGGTGAATCATTAAACTAACGGGCGGACGCGCCTTCTAAATGAATTCGTTAGTGTGTAGTCAGTAGGCTCTCATTACCGGGATGGGATGGGTTTTATACCGTGCGGTAACAGGACCGTTACGACCAAATACAGCTAAAATATACTGAATCATTAAACTAACGGGTAGACGCACCTTCAAAATGAATTTGTTAGTGTGTAATATGGGATGGGTTTTATACCGTGCGGTAACGGGCGCGTTACGACCAAATACAAATTTAAATCTTTTTTTATTCAAGTAGACTTTAACAAGTGCTTTTGAATAGTCCAGTGACTCAGTGACTTTTACCAATGGTTCGGAATGCCGTTCCTACTGAGAAGAAGAAGCAAGAAACTCAGTGGTTGCTCTGTTGAAAAAAAATATTTTCAAAAGAGCAACCGCCGAGTTTTTTGGATATATGATGAATCAAAACTAACGGGCAGACGCACTTTCTGAATGAATTTGTGTAGTTAGTTGGCTCTCATTACCGGGATGGGTTGGGGTTTTATACCGTGTGGTAACGGGGTTGCTATGACTAAGTTTAACTCTAGTCATTCTAGTTGACTCTATACCTATAAAGCCAAACCAACACCAATCAAATATCGTGAATCACTAAACTAACGGGCGGACGCGCCTTCTAAATGAATTCGTTAGTGTGTAGTCAGTAGGCTCTCATTACCGGGATTGGATGAGTTTTATACCGTGCGGTAACGGGAGCGTTACGACCAAACACAGCTCACAAACAAACATATAATGAATCAATAAACTAACGGGTAGACGCACTTTCAGATGTATGTGTGTAATATAGCGCTCATTACCGGACGTGGATAGACTGGATAGAGCATTTGCAATATTTGAAAAGTTCAGCTCTTTCTATATCGTAAACCCCGTGATTTATAAAAATCCAAAGGTATTTAAAACACCCTAAATACATCAAAACAAAGTTAAAAGTATCGGTTGGTATAAAACGGTTAAACAAGTGATGTGGATAGATGGTTCAACGAACTGAGTGGGTTGTGTAAAATTATGTAGTATACTCGTAGCTTAAAACTGAGCAAAAATAATCCTATCGCTTCGATATTGTCCATTGAAAGAAAGAAAGAAAGAAAAAACCGGCCAAGTGCGAGTCGGACTCGCGCACCGAGGGTTCCGTACAAACCTGTAGTAAGTTTTACGATTTATGACGTATTAAAAACAAGACGAAATGAACCGCAAAACTAACTTTGTTTGTAGAGGTTTATTGTTAATATCAAAAAATTACGTTTGTTGTATGGGAGCCCCCCTTTAATATTTACTTTATTGATATTTAATTATTTATTTTGAAAGGTAATATACAAGTTAATATTCTGTGAAAATTTGAACCGTCTACCTGTTACCGTTTTTAATATTGAGCAAAAAAATACGAAAAAAACACGTTTATTGTATGGGGACCCCCCTTAATATATATATTTTTTTTAATTTTTAGTATTTGTTGTTATAGCGGCAACGGAAATACATCATTTGTGAAAATTTCAGCTTTCTAGCTATCACGGTTTATGAGATACAGCCTGGAGACAGACAGACAGACAGCGGAGTCTTAGTAATAGGGTCCCGTTTTTACCCTTTGGGTACGGAACCCTAAAAACATTTATTTTCAAACTTAGCAAGCATAGAAATACCTACCGCATCACGTATGGCACAACCCGAAAAAATGGTCCAGGCTCAGCATAATGCTGTATGTTCAGTGCAAGCACTGACCATACAGCGCTGATTTTCAGCCTGAACCCTGATTCGGGTGACACCACGGAAAAAAAACTACGTAGCTGCAAGCTAGTAGAATACTTAAAAACTATAGCACATTATAACATTGTTGTTTATAATCTTTACTAATATTATTAGGGCACTCTTGCTGGTTCTCGGTAGGTTGTTTCTCGGTGAAAGGCATAGGCATGGGTAAAAAAAACTTTATCCACGCGAACGAAGTCGCGGATAACATCTAGTCAACCATAAAGCTCCAATTCGAATTTTCAAAAAATATTCAATGTACAGAAATCGTCCAGTTACAGTCTTACAGTTTTATTATATGTAGGTATAGATTTATAGGCTAGCGTTTGGCTGCAATCACTTTGTTATCATTGTCTTATTTATAATGTACTAGATGAGGCCCGCGACTTCGTCCTCGTGGACTGGATTTTTTTGATCCCGCGGGATATCTTCAATTTTCAGGGATAAAAGTAGCCTATGTCCTTCCCCGGGAAGTAACCTGTCTCTGAACCAAATTTCATGTAGATTTCGGTTGACTACCCGCGACTTCGTCCGCGTGGATTGAGGTTTTTTGGTTCCCGCGGAATCTCTTCAATTTTTCGGGATAAAAAGTAGCCTCTGTGTTATTCCAGACTATAATCTATCTCTGTGCCAAATTTTATCTAGTTCCATTCAGCCTTTCTGGCGTTAAATACAACATCCATACATACAAACTTTCGCGTTTAGGTATAATATTAGTAAGGATAAGTATGGATATGGATTTGGTTTGATATTTTGAAACTAATTTTACAGCACTTCGAGCGCTTACGTTGCCAACGACAATTTGTCACGCAAATATTTTTAATCGCGATAAAGCGCTAAACTGGATCATACAAAAAAAGGAAGTTCACACCTAAATCCTATTTTGTCTGTGCTATCTATTTCCACCGCTCATTTGGAAGTCGCGTCGGCGTTGATTCAGATAAATGGCCGGCATTTATCTTGCGAATATTTTTGGGAGTAATTTAAAAAAGTAGGTAATGCGAACATGGTTTGCATGCAAATTTTTCGTTTAAAACAATTATTTTTGAAGTGAAAACTTCTTTAGCCGCTAAACTTGTGGATTCGCGTCACCGACACCTCGCTCCGACATGCTCGCGAACACCGACATGCTCGCGTTGTTAGGAAGACAAAAGGTCATAAATATAAATATACTACATTCGTAATTAAACTTGAATGCTATTATATTGAATGCTTGAATGTTTTAAGGTTATATTTTAATGGATTTTTTTATTTTTTTTTTAATAATTAAAAATATTTGTTTTCACTTCTATCGGCAGTTCCTATGACTGCCAATTTTTTTTATTCCACTACAAGTTAGCCCTTGACTGCCTTTTTTTGGGTTTGGCCGAGCTACGTAAACGTTGCATTTTGTTTTAAAAGTTTTATATCTATATTTTCTTAGGAAATAAAAGAGCTTCTCAAAGTACCTACTTATTACGTCATGATAATTAAAATAATCACAGGTTCCTGCTACAGCTATTTTTCTTTTAGGGACTTTTATTTATACATACATACTTTTTAGGAGTTTTTAACCGACTTCCAAAAAAGGACGAGGTTCTCAATTCGGCGCGTATGTTTTTTTTTTTTTTTTTTTTTTTATGTTTTATACATAATTTTTAGCATTATGGCATTTATGTTGACTTTTAGAATTATTCTGATCCTTATTTTCGAAACGTCAAGGTACGTGACATCAAACTGTCATATTGAGTAAAATTGCTTATCATACTCATGCTAATATTATAAATGCGAAAGTGTGTTTGTTTGTTGGTTTGTCCTTCAATCACGCCGCAACGGAGCAACGGATTGACGTGATTTTTTGCATGGTTATAGTTTTTTTATCCTGAAAAATTAAGGAGTTCCCGCGGGAATCAAAAAAAACCTGGTAGTTCATCAGCTTGTTATTAATAAGTATAGCTTTAAGCCCCAGGTTGCGCCTCGGGCCTCCTTCAAGATTCGCCTCTGTTTCAGCTCTATCTTATTGTCAACTTCTAATTGTTATAGACGACTCTAAACCGAAAACTTTCCCATAAAGCATGGCTCCATGTATTTAGCCGGCTGTATCTATTAGCGAATGCCGACGAGTAACAAATAGTTGGCAAGTTTGCTTCTAAGAAGTTAGCGGCGGGAGTTTGATGAAGTTAGTTCACGTATCCGCTAGTTACTCGGTAACTCTATAGTTATGTAGGCCACAGACTAATCGAGCGGAAATCCGCGAGCGGAACTTCCGAATGTTACGTTCTGCCGTGATCTGTCGAAGTGACAGCGTCACGCGTTTGCGGAATCCGTGGCGCACGAATCAAACATCATACTTTACGTTACGATAAGGGGCCATACTGCCAAGTCAACGCTCAAAGCAATACTTAAGCAATAATACTCAAAATGACAGTTCGATGTCACTTACCTTGAGGTTCCCAAAATAAGGATTATAGTTCTAAAACACGAAAGTTAAGAATAATGAAACTTTAAGCGTTGGCAATATAACCCCAGACTTGTCAAGTAGGTATATTTTGTAATCGAGCTTAATCTATGACTAAGCGGGATTCCACGAGCGGAAATTCAACTAGAATATTACGTTCTGCAGTGTTCTGCTTAAGTGACAACGCATCTTTCGGCCATATGCGATATTCGCAGGCCATGTATGGATAGGCAATTTTCACCTCCCACCTGACAGCATTATTGGAAAACTTTTCCTGGTGGGAGGCTTCGACGACGGTGGCTAGTTACCACCCAACCGGCAAAGACGTGGCGTCAAGCGATTTAGCGCTCTTAACTTAACTTAAGCCTACCTCTAAAACTATTTTTTTTTTGTTTTTTTTATCATAATCATAATCATTTTTATTTTCCAAGAATATGGTACATGCAACACATAATTACATAGATGTTAAAATCAAAACTATTATCCACATATTCTGCCAAGCTTGGCGTGCAAAGTATTTTAAGATAAGCTATTTTTACATTGGGCATTAAGAATTTAAATATTAGACAATTATTAAACCGAAGCGATGGAAACACACAAACTTTCAATTTCATTACTACCTTGAAATACATAATGCATTACATCATGGAAATATTCAAAATTATTACATGGAAACATATTTATATATATATTAGCGCTCTAGTACGGGTTTAATGCCTGCCATGCCCCTAACAGGTTATTCCGCTACCAACTTAAGCATCATCACTTACCATCAGAAGAGATCGCAGACAAGGGCTAACTTGTACCTAGTGGATAAAAAATTACCTCCGAGAGATGTAGGGTTTTCACGATGTTAAAAGCAATAACTTGTGTTTATCACGCTATTCACGCCTCATTTGTTTGAATCGAAGTTATCACGTAAACAGGGACACTCGACGGAATTCTCGTTGACATATATAAGGGCCTCGGCGAGCTATTCGCTGAATAAATAAATTGAATTGGATGCCGATGTTCCCAGAGAGGGCCTGCATTGAGATCTAAATCTATACAGATTGAAGCTGTAATATGTAGGTACTAGAAGTTTAATTCGCTATAATCCGCGACAATAGGTAAATCTATATGGTACAGTATGTATTCCGCACTCATAGCAAGCGATTTAGGTCCTTTAAACCCGGGACCTCCTCAGCCGCAGTCGAACATGCTAACCACTGTACCAACGAGGGGTAAAAGGACCTTGGCGAGCTACAAGTTAGCCCTTGACTGCGATCTCACCTGATGGTAAGTGATGATGCAGTCTAAGATGGTAGCGGGCTAACCTGTTAGGGGCATGACAGTTATATTAAACCCATACCCATAGAAACCGTATAGGTTTCTACACGGCATCGTACCGGAACGCTTAATCGCTTGGCAGCACATCTTTGCCGGTAGGGTGGTAACTAGCCACGGCCGAACCCTCCCACCAGGCCAGACCAGGGAAAATTCAGAAATTATAAATTCCCAAATTGACCCTGCCGGGGAACGAACCCGGCACCTCCGCACGTTACAGCGCTACACACTGCGCCACGAAGGCCGTCAAAATTCGCTGAATAAATAAATTGAATTGGATGCCAATGCTTCCAAGATATATTATTATATCTCCCTTTGGAAACAATGATAGAGTAAATACGTACCTAAATGGTTCAAAAGAGCTTTTTTTTTTGTTCTAGCTTCAAATAATGAGAAAAGATTTGATTTATTTAAATATAAGATACAATATTAAAATGCTAAAAACTAAATATTAAACTAACTATAAAATAAATTTAAAACAAATCCTTATATATATACCTACTAACAATAAAATAAAAATAAACCTCTAATCAAGAGCTTTTGATATTTGGATACTAAATGTTGAATTCGTAGACGTGGATAAAGGATTTGTTTTAAAGTATAGGCTACTTATATACAGTTTTTCCCCGGAAAGCAACCTATCTTTTTACCGCAATCAAAATTGGTTGAAAAGATTTATCGTGTAAGTGTAGAAGACAGATCGACAAGCGTATTTTCTCATTTATTAAATTAGCATATACCCTTGGGAGGAATTTATAAATATCCTTTCATCAAATATAAATATTATAAATGCGAAAGTTTGGATGGATGTATGGATGTGTGGATGTATGGATGTATGGATGAATGGATGTATGGATGTTTGTTACTCAATCACGCCCCAACAGCTGAACGGATCTGGTTGAAATTTGGCACAGAGATAGATTATAGTCTGGAATAACACATAGGCTACTTTTTATCCCGGAAAATTAAGGGGTTCCCGCGGGAACCGAAAAATCTCGATCCCGCGGGAACTCCCTAATTTTCCGGGATAAAAAGTAGCCTATATCCTTCCCCGGGATATAACCTACCTCTATGCCAAATTTCAGCAAAATCGGTTGAAAAGATGGGCCGGGAAAGCGTAGCAGACAGACAGACAGACAGACGGACAGACAGACACACTTTCGCATTTATAATATTAGTATGGATATAGATTGCTAATTCTTACCCGTAGAGTCCCTTGATCGAGGGTCCCTAGGGTCTTATCTGCGTCAGGGAAGTTTACGTTGTAAATCTTCTTTTGACGACCTACCTTGCGCAATGGTAAGCGCGGTGTTTCTTATAGTTTGCCTGGGGGGAGGCTTCGGCCGTGGTTAGCTACCACTTTACCGGCCAAGACGTGCCACCAAGCGATTAATCGTTCCGGAAAACGTGTAGAAAACGATTAGGGGTATGGATTGAATATAACTGCCACCCCCTAAACAGGTTAGCCCACTGCCATCTTAGACTGCATCATCACTTACCTACCATCAAGTGAAATCGCAGTCAAATGCTAACTTGTAGTGGATAAAAAAACACATAACCCTGTTTTAGCGCAGCCGAAATCGGATGTTAAAGTAATTTAAGGGACCTATTTCCTGAATAAATAAATTGAATCGGATTCCATCGGTGCTCGAGGAGGGCCGCGTCTGCGCCGAGGTCTAAATCTATACAAATTGATGCGATATTTCAACGTTAGTACGGGACCCGTTGAGGTGTCTTATGTGGTTGCCTACTAGAGCGAGAGTTACTACCTACCCTACCTACTAAGTACGTGTTAATTCAATAATGTATTATTTAACTAGATGATGCCTGCGACTTCGTCCGCGTGGATTTAGATTTTTTGATTCCTGTGGGACCTCTTTAGTTTCCGGGATAAAATGTAGCCTATGTCAAAATACAACCTACCTCTATACCAAATTTCATCAAAATCGGTTGAACGGATGAGCCCTGAAAGCGTAGCAGACAGACAGACTTTCGCATTTATAATATTAGTATGGATATGGAAGTATGGATAGTATGGATTAGTAAATTAGTAATCACTAATTAGTATATGGAAGTAATTAAGTGGCCTTCTGTTTGGAGGTCCATGTACAAATCGCACTTCTATTCTTTCACAGTAATATGCCTTTATTTTACCCGGCTGAGTTTGTTGTGAGCTATCAGGGTGCGTTTGGAACCCTCGAAGTTCACTTTTAAGATACCATCACGTCTTATACCTATTTTGTATATTTGACGTTCATAAAATGTACTGTGCAAGTACCAATGTTGAATAAACATATTTGACTTTAACTTTACAGTGAAAAAAAAACATCACGAGAACACGAAACCTGTATGCCTGAAAGTTATAATTTTACACGTGGGTTCTGTGACATCTGCTAATCCGCAAATAACCAGCGTGGTGGACTTAGGTTAAGCCTTCCACATTAGCCTGAGAGGAGATCCATTATTAGTAATGTGCCGGCGATGAGTAGATGATGTTAATGAATTATCTATATTTTATAGTCGGGAGTGCTTTTTTAAAAACCAATTTAGTAGGTCTGCAACTCTATGGTTGATAGCTCAATGACGGGATCATACGGGAATTATTTGTTGGATCGTGCTCTCCGAAGCGAATTATTTCGTTCGTCAAAGAATCGGCAATTCCTTGAATTAAATTTCAATGGGCATACAATTTTACAACATTTCAGAGAACTTTATAAAATGAAAAAAAATCACGACAATCCGTTGCTCTGTTACGGCGTGATTGAAGTACGTACCAACAAACACACACTAATTTAGTGCGGATATTATAATATTATGATGACAAAGCTTACAGATTGATATATCAACTGAGAAGGTATAGATGTCTAGAGACTTGAAAATTTGCATTAAAAAGTTAAAAAAAAAAACAGAATTTCTATTCGTGCGAGCCGCGAAGCTGGAGCTGATACCAGCTAGTCTTAGATCAAAACAATGAGCCTTAACAAACCAGCCCCAAACACTAATCTAAGCAAAGTTATAATTTAACCATAAAGTAGGTAAATGAAGCCATACGAAGCCGTGTTCGTAATATTAACTTCGTAAGTTCAAAGACACGTTCGAATGACATTTTCCAACTGCTGCATCAAACGTGCTTTATTACGGGAATATCATTCTTGAAATAGGGTTGAATTACACAAGCTGTATACTATTTCCCTGGTTTCGCACGGGTGGGCAATGAATAAATAATATAAAATTTTATTTCAAGTATCAATTTAGTAAATAAATATTCATTCATTCATTCATTCATTCATTCACTCTTCTTACTATTAGTGAGTAACTGCCTTGTTGGTCTAGTGGTTTGTATGTTCGACTGCGGCCGACGAGGTCCTGGGTTCGAGTCCCGGGTCGGGCCATTAAGTGTAGGGTTTTTCTGACAAGAAACTCTCAGTACTAGCCCGGAGTTAGGAAGTTGACGGTGTTTCAACTTTCACCCCCGTGCCTCGGAGAGCACGTTAAGCCGTCGGTCCCGGTTATTATTACTAACATGATAATAGTCGTCAAAGCCCGCCAACCCGCATTGGAGCAGCGTGGTGGGTCTAAGCCCTAATTCCCTCTCTCATATGAGAGTGGATGCCTGTGCCCAGCAGTGGGACGTTATTGGGCTGTAGTGTTGATTATTAGTGAGTAATACAAAACTTATTTTCTATGTTAGTACCTAATTACTTAACCTACAACACTTATTATAAAAGTAAGTGTTGGTAAAAACTGCATTGAAATCCCGTCACTCGTAGACCCTGGCTCCACACGTTGGCATCAACGTTGGCGCTGGTGCTACTAATCCAACGTATGAATCGAGAAATTAGCATTGGTTCGTACGTTGGCGTGAGCATTGCCTAGAATAGATCTAGGTGTTTAACCAACCTGTCAAACACGTTGGACAAGTCGCATTGGGGCCAACGTTGGTGCCAACACTTGGGAAAAGACAAGTTAATAACAGAGAGGAATTTGGGAACTTTACAATTAATGTGAATTTGAAGGTCACCCGATATTAATATTGTTTGTAATATACAGAGTATAATTTCACGTAACCACAGACTAATGACCATGACCGCATTTTATAGTCGGTTTCAACGTTAATTCTATTATGTAAACTGAAAATGTAAACGAAAATTGATTCATTTATTTTGCCAGCTGTCCTGATTGCATTCGCAGTTACATAAAATTAAAGTGAAAGGTTTAAAAATTATAGTCTTACTGTAGATTTCTACTACTATACGAGCGGTGATAGGTATATAATTAATCTGCGACTCAAGAGGCCTGGTGGGCTGGGAGGCTTCGGCTGTGGCTAGTGACTATGCCGTGTAGAAACCGATTAGCAGTATGGGTCTAATTTATAACTGCCATACTCCGAACAGGTTAGCCCGCTACCTTAGACTGCATCATCACTTACCATCAGGTGAGATTGCAGTCAAGGGCTAACTTGTAGTGGTTAATAAAGATAGCAGTAAAGTTAAAAGAGATATAAGAACCAGAGTAAGCAGCAATTGACATATTTTTTATGCCAGACAGGGTGACGAAAGATGATACTATACCTTCAAATTATAATTTACTAGCTGATGCCCGCGACTTCGTCTGCGTGGTTTAAGTTTTTTGATTCCCGCGGGAACTCCTTAATTTTCCGGGATAAAAAGTAGCGTATGTCACTCTCCAGGTCCTCAACTATACCCATGCCAAAAATCACGTCGATCCGGTGCTCCGTTGCGGCGTGATTGAAGGACAAACCAACAAATGAACAAACAAATACACTTTCGCATTTATAATATTAGTATGATATGATTTGAATACTAGTCAAATAAATTATTTTTTAATGATTATTAAATAGAGGATCTCCCACAAGTCGCAATATTTACGTTACATGTTAGTTTTATGCTGAAAAACGATTTTAAACCATCGATCAAAGTAAAAAAGTGCATCGAACTTTGACGACGTCACAATTTAGTATTTCATACAAAATCCCTTTTGACGTTTGAAAAAAAAGTTGCTGATTCGTCAAGTTGCCAAATACCCAACTATTAGGTCGGTTCGGCATTACAAAACGAAGTATAACAGGTACACGTAGGTGCTGAATTTCAAAATGAATTTCCACCCCCATGCCGAAAAGTCTAGACGCCGGATAAACAAAACAAGTTTGTATTTCCTAAGCGGAAGTAGTAATTCGAGAGCAAGGGGGTTATTTTGTAGTGGTGCTTAATCCTTGCCAATATTATTTAAAACTAGGTAATGCCCGCGAGTGGATTATGATTTTTTTAATCCCGCGGGAAATCTTTAATTTTCCGGGATAAAAAGTAACCTATGTCCTTCTCCGGGATACGATCTACTCCTATACCAAATTTCATCAAAATGGGTTGAGCTGATGGGCCGTGAAAGCGTAACAGACAGACAGACAGGCAAACACACTTTCGCATTTATAATATTAGTATGGATAGTAATATTGTGTCTGTCTATCTATCTGACTGTCTGTTTACTATGCTTTCAAAGCTCATCTGTTCAACAGATTTTAACGAAATTTTGGTAAAGAGATAAGTTGCTTGGTATTGAATACAAGTTTAGTACCCAAACTTGTTTTGCTCTAAGCACAAACTCAATACTATACTAGTTTGGAAAGGAAAAATAGATTTTCTTTCTGTTTTTGACGACCTTCCTGGCGCAAATGTAAGTGATGTTTTCTTAACGTGGGAGGTCCCGGGTGCGATCCACGGCAGGGTCTATTTGGAAATTTATAATTTCTGAATTTTTTCTGCATCATCACTTACCATCAGGCAAGATCACAGTCAAAGCATAGAATATATAATAGTACTATAATTTTTTTTTGTACCAAAGACTTATGATATACAGAAACATACTACACCTAGGGCACACCTAGGGCATCTGGAAGAAATCCACATTTGTAGCGATAAGATGTTTTTGTACACGTCCTTTCTATATTTAAGTTTAGTTTTAATTTGTATTTTGTACAGAATAAATAAATAAATACTATACGTAGTCAAAGGCTAACTTGTTATTATTATTATTATCAGCCTTTATCAACAAGCCTTACATTTACTCATCAAAGTTACGAATTTAAAAAATTATACTAACTAAAATATAAGACACCGGTAATGTTCGATTGTTTTGCTCATTAGCATAGGCTAACTTGCATAGTGAAATATAAAAAAAACCGGCCAAGTGCGAGTCGGACTCGCGCACCGAGGGTTCCGTACAAACCTGTAGTAAATTTTAAATTATTAAAAAAAAAACTACTTACTAGATCTCGTTCAAACCAATTTTCGGTGGAAGTTTGCATGATAATGTACATCATATATTTTTTTTAGTTTTATCATTCTCTTATTTTAGAAGTTACGGGGGGGGGACACACATTTTACCACTTTGGAAGTGTCTCTCGTGCAAACTATTCAGTTTAGAAAAAAATGATATTAAAAACCTCAATATCATTTTTGAAGACCTATCCATAGATATCCCACACGTATGGGTTTGATGAAAAAAAATTTTTTGAGTTTCAGTTCTAAGTATGGGGACCCCCAAAATTTATTGTTTTTTTTTCTAGTTTTGTGTGAAAATCTTAATGCGGTTCACAGAATACATCTACTTACCAAGTTTCAACAGTATAGTTCTTATAGTTTCGGAAAAAAGTGGCTGTGACATACGGACGGACACACAGACAGACATGACGAATCTATAAGGGTTCCGTTTTTGCCAAATTTGGCTACGGAACTCTAAAAACAGCATATTTTTTTTTCGTAACAAATGAACCACTATCTCTTGGCTGTAGGTACCGTCTCGTCCTACTCCCCCATTGTAGCCACCCAAATCTGACGGAGCTTCGCTTCGGACGTTTTAATCATGGGTGCAGTCGGGTAGCCATGTCATGTTTTTGTTGTTTGTTTTTATGCCACAATAAACTCAGCCAGTTACAATCATTGAAAACCTTTTTATTTTATTTTATATCCCGGAAAATTAAAGAGTTTCCGCGGGAACCAAAAAAACCTAATCCACGCGAACGAAGTCGCGGGCATCAGCTAGTCCTTAATATATTTTAATAAATATAAAAAAACCGGCCAAGTGCGAGTCGGACTCGCGCACTGAGGGTTCCGTACAAACCTGTAGTAAGTTTTACGATTTATGACGTATTAAAAATAAAAATTATGTTTGTTGTATGGGAGCCCCCCTTTAATATTTACTTTATTGATATTTAATTATTTATTTTAAAAGGTAATATACAAGTTAATTTTCTGTGAAAATTTGAACCGTCTACCTGTTACCGTTTTTAATATTGAGCAAAAAATACGAAAAAAACACGTTTATTGTATGGGGACCCCCCTTAATATATATATTTTTTTAATTTTTAGTATTTGTTGTTATAGCGGCAACGGAAATACATCATTTGTGAAAATTTCAGCTTTCTAGCTATCACGGTTTATGAGATACAGCCTGGAGACAGAGAGATAGACAGACAGACAGACAGACAGACAGACAGACAGACAGACAGACAGACAGACAGACAGACAGCGGAGTCTTAGTAATAGGGTCCCGTTTTTACCCTTTGGGTACGGAACCCTAAAAAGCAAGCAAAGGAGCAGGCGTTTTCTCTAGTGGAAGGCTTCGGCCGTGGCTAGTTAGCACCCTACTGCCAAAGACGTGATCCCAAAGACGGACATACTAAGTTTAATCCCGGAAAATCAATTAGTTAAAATTTATGTATTTTTTAATTATTTTTTAAATACAGCACCATGCCGCGATCCGGTTTATTAACCTTTTACCAAAGGTTGTCTGTAAGAGATTGCTTTAGCAATAATACCGCCTTTGCACGTTTCTATGTAGTCTTATTACTGCTATATAACTATATACTATATTTTAATATACTGTATTTTTGACGACCTCCGTGGCGCAGTGTTGAGCGCTGTTGCCTTAACGTGCGGAGGTCCCGGGTTCGATCCCCGGCAGGTTTGGAAATTTATAATTTCTGAATTTCCCTGGTCTGGCCTGGTGGGAGGCTTCGGCCGTGGCTAGTTACCACCCTACCAGCAAAGACGGGCCGCCAAGCGATTTAGCGTTCCGGTTCGATGCCGTGTAGAAACCGAATAGGGGACTGGGTTTAATACATATAACTGCCATGCCCCTAACAGGTTAGCCCGCTACCATCTTAGACTGCATCATCACACACCATCAGGTGAGATCGCAGTCAAGGGCTAACTTGTAGTGGATTAAAAAAAAATACTGTATATTTTGTGTGTGGAAAAATCGTACGTTTGTCACGTACGATTTTTCCACGCCACATTTTCACATAAGAACTACTCGTATGTTCTAATAATACAAGTTGATTATATTTCTGAGAACTCGGAATTTCCAGTAACCAGTGCAGAAAATTGCACGTCCCACTCTCCTATTACAGCGACCCCGCAGTTCCGGGTGTCCCGTAAAATGCCCTGAAATATGGTCACCTCAACGTCGCAACGTACCGAATATAATGACCCCTACGCTAACGTCGTTACTGTATCAGTACATGTGTGTATGTATGTGCGTTCCAATAAAATAGCACTCTGGACGCTTGGCAGGGCTGGAAAGTGAATGGGTACAAATTAATATCATGACTCAATAGAATTTGATGGTGCTTGTTTACTTTTTAGGGTTCCGTGGTAACAAGGGACAGTTATTATAGTTATATTATCTTATAGTTTTAACAGTCTGTGTTTGTTTCGCAGCTATTTTGGATATAAGCTGTTAGAGTGTTTTAAAATTCACTATACCATCGTCCATTATTGTCAACATATCCTGAGGACGCTTTGGTGTGGAAGTAAAACGTACGTTGAGAGTAATTTGGAAGATTTGTGTGGTCTGCTGGCGGTGCATGCGCGATGTACCTACTATTGTCTGTTTTGGCGGATTATAGTGAATTAAGCTTCTTGTTCCTTGATAATTATGAGAATTTAAAAAAAAATGTTAGCTTCGGTTAGAAAAAACTGAAACATGGAAAGCGAAAGCAGGAGCTTCATAGGCTAAACTTTCTAAAGAGGTTAAATTCCGACAGATTTCGAAAAAATACTCTCGCTTGCAATATAATGAGTTCCATCATAGACCGTCAAAATGAACAAAATGAAAAAAAAATCGCCCAAGAAAGCGTCGTCACACTGATTGTGCTTGGTCTACGAAAATACATCCCGCTTTTCAAACTTAAACCAGTTACTTCTAGCGACGCTTAATCAGCACAATTAAAAGAAATGCGTAGTCGAAACTATACCACACTAGCCTCATCAATCAGTAGGCACGTCCGAATTCGATTAAGGGCGCCAGCCTAAGGATTCATTCAGACGGACCACACACAAACGGATAGGGTCTCACTGCAGCTGCACTACATAACGTAGTCGTGCAGTTTTGCATGATACGATCATGCAAAACTAATACTTATCAAATAATAAATAATCAAATAAATATTATAAATGCGAAAGTTTGGATGGATGGATGTATGTATGTATGGATGTATGTTTGTTACTCAATCACGCTCCAACGGATGAACGGATCTGGATGAAATTTGGCACAGGGATAGATTATAGTCTGGAATAGCACATAGGCTACTTTTTATCCCGGAAAATTAAAGAGTTCCCGCGGGAACTGAAAAACCTAAATCCACGCGGACGAAGTCGCGGGCATCAGCTAGTAAATATTATAAATGCGAAAGTTTGGATGGATGTATGGATGTATGGATGGATGTTTGTTACTCAATCACGCTCCAACGGCTGAACGGGTCTGGATGAAATTTGGCACAGAGATAGATTATAGTCTGGAATAGCACATAGGATACTTTTTATCCCGGAAAATTAAAGAGTTCCCGCGGGAACCGAAAAACCTCAATCCACGCGGACGAAGTCGCGGGCATCAGCTAGTATATAATATACTAGAGGACGCCCGCGACTTCGTTCGCGTGGCTTAAGTTTTTAAATCCCCACAGGCACGCCTTAATTTTCCGGGCTAAAAAGAAGCCTGTGTCACTCTCCAAGTACCCAACTATACCCATGCAAAAAACCACGTCGATCCGGTGCTCTGTTGCGGCGTGATTGAAGGACAAACTCTCTATTTGACGTCCTTGTGGATAGAAATTTCAAAAACTCCGTATTTCATCATTAGCGGAAGCCCAAATACCAAGTTTTATGGCTATAGCAGCTTGAAAAACGACGGACTTTCATACAAACTTTCAACCTCTATTTAACCCCATTGAGGGTGGAATTTTGAAAAACTGTGACACACGTACTTCTTTATTTTTTACCAAAAGTCAAAATACTAAGTTTCGTTGATATAATTTGAAGAATATCTTGAGAAAAGAAGGCCTTTCATACCACCTTTCATCCCCTATTTCACCCCTTTGGGGGTCGAATTATCAAAAACTGTGAAACACGTCTTTCTTCATTTTTAACCCGCAGCTCATATACCAAGTTTCATCGCTATAACTTGAAAAACGACGGACTTTCATACAAACGTTCAACCCCTATTTCACTCCTTTGGGGGTGGGATTTCGAAATATCCTTTCTTAGTGGATACCTACTCTTCACAAAGAACACACCCTCCAAATTTCATCTCTCTAGGGCCAGTAGTTTAGGCTGTGCGTTGATATATAAGTCAGTCAGTCACTCAGTCAGTCAGGACTTTGAATTTTATTTATATAGATAAAAGTTTTTATTAAAGGCAAAAGGGTCCAGTATATATTACACAAAATACAATAATTATTTAAAAATAGTATACAATAAAATAAAATAATATAAAACTTATAAACTAACTGGGAATGTTAAAAAAAAAACTTTTCCCAGGCGTCATGGTCACAAAAAACCTATATCTATTTCCTATTGCAATTGTGATGAACAGATAGCCAATATGTAAAAATACCTATACTGTCACAAACCATCTTGAGGATGCTGTGTGTGTTCCGTTATAAGCACTGCGAGCACTGGCAGTGCTCTTTACTGGGGACTTTCAGTGCTCTCAGTGTATTTCGGAACGCACCCGCTATTCTGAGATGTCCGGAGTCTCTTCCAAAATTATGTTTATACATGCTATACTTGACGTGAAAAAGTTCGCAGTTTACCGGCTTTTTGCCGGCTCTTCCCAATAAAATTCTCTTGCCGAACCTGTGGTAGAGTCAAAACATGATGTAGCATAAAAGACACCTGAATGTCCTGCATGTTATAAATAAATTGAGAATTGAGGTAAGTGATGATGCAGTCTAAGATGGTAGCGGGCTAACCTGCTAGAGGTAAAATAAAAAACTTTTGAGGTTGTACTTTTGAGGGCAACGACTGGTTTGGTTTGTAGTTGTGTATTATACCATTCTTCAAACACATACAGTTGATGTGTTTGAAGAAGATAATAAGAGACATGATAAGAGACAGTAAGATGTATAAGTCGGTAAAAAGGTATTACGAGTATGTTAATTACAGTTAAGCTGAATAAATATTTTCATTTTCAGTTTGAGTACAGCATTTTTGCCGTTTTTGATAGGGATGCGAGCTGTGACATGCGGCTCGTCTTAAAGAACTCTTTTATCAACGTTTACTGGAGCAGTATATATGTGTGTGTGTGGGTTTAATTTTTAATTTAGTTAATGCAGCTACGCCAGAATTTGAAAAGTATGCATTTCATATTCAGGTGGGATGCTGTAGCACAGAGTACTATACAGAGAGGAAGCTTCATACAAACGGCTCGCGGCGACTTCACCCATACATAGCGCAACGATGTGTGCGTGAGCTCTCACCGACACATTCACCGACACGATGTCTGGGTTCGGGCCGCCTCGGTCTGGGTCAGTAAAGTAAGGGCTGACGGTCGTGCGTTTAATGAAAATAAATAGAGGAACAATTTCGTGATTGAACAAGTTTACTGATTTTGTATTAAAAATAAAACTATTTAGATTTATATATGTAAATAGTCTTCTGTTGCAACAAAAATGCCGAATACTTGCACAGTTTGCTTGAAAAGATCCAAAGACAATAAGGATGTTTCCTATTTTTCATACCCGATAGATAAAGAGAAGTACACCTTTTTATACGTACCTAGCGTACCTGAACAATAAAACTATGTTAACAATAAAAAAATATTAAAAATACTGATGTTCATTAAAAAAGAAATAATTTCGTTTCTTTATAATATTTGTCTAATTTAAGTATTTGTTGTTCAATTTCAGGATATAACTGAAATTATACATTATATAACTATACATAATATTTTTATTTTTTCCTTAAATTGTTTACATGCATCACAACCCTAGCAGAATAGGTATACATATTCGACTTTCTGAGGAAGCTTCCCCTCTGATCGGATATATACTCGTGTGGCTGTAGTGTATTCACACGTTAGTGCATTTATTAATTATTTTGTGAATGCCTCATAATTTTTTTCATCCACCTTATAATCCCTCTTGAATTCCTTTTGTAACATTCTTTTTTTTATACCTACTTATTTATGAATGTGAAAATGTGTCTGTCTGCAATGATATTCTGTATATTGTCTGTTTATGTATGTCTCTTTGTGCTACGCTTTCACATCAAAGTTCAACCGATGTTGACAGGTACAGTGATAGGTGGTTTTTATGACGACTTCCGCGGCGCAGTGTGTAGCGCTGTTAACTTAACGTGCGGAGGTCCGCGGTTCGATCCCCCGCAGGGTCAATTTGGGAATTTATAATTTCTGAATTTTCTCTGGTCTGGCCTAGTAGGAGGCTTCGGCCGTGGCTAGTTACCACCCTACCGGCAAAGACGTGCCGCCAAGCGATTTAGCGTTCTGGTACGATGCCGTGGAGAATCCGAATAGGGGTATGGATTTAATATAACTGGCATGCCCCTAACAAGCTAGCCCGCTACCATCTTAGACTGCATCATCACTTACCATCAGGTGAGATCGCAGTCAAGGGCTTACTTGTTGTGGATAAAAAAAAACCATGAAACAGAGAGAATTTAAAAAAAAACTTTAGTTCACGCAGGTGCTGCTGCGGGTATTATCTAGTTAATTGTAATAATTATTATCAGCACTTCATTCTCAGTCATTGGTACAAGTGACAAAATTTTGGCCATTTGTTACATTTTCGAATTCATGAAATGCGTCAGTTGCAAGTTGCAATACAATCGAACCAAAATTAGGAAAATAGACTGGCTATTTACCGTGAAATGCACGTAAAATATGTTAGTTACAATTTCTAGGTACGTGTTTGTAAAACAATAATTGTACGTCTAATTAAATTAGTGTTTTCAACACAAAACAAATACATTGCCTCCGAAACTAGACAGAAATTTTAACAAATCAAAATTTAATTTGTACGAAGAGCTTTCATGTATGGGAATGACGTACTCGTATATAACGAGTACGTCATGTTTCTTCATACGTACCTATATGTTTAAAGCTTTTTATTCCATCAAAATAAAGCCAAATATAGAGCGAAACAAAGAATTTTAAGTAGGTACCTACTTTAAGTGTTTTCGTCTGTGAGAACTCTTCAATTATATTCAAGAGCAAGGCATCTACATAATATAAGCTATTTATTTATAACTAGATGATTTCTTTTTCTTCTTTTTATCAAATACTAGTTAGCCCTTGACTGCGATCACACGTGATGGTAAGTGATGATGCAGTCTAAGATGGTAGCGGGCTAACCTGTTAGAGGTATGGCTGTTATATTAAAACCATACCCCATACCCATATTCGGTTTCTACACGGCATCGTACCGGAACGCTAAATCGCTTGGCGGCACGTCTTTGCCGGCAGGGTGGTAACTAGCCACGGCCGAAGCCTCCCACCAGGCAACGATTATTTTTTTTTTGATTCTAGCAGGAACTCCTTAAGTTTCCGGGATAAAAAGTAGCCTTTGTATTATTCCAGACTACAATCTATATCTGTGCCAAATTTCATCCAGATCCGATCCAGTTGAGACATGATTGAGTAACAAACATCCATACATATATCCATCCATCCTTTCTCATTTATAATATTATAGTATAGTATATAGTATAGATAAATACCGCAATGGCAATACGTGTGAAACGTTACGAATGTTAATTTGATCGCAGACAGGATTGCTGCTAGCGTGCCAAGGGGGCGAAACAAACTGTATCAGACATTAAAGGAAACTTTTAAAAGCCTTTCTTATAGTGCTCTTAACGCCCCGATCGGTGTGTCGTGGACTAATCGTTGAGTAGGAGTTTTTGTGTAGTTCCTAATGAAAAATTACTTCCATACTATAGTAAATAGTAAATAATAATAGCTAGGTAATATCTTGCATGCGTTGTAGTGCGCCGCAATTTATGGGCTACATTAATAGTCCTATCTACAATCTAAATTACAAAAAAATATGCGATCTGCACGATAGGCAAACTAGAGGCCGTAATAGGCGTGTGACTCCATCGCTCCGCCTCAAAAAAGTCAGAAGGTCATTCGTGGGAATGAGCATTCTTTTCTATAACAAGATTCCACAACCTATTTTGGACTTGCCTATACACAAATTTAAGAAATCCATTAAAAGTATGCTCCTGAAAAAAGCTTATTATACTGTTGAAGATTATGTAAATGATAGAGGAGCTTGGATTTGATCGCTCCAGCAATGATAAGGACAGCGGTTACTTATGTACACATTGATATAACGTTAATTGTAAATGAATTATTTAAAAAGAGCAACCACCGAGTTTCTTGCTGGTTCTTCTCGGTAGGAATGGCATTCCGAAGCAGTGGTAGATTCACTTGACGATTCAAAAGTACTTGTAGAAGTTTATTTGAATAAAAAACATTTGAATTTGAATTTAAGAAAACTTTACGCAAGTTTCGACAATAGGTAACTTTTTTTTTTTTTTTTTTTTTTTTTTTTTTTTTTTTTTTTTTTTTTTTTTTTTTTTTAAATGTATAGGCCAGCGCTGTACTGTACTTACAATGTTTTGAATCAAACAGAACGCAACGCAACGTTCACGATACCTAAACATAATTGACGAACTGACAGACAGAAAGATGAACGGACAATTAAAATTCATTCTTAAAGAAATTAAAGTAGACTATGAATGATACTTACTTTCTTATTTTGCTGAATGAGGATTTATTACGCTCCAACAAGGCTTTTAATATTTTTTTACAATATTTTTTTTTTAACTATGCCCATAACCCATAACATTCTAGAGAGGCTCGTGATCATACTACCATGGCTTAAAGCCATTTTGTTTTAATATTGTTTACATTCGTGTTTTAGAATTATAATCCTTATTTTAGGGACGCGACGTAAATCTGTCATTTGAAATAATATTGCTTTATGGCAGTAGCCGGGGGTAGTGAGCTGGCTGTGGGTTGAAATTATGAAAGTCAATAACTTTCAGATTATTTTGGATTTAAATAAAGAAGTAGAAAGTTACAAAATAACCTGTTTTTTCTGTTATCCTGCGACTATTACAAGTCTCAGCGATAGGATTTAAGAAGTTTCTCAATTAGATCCGCCGGGATTGTCTCGAAAACAATAGAGTCACGCCCTGAAATAGGTGCCCGTTTAGGTGTTGTGTGAATCGTGCCTGTAGTTGTTGAGGTTAAAACTTCTTCTTCTCTAAATGGTATAAAACCAATGTCGCAATTGGCGTTTTTCTTCTCCTACTACTTGTCATTATCCCACGCTATGTGGGGTCGGCACAACATGTCTACTTCTTCCACACACTTCTGTCATTCGTCAAAGTCCACATCCCTTTTATTAATTGCATATCCTCTTTCACACAATCCATCCATTTTTTCTTTGGGCTCGCACTACTCTTTTTTCCTTCCACGTGCTTATCTAGGTAGTTGTAATAAGTACCTATGTGTAGTTTTATATGCCGACTTCTTTTTAAATGTATAAAAGAAAAGGTGACAGACTGAATGACTAACTGACTGATCTATCAACGCACAGCTCAAACTACTGGACGGATCTGTTACGAAGAATTCAACCACTAAGGGGTCAAATAGGTGTTTGAAATTTGTACGAAAATCGAGCTTAACGTGGGTGAAGCTGCGGGCAAAATAGCATCCTTACTTAATATTATAAATGGGAAAGTGAGTTTGTTTGTATGTTTGTTCCGCTTTCACGCCGTAACTACTGAACCGATCTGGATGAAATTTGGCACAGAGATAGATTATAGTCTGGAATAGCACATAGGCTACTTTTTATCCCGGAAAATTAAAGAGTTCCCGCGGGAACCGAAAAACCTCAATCCACGCGGACGAAGTCGCGGGCATCAGCTAGTATTATATAAATGCGATGCATTGTGTCTGTCTATAGGTAGGTACGCTAAGCCCAACCCATTTTGACGTAATTTGGTTTGGATATAGTGCATCCTAGCAAGGGGTACCTCCAGTAGGGGGGCTCCTATAGCAGAAAATGACAAGATTCCTTAGATTAGGAAAAAGCTTACTCCTAGGAAATAGAATAGGTAAAACCTAACATTACTAAATTTCTAGACCCAACAGTTTTAGAACAGCTATTGTTTGTAAACATGCCAATATTTCCATAAATACCCAGCAGTATATATTAAGATCATATTAGAGATATATATTAGTATCTTTACAACACTAACCTATGTAAATATTACGAGTAGAATTGATACCAACGCGTCCCCATTGAAATCAAATCATTACCATCGCAAGTCGATCGAAGGCCGATGCAGCGCAAAATAATTTCAATCAGATAAGATGTCTAATTGCGCTTTTGGTTTGCAGTCTGCATCAGCAAAGATAAGTGGGCAATCCGAGGGCAAAATAAAGTTCCCTATTCCCGCCTGCGCGGCGCCCTCCCCCCTCGCCCCGCGGCCTCAACCCCGCACTCAGTCTGCGCCCTCTCTCGCCCCAGTGTTCACGACCAACGGGCCCCAAAAATCACGAATGGTTCCGCGGATCATGCCTCACGAATATGCAGTGGATGTGATCATATAAAGTGTGTGTTTGTGTGTGTTCTGTACTGGCAAACGTGTGGATTCTGACATGGCTTGCACGTAAGTTTGCATCCCTATTGTATATTATTAAAAGCTGTATACTTATGTATAAACATAAGTTTACGTCGCGTCTCATGTTTATTAATGTCTTAACGAATATTTATACATACATAATATGTGTAATATTGATAACTGAAACTCAACTGAAATTCAGATTTTTAAACGTTTTCACTTTTCAGTCTATATACTTACCACGAATACAATATGGTAATATAGGTAGGTACAGTAGGTATATATTTGAAATAGAATCATACTAATATTATAAATGCGAAAGTGTGTTTGTTTGATGGTTTGTTGGTTTATTGGTTTGTTGGTTTGTCCTTCAATCACGCCCCAACAGAGCAAAGGATCGACGTGATTTTTTGCATGGGTATAGTTGGGGACCTGGAGAGTGACATAGGCTACTTTTTATCCCGGAAAATTAAGGAGTTCCCGTGGGAATTAAAAAAACTTATTCCACGCGGACGAAGTCGCGGGCATCGCGGCGGGGCGGGTGACGAATATTTACATGCAAATGCGATATAGCTTTATCTATGTAGGTACTAATAATAATAAACCTAAGTTATCGTCATAATAAAGTACGTACACATAACATAAACTCTATTCGGCCTTGGATTATTAATATTAAGCTGTCTCAGAATCAATTAATTAAACAAATACAAAAAGAGGTAATAATATACACTTGGTAACATAGAGTTTACTAACTCATATCGAAGATTTAGGTACTGGTTACAACTATAAATACATACCTATAATATTTTTGTGGTACCCTAAGTTAGCCCTTAACTGCCATCTCACGGTAGTAAGTGATACTTAAGTCTAAGATGGTAGCGGGCTAACTAACCTGTTACTTATAATTATATAATGGAGTTAGTAAAAGTTTCTACACGGCATCGTACCAGAACGCTAAATTGCTTGGCGTCATTTCTTTGCCGTTAGGGTGGTGAACAGCCGCGGCCGAAGTCATCTCCCTACTAGACTAGACCCGAGTTACTTTAGTAATTATACCTAGACTTTATATTAAAATTGCCTCTGCCAGGAATCTAATCCGGGACCTCCTACTTAAAGTACCACTTGCCAGGTAGGTCGTCAAAACTAATATAAGTATACCGAAGAAAATAAAACGTAAAATTCAACTTTATAACAACTCTATTAGTCTTTCGAAATTAAAATGTTTTCAGAGACGTACCTACGTAAGATAATATTCCACAAATGGGTACTCACTAATTAGTAGGGACTTACTAAGTATGAATGAGAAGTTATGGAAGATATACATACATATACGAGCTATGTGTTAACATACAACAAGTTTTCGACTCGCTCATGTTTATTAATATGCCAACTAACATACATATACATATAGTACTCATCAAGTTCAGCATACATACATAATATATACCTACATATAGTACTCATACCTTTCAAATGAAGCCTCTTCAGAATCAATCAGCATAAGATAAACTTCATACAGGGAATACATAGTTATAGGTATATAGAAAGTCTTGATTAAAAGCACACAATACAATAACGACTGCGTATAATATCTTTAATGTACAAATACATACGTAATATATTTCAATAACTCAAACTGTATTAGAATTTAACTGATGCCTAATATGTTGATGTTGATCGTTTGCCCTACCGGCAAAGACGCCAAGCGATTTAGCGTTCCGGTACGATGCCGTGTAGTAACCGAATAGGGGTATGGGTTTAATATAACTGCCATGCCCCTAACAGGTTAGCCCGCTACCATCTTAGACTGCATCATCACTTACCATCAGGTGAGATCGCAGTCAAGGGCTAACTTGTAGTGGATAAAAAAAAAAAAAAAAGTTTACTTTTTGATCGGTTTTGTATGGAAAATCTGTCAGGTTTAAAATAAAATACGCGTGCAACGCTTGATTAAGTTTATGTAGTAAAGCCACTTTCAGATTTTGGCCAGCACAATTTACTGATAAAATAAATAAACAATCATTTATATGCAAAGAATTTTGTACAATATTTGATGTTAGGAAATGTGAATGAGAGGCCATCATAAAATTCAACTAAATCAATAAGTAGTGTGCAAATTTCAGGCAGCTATTTAGCAAATTTTGAATTAAATTAAATTGTAATACAATGTTTAAAATAAATAAATTCGGTACTCAAGCAATCGTCGTCGTCGTCTCAACCTAAATAGACGTCCACTGCAGGACGAAGGTCTCCTGCATGGATCACCACAGAGCACGGTCTTGTGCCGCTTGTTTCCAGTGGCTCCCAGCTGCACGTTTGAGATCGTCCGTCCACCTAGTGGGAGGTCCGACGCTGCGCTTCCCGGTGCGAGGCCGCCATTCCAGCACTTTGGGACCCCAACGCCTATCGGTTCTACGAACTATGTGCCCCGCCCATTGCCACTTGAGCTTGGCGACTCTTTGAGCTATGTCGGTTACTCTGGTTCGCCTACGGATCTCCTCATTCCTGATTTGATCACGCAGAGATACTCCGAGCATAGCTCTCTCCATCGCCCGCTGAGTGACCCTGAGCCTTCTCTGAACTCAAGCAATGCGCGGTTCGAACCAGGCCATGCGTCCCTCACATATGAATTTTCTAGACTTTAGAGTTAGACCATTCGTGTTTATGAACGTTTTCGAATCCATGTGACATTCATAATGATAGGTTAATATGCATGAATTGAAAATTAATTATTTAATTGCAGATATGACCCGCATTAATTATTATCTAGTAATTTAATGTAACTAGTAATTATCTTTAACGCCTATTGCGGATGTTTAATGTACCGATATTTTAAAAAATTTGCTGTCTATTACATTATACACATAGACCATTATTTTTATGTTAAATAATACAAATAAGGTTTAAATAAATGGAAAAGAGTTGATTAGCTTTAATGACGCAGACGTCTAATAAGATAGGATTTTTGAAAATTCAACCCTTAATAGGATAATATAATAAGGGTCTGAAATTAGTATCAAAAATTGAACCTAATTTGAGCGAATCCGTGGGCAAAAGACTACTATATTATACAAGTAGATAGAATTAAGTTAAACTCATCCATGTGAAGTCAGGGGAGTCAACTAGTTTAGTACATTATGACATGATATTATGAAGACAAATGCGTCTCCTTATTGCTTATCTAGTTTCCCCCAATAATACTTCATCATAACTTTGCCAATAAAGATTAATGTGGGGCGTGACATACTCGTAGTTACTGGAAAAGATGATAAATCATTTATTTATTTCTCGTATGACAACTTGTGGCACTCATGATAAGACTCTACCAACGGTTCGGAAAGCTTCTACTGAAAAGAACCGGCGCGGCGAGAGAGCAGTTGCTCTTTTCACATAACGTTATTACGATAAGTTACGTAAATTACTTTATGTAACAAGTATTCCACTGACTCTTGGGCTGCTTGATGCGAAGCCGATGGCTTCCATACAAGTTAGTCATTACATCTGCTTTAGATTTTTTTAAATCTACTACAAGTCAGCCCTTGACTGCAATCTCACCTGACGGCAAGTGACGATGCAGTCTAAAATTACTTCAAAATAATTTCTAAAGGCCATTTGCACCACAAAAAGTTATCGATAAAGTTGAACTTACATATCAATGTTCTTATCTCCAATTATAAAGGCCTTTTAAGTCAAATTTTGATGAAAAATCGAAGAAAACTAACATTTTTGCAGCACTAAATGTTTTTTTAGCTGTCGTAAGCATAATATTACCTACTACTTTATAGATATAGAGGTAAAATTTGTTAGTTTGTGAGTTTGTAATAATAATGTAGGGGATAATCTCCGGCATCGATGATAGATTCTACATTGTTCTCGAAAGCTATATCATGTAGGCTTTATTATATTATTATCCTTACATATCATCCTTACGTATCATGTACTATTGCCTATTCTGTAATAGTATGCTCCTTATAAAAGCTTATTATACTGTTGAAGATTGCAAAAGATAAAGCATGAATTTGACTCGCTCCAGCTATGATTGAGACTGCAGTTACTTTTATCCTTATTATTTTCTGTAATTTTGATTGAAAAGAGCAACCACCAAGTTTCTTGCTGGCTCTTCTAGGTAGGAATGTCATTCCGAACCAGCGGTAGATTCACTCGACGGTTCAAAAGCAATTTAGTCCCACAAACATATCTGACTCGGTGGCCAAAATTGGAACTAACTTTTATGCTTGTCTCGTTTTTTATACTCGTACTAACGACGCTATCATCGGGTTAAATAAGTTTGTCGGACTATAAAAGTTTATTTATATAAAAAAGATTGCAGATGTTTAAAAGTCGCGGGCGAAGGCTAGTTCCTAATAAAGTCTTTTCTCTTTCCGTTTCGAAATTACATTGTATGGAAGATAATTTTATTAGAATATGTTATTTTCTGGAGAAAAGGTACTAAAAGCTTCACACAAAATTTTTTATGCTACGTTTTTCTCATTAAAATGAAGTGAGAGTTCACGGGCGTATATTATGATAATATGGGTTTTAATGATGTTGTGACGTACACGGCTCCATGTCAAAGCACTTCGTACAGAAAAAATATTTTGAGTTAGAAATTCGAAAATTTTATTTACTCAACATTGTTTACTGTAGTTGGAATATCTGTCGAGAATAATAATTATTCAAAGATGTAATGTTTAACTACCTCGTTGGTATAGTGGTTGGCATGTTCGACTGCGGCCGACAAGGTTCCGGGTTCGAGTCCCGGGTCGGGCCATAATTGAGTATTGGGGTTTTCTGACCAGAAATTCTCAGTAGGTACTAGCCCGGAGTTAGGAATTTGGCGGTGTTTCACCCCCGTGCCTCCGAGAGCACGTTAAGCCGTCGGTCCCGGTTATTATCACTAACATGATAATAGTCGTTAAAGCTCGCCAACCCGTATTGGAACAGCGTGGGGGTCTAAGCTCTAATTCCCTCTCTCCTATGAGAGTGGAGTCCTGTGCCCAGCAGTGGGACGTTAATGGGCTGTAGTGGTAATAGTTACAACGAACTATAGTCCCACAATCAAACTAACAAACCAACAAACAGACACACTTTCGCATTTATAATATTAGTATGGATTAGTAAGTATGGCTAGTGACACAAGGTTTCCTGCATGTAATAAAAATTTCATTTCATTTCATTACTGGGGCCATACCATTCATTACCTATTCTGTGGCCATACTACCAACCAACGCTTAAAGCCATACCCACTGTTTTATTATTTTAGATTTTCGTGTTTTAGAATTATAATCCTTATTTTAGGAACGTCAAGGTACGTGCCAACAAACTGTCATTTTGAGTAATATTGCTTAATCAGTATGCCCCCCGGGGTTAAATAAAGGATTTTGCGAAAATCCAGCGGGATCCTTAAATAATTTTAATCCACTCGGACGAAGTCACAAGATTCAGCGAGTATTATTATCATAATAAGACATTATAACTTAGTTTCGATATCGTCTTATCATGAAAAGTTAATGAAAGTAGCTAAGCGAATTCGTCGAGCAAAAATAATAATTTCGGAGGCGTCTTCAATTTCGAAATTATGTTTTTATCTTATCAATGTAGTCTCACCAACAGTGTTTACTTGGTCATGATAAATTTGTTAGGAAAATATTTTTCCTTGTTCGTATAAGTAGGTATATAAGTATTTTCGAGAAAAAATTGGAGGAATAAACTGAGGTAAATGCCAGCTGTAAATTTGTAATGCTCGCACCGCTTTGTCGACGAACTTCAGAGTGGAGTCTACTTATTGAGTCGGGCCCAATGATATTTTTTATATCTCTCCCTGCGTCGTACGGTCGTATGCCTCATTGCTGAGGGTCGTACCCCTTTCCATTAATCACATAATGGCAGGGGTTTTCTTGGAATAATAATGCCGCATACGATTCGACTAAGAGTAATATTTCAACTCCTAGGTTTCTAACGATTATACTATCAGATGTCAGTGATAATAACCGGGACCGACTGCTTAACGTGCTCTCTGAGGCACGGAGGAAATCTTTTTCCTCCGTGCCTGTGGCCTCTTGGCCACATTCTGACTTCCAAATTCGGTCACCCATCCAGTTACCAACTTGGGTGAACGTTGCTTGACAATCGCAATCGACTGATATATTGTGTTGTCGTAGCTAGACCGCCACCACCACCAACACCGCCACTACCACCGCTACCACCACAACCACCACCACCACCACTTACCACTAGTTAAAAGCTAGTGGTCACTATTACCTCTAGGTATAAGGTATGTAAATATTGTACAGGGCCCTACCAATGAAGGAACAGTTTGCCAAAATATAATATTATGTTAGATACTAATTATTCGCGATATGTACTTAGTACTTACTTACTACAAATCCACTACAGCCCATTAGCGTCCCACTGCTGGGCACAGGCCTCTACTCTCATAGGAGAGAGGGAATTAGAGCTTAGACCCACCACGCTGCTCCAATGCGGGTTGGCGGACTTTAACGACTATTATCATGTTAGTGATAATAACCGGGACCGACGGCTTAACGTGCTCTTCGCGGCACGGGGGTGGAACACTGCCAACTTCCTAACTCCGGGCTAGTACTGAGAATTTCTAGTCAGAAAAACCCAATACTCAATTATGGCCCGACCCGGGACTCGAACCCGGGACCTCGTCGGCCGCAGTCGAACATGCCAACCACTAGACCAACGAGGCCTACTACAAATATTATACAAATACTACAAATATTATATATAGGTCATAGGGTAATTACTACAAATATTATAGGTCATAAGGTAATTACTGCAAATATTATAGGTCAAACAATAACTGTTCTCACAGTCTAGTGCACTGCTTCAAACTTGGCTTACTGCGCTCCTACTCTTGGCAGCTTTCCCGATTTCCTTTCATGATAACGATCTCTTAAAAAAAAACACGTCTTTGACTAAAAGCTGGAATGGGCAGGCTCAGTAAAATTATCGACGAACGCAAGAAAGCTTATTATATTACTAGAATAGCTGATGCCCGCGACTTCGTCCGCGTGGATTGAGGTTTTTCGGTTCCCGCGGGAACTCTTTAATTTTCCGGGATAAAAAGTAGCCTATGTGCTATTCCAGACTATAATCTATCTCTGTGCCAAATTTCATCCAGATCCGTTCATCCGTTGGAGCGTGATTGAGTAACAAACATACATCCATCCATCCAAACTTTCGCATTTATAATATTTAATTTGATGATGCCCACGATTACGTGGATTAAGTTTTTGACGTGAAGACTTTATTAGCCGCTTTGAGCACTTTTTGGTAGGGGGTAATCTTGTGGATTCGCGTCACCGACACCTCGTTCCGACATGCTCTCGAACACCGACATGCTTGCATTGAGAACCTAGCCTCCCCTAGCCAAGTTACATACATTTCGTGTCTATTTCTGGTGGGAGGCTGCGGCCGTGGCTATTTACCACCCTACCGACAAAGACGTTTAGCGTTCCGGTATGATGTCGTTTAGAAACCGATTAGGGGTATGGGTTAATTATAACTGCCATGCCCCTAACAGGTTAGCCCGCTACCATTTCAGACTGCATCATCACTTACCATCAGGTGTGATCGCAGTCAAAGGCTAACTTGTAGTGGAATAAAAAAACCGGCCAAGTGCGAGTCGGACTCGCGCACCGAGGGTTCCGTACAAACCTGTAGTAAATTTTACGATTTATGACGTATTAAAAATAAAAATTACGTTTGTTGTATGGGAGCCCCCCTTTAATATTTACTTTATTGATATTTAATTATTTATTTTGAAAGGTAATATACAAGTTAATATTCTGTGAAAATTTGAACCGTCTACCTGTTACCGTTTTTAATATTGAGCAAAAAAATACGAAAAAAACACGTTTATTGTATGGGGACCCCCCTTAATATATATATTTTTTTAATTTTTAGTATTTGTTGTTATAGCGGCAACGGAAATACATCATTTGTGAAAATTTCAGCTTTCTAGCTATCACGGTTTATGAGATACAGCCTGGAGACAGACAGACAGACAGACAGACAGACAGACAGACAGCGGAGTCTTAGTAATAGGGTCCCGTTTTTACCCTTTGGGTACGGAACCCTAAAAAGGTCGATGTGTAAAGGCTACAATCCTTAGTATTAGTTATACAAAAACACTGAATAGGTTACGTCGAGTAATATGTTATTCACTGAATAATTCGCCTTGTTACCCCTTTTTAAAAGGGTAAAATCAAATGTTTTCACGTCATTGAAATGCGTTTGAATGTTCGGAATTTCCCAATCGCGGAAAGGTATCCAACGTGTTTGAAGTTTGGATCGATATTTCGGCAACAATATTGTAGAATTGGCTTTACTGAGTGAAATGATATTAGAAAAGCTGCTGGTTCTAAATTTAAATCCCTTAGCTTAGCTTCTATTGGATGATCCATCATGATAAAAACGCACTATTGTTAATGGGAATAATGTTCGGTCTTGTCGCGCAGATCTACGCAGCTTCATTTAAAAGTAAGTACCTATTGAAGTTTTGTCCTGTCCTGACAGTAGTGTGTTTCCGCCCTAAACAATAATATGTATAGAATAAGCCTTGGACTTAATGAGGGTCTGAAATATACAGATTTTATTTTATTTATTTATTTTTATCATTGCCGTAAACTAGTATTATTGCAAATGCAACTAATATTATTGTAAATGCATAAGAAACCCTGTCTGTCCGTTTGTTAAACTCTACCAAAATCTACGGTACTTACTAGGTACTTACGTCAGAAGGGATAAGAGCTACGCGATAGAAAAATAAAAACCGGCCAAGTGCGAGTCGGACTCGCGCACCGAGGGTTCCGTACAAACCTGTAGTAAGTTTTACGATTTATGACGTATTAAAAATAAAAATTACGTTTGTTGTATGGGAGCCCCCCTTTAATATTTACTTTATTGATATTTAATTATTTATTTTGAAAGGTAATATACAAGTTAATATTCTGTGAAAATTTGAACCGTCTACCTGTTACCGTTTTTAATATTGAGCAAAAAAATACGAAAAAAACACGTTTATTGTATGGGGACCCCCCTTAATATATATTTTTTTTTAATTTTTAGTATTTGTTGTTATAGCGGCAACGGAAATACATCATTTGTGAAAATTTCAGCTTTCTAGCTATCACGGTTTATGAGATACAGCCTGGAGACGGACAGACAGACAGCGGAGTCTTAGTAATAGGGTCCCGTTTTTACCCTTTGGGTACGGAACCCTAAAAAGGAATGCGTAAGTACGAGTACGTAGGTTGCTGTGCGAGCTGAATTGCATTTTATTACGTCGTATCAAGAGCCGCTGCTTATTAGTGTAATTTAGTTATAAGAACAACATTCGTGGAAAAAGTCAAAACTAAATAGGATTCCGGCCGGAAAGATTAGCAAGTGAAATCAGAGTAACGACCGTCGTAAACCAGATGTGTGGCGACGGAAAAGAGCGGGAGGGATTTGGCGACGAAAAACTCCGCAGTCACCAGGGCTGCGCCATTGGGGAAAAGGAAACCTGTTTTTAGAGCGAAAACATATCATCCGTACAAAACGTCCGTTTCGTATGAGAAACTCTTTTCGTCCTATTTGTGCTATAAGCAGACAACAAGCGTTTCCTTTCTTGCTTGCTCTCGTCTGGTTTGAATTTTATACTTAAAGCTAGTACTGATAGAGTTCTTTATACAGTGGCATCAAAAAAGCACGCGAAGATTCTTCTGGATCTGGATTGTTTTGGATATGACGACCTCCCTGACGCAGTGTCTTAACGTCCGGTAGTCCCGGGTTCGATCCCCCGCAGGGTCAATTTGGGAATTTATAATGTCTGAATTTTCCCTGGTCTGGCCTGATATGAGTCTCCGGCCGTGGCTAGTTACAACCCTAGCGACAAAGACGTGCCGTCATACGATTTAGCGTTCCGTTACGACGCGGTGTAGGGGTATATGAGTTTAATTTAACTGCCATAGCCCTAAGATGCCGTGTAGAAATCGATTAGGGGTATCGGTTTAATTTAACATGCCCCTAACAGGTTAGCCCGTTGCCATCTTAGACTTCATCTTTTCATTGAATTTCATCATTCATTCATCATCATTTTTTTTAGTCTAAACTGACTCGACTGACTTTGCCAGCCCTGAGGATAAAAAAAAGGATCAAATTTTTTTTTTGTTTGGTCTAAATTGACTGACTTTGCCAGCCCTGACCCACCGCACCGACCCACTCAGTCATAGCCTCCTCACGATAGCGGCCGTGTTCGCCGGAGCTCCGAGAGAAGGTCTGAATTTATGGTTAGCGAGTTACGCACAATTCTCACGATTCTTACAATTCTCGAGTAATAAATTTTATTGTTCCTTTTCGCATTGCGTCGCGGAATTGGTTTTACATTTGTTCTGGCAATCTCGCTAACGCGCAGAGCTATGCGTCCATTAGCCGATAGGTTTTTGTCTCAGTTTTATTGCTAGTCACTGCTAAGACGGATAGATAACCTCATGTCTGATGAAAACATCTATACAAATATTATTGAAGTATACTAATATGCGGAAGTTTGAATGGATGGATGGATGTTGGTTCTGGATGAAATTTGGACAGAGATAGATTATAGTCTGGAATAACATGGGCTATTTTTCATCCCGGAAAATTAAAGAGTCCCCGCGGGAACCGAAAAACCCCGATCAATGCGAACGAAGTCACAGGCATTAGCTAGTAAACTCATATAAAAAGAGATTCCAGGGCCCCCAGTTATTACTTTGCACGACTGCCCAAAAAAAGGAGTTTAATGTTTTCAGGGTTCATGTATGTATGCACCTATGTACTCGTAAGTGAGTTTCTTTATTCCACCATAACTAATTCTAATTGCCAGAACATACCCCCCGATTATGTATGTACGATACCCTAAAAGTATGAGAATGGATACACGAAATCAAGCTCTAATTTAATACCGTTATGGTTTATTTTACTTTGACGCCGAACTTTGACGATTTGATCGGCCATTCTTACAGATTTGGATGTATGGGGTATCGTTCATAACCTTGCATCATTTCGAGTGACACTGGCTATAAATTTTTGGAAAAAATCTATAATGGCGGCTGTATGGCGCTATTTTCAAAATGGTACCATACGATGCTAATGCATTCGTGTTTTTTTTTAATTATGTTTACTTTTTCTGAGTAATAAAACGCGTGGGATAGTGTAGCGTTGGTTTAAACTTTGAACGTACGCATACTTGGCAATTTCCAAAGCCATAGGTTAGGCCTTTAGTAAAACAAAGTAATGTCACCTTTATAGTAACCGGTTGATAACCGGTGGGTTTTGCTTGAAGAAGGGCAGTAACCAACGCTCAAAGCAGTGATTAGGCAGTATTTCTCAAAATGATAGTTCGATGTCACGTACCTTGATATTTCTAAAATAAGGATTATAATAATTCTAAAACACGAAAGTCAACAATAATGAAACAATAATATGACCCCATGCTCACGAAGAAGGACCCCGGACGGGTTCAAAACTAGTCGGGCATATTCCAACAAAACACTTGAGCTACCAACCAGTTAGATAAGATAGATAGATGCTTTATTTGCTCACGAAAACGAACAATGTTTGTTTACAGAAGTAAGTAAAGTAAATGCCTATTAAAATCGTTCGTAAACAAAATAATAATATAATTATCCTTTTACATCCTTTTTATCGAAATACTTGGACCTTGCTCACGAGATTACCAACATGTGGAATGTTGACTCAACGATTATTGTACCGATGGTTGTATCAGTTAACGGTCTTATTGCGAAAAGTTTCGATCAACACCTCAAGAAGCTTTCGCTTAGTTGTTGGATTAAGGGTCGGATACAGAAGGCGGTTATCCTTGAGACGGCACGAATTGTGAGGAAGTTCCTCTCTCTGGAGCCCTGACTACCGGCTGCTTGGGTCTTTAAGACCCCGCAGTGGGTGGAAGTTTTATAAGATTATTTTTAAATGTGTTTTGTGTAGTATTTTCATATATGTATTTAAAACGTGTTTAGAAATAATTTTATAAAAATATGTACAAATAAATGAGAGTAATTATAAATGCGAAAGTGTGTCTGTCTGTCTGCTATGCTTTCACGGCTCATCTGTTCAACCAATATTGATGAATCTTGGTATAGGGTTACATCCCGGGAAAGGACATAGGCTTTTTATCCCGGAAAATTAAAGAGATCCCGCGGGAATCAAAAAACCTTAATCCACGCGGACGAAGTCGCGGGCATCAGCTTGTAATATAATAAAGGTATACGTTATAATGAAATATCACTCCCAATAGTTTAAACACTAAAGTATATTCAACGTTCTCTAAATATTCGGCTAAGTTAATTAAACACGATATGAAATGCTAAAACGTATATCGCGTAACGTAATGAATTATTGGGCCAATTGAAGGGCAATTGCTTCTATTAGATTTGGGAGGGTTACGCTTGGGAATTGAATTATGTGATAAAAACTCGACTATTCTGGTCTTGTTCGATTATTGTGCATAAACATTTACCCAGGTGATTTCATTCTTTGAGGAATAATTATTTTATTATTTTATTGATCTGGTGGGAGGCTTCGGTCGTGGCTAGTTACCACCCTACCGGCAAAGATGTACCTACCGCCAAGCGATTAAGCGGTCCGGTACTTACCATCAGGTGAGATCGCAGTCAAGGGCTAACTTGTGGTGGAGTAAAAAAATTATATCCACCATGTTTTATAACTTTCGGACGTCATTGTGTGTATAGTGTACCTAAATTGAATAAATAAATATTGATTGATTGGGTTTTAATTGGAATATTTACAAAGTAATATGTGTCCACTGTCCACTGTCCATCATACAAATAAATAAATAAATAGTTTATTTGCTGGAAACATTGTACAATTGAGATGATAAATACTAAATTTGACCAAACATATTTCGTCGTTACTAAGGTGTAAAATGTAAATTAAAAACATGAGATTTGTTATGAGTTGAAATTATTAAAAGTAATTCATATAATCATAATTAAAACAAACATAATTTATACATAAAGTTATATCATAAATTGTATATGATAAATGTCTTTATTTAATGTCCTAATAAATTATTTAATGATTTTTTATTTAAATAACCAGTTCATATTTTTTTATTATTATGTCGGTAAGATCGATATTTTTATTATTCATATTTCATCAGTATGTAATTCGCATTTAACTATAATTTCCAAAAAACACGATTTACCAAAAAAAAATACCGAGCAAAGCTCGGCCAATACCTTTGGGTGCCATCGAACTTCGGCAACTTGGCTTTCCTAATAAATAAATAAATAAATAAAATAAAATTATTTTATTTCAGGTAGGGACCCATAATACAAAATACAAAAAATACAAAATAATGATAAAAATAAAAATATAGAATTAAAAATGGCAAACCGACAATAATTATTCTTCTATAAAGAACAAATCTTGTATAAAACCATATCAAAATCATGCATATTTCCTAACTTCTTCTACTCTCTTCAATGTTCGTAGATTCTGCCATCTTAATTTTTTCTGCTCATCAAGTAGACTTTCAGGCCCTAATAATTTTCTACCCAAAAACCACTCTTCCATCTTTTAAATACGGTCTGAGATGGCCGCCAGCTTGAATCCGCCATTTTAGATTATTTTTTTCAGCTCACTGCCAATTGTATGAAGTTTCGAGTATTTTTTGTTTGAAAAGGTAAACACTGTTCTAAGTATTTGTTAGGTTTAAACGTAAATATTGTGTATTCAAATCTAGATTTTTGTTTACATTATTCATTTTTGAGTATAAAAAGTAGATTTCCAACCACATAATATACAGTGACGTGCAACTCATAAAGCGATAAAAGCACTGCTTACCCTAGTTAAAATAGTTCTGCTATTAAGCAGGTTTCTACCTATGTAATGCATACCCTGGCATCAAACCCTGTGCACGCCACTGCGCACATACATAGGTAAATGAGATATATAGGTAAAAGAGATACATAGGTAAATCCCACCCGAACGAAGCCGAAGCGGGCTGTCTAGTAAGATTATCTCTCTAAATATATAACTAGTATGGCGCGTGGATGCGCGGCCCGCTGAAGCGGACCGCGTAGTAGACGGCGCGGCCCACTGTTGTTCTCAAACACTACCCGTCGCTAAGTGCTGATCTTTTCACCACGGGCGGGCCCGGCGGCCTAGCGGCCACCACGTCGACTTTTTACTGTGCCACACCCATACCGAAAAAAAAAAATTACACGTCTTTTATATTATTTCTTTAAAATTTTCTAGGTTAGGTTAGGTTTTTACACTTTCAGTCAAACTTAAATATCTCAAAAACTACCCGTCGCTAAGTTCTGATCTTTTCACCACGGGCGGGCCCAGCGTCCTAGCGGCCGCCACGTCGACTTTGTATCGTACCATACCATACCGAAAAAAAAAAAATTACGTCTTCTGTATTTCTTTAAAATTTTCTAGGTTAGGTTAGGTTAGGTTTTTACACATTCAGTCAAACTTAAATATCTCAAAAACTATCCGTCGCTAAGTGCTGAACTTTTCACCACGGGCGGGCCCGGCGGCCTGGCGGCCGCCACGTTGACTTTTTACCGTACCATACCGTACCGAAAAAAAAAAAATAAGTCTTCAATATTTCTTTAAAATTTTCTAGGTTAGATTAGGTTTTTACACTTTCAGTCAAACTTAAATATCTCAAAAACTACCCGTCGCTAAGTTCTGATCTTTTCACCACGGGCGGGCCCAGCGTCCTAGCGGCCGCCACGTCGACTTTGTATCGTACCATACCATACCGAAAAAAAAAAAATTACGTCTTCTGTATTTCTTTAAAATTTTCTAGGTTAGGTTAGGTTAGGTTTTTACACATTCAGTCAAACTTAAATATCTCAAAAACTATCCGTCGCTAAGTGCTGAACTTTTCACCACGGGCGGGCCCGGCGGCCTGGCGGCCGCCACGTTGACTTTTTACCGTACCATACCGTACCGAAAAAAAAAAAATAAGTCTTCAATATTTCTTTAAAATTTTCTAGGTTAGATTAGGTTTTTACACATTCAGTTATACTTAAATATCTCAAAAACTACCCGTCGCTAAGTGCTGATCTTTTCACCACGGGCGGGCCCGGCGGCCTGGCGGCCGCCACGTCAGCTTTGTGCCGTACCATACCCAGACCGAAAAAAAAAAATTGCACGTCTTCTATATTATTTCTTTAAAATTTTCTAGGTTAGGTTAGATTAGGATTTTACACATTCAGTTAAACTTAAATATCTCAAAAACTATCCGTCGCTAAGTGCTGATTTTTTCACCACGGGCGAGCCCGGCGGCCTAGCGCCCGCCTTGTTGGCTTTGAACCGCACCATACCATACCGAAAAAAAAATACACGTCTTCTATATTTCTTTAAAATTTTCTAGGTTAGATTAGGTTAGGTTTTTACACATTCAGTCAAACTTAAATATTTTGCTTAATTATCTATTCACCACGGGCGGGCCATACGGCCTAGCGGCCGCCACGTCGACTTTGTACCGTACCATAACACCGAAAAAAAAAAATTACACGTCTTCTATATTTCTTTAAAATTTTCTAGGTTAGGTTAGGTTAGGTTTTTTCACATTCAGTCAAACTTAAATATTTTGCTTAATTATCTATTCACCAAGGCCTGGCGGCCGCCACGTCGACTTTTTACCGTACCATACCCATACCGAAAAAAAAATACATATATATACGTCTTCTATATTATTTCTTTAAAAAATTTCTAGGTTAGGTTAGGTTTTCATACTTTCAGTCAAACTTAAATATCTCCAAAACTACCCGTCGCTAAGATCTGATCTTTTCATCACGGGCGGGCCCAGCGTCCTAGCGGCCGCCACGTCGACTTTGTACCGTACCAAACAATACCGGGAAAAAAAATTACGTCTTCTGTATTTCTTTAAATTTTCTAGGTTAGGTTAGGTTAGGTTTTTACACATTCAGTCAAACTTAAATATCTCAAAAACTATCCGTCGCTAAGTGCTGATCTTTTCACCACGGGCGGGCCCGGCGGCCTAGCGACCGCCACGTTGACTTTTTACCGAACCATACCGTACCGAAAAAAAAAAAATTAAGTCTTCAATATTTCTTTAAAATTTTCTAGGTTAGATTAGGTTTTTACACTTTCAGTCAAACATAAATATCTCAAAAACTATCCGTCGCTAAGTGCTGATCTTTTCACCACGGGCGGGCCCGGCGGCCTAGCGACCGCCACGTTGACTTTTTACCGAACCATACCGTACCGAAAAAAAAAAAATTACACGTCTTTTATATTATTTCTTTAAAATTTTCTAGGTTAGGTTAGGTTTTTACACTTTCAGTCAAACTTAAATATCTCAATAACTACCCGTCGCTAAGATTTGATCTTTTCACCACGGACGGGCCCGACGGCCCGGCGGCCGCCACGTCGACTTTTTACTGTGCCACACCCATACCGAAAAAAAAATTACACGTCATTTATATTATTTCTTTAAAATTTTCTAGGTTAGGTTAGGTTTTACACTTTCAGTCAAACTTAAATATCTCAAAAACTACCCGTCGCTAAGTTCTGATCTTTTCACCACGGGCGGGCCCAGCGTCCTAGCGGCCGCCACGTCGACTTTGTACCGTACCATACCATACCGAAAAAAAAAAAATTACGTCTTCTATATTTCTTTAAAATTTTCTAGGTTAGGTTAGGTTAGGTTTTTACACATTCAGTCAAACTTAAATATCTCCAAAACTACCAGTCGCTAAGATCTGATCTTTTCACCACGGGCGGGCCCGACGGCCCGGCGGCCGCCACGTCGACTTTTTACTGTGCCACACCCATACCGAAAAAAAAAATTACACGTCTTTTATATTATTTCTGTAAAATTTTCTAGGTTAGGTTAGGTTAGGTTTTTACACATTCAGTTAAACTTAAAGATCTCAAAAACTACCCGTCGCTAAGTTCTGATCTTTTCACAACGGACGGGACTGGCGGCCTAGCGGCCACCACGTCTACTTTTTACCGTACCATACCCATACCAAAAAAAAAAATACACGTCTTCTATATTATTTCTTTAAAATTTTCTAGGTTAGGTTAGGTTTTTATACTTTCAGTCAAACTTAAATATCTCCAAAACTACCCGTCGCTAAGTGCTGATCTTTTCACCACGGGCGGGCCCGGCGGCCTAGTGCCCGCCTCGTCGGCTTTGAACCGTACCATACCAAACCGAAAAAAAAATTACACGTCTTCTATATTATATCTTTAAAATTTTCTAGGTTAGGTTAGATTAGGTTTTTACACATTCAGTCACAAGTTCTACAAGAACTGAAGACAATGATACAGGATCTACAAAAAGAAAGCAGAAAAGTGGGCTTGTCAATGAATATGTCTAAAACAAAATTTATGAAAAATAGTGCAAATATCCTTGACATTTCCATAGAAAATCATAACTTAGAAGTGCTTGAGAAATATACTTACCTTGGCCAAACTATCGCCTTAAAGGATTGGCAAGAGAAGAGACAGAGAAAAGAATACAACGAAGTTGGAATAAATATTGGGCTCATAAACATATATTTAAAAATAAAGATATACCAAACAATTTAAAAGCTAGAACATTCAACAGTTGCATAATACCGACACTCACATATGGTTGTCAAACCTGGGCACTCAATAAGAACCAAGTACCGTACCTACCATACCATACCCAAAAAAAAAAATACGAGTCTTCTATATTTCTTTAAAATTTACTAGTTAAGGTTAGGTTAGGTTTTTATACTTTCAGTCAAACTTAAATATCTCCAAAACTACCCGTCGCTAAGTGCTGATCTTTTCACCACGGGCGGGCCCGGCGGCCTAGCAGCCGCCACGTTGACTTTTTACCGTACCATACCGTACCGAAAAAAAAAAATTACGTCTTCTGTATTTCTTTAAAATTTTCTAGGTTAGGTTAGATTTTACACTTTCAGTCAAACTTAAATATCTCAAAAACTACCCGTCGCTAAGTTCTGATCTTTTCACCACGGGCGGGCCCAGCGTCCTAGCGGCCGCCACGTCGACTTTGTACCGTACCATACCATACCGAAAAAAAAAATACGTCTTCTGTATTTCTTTAAAATTTTCTAGGTTAGGTTAGGTTTTTACACATTCAGTCAAACTTAAATATCTCAAAAACTATCCGTCGCTAAGTGCTGAACTTTTCACCACGGGCGGGCCCGGCGGCCTAGCGGCCGCCACGTTGAATTTTTACCGTACCATACCGTACCGAAAAAAAAAAATTAAGCCTTCAATATTTCTTTAAAATTTTCTAGGTTAGATTAGGTTAGGTTTTTACACATTCAGTTAAACTTAAAGATCTCAAAAACTACCCGTCGCTAAGTTCTGATCTTTTCACAACGGACGGGACCGGCGGCCTAGCGGCCACCACGTCTACTTTTTACCGTACCATACCCATACCAAAAAAAAAATACACGTCTTCTATATTATTTCTTTAAAATTTTCTAGGTTAGGTTAGGTTTTTATACTTTCAGTCAAACTTAAATATCTCCAAAACTACCCGTCGCTAAGTGCTGATCTTTTCACCACGGGCGGGCCCGGCGGCCTAGTGCCCGCCTCGTCGGCTTTGAACCGTACCATACCAAACCGAAAAAAAAATTACACGTCTTCTATATTATATCTTTAAAATTTTCTAGGGTAGGTTAGATTAGGTTTTTACACATTCAGTCACAAGTTCTACAAGAACTGAAGACAATGATACAGGATCTACAAAAAGAAAGCAGAAAAGTGGGCTTGTCAATGAATATGTCTAAAACAAAATTTATGAAAAATAGTGCAAATATCCTTGACATTTCCATAGAAAATCATAACTTAGAAGTGCTTGAGAAATATACTTACCTTGGCCAAACTATCGCCTTAAAGGATTGGCAAGAGAAGAGACAGAGAAAAGAATACAACGAAGTTGGAATAAATATTGGGCTCATAAACATATATTTAAAAATAAAGATATACCAAACAATTTAAAAGCTAGAACATTCAACAGTTGCATAATACCGACACTCACATATGGTTGTCAAACCTGGGCACTCAATAAGAACCAAGTACCGTACCTACCATACCATACCCAAAAAAAAAAATACGAGTCTTCTATATTTCTTTAAAATTTACTAGTTAAGGTTAGGTTAGGTTTTTATACTTTCAGTCAAACTTAAATATCTCCAAAACTACCCGTCGCTAAGTGCTGATCTTTTCACCACGGGCGGGCCCGGCGGCCTAGCAGCCGCCACGTTGACTTTTTACCGTACCATACCGTACCGAAAAAAAAAAATTACGTCTTCTGTATTTCTTTAAAATTTTCTAGGTTAGGTTAGATTTTACACTTTCAGTCAAACTTAAATATCTCAAAAACTACCCGTCGCTAAGTTCTGATCTTTTCACCACGGGCGGGCCCAGCGTCCTAGCGGCCGCCACGTCGACTTTGTACCGTACCATACCATACCGAAAAAAAAAATACGTCTTCTGTATTTCTTTAAAATTTTCTAGGTTAGGTTAGGTTTTTACACATTCAGTCAAACTTAAATATCTCAAAAACTATCCGTCGCTAAGTGCTGAACTTTTCACCACGGGCGGGCCCGGCGGCCTAGCGGCCGCCACGTTGAATTTTTACCGTACCATACCGTACCGAAAAAAAAAAAATTAAGCCTTCAATATTTCTTTAAAATTTTGAAAGAAAAGAAAGAAAAAGCATTTATTTTCCAATTCTGCCACACATGCCCTTACCTTAAAGGTATGCTACCCCGGCGCCTCCATCACCACCACCAACAGCAATGTGCTAAACTACCAAGGTGACACAAGCGCCGGGACAACAGGAGTCATGTGTGGCACAACCTGAAAAAAGGCCCCAACTCAGCATAATGCTGCATGATTCGAATATGCACAAAGGCAATATAAAAACCATGCAGCGCTGATTTTCAGCCGGAACCTTGTTGCAGGCGACGCCACGGATCCATAATTATAAATAATAAAACTAGCACTAAACCACTAATTACAGTCTATTGCACTTATACTAACACATACTTAACTATATACTAAGATATATATATTTTATATATATATATATGTATATATATCTTATATAGATTTTAATTGAGTAGAAGAAAACAAAATAAATATAATTCATTATAATAGTCTGATACTTTCTGTTAAATTCACATATAATAATAAAAATAAATAATAATGATTAATTGATATTAATAAAAAATAAAAATAAACATATTTAATTAAACCTATATATGTATAATAAGAATTGTAACCCTACAGAAATGAAAATTCCGCCACCAGATCCTGAAATTCAACCTGTTTCTCTAAAAGGTATTTTTTTAAATTTATTTTAAATGTAAAAATATTTTTTAATTTTCTAATTGGAGGGGGTATATTGTTCCAGCATTTAGTGGCGGAGTACGTGAATGAACCTCTAAAAGCAGCGGTGCGATGAAATGGAATCCGAAGTCGATTGCGACAGCTTCTGAGGCGATCGGATTCCTCATTACCCACCCAGTTAAGCTTATTTAGAAGGTACAAAGGCTTACCAAATTTAATAACACCGAAAAGTAGGCCTGCGAGGTGCAGTTTCCTTCGCGATCTCATTTTTAGCAATCGATGATTATTTAAATAAGGGGTCACATGATTACGCGGAGGTATGTCAAAGCAGAAACGCGCGCACGCGTTCTGCACGCGTTGAATTAGGCGTTTTGTCCTGCATAGTAACCGCGGCCCATACACAACATCCATATAATTTAGCTTTGAAAGAACCAAGGCTTCCACTAACTGGATACGCAGCTCCAGAGAAAGATAGCATCTAACTTTGTACAGTATCTTCAGCCTGTAGAAGCAATTGCGAACCTTCTCCGCTACATGCTCTTCAAACCTCAAGCCAGAGTCCATGAGCAAACCCAAATTTCGCACCAGAAATACTCGCTCTAAGGTATTGTCACCTATACTTATATCACTGCCTTGCATATTGATTTTACTTAAAAGATTTTTGGTTCCAAACAAAATATATTTAGATTTTGTTGGATTAAGTACTAAACAATTACGATCCGACCATTCTGCAATCCGATTAAGATCTTCGTTAATGAGATTAACAGCAGCTTGGAATTCCTGTGGTTTAAATGAAATATATAGTTGTAGGTCATCAGCATATAGGTGGTATCGACAATTTATAATTTGCTGTGTTACATCAGCGATATACAATATAAAAAGCAAGGGTCCCAGGACCGAGCCCTGCGGAACACCCCTGGGCACTAGAGCTGTCGCTGAGCTATACCTCTTCCCATCCTCATGAACTATTTCAACAGACTGAGTCCGATTGGACAAATAACTATCAAACCATTTGACTGCGTCACTGCTGAATCCATAATAAGATAGCTTTGATAGTAAAAGGGCAATGTTGATGCTATCAAAAGCCCGAGAAAAGTCCAAAAGTACAAGCAAGGTGCACATCCCGGAGTCCTGTGCTGTTAAGATGTTATCAGTAACGTCCAACAAAGCCGTCACGGTGCCACGACCTGCCCTAAAGCCCGATTGAAACTCAGGCAAAATCTGGTTCTTTTCTAAATACGCTGACATCTGCGAGTGTATAATTTTTTCTATTACTTTAGAAAAGCATGGCAAAATGCTAATCGGCCTTAGGTCTTTTGGCACAACAGGGTCCGGTATTTTGGGGATGGGGCGAACTAGAGCAAGCTTCCAATCGCTTGGAAAAACACAAGTTACTATTGAAGTATTGATGATTGTTTTTATAGTGTCTAAGCTTTGAGGTAGCGTCATCAAGAGCATATCAAGAGTAAGTTTGTCTGTGCCCTCAGCATTTGAGTGCAACCGCTTTATTGTTTTTAACACATCCGATTCAGTAGCAGTTACAAGTGAGAAAGTACTATCGCAAAGTTTGTTGAATTCAAAATAAGTGAGCTGTGAAATAGTAACATTATTTGAACCAGGAATATTAAGAAAGTGAGAATTTATAGCCTCTGCATCAATAAAATGTGAAGGTAGATAATCTGATCTCTTAGGTAGGACAGTATGCTTTAAATTTTGCCAAAGAACTTTAGGGTATTTAAGTTTGCTGTTAATATCGTAATTAAAATATGCGCGTTTCTCATTGTGAAAAGCTTCAATTACTAAATGTTTATATTGTTTATAAAGAATTTTGTGTGAAACAGATTTATCCTTACGCCATAAAATATGCGCATCGTCCCTTAACCTCATCATTAATTTTACGTTGTATGTTATCCATGGAGTACGCCGATCTTTAACTATTTTAGCTTTTTTAGGAGCATGCTTATCAAAGAGTTCTGTCACATGTCTATTAAAAGATGATACCATATGATTAACACACCCCGACGCTAAAATATCGTCCCACGGTATAGCATTAAGATCATCATTAAATTCATCCAAGCAAATGTTGTTTAGTGATCTGTACATAATAAATTTTGACGGCACTTTTCCCTTCTTAATATTTAAAACGCAATCAAGGAAGGCGTGATTACATAAAGATGCAATCGGTGTTACGTTAACACTTTTAACTGGCAGGTTGGTAGAAATAGTATCGATCAAGGTTTCGGTACTTGCAGTGAAATGTGTAGGACAAGTGACTATCTGTGTTAATTGCAAATAATTAAAAAAAGCTTCAAGCTTAATAGTTTTCGTGTCATTCTTATTTAACAAATTTACATTGAAATCCCCCAACAAAACGATGTGATCATAACTTGACAACGCCTGGACAGAGTCCGTAAGTACATCCAAAAACTGGTCAATATTCAACCATGGTGGTCTGTAAGCGGTACCGATGGCGATTTTAAGGGAGTTGACATTCAGACCGATCCACATTTGTTCAACTGTTTCATGCTTAGGATACGCGCACGCCCTAGTTTTAAGACCTTTTCTGATATAGAACGCAACACCCCCACCTCGACCCCTGCGCACAGTATCCGGGCGAGGGATGTGTTGAAGTCTATAACCAGGAACAGAGGGCGCTCGACCTTCCTCCCCAGTCCGCAACCATGTCTCATTGATCGCCATGATATCAACTTGAAAACGATCCATGGCCACCAAGAACTCATCATGTTTTGTACCTAAAGACCCTGCATTAAGAAACCCAATTTTCAAAAATTTGCTCTTACCTTTGTATTTTATAATAGAAATACATATAAATAAATGGTATATAAATAGATAGTTTTATAAATGCATTATAAATTTTTTTTTGTAAATAGATATCATAATATGTTTTATTATACCTAATATTAGGAAAAATAATTAATTCAAATCTAAGTAGGGTTAAACTCTGTTTGTGATAAAATATACATGACAGCAAGTCCAATAGTATTGAAATAAAGATGTTTATATAGGTATTCAACATTATAACAAACGCAGATTTTATAAAGTAAATTGTTAACAATATTACAACATCTTTGTTTTTTTCTTTAATTTTACTTAATTTTAACAATAATAATGTTACGATATAACTTAGTATAAGTGCACTATATATTAATAAAAAACTGTTACAGCCCAAGTAATATGACATTCGAGCCAAATATTTAGATTTTAAAAAGAATTGTTTGTGAAAATTTTCTCAATGTCATCAGCCGATCGTACACGACATACGGGAGCTGTAGAATTTTTCCGCACATAAATACGCCCTCCCTTGGTCCAGACAAATCTCCAGTTCTTACTACGACCTTCCTCCCGCACCTTATAAAACAACTGCCTATTAACACGCGTAAGATGTTCGTTAACATAAAAACGACGAGGTTCGGTATCAATTATGCCCGATGAGTCAGCGCCACGGCGGACACGGGCGGCGCGCAATAGTTGGTCTCGAACAGCGCGCCGCGTTAGACGCACGATTATAGACCGCGGCCGCGGCTCCTGCACCTGCCCGCCGTCGCTGGTACTCATTTGAAATGCACGTCGGGGGCCCGAGCGCTCCGCAGAGACGACGTCGCGAACATCTAGATCCACACCTAGCTTCTTTGCCAACAGGCTGGTCACACTTATCAGATTTTCACCCGAAGCTTCCTGTAAACCCGATATTTCGACATCGTTCATGAGCAGGTCCTGATCCCTATCGTTTAACTGGGTTTGCAGTTGGGAAATGGTGGCGTGGACACTGCCAACCTCGATCGATCCCTGTGACGCGGACTGCTCCTCCAAGCGTGATAACCTGAATTCAATGTTATCCACCCGACTATTGAACTCGGATAAGGTTACATTTAGCTGAGCTATCTCGCCCCTAAAAGAGGCCATCTCACTTCTCAGTAGCCTGAGCTCAGCGACAATGGTATTCGTGGAGTCTTGGATGTCAACATTCATCGCCGATGACGGTGCGACTGCAGCTGACGTGTTGGAAGTGCCAGGAACAGGAGTACTCAACCCTTTAGCAGCATTCATCGCGCCCTGCTTGCTTTTGCCCTTATGACACGCATGGCATGCCCATTTGCTGGGGATAGGACCATTAGGGCTTAACTTTACACAGTCTCGGTGAAACAAAGAACCACATTTGTTACACTTCACGCCATCTGTGGAGCCGACGAAGCGACCACATTGATTACACTTGCTTGTCATGTTACCTAAGTCGCACCACGACCCAATGCAATGCAGTACACACAGTTACCGCTAGATGTCAATAAAAAATTAATAAATGAAAATAGTCAATAAAATGTTTATTTAGTGTTTAAAACGCACCGGATTATAAGATATTGCTTATTTTATGCACACACAACTTAGTTTAAAACTGCTTGGCTGGGCTTTATTGCGACAATGGTATGGTAACAAAGCGAGGGTATGTACGTATTACGTAGACAACAAACAGCTGATATTTATCACACTTAACTTGCAATTGCGGAAAACAATAAAAACGCTATCTCAATCCCGTCACAAACACTAGCACAATTTGATTTACCACTACTTAACAGTTTGATTCAACTTAAGAGGCCAACAGAAGCTTAATTTATTTTTGATTTTAAAATAACTAGGACAACTGTACAGCCGATAGCTACGTCCGTGACGTCACCTTTTTCTAGGTTAGATTAGGTTAGGTTTTTACACATTCAGTTAAACTTAAAGATCTCAAAAACTACCCGTCGCTAAGTTCTGATCTTTTCACAACGGACGGGACCGGCGGCCTAGCGGCCACCACGTCTACTTTTTACCGTACCATACCCATACCAAAAAAAAAAATACACGTCTTCTATATTATTTCTTTAAAATTTTCTAGGTTAGGTTAGGTTTTTATACTTTCAGTCAAACTTAAATATCTCCAAAACTACCCGTCGCTAAGTGCTGATCTTTTCACCACGGGCGGGCCCGGCGGCCTAGTGCCCGCCTCGTCGGCTTTGAACCGTACCATACCAAACCGAAAAAAAAATTACACGTCTTCTATATTATATCTTTAAAATTTTCTAGGGTAGGTTAGATTAGGTTTTTACACATTCAGTCACAAGTTCTACAAGAACTGAAGACAATGATACAGGATCTACAAAAAGAAAGCAGAAAAGTGGGCTTGTCAATGAATATGTCTAAAACAAAATTTATGAAAAATAGTGCAAATATCCTTGACATTTCCATAGAAAATCATAACTTAGAAGTGCTTGAGAAATATACTTACCTTGGCCAAACTATCGCCTTAAAGGATTGGCAAGAGAAGAGACAGAGAAAAGAATACAACGAAGTTGGAATAAATATTGGGCTCATAAACATATATTTAAAAATAAAGATATACCAAACAATTTAAAAGCTAGAACATTCAACAGTTGCATAATACCGACACTCACATATGGTTGTCAAACCTGGGCACTCAATAAGAACCAAGTACCGTACCTACCATACCATACCCAAAAAAAAAAATACGAGTCTTCTATATTTCTTTAAAATTTACTAGTTAAGGTTAGGTTAGGTTTTTATACTTTCAGTCAAACTTAAATATCTCCAAAACTACCCGTCGCTAAGTGCTGATCTTTTCACCACGGGCGGGCCCGGCGGCCTAGCAGCCGCCACGTTGACTTTTTACCGTACCATACCGTACCGAAAAAAAAAAATTACGTCTTCTGTATTTCTTTAAAATTTTCTAGGTTAGGTTAGATTTTACACTTTCAGTCAAACTTAAATATCTCAAAAACTACCCGTCGCTAAGTTCTGATCTTTTCACCACGGGCGGGCCCAGCGTCCTAGCGGCCGCCACGTCGACTTTGTACCGTACCATACCATACCGAAAAAAAAAATACGTCTTCTGTATTTCTTTAAAATTTTCTAGGTTAGGTTAGGTTTTTACACATTCAGTCAAACTTAAATATCTCAAAAACTATCCGTCGCTAAGTGCTGAACTTTTCACCACGGGCGGGCCCGGCGGCCTAGCGGCCGCCACGTTGAATTTTTACCGTACCATACCGTACCGAAAAAAAAAAATTAAGCCTTCAATATTTCTTTAAAATTTTCTAGGTTAGATTAGGTTTTTACACTTTCAGTCAAACTTAAATATCTCAAAAACTATCCGTCGCTAAGTGCTGATCTTATCACCACGGGCGTCCGCCAGGCCGCCCCGCGCGCACGGCGGCCTAGTGACCGCAACGTCAACTTTGTACCGTACCATACCATACCGAACAAATAAAAATTACACGTCTTCTATATTTCTTTAAAATTTTCTAGGTTTGGTAAGTTAGGTTTTTAGACTTTCAGTCAAACTTAAAATTGCGTTTTTTCGTACCTCAAACCGAACGGCTGCCGCGACAGCCACCATCTTGAATTTTTTCGTATTACTTACATGAATATTATATCAAACTATATAATTATCAGACGAAATAATTCATTCTAAAAATTCTTTCAGCGAGTAAAAACACTTGCCTTACAAAGAAACAAAATTTTGTTTTTTGTTTTTTTTTTAGTTTTTTTTTATCCACTACAAGTTAGCCCTTGACTGCGATCTCACCTGATGGTAAGTGATGATGCAGTCTAAGATGGTAGCGGGCTAACCTGTTAGGGGCATGGCAGTTATATTAAACTCATACCCCTAATCGGTTTCTACACGGCATCGTACCGGAACGCTAAATCGCTTGGCGGCACGTCTTTGCCGGTAGGGTGGTAACTAGTCACGGCCGAAGCCTCCCACCAGGCCAAACCAAGGAAAATTCAGAAATTATAAATTCCCAAATTGACCCTGCCGGGGATCGAACCCGGGACCTCCACACGTTAAGACAACAGCGCTACACACTGTGCCACGGAGGTCGTCAAATAGCCAATGCACACCGCAAAATCAGAATTAGCTCAACGTTCATTGACTTCTCTACTGGCTAAACGTCAACAAGTTTATGCAGCACAGGCCACATGCATACACAGGTGGATTTTGCATATTTGCGGATTAGCGGAGTGCGTATTTTCAGTTCATATCATTTCGGTGATCTGGATAGAGCGGATTTGGGTCTGCGTGAAATATGAATACCTGAAGTATCGAAACTGTCATTTATTAAGTAAATACTTTTCGGATATCTTACTAATATAATAAAACTGATGATGCCCGCGACATCGTACGCGTGGAGTAAATCATTCAGATTCGCGCTGGAACTCCTTAATTTTCCGGGATAAAAAGTAGCCCTGGTCCTTCCCCGGGACACAACCTATCCCTGTACCAAATTTTATTAAAATCGGTTTAACAGGTGGACACATTTTCGCATTTATAATATTAAGTTTGGATGTGAAAGTTTGAATGTTTCTATGTTTGTAAGTAAGGACGTTAATAAGAAATTGAGCTAGCAATGCGCATAAATAAATAAATAAATAAATATATTTTTTTTTTACCATAACGACTATAGGTACGCAATATAATAAAATGCTAACTTATTATAATGCTAATATTATACTTTAAAAAAAAGGTAAAGGCGGATTACAGAAGAATCGCAATGACAGACAAGGTCAAGCAAACTATGCCGATATTTTTCCGACTTCCAAAAGGGGGTTATAAATTCGGCGCTATTTTTTTCCCGTGCATATTTTCACCTTTGTTCATAGTTTTACCGACTAGATAGAACGGATTTAGAATCGGATGAAATATTTTACAAAGCAAATCGTTCGCAATAAAATTGAAATTCGTGACGATTGATTTACTGTTAGAATGCGCAGCTAATAAATAATGTGGGCAGCAGAAATGGAATGGTTTATTGATTGTTCGAATAATTTATATCACTAACGATAGTTTCAGGCAAAAGTGTGATACGTAAAAAAGTTTTGCGAAGCTAATAAATTTTGTCCATTTACTTTAATAGAGACTATTTTTAAGAGTCGCGCAGTAAAAGTTTGGAACTTTTATTTTAACTATTGTAAAAGAGTTCTAAAATTTCTCGTGATAGTTCTTTTATACTTATCTAGATGCTTCTATATCATAAAAAAGAAATTCCTGGTTAAACCCTGTTTTTGTACGTATTACCACGTTGTAGCGTCACAAGTACTTACCATGTACTTTCCTCGGTTAACCCAGAATACCAACCATCATAACCTCAAATTATCTGGAGGAAGGATTAAGTGGAAAGGATAAATAATAACCAAGGGATCACTTTATTAACAAGAGGAGATAAATAATGAACACTGTGAAATCAAGATGCAACTCACTTTAATATCAAGATTCGACACCTTTCTCATCGAGCGACACTTAGATAAAAGGAAGTTGTGAGATCGCCTTGAAAAAGGCGAGAGCTCACAGCATCGGCTCGACGGAAGTTACCTACCGTGTTGAGGACGCCTGCACCGAACAATTGCTGACTGTAACAATCGCGCCAGCCACTTTGCATTGGACATAAAAAGGAAAGATTAGCCTTGAAAAAGGCTGTCCGTACAAACTGCTGCCGGGACCGGAGATGCCGCTGACCTGCTCAGGAGTCGAAGATGCACCGAGAGTTCCACTGTCCACACAAGTACACCAGCCAGTTCATAATTTCACTACCGCACACGTGTCACTCAATACGGCGCGCGCGAGCTGCAGGAGCGCGTGAATTGCCCGGCGTTCCTTGGGCGACTGAGGGAGCGCGCGGAGGCGCGCGTTCTATTTATAGCTTCATGGTGTCAGTCGATTTGAACTATCGCAACTAGCTAGCGTGATATGCGTTGTATGTACATAATATTATTATAGTTACCTAGTTTTAATCGTAATTATTATTCTATTATTATTACTATTTTCTGATTGGTGGTTAGTTGTAAGGATTATAATATAAATATCGGCATATTTTGCAATACATTCATTCTGATCTCAGCATCAAAACAGTTTTATTTTACACCAAAACCTCCGCTAAACACGTATTAGGTACTCATAACTGTTGCTTGGGCGAACTGGATTATTTGTTAAAATATTCTTATTATTGCTGATTCAGACACGCTGATTCAGGTTTAATAAATTAAATAACTTAAATTACCGCGATTAAAAGTAACCTATATCTACCACTCTACAGATCATCAGCTATGCCGATGCAATAAATCACTTCAATCCGTTCCAAAAAAATCAACAACCAACAAACAAACACTTTTTGCGTGGCAAAGTTATATGGGTGCGATACCATTTTGCCTATTTCTCCTATTATATTTGCATAATATTTTGCCTATTTGCCTGGCTTCTCTCAGTAAAATTTAACTTCCGAACCGGTGGTAGAGCCAAGAGACACCTGTTATGTAATTTATGAAATAAACCAATTTGAAAGAAAGAAAGAAAGAAAACGTTTTTATTCGATCACAATATTTAGTTTAAGAAAGTATTAAATTAGATATAGCAACAAAGTTGTGTGACCAAATATAGGTCTCCAGCTAAGCATCATGCTACAGCAGGCTGCAGCGCTGGTGCACAGTGGAAACCTTAATATTGGTGAAGTCACGGACGAACTATGAATGCCATATCTAATCTAATATGTATATCAGCGGAGGGCCTCAAGAGTCGTAAATATAGCACACTAGATAGTGGTTATATGTTTGCGCCTTTTGGGGTCGAGACGCTAGGGCCTTGGGGGGCTGGGGCGCGCGGAATTTATAAGGAACTTTCCGCGCGCCTGGTTGAGGCAACACGTGACCAGAGTGCTGGTATATATTTCGCTCAGCGAGTGAGTATAACTATTCAACGCGGCAATGCTGCCAGCATTCTGGGCACGCTGCCAACTGGTAGCGGTCTTTTAGATTAGGTTTTTTTTTTTTTTTTAGTTTTAATTTTTGTGTTTAATGTTTAGTTTTTTAGTTTTTAGTTTTTAATTTAGATTTAATTTAGTTTTTAATATTTTTAATTTTGTTATTAAGAGTGGTTAGTAGAAGAAATTTGATTGGCAATAATTATAAATAAATAACTAATATGTATAATGAAAGTATTGTTAATATTAAAAACTATTATAAATTTAACGTTCACTACAATAATTTTTAATGGACAAAGCATTTTACACCATAGAAGAGTAGGTACGCAAACCGTTATAAAATATTATGATAATATTTAGCGACTAAGTACCTACTTTATAAATTTACACGTCAGCAATGACGAAACTTGATTGTTCTTTAATAAGTTTGTCATCTTAATTGTACAATGTTTCTTGGAAATAAACGATTGATTGATTGATTGATTGAAAGAAATGTAATAGTCTGAGTTTGAATATAATTGAAAATAATTTGAGTTTGAATTTCGCATTTATAATACTACTAGGACGGCCCATGTATTTAATTTTAGAGGTTTCCAGTACCAAATACCGAAGCGTAGCACAGCGTTTAAAGCTTCCGTAGCTACTAGCTACGAGTAGTAGCTACACCGACGTTACTGCCCGTGACACGCAAACAAGGTTATGTGTCCCGGGCGGATTTGCCGGCGACCGCATGATTCTATGAACTTAATAGTGTGGATTTGGTTTCGTGACATTACCAAATCGGAGCGCAGATCGGTTGCGATAAACTTTATGATGCTATAACTAAAGCGGGGCTTCCAATGCGAACGGGTAATGAGCGGGAAATGGGTAAACGGAACTGACTCTATGTTTTTTTCTTTAATTCATAGACTAGCGCTTGGCTGCAGATTTGCTTGAAGTAGTGATACAGGCTAAGGTGGAGCGTGCTTGCCTAGAAGATGCCTATTCAGATAATATGTTCCAGTATTTAGAATAACCCCTGATATAGTTATTGAAGTTCTTATGATCGTCAAACGGCTGAACCTATTTTCTTGAATCATAGCTACACTCACGATCAAGTCACCTTTCAAACAAAAAAACCAAATCCAAATAAATTCACCCGTTAGGGAGCTACGATGCCACAAGCAGATACACAGATAGATACACACGTTAAACTTATAACACACCTCTTTTTGTGCCGGAGGTTCAAAATAGGTTTACACTTTCAATAATAAAGAGTCGGACATAATATGAACTAACGCTTATCAAAACCCTAATTTATGGTTTGTCAAATTTAGGATGATAATTTTTACAGATAATAAGTGCATTTGTACTATTTTTACAGCAATAGTGAAGGACAAGAGTACGACAGACCGAAGCAATACTATGCAAACAATATTTGCCAAATTGTCAGCCTATTTGACAAACCATAACCTGTAGTATAAACTACCTAACATCACCTCTTTACATTTGATTACGTAATAAATCGCACCGAAAGAGGCACAACCCGAACGATCTAACTATCCCCCTCTCCCCCAGGGCGATCGAGGGAGAGCGCTATCGCGTCGACTCGGGCGCTGGTGGCGCGGCAGTCGGGATCACAAAGTCATCGAGTGCAGGCGCGCGCGCGTTAGCTTTTTAACGTGAGGGATTTCTTTTTCAACAGGCTCTGACCTGGTGCCAACGTCACGTAAAAATTGTTCTTGTTATAGAGGAGCTCTGGTACTTAATCCAGCCCTTACCTATCCGGATTTTACCGGTCCCGACTCACCCTAAATTCCCTCGTTCCCTGCTCGCGCGCGCCTTGTACGGCTTTCATAATAGGTCGGATAAATTAATTCCGACTCCATCTTGTTTTTCCTTTTAGCGAAACTATAAAACTAAAAACGTGGAATCGTTTGAAATGTGTGTTCGTAAGCATCTAAGCATGTAAACGCGTCGTCTAACTTAAGTCAAGTGCGCGTCTAGTGTGTTAAACGAAAAAGAGTAAAATCAGTGGTGACAAAGGTGTTTACTACGCGTCTTCCGGCGGTGCCTTCGCTGGTCGCGGGACATGGTCCCGGCGACTCGTGATAAGGGGTTGTGAGGCTTTTCCACGCCCTTTCTCCGGTATTGTGAGTGACTACCTATCTTTGTGGGACAATTTGGTCTCTCCGGGATAGACCCGGTACAGTGAGTTAAGTCCGTCCATCTTCTCCGAAAGTTCAACGAACCTTCCGCGTACGGTTTCTTTGTTAATCTCCCTGTGATTAGTATAACCTAGTTAAGTAAATTCAACCTTGTAGAACCTGAATTAAATTTTATATTCTATGTTAATGGTAATATAGCGGTTTCATTCCAACACGAAAAACCCTTTAATTCCCACTACTGGCGTGACGGAGTGCCTGCTCGGCCGACTACGGCCCTTGATCCAGAAGTTCGATTCTCCAGCTCGACTGAACTCTCATGGGTAAGATTTGAACCTACACGTGGTGTGAAATAACCTATACAGGATTCATCCGAGCACACAATACATTACAATATGGCGCCCGAGAAAAGCGAGAGCAGCGCCCTCCCTCGCGGCAGTGGTGAATAAGGGAAATTAGATTGAATATCACCTGTCAACTCCGTCTTAAGTGACAGCAGTGACATAGGGTGCGTTCCGAAATACACTGAGAGCACTGAAAGTCCTCAGTAAAGAGCACTGCCAGTGCTCGCAGTGCTTATAACGGAACACACACATAGACAGTCAAAACTTAGTTTACGATTTGTTAATTTGTCATGATGTTATTTAATACATAGCAATTATCCATTTTGTCATAAATTAAAGCCAGTAAACAGTAAAGCTTTCAGTGCGAACGTGTTGTTGCCTTGTCGTCTTATGTTTCCATTTGTAAACAACAAGAAATCTTAAAAATTTTCCTTGCTATTATAAATAAACACTAATAAACTAATTCTCATGTGTAATTCCTACAGCTGTCCTGTGTAATTGTACAAAACAACAGGAAGGAGTGCGCATTCCCGATTATCAAGTAAGTAAACAAAACTTTTAAATTTCCAAGTGTTAAAGATTTTATAACCAGAGTTTTTTACTGCTTGTCGGGTAAATGCGTCACTAAGCGGCAGTAGCGTTTATCATAAATATTGTGATTGTGTCAACAGCACTTTTGTATAATTTAAGTATATATAGCATTAGTAAAATACTGTAAATTGCGAACACTCAATCCAAACGATCAGTAAAGTTATCTTTTTGCCTTCTACCTTACAAAAATAATTTTTTTTAAAAATGGATAAACAGGCAAATATTAAGGGAACACCGCAAGTTCCAACAACTCTACAACCGGAAAGTAACCCGGCACCAAATGTGGGGACAAATATTACCTCGTCTATAGTTATAGACATGCAGGACGCCTTCGTAAACACAAATCCCAGGCGCCCCCAGGCTACAACCCATGTAACCTTCTCGACAACCACAGCAACTTGCACCCCCGTACTAGAACACCCCACTTACTCCTCTGCTTTTGATTTAGGTAAGACATCCACACAGTACAATGAACTAAATAGCACCCTCCAGCTTGAGAAACCCATAATTTATAATATGCACAATTTAGCTAATCTAAAATCCTGGAACATCAAATTTTCTGGAGATTCGTGTGTCTATGAGTTCTTGAATAGGGTTGAGGAAATTAGAAGAGCAAGGGATGTAGACATGACCATAGTGCTTAGGGGGTTCTCTGAACTTTTACAGGGAACAGCCTTGCAGTTCTATAGGCAGGTTAGACAGAACATAAACACTTGGTCCGACCTATGTAGGGAGTTCAAAAACAATTTTCAAGCGATAGACTTTGAATTCTCAACCGAAAAAGCAATTCGCAATACCAAGCAGAAAGAAAACCAAACTGTTTTTGCCTATACCACGTATATAAAGGATCTTAACGGAAAACTAGCCAACCCCATTTCAGACATTTCACTATTGGAAATAATAAAACATAACCTGACACCGTGCTACGCCTCTCTACTAGCCAATAATGCAATTACTACACTAGAACAGCTAATCGCTTTAAGCAAAAATTATGAGGCATATGCCTTACCTACCGCATCGGCTAGCGAACCTAAAGGAAATTTCACACAATTTAGAAAACAGGAGACAGGAAATAAGAGACCCATAATTTGTAAAAAATGTCAAAAAAGGGGCCACAGTCACAGGGAATGTAGAACCTTTCCTGGACTAATATGCTTCAAGTGCCACATGCCAAACGTTTACTCTAGCTCTTGTCCTCGTTGTGCAAAGAACACCAAACCAGGTAACAATAACGAAAAACAACAAATTAAATCAAAATCGTTTACAAATACAAAAAACTAGTAAGATCTGGAGATATTAAGCCCCCAAAGCATCTTGATAAAGTTCATTACAACATAATATCTCCAGAAATTAACACCATACAAAAAGATAATAGGTTATACCTAAACTTCCAAATTTATGAAAATCAGTTAGTTGGCCTCATAGACACAGGGGCAAATCAATGCGTATTGGGAAAAAACTTTCACAAAAATTTTCTCCATTCCACTACTTTAAATAGAACATTTGTGAACGCAAGAACAGCGGATGGTACCTTGGTAGATGTTTTAGGCACCATGACATTACCCATCCAATACGAGGGGAAAATTAATAGAATAGAATTCTTAGTAATACCTAATATAAAGAAAAACATAATACTGGGTATGAATTTTTTATATACTTTCAAAATTTTAAATCTACTTCTGTTGAACAATAATATATCCCAACACCTATCTTCTGGAAATATTAATGAACCAGAAACAGATGAATTGCGTTGCATAGTTCCTAGAGATAAATTACCACCAAAAAAAGCCACACAAATTAATAAAATTATTAACAAATTCAAACAAATTTCAGCAGAAAAAGTGGGTTTAGGAAAAACATCACTCATCAAACATAGAATAATAACAGAAGGTCCTCCAATAAAACAGAGATATTACTCACTATCTCCAAACAAATTAAAAGCACTGAACGAAGAGGTTGACCGTATGCTAAAACTAGGGGTTATAGCACCGTCTAGGTCACCATGGGCTAACCCAGTGGTGATGGCCACAAAAAAAGACGGCTCTCTGAGATTCTGTCTGGACGCTCGCAAACTGAATGACGTGACAAAAAAAGACTCCTACCCCATACCATATATAAATTCAATATTAGATAATTTAAAAGGGTCGCGATATTTAACATCACTAGACCTATCCAGTGCATATTGGCAGATACCATTAGACGAGACAGATTCCAATGACCCCAGCAATCAGGCTGATTCAAGTAATTCTTGCCAAAAAACTGCGTTCATAGTGCCCAATAGAGGACTCTTCGAATTCAGAAGAATGCCTTTCGGACTCTCAAACGCAGGAGCCGAAATGCAACGACTAGTGGATAAATTGTTTCTTCACCAATTCGGTGAAAGAGTTTTCGCATACCTAGATGATTTGTTAATAGCAACAGAAGATTTTGATTCTCACATAGAAATACTCACTAAAGTTTTTAATTCACTGAAAGAAGCAGGATTAACTATCAATTTGGAAAAATGCAAATTCTGCAGAGACGAATTGAAGTATTTAGGTTACATTGTTAACTCAAATGGGTTAAAAACTGACCCAGAAAAATTAAAGTGTATAGAAGACTTCCCTTTACCCTCTACAGCCAAACAGCTTAGGGGATTTATCGGCCTCTGCTCATATTATAGAAGGTTCGTGCAGAACTTCTCGTCAATCATAGCTCCAATGACATCTATGCTAGGAAAACGAAAAGGAAGAGACGGTATCACCTGGTCTGATGAGGCCACGCAGGCATTCAACACACTAAAAAAAGCACTAACAACAGCCCCTGTACTAACATGCCCAGATTACACAAAACCTTTTGTTCTCCACTGCGACGCATCATCGGTAGGCATAGGAAGCGTACTAACGCAAGAGTGTGAAGGAATAGAACACCCAGTAGCCTTTCACTCAAAACTTTTGTCAAAAACCGAACGCAACTATAGTACGACAGAGAGAGAACTACTCGCTGTAGTAGATTCAATCAATCACTTTCACCCATACATTGAAGGAACTAAGTTCACAGTAATAACAGACCACATGAGTCTGAAGTGGCTTAAATCATTAAACAACCCCTCAGGTCGCTTAGCCCGCTGGGCAATGCAAATTTCACAATTTAACTTCGATATACGCCATAAACAAGGCAAACTTAATGTAGTACCCGATGCCCTATCGAGGGTCTCTATTAATTTAATTTCTTACTCCGGCGGAATCGAAAATACAAAGGATGACTGGTACTTAAAAACATACAAGGGTTGCCAGACACACCCACAAAATTTTAGAAATTTTATGATTCAAGATAACACTTTATACCGCTTTTCAAACCCTAAACACAAGTTAACGAGAAACACTTGGAAAATTGTAATCCCAAGAGAAAAGGTAGAGGAGTGTATAACAGAAAATCACAATAGCTTAGACTCCATACACCCAGGGATATTTAAAACTTTTTCCAAATTAAGGCAACTCTACTATTGGCCAAACATGCATACAGATGTAGTAAACTTCATCAATAAATGTGAAATATGCAAGGCATACAAACACACAAACACTCAACCACATGGCTTAATGAATAACCAGAAAATAGTAAGGTACCCAATGCATACCTTATCAGTGGATATCATAGGACCTCTTCCAAAGTCATATTCAGGTTATATATATATACTTTCAATAGTAGACATTTTCACCAAATATTGTTGGTTGCATCCACTAAGGACTGCAACCACAAAAACTGTAACCTCTTTCATAGAAAATGAAATCATTATGAAGGCAGGTACACCCAGTATCCTGATCATGGATAATGCGAAAATTTTTAGAAGCAAAGATTTTCTCAAATTTTGTGAAACATTCAATATTCCAAAAATATTCAATAACGCATACTACTCACCACAGTCTAACACAGTAGAGCGCTACAATCAAACCGTCCAAACATGCCTATCTATACTAGTTGAACAAGACCATCGTACCTGGTCAAAGTACCTACCTAGAATACAATTAGCACTAAATAGCTCAGTCAACGTAGCAACCGGTTACACTCCATACTTCTTAGCCACAGGCAGAGATATAATAATAGATAGCAAATTACACCAACTCCACTCTGCACTGCCTCAGGAGCTAGAAGAGCTAAAAATAGCTGACAGAGAAACCACAGCCTCCGCCCTTACTGAGTTATCAGAGGTCTTTAACAATGTACAGGACGCTTTGAGAACAGCCTACCAGAGGAATGCTTCAAGATATAACCTTAGGCGAAAAAATGTAGTATGTAATGTAAACGATATTGTTTGGAGGAAAAATTTTGTGCAATCAAATGCGGCAAGCTTCTTCTCTGCCAAATTAGCACCCAGGTTTGTGAAAAGCAAGGTAATAGAAAAGCTGTCAGACTTGGTATACATCTTAGAAGATGTAGGTACAAAATCTAAAGGTAAATACCATATAAAAGATATTATAAAGTTCACCTAATCACAAACAACAATGATAATAACTCCTAAACAAAACATATTCCTAGGGTACCTAGCACATATAATACATACCTAGAGTACCTAGCTACATACATCAAACTATTTCATGAGTATATTTTTTCGAATTATTAATTTAAAATAAACAAAATAATTCATCGCTTCTCAAATATTTTATTACAACAAACTAAAATACAAAATCACACTTAACATAAATCACATTCTTACTTAACTTTAACATTTATAGATGATTGATAAGTATTAGTTAACATGCCACCAGGCAACAACAGCTATACTCCACTACATTTGTTTAATAATTACTAATTAAAAATAATTTTATAGTTTTTCTCTCACACATAGTCAAGGAGGCAGCTACAAAATTTTTGTCTGTACATAGGACAGAGCATTTTCCTCTTCCTTGCCTAATAATAGAAAACTTTTTAGAAGGCACTCCCGCATAGTCAGAGAGCCAGCCACTCTTTTTATCTGTCTATTTGACAGAATTTTTTTTCCTTACCATTTGAAAGGAACTTATTAGTACTTGCTTCTAGCATAGTCTTAGAGCCGGTATATTTTAGTGTATTCATCAGATAACACATTAGAATTTGATTCAAATTCTCCAAGTATCTATTTGGTAGGACGAACCACACCTATCAGGGTCTAGCAATTATTGAACTACTAGTAGCACATATAGCAGACCTTAGGTTATTGTTCACTACTCATGACTCAACATTACTTTCCTAAAATAGGAATAGAAATAAGTACTTATACTCACTATAGGTATAGCCGTAGTGGGGATTCCTTGCAAATGTGTACCGTAGGACGATATACTGTGCATTAGTTTGCGATGCCAAGGTACCATTTGCAGGAAACCAAAACAGTACAATATAAATACTAACTGCAAGTAAGCAGCAGACACTTATAGTAGGTTAAAACTAAATATGTAAGTACATATTATAATTACAAAAATCTTTTAGTTATTAAATACTGATAATCAATTACAACTAACACACTAAATCTAACTTATGAATTGCTTAGATTTCCCCGGGGAACAATTTAGCTTTAAGAATAGAGTGACAGTATGAAGTATACTAGTAGGGAATGAATGTAGTTCAAAATTGTGCACAACAACAAATTAGGAAAAAGAATGAAAGAATGAATAAATGAGTCTTAGCACAGTAGAGTACTAACAAACAACTAAAAATAGATTAGTTTTTTTTTTGAATAACCGCAGGGCTAGGTAGTTAGGAGATATTTTTTTTCGGGTTGTTGCGGCTGTGGAGCCAACTGGGTTGTCTCTTTATCTGAAAAAGGGGGTATTGTAGTATAAACTACCTAACATCACCTCTTTACATTTGATTACGTAATAAATCGCACCGAAAGAGGCACAACCCGAACGATCTAACTATCCCCCTCTCCCCCAGGGCGATCGAGGGAGAGCGCTATCGCGTCGACTCGGGCGCTGGTGGCGCGGCAGTCGGGATCACAAAGTCATCGAGTGCAGGCGCGCGCGCGTTAGCTTTTTAACGTGAGGGATTTCTTTTTCAACAGGCTCTGACCTGGTGCCAACGTCACGTAAAAATTGTTCTTGTTATAGAGGAGCTCTGGTACTTAATCCAGCCCTTACCTATCCGGATTTTACCGGTCCCGACTCACCCTAAATTCCCTCGTTCCCTGCTCGCGCGCGCCTTGTACGGCTTTCATAATAGGTCGGATAAATTAATTCCGACTCCATCTTGTTTTTCCTTTTAGCGAAACTATAAAACTAAAAACGTGGAATCGTTTGAAATGTGTGTTCGTAAGCATCTAAGCATGTAAACGCGTCGTCTAACTTAAGTCAAGTGCGCGTCTAGTGTGTTAAACGAAAAAGAGTAAAATCAGTGGTGACAAAGGTGTTTACTACGCGTCTTCCGGCGGTGCCTTCGCTGGTCGCGGGACATGGTCCCGGCGACTCGTGATAAGGGGTTGTGAGGCTTTTCCACGCCCTTTCTCCGGTATTGTGAGTGACTACCTATCTTTGTGGGACAATTTGGTCTCTCCGGGATAGACCCGGTACAGTGAGTTAAGTCCGTCCATCTTCTCCGAAAGTTCAACGAACCTTCCGCGTACGGTTTCTTTGTTAATCTCCCTGTGATTAGTATAACCTAGTTAAGTAAATTCAACCTTGTAGAACCTGAATTAAATTTTATATTCTATGTTAATGGTAATATAGCGGTTTCATTCCAACACGAAAAACCCTTTAATTCCCACTACTGGCGTGACGGAGTGCCTGCTCGGCCGACTACGGCCCTTGATCCAGAAGTTCGATTCTCCAGCTCGACTGAACTCTCATGGGTAAGATTTGAACCTACACGTGGTGTGAAATAACCTATACAGGATTCATCCGAGCACACATTACATTACAAACCTTAATAGCCTTAAAATTGCTGCACGGTTCAAACGTACAAAATGGAAAAAATATCGCGTAAGTATATTAAACTCATCGATAATCGACATTTTATTTATAACGGATCGCGCCCATATCCGTCCTTGTTTAAAGCACGTTCCAATACCAATTTTAGAGGGCTTACGAAAGTTGAGTTATAGCGACCGTTCTGAGCGGACCTTTTAATATCCTGCTTTCAGTTGAAGGCTGGTTATATAATAGCTTTGTAATAAAAGTATGAAAAATACATACTAATACTAAAATGTTATTATAACAAGCCGTGTGGTGTCATTGGACACCCCACAAGAACATAGATACTTTCGCTTGTCTATTTAAAAATAAAAACAATTGGCAGTCATATAATAAGTCTATGGCAGTCATAGGGACTGCCAATAGAAGTGAAATCCGAATATTTAAAATAATTTAATAAAGAAAAAAACAGAAAAAAATTAAAATATATACCTTAAAACTAAGGCATTAAAGTTTAATTACGAATGTAGTATATTTATGAACTTTTGTCTTCGTAACAACGCGAGCATGTTGGTGACGCACGTCGGTAACGCGAATCCACAAGTTTACCCCCTACTAAAAAGTGATCAACGCGGCTAAAGAAGTTTTCACTTCAAAAATAAGTAAATTATACGAATGTGCGTAAGTGTTATAGTTTTGACTGTGACATCTGCTTACGACGAGATCCGTTCCCGACTAAGCTACCGGCTTCCGCGAGATATTTGAAAGTGTTCAAATGTTCGCGTACTCTCTCCATTTATTTTAGAGGGAGAGAGATAGAGTTTGACGTACCTATTTTTATCATAAATGATTTTTTCAGGCTTTAATAGGTCCTCGTGTTTTATCGTCCTAAAAAGAACTATCTTCTAAAGTGTGAAAACAGCCTGCCTGTTACTTTTTCACACTTTTTTGTCTCACTTAAGGAACAGAAAAACGGCTAGCGGATATAAAATCTGCGTCATCCACTTATATTATATGGAGCGCACATTCAAGTGCATCTACTAGATGGATAGTCAACTACGAGATTGTTGCTGACAATAATAAAGTAACCTCTGCTATGGAACAAAAAGCTTACCTAATAATCCGCCAAAGTAGACCAATCTATGTGGTAAAGCGTGTAGCTTGTGATATGAATTCAAGGCCCAATAAGCCTGCAATTTGCACCGACACAACACCACACCACACAAATCTGCCAAATTATTCTCAACGTACGTTTCACTTCTACTGGAGCATCTTGGACATGTTGACTCGACAATGCACGATTGTTGATGATTTACTACGTTCAGCTCTGCGCTTTTGACGACCTCCGTGACGCAGTGTTGAGCGCTGTTGTCTTAACGTGCGGAGGTCACGGGTTCGATCCCCGGCAGGGTCAATTTGGTAATTTATAATTTCTGAATGTTCCTTGGTCTGGCCTGGCGGGAGGCTTCGGCCGTGGCTAGTTACTACCCTACCGGCAAAGACGTGCCGCCAAGCGATTTAGCATTCCGGTACGATGCTGTGTAGAAACCGAATAGGGGTATTGGTCTAATATAACTGCCATGCCTCTAACAGGTTAGCCCGCTACCATCTTAGACTGCATCGTCACTTACCATCAGGTGAGATCGCAGTCAAGGGTCAACTTGTAGTGGATAAAAAAAAAGGAGGTCATGTTTGCGGTAAGACTCTCCACAGTCCAACCCCAAAAATACGAAAATAACTACTATAATACGTTTTAAATTACCATTAAGTTTTAATAAGCCGGAATATTCATCAAAGGATCACGGCAACTTTGATGGAGCGATTTTAGTTTCGGTGAACCGATAAGACCCGGTCAAATACCACCCATATATTATGATTGCTTCCCGATTTTCAGTTATAACTTTTCATTAAAACTTTTGATTGAAACAGTATTGGTAGAAACTATACAAACAGTTTGTGATAGGATAGGATAGTACAGTCCCACAAACTTAATTATCTGTCCCGATGGCAGCATCGCTAGATCTATCTACATACCTATATATAGATCTATGAAAAATAAAATTAAAAACAAAAACTAAATAGGCATAAAAATTAGTTCCAATCTTGGCCACCGGGCCAGATAAGATTGTGGGACTATAAAACATAAGTTTTGTATTTTGTGAAACGTAATTGACAATTTTGATAGATAAATAGATAGGTAGATGATTTATTTGTTCACAAAAACAATTTACAATTTGTGCTTACAGAAGTAAGTCAATCGTTCATTAATTATTGTCCATTACAATTATTCGTGAACAAATAAGCCTCCTCACTCAGCACAAAGCCGCAGCAAGCTGTGGCGCTGGTTTTCAGGGGGAATTTCTATCTCCCAAAGTTTTTTTTTCACAATAAGTTAGCCCTTTACTGTGATCTCATCTGGTAATAGGTGATGATGCACTAAGATTACGGGCTAACTTGTTAGGGATATAACAGTTATTTTCATATATCCAGTCCGTTTTCAGTTATCCATATCCGTAATCGGTTTCTATCCAACATCGTGCTAGAACCAGTGGAACGCTAAGTGGCTTGGCAGCACGTCTTTGTCGGTAGAGTGGTAACTACGTAGCCACGACCGAAGCTTCCCACTAGGCCAGACCAGAGAAAATTCAGAAATTATAAAGTCCCAAATTGACCCAGCCGGGAATCAAACTCTCACTTTCACACGCGCTCACCACAGCACCAGGGAGATCGCAAAACGGTTGCATTACGAATCTTCACAATGTATCCCAAAAAAAAAACTAAAATAATTACGATAATGCGTTTTAAATTGGCCATTAAACTTTACCCGGAATTTTCATCAAAGGAACACGGCAACTTTGATCGAACGATTTTAGTTTCGGCGAACCGATATTAGGCCCGGTCAAATCCCGCCCTTATATTAATGCTACCTGATTTTCAGTTTTAACTTTTCATTAAAACTTTTGATTGGAACATTGTTGATAGAAACTATACAAACAGTTTGCGAGTGATAGCATAGGATTATGGTAAAATATTAGTTAGTATTTCTAAAATGTTGTCGATCAAAATTGTCGTTTTCTATCGATCAAAGTTTTACCTCTCTCCTCTTTATCGGTCACAAGTTGACCAATCCTATCTTCGCACGTGAGGGCTCTCACTTTAAGAACCTTCAAAGCATTGATCTAAAGTCACGAATTCAGTAACACCGATTTTAATATGGTATCGTTTGGAGCGCTGGCTATGAATGCATACACGAAATTGAGCTCTAAATCAATGGTGTTAAAGTTCATTTTACTGCGACCCTAATATCATCGAATACTTATACGATCAATCGAATTAAAGAAAGGGTACAGGAGGCAAACATACTAGAAGTCTACGACTCTAGTAGGTGAGCCAAGGTCAGCAAAGGGTCCCAAATGGCCTTATACTTTGACTTTATTTGAGTTTTCACTTATAACTCGAAAACTATTCTTAAAAATACGTCAACATAATCAGTGATTAACTACTTTCTTGGCGTTAGTCTGTTGAGTTGTAATATAAATCGACTAGATGATGTATATTTGTCTGTGTGGATTTAAGTATTTATGAAAATCCTGTGAGAACTCTTTAATTTTCTGGCATAAAAAAGGTCCTTATTCGGCATGCAACTTATCTCTGTACCAAATATCAAAAACAGTAGAAGGAATTGAGAAAGACATACCTATTTCAGATTTAATATGGTAGTCGAATAACAAAGAATATAAATACCTACCAAGTTCCACGACAGCCCGCTACACTCAAAGGTAGATTCAGTTGACGATTCAAAAGTACTTGTAAAAGTTTATTTGAATAAAAAACATTTGAATTTGAATTTGAATTTGAAAGAATTAAAAAATACGACTGCCATAGTTAAATGATATTTTTTTGTGAATCACTGGATATTGAAATATATAGTCTTATATATTTTTGGAATCTACTCATCATTTTCTTGATGATGACAATAATATAGTTAATATCATTTTGAAAAAAAAAAACAACTTTAGTCTTTGATGCTGGACCATGGTCACCCTATCAATTTTTTTAAGTTAAATTTTACTAGCTTAAGTCACCCGGAATAAGCTAAGGATTCTAAAGATACCTCATTCATCAAAATCCGTTCAGGCTTATAGAAGTTATGGTGGAATATACAAACTCACATACATACATACATACATACATACATAATATACATACATACATGAACATTGAAAACAATATACTCCTTTTTTTCAGGCAGTCGTATAAAAAGGTTAAGCCTCCGTCCACTTTATCAGTTCAGGCACGGGTTTCTTATAAGAAAGACCCCGTGAAACTAAAACTCCGTATCAGGTGCCGTCATAAAAAGAAAGGCGACAAAAAGCTCCGAATATCCGCTGGAAGTTTTTCATCTCGGCGCTCGGGGACAATCAATCATTCTTACAACGTTTATTATGTTTTCACGCTACCTTGCGCTTAGTGCGAGTTTAATCATCTCTATCTTTACTTTACAGATGAATTTTAGCTATCGACTACGATCATTTTGTAAGAGTTAATTTTTATGCACCATCCCCCACTGTCTACATATTTATATTTTTCTCCGTTTCGTTAAGGTTGTCTGGAAGAGATCGCTATTTAGCGATGAGATCGCCTTATTGTCCTACGTTTTAAGTTTTCTTGTTTGTTACCTGTTTCTTTTGTGTTTTCGTGGTGTACAATAAAGTATATACATACATCTTTCCTTGTATCGATGCAGCCAAATATGGAAGCGGCCTTGACTGGAAGGAGTATTGCAGTTTTTGAAAATTAATATTCCTTATCGGTTTCTATATGTCATCGAACCGCAAGGCTAAATAGCTTGGTAGTGTAGTTTTGCTGGTATAGTTATATAATATGCTGGTGGTTAAAATCCACGTCTCCTCTACAGACGACACCGGAGAAAATGAAATTATAAATTCCTAAATGGTCCCTGCCAGGAATCGAACTCGTAACCTATTGGTTATTATAGAAGACAGACGTATATACATAAAGTTAAATAAAAAGAAAGTCACCACTGCACTAAGTATGTCGAAAGTGTTGTTAGGTATGCAAACATTACGTCATTATAAATTGGATAAATATTATTACTAAGATAAATTTCCTCGCACTCCTTCTGATTTTCCAAAAGCGTTTCCTTTAAAAAATTAGAACTACAGTTCTCCATTTGGTTAGGAATTTCCCAGTTTTCCGAAACGTTGGGTAATCGGTAAAGGAAAAGTTTTTCACAACCTGGTTTTTAGAGACTCACAGGCCTCGTTAATCAATGATATATTTTTCAGTCGATTGGACTGATTCAGCAACGTTGGGTAACTCAAGTAACAGTAATCTGAATGTATGACTGCGTTTGGAGGTTTTAATTAGTCCTTTTTGTTTCCTCCATGCTTCTGACAGTATGCTAGGCCGTCCAGAACCCGAAATCATACCACATTATTATCCTAAGAATTATACTTGTATTTTAAGTCGTGTTTTTCATTTTACCAACTAGATAAGCTATTGGGTCTGTTTTGCTCTGATGTTATACAGATTCAATGTTCGAAATCTACCAACGTTAACGAACGTGCAAACTCGTGTTAAGGGTACTGTAGGGCGGGAGACGTTTCATTCAGGAAGATTTGTACACTTTTTTTGTCACACCATAAAGGGAGAACACGGGCGCTAAGTGAGTGATATCTTTTTTTACGATTTGATGAGCTCTCCAGTATTATAGCGATGTCATTGCATCCATTGAAAGAGTACGAGATAGTTTTTTGGTTTTAATATAAGATGGTAGATTCATTCGACGATTCGAAAGCACTTGTAAAAGTTTATTTGAATAAAAACCATTTGAATTTTGAATTTGAATTTTGAAATGTAGCTTAGATTTCGTTTCTAAAAGGGGTTTTGAAGTTGAAGGGAATGTAAAATTATTGGGTTTCCTAATGACCTCTCTGTAGGTTAGTAGTGGTAGGCGGGTTGTGGTAGGTCCTGTCACGAAAAAATAACGCTGATGGCAGTGGAGGGGATGTGTCTGCGTATGGGCACAGTCGCGTCCTAGCTACCTATCGTATTCCATAATATTATCTATTGTAGATGTATTATATCGTAATTCAAAATTCAAATGTTTTTTATTCAAATAAACTTTTACAAGTACCTTTGAATCGTCAAGTGAATCTACCACTGGTTCGGAATGCCATTCCTACCGAGAAGAACCAGCAAGAAACTCGATGGTTGCTCTTTTTTAAATAATTAATTTACAATTATTATATCAATGTGTACATAAGTAGCCGCTGTTATTAGCATTGCTGGAGCGATCAAATCCATGCTCCTCTATCATTTACATAATCTTCAACAGTATTTAAAGCTTTTTTTCAGGAGCATACTTTTAATGGATTTCTTAAATTTGTGTATAGGCAAGTTTAAAATAGGTTGTGGAATTTTGTTATAGAAAAGAATGCTCATTCCCACGAATGACCTGCTGACTTTTTTGACGCGGTAAGGTATCATGCCCCCGTCGCGCTCCCTTCATACCATCGATTTGACCTTTAAATCGCTCAGTGCGCAAGTAAACGGCCGGCCTTCTTTTTATGTGACGGGAGCTATATGTTACGAAGCATTCGCGAAAGATACCTCAAACAACGACCTCAATTTACATAGACGGGCCCTGTCAAACAAAGAATGTGGGCGTATTTTACTAACGCCATCTAGTCTGAAAAGCGGGACAGCGCTATGGCGGGGACAAGGGCAGGCCTATACAGGTGTGTTTAGGCCTGCTCTTGTTTTTTTCCCCAATTTTTTTCTATGAAAGGGCCCATCTAGTACCTACATATATATCGATGACCTGAAAGGAATTAATTGCTGTATCTGAATACATCTAAAACTGCTCAATATCCAAGTGTAATCACCATAAAGCGCTAAAACTACGTAAGTATCTGTAAATTAATAACAATTGGGTATTGGACAAATAGTCAAATCAGCAACTTTTTTTCAAACGTCAAAACGCGTCCTGAGTATAGGGTTTATATGAAATTCTAAAATGAGACGTCATTAAATTTCGACGCACTTTTTTACTTTAATCGATTGTTCAAAATGGTTATTCAACATAAAACTATCAGGGGACGTGGATATCACGACTTTTGGGATGTCTTATATTTAATAATCCACTACAGCCCATTAACGTCCCACTGCTGGGCACAGGCCTCCACTCTCATAGGAGACAGGGAATTAGAGCTTAGACCCACCACGCTGCTCCAATGCGTGTTGGCGGGCTTTAACGACTATTATCATGTTAGTGATAATAGCCGGGACCGACGGCTTAACGTGCTCTCCGAGGCACGGGGGTGAAACACCCCCAACTTCCTAACTCCGGGCTAGTACTGAGAATTTTTAGTCAGAAAACCCCAACACTTAATTATGGCCCGACCCGGGACTCGAACCCGGGACCTCGTCGGCCGCAGTCGAACGTGCTAACCACTAGACCAACGAGGCAGTCAGTTTAAAAATCACAAAAAAAAAATTATTTGAATACTAGTCAAATACCCAAATAAGGGCTTGAACACACTGAGCGTATTTTGCGTCGCGTATTGCAAATATACAAACTGCGGTGTCAAAACACAATCTATCGCGATACCGCGTTCTGATGATGGGCGCTCCGGGCGGCGGTTAATGGACGATTAGCACTTATCAACGATTAGTTGCAACGTATTAAACGGTTGAATGACCAAATTCCCGAGCGGCGGTGGTGAACTCCATTTTGCGTTAGTTAAGTACAATGTGGTTACAATCCATACTTATATTATTACTAGCTAATGCCCACGACTTCGTCCGCGTGGATTGAGGGTTTTCGGTTACCGCGGGAACTCCTTAATTTTCCGGAATAAAGTAGCCTACGTCCTTCCCTGGGATACAACCTATCCCTTTACCAAATTTCATCAATATCGGTTGAACGGTTGGGCCTTGAAAGCGTAGTAGACGGACAGACAGACAGACACACTTTCGCATTTATAATATTAGTATAGATAAATGCAAAAGTACGTCTGTCTGTCCATCTATTTTTATGCAAACTTTTGTCCATTCAATATTGGAAAGAAGCCGGCGTTACATCGCGGGAGTCCACGACAACCAAGATGGTCGTTGGACGATAGAAAATCTTAATTTTTGTAATCCGCTAAAACATACAAAATAATCTTTTTTTTTAATATACTTACCTACTAGATGATGCCCGCGACTTCGTCCGCGTGGATTAAGGATTTTTGATTCCCGCGGAAACTCCTTAATTTTCCGGGATAAAAAGTAGCCTATGTCCTTCCCCGGGATATAACCTACCCCTATACCAAATTTCAGCAAAATCGGTTTAAAAGATGGACCGGGAAAGCGTAGCAGACAGACAGACAGACACACTTTCGCATTTATAATATTAGTATGGATATAGCGAGCAAACGAGCAGGCGGGTCACCTGATGGTAAGCGATTACCTGTAAGGTACAACGTGCAGCTTGCGGTAAGCACCGCCTTCCCGGTACTAAAGAAAAGCAAGCAATACGCAACACCACTAACTACACACCACACAAATATTACAATAGGGATGATGATCAAAAATAAACTATTTCTTACTGAATATTAAATAGAGAGTCTTCCAAAAGACTTAAAACACACATCCTCAGATAGTTTTAAGTTTGATAACTATTTTAAACTATAGATTAAAGAAAAAAAGTGCGTTGAAATTTATGACGTCACAACTTACATACAAACTCCACAATAGAAGCGCGTTTTTAAGTTTGATTAAGAGTTGCTGGTTTGATTGAGTTGTAATCATCCCTGTTATAAATTAAACACACTCAACGTATGTTGACTGTAGAATAGGCAATTTTTTTAAAATAAGAACAATCATCTTCTATTACTATTTCAATAAAATATGCCTTATTAATTTAATTGGCGCAGTCGGTAGGTACTCCACCTACGTTACGCATGTAATATCCGTCACAAATTTCAACAAAATGTTTTACGTGTATAAAATACATACATATTATATTTTTATTAAATTTATCACGCCGTGATATATTAAGTTTATGTAAAACAGGGGCGTGTACGAATTTAACGCTCGATGGGCTATAATTACGCCTCGCGATATATTTCGGAAATGTACAGGTAATTCAATTTATAATACTTAAATGTTTACCTATTTGGATCTATTTTTATTTGGAAAATTATTTGTGTACTAGATGATGCCCGCGACTTCGTCCGCGTGGATTGATGTTTTTTGATTCCCGCGGGAACTCTTTAATTTTCCGGGATTTAAAGTAGCCTATGTTTTTTTTTTTTTTTTTTTTATATATATATAGCGAGCAAACGAGCAGGCGGGTCACCTGATGGTAAGTGATTACCGCCGCCCATGAACATTTGCAGCACCAGAGGAACCGCCAATGCGTTGCTGGCTTTTGAGAAATTTGTTTATCCGCCCTTTGAAGAGCCCCATATTATAATCATTAGGGAACACAGAAGATGGAAGCTGGTTCCACAATTTGCAGGTGCGTGGCAGAAATGACCTGGAATAGCGGGTGGTGGAAGAGGACCAGGCATCCAGGTGGTGAGGATGTCCTTCCCGGGATGTACCAAATTCAGTACTCTGTACCAAATTTCATCAACATCGGTTCGTTAGTTGGGCCGTGAAAGCGTAGCAGACAGACAGACAGACAGACGGACAGACAGGCACACTTTCACATTTATAATTTTAGTATGGATTATAGGTATTATAGGTATATAATATAGTATAGTTGCACATCCCGCTTCATTTTATTAGCTTCTTTAATATAGGGTTGTCTGGAGTGATAATATTTTTATTTTTGTTTGTTAATCTACATAAGTTATTGTTACTTATGGCAATAAATATTTTATCTATCTATCTATGAAAAGGCCGAATTCGGATTTCCAAATTCGGTCAGTCCACTTACCGTCTTGGGTCAACGTTGCTTAACAATCTCAAACGGCTGTGCGCTGTCACAACTAGGCCACTCGTCCTTCACCCCTCTTCAGCAGGCCTAGCATGAGCTGGAGATAAAAAATTTATCCCCCGATTTTATCCACTGACAAGAGATAAAATTAACTTATCCACTTCTCAGAGCACGGCAACCACAGCAACAGGTGAGAGGAGAAGTTTATCCCCGTTTGACATTTCACAGGGACTCGGGGGACAAATAGTCCCCCGAGTCCACCGTTGTTTAGCGTTTTTATTTATTTTATTTAGGAATAAAAATGTTATCCTTTCCTCGGGGAGAAAATTGTCTCGGCCCATGCTAGGGGGGCAGAGGTCTATAGACGCTAAGGAAATAGTACCAAACATCATACTAATATTATAAATACGAAAGTGTGTTTGTTTGTTGATTTGTTGGTTTATTGGTGTGTTGGTATGTCCTTCAATCACGCCGCAACGGAGCAACGTATCGACGTGATTTTTGGCATGGGTATACTTGAGGATCTGGAGAGTGACATAGGCTACTTTTTATCCCGGAAAATTAAGGAGTTCCCGCGGGAATCAAAAAACTAAACCACGCAGACGAAGTTGCAGGCATCAGCTCGTCTCTTATAAAAATCTTATTCCTATACAACTCTTTACATAAACCCTTTGACAGCGAAGTACCTAAACATACATACTGCAAATAACAAGTTTACTCGCGAATAGTGCTTGATGAAACATACCTTAGAGTAACATGAATAAAGTGAAGCGCTTTGAAGAGGCCATGTTTGCTTCATACATTTTATGTATGAATTATGAATGTATTTTCAGCATGGCTACATGCAAATGTATTCTTATTATGAAAAGGGAATATTCAAATCTTTTGAAATGCATAACCTAGTTGTGTCGCTATTTACCTAGTTAGTCTTGTTCTGTTTGTCTGTCTGCTACGCTTTTAGAGCCCATCTATTCAACCGATTTTTCAAAATTTGTTACAGGGATAGGTTGTATTCCGAGGAAGGGCATAGGTTACTTTTTATCCCGAAAAATTAAAGTCCTCGCGGGAATCAAAAAACCTTAAACCTCGCAGACTAAATCGTGGGCATCGTCTAGTCGGTCTATAAGAGTAACAGAATAAAATATAGTACCAAGAGTCTCCTCTTAGTATGAGAAGGGTTCAGCCATAATCCACCACAGTGGCCAAGTGTTAACAATAGGTGACTGACTGACTGATCGAGCTATGCACAGCTCAATCCACTTTACAAACCATAAGCTACCATCTTTGAAAATTCCCCTAACTTAGAATCGAACGAAACGTGATCGAAGTCACGGGCAAAAGCTTGTATATTAATATTATAATCCATCAAATTGATTGCCCAACCATTGTATGGCGAGCTCTCTAAATACACATTTCCCTTTATTAGCCATGAATATTCATCGGACGCAAATTTGTTATACCTTTTGTTTTGTTTATTTGATTTCGCAATTTTGTGTTCGGGAAAAATTTTCAAACATTCCGAATTAGGATTTGATTATGTCTCGTTACACTTCTGAAATTGGTATTGGGGTGTAATTTAAATAACAAAATAAGTACAATAAAAATGTAAAAAGCCAGTGTAAATTTATATAAGTAGCTAGACGATGCAATGCCCGCGACTTCGTGAGTGTGAATTTAGTTTTTTTATTCCCGCAGGAATTTTTAATTTCCCGTGATAATAAGAAGCATAACTATGAGTAAGAGTATGTCCTTCGGTTCATCGGCTGCTATTATTACTTGTATGCACTTCATTTTCGTTATTGGTCGCAAATATCGCGGACACGGGAGCGACTGAATCAAAACACTTTTCTTACTTCTTTATGTATAGCGTGATTTTGCTCTTGTATTCTGGGTGGTAGTTTTTCATGAGTAAAACCATCAGCGACGACAAATAGGTACAGTCCAAAATCCTATTACTGTGCGAGTGCATTGGATCAACTCACTAGCCTTGCGTATCACGGCCTTAAGTCGCGGTCTCACCAGGCTTCCGGTCTGCTGCTGTCTGATCGCCGATAAAGTAAGTATTAAAATATTGGTCCAAGATCCCAGAGCCACCAGACCTTACTTATTTTCTGAGAAATAAAATGTGTGTTATGTAGTAGCTTTGGTAAGTTGATTTAACGTACCTACGCATACTCGCAAATTTGGGGCGACGCGACGGCCAATTTATAGTTATAAGGTGCTAAATGTACGTAAAAACGTTGCTAACTTTACTTAATTTCTGTGTGCTGATTTTTAAGTATGTTTTACAGAATATTGTTAATAATCAATACTCCCAGACTCATGCCGTGGGCCGTTATTTCTGCCAGACACTTTAAAGCTCGCAAAAAAAACAACTTTACTTATTTTCTGAGTCTTCATTTTTATACACGATACTCAGGGTACTTTCGGTATATCGTAAGGAACTAGTAATAGTAAGAAACTATTTCAATACTATTTGCAAGCAGCCAGACTAGAATCTGATGGGCCAAACATCCGCCAGACTCCTGGGCTATGCTGTTGAAGTGGTCAGGAAGGCGGCCAGGGCCAACGGGTCCACCGTTTAGGCGTAGGATAGGCTAGCTTGTTTTAAGTTTAGGTTAGTTGCTATAAATATGTGAAGCCAAAAGTCAAAAAAAAAAAAAAAGGACCGGCAAGTTGTGATATTATTACATAGAACAAGCAATTGTGTCAGAAAAAAGGTTGCTACATAATGAATAGTAGCAGGAAATCACAGAAAAAAAAAATCGTGTGGAGTAAGGAAAACCATCATTTATTGCAATATCTAACAAAAAGCTTACGAAAATCCACCACAAAGGCGTTGAAATGAGGGTTGGAAGCTTACATGAAGGTTCTAAGTTTTTGAAGTTAGGGACTTGAAAATCGGCATTTAGGTTCCGATGAGACAGATAGACAGATACTTTCGCATTAATAATATTAGTATGGATTACAATAAAAAAGTTATTTATCTACAGCAGCTGCGAACTGGGAATAATACTGAGATGTAAAGTAAAGTAAAGTAAAATATACTTTTCATCATACCTATTCGAAAAACGCATATTGCCTTCAGAGGATAGCGGGAGCAAAGTGTCACTTGTAGGCCCATGGGACTTTTCATTTCTCTCTTCTGATTGGTCCGAAGTCACGTCATCAATTTGTTGATCGAATATACGACTTTGCATTTCTCTGTTCTGATTGGTCCGAAGTCACGTGATCAATTTGTTGATCGGATATACGTCTTTACATTTTATTTAAACTTTAAATATACGTCTAAATAATGTCTATACAATTACATAGAAGGTTGATAGGAGTATCTTCTGATTGGTGCTTAAACGTATAGGTAATGTCCATACATAGTAGGTTGATACTCCTAGCTTTTTCTCATACGTAATGATGAAAAATAGTGTGTGTCACTCGGGGCCAAATTTTTTGTTCTCGGGCGGCGTATATTGAATTCCTCGCTACGTTCAGGATTCTACTTTAGAACCCCTCGCTACGCTCGGGATTCTACTATAGATTCCTTCACTTCGCTCTGAATTCAAAATAGCGCCCTCGGGGAACAAAAATTTTCTTTGGCCCCATGTAACACAAATAACTATTTCATCCCACCATCTCGGAAAGAGTATTTTTACTCTTCGATATCTGAAGGTAAAATCCGTTATTATCCTCTAGAGGATAAAGTAAATTGAATTTAGAACATCGTGTGCACGTTAGTAAATATCACTCGTCTATGAAGTTTGTGAATTCAAAACATCATTAAAACCTATTTACTTGTACCTCTATGGTGCCGAATTACCATACAATCGTTTTTAATTTGTTAAAAACTCACACTCGTAACCTTCTTGGTGTACTTTTTTAATTTGCTTTGCGCGCACCATTTTCTTTCACGTCATATTGTTTAAAATTAAAACCGATTAAAAACAAGAAAATTGAAAATAAGTGAAAAACCTAAATTGAGTGATTCTAGTGACGAAAAAATTAACAGAATTGAATTTAATCTTGTGATTTTTTTTGCATTTAGTCATTTCCTCGCTGAGGTGGGATGAAAAGTTACGTGTTGCACTCGAGTGAAAAGATTTTTCACCTCGTGCTCTTTTGATTCCCTCGCTGACGCTCAGGATTCTAATTTTTAAATCACTCGCTCCGCTCGTGATTCAATTTTAGAATCCTTCGCTTGCTCGGTCATCAAAATTGAGCACGCGGTTAAAAAACAACTTTTCACTCTTGTATAACAAATAACTATTATTGTACACAAAGAAATAAACAGACAAAAATCAAACATAAATGGATACGGCACAACAGGCGGCCTTATCGCTTAAATAGCGATCTCTTCCAGGCAACCTTAGGGCAGAGGACCTACCTACTATTATTGTGATTTATGACAAAAGCTTATAAGTGGTGATAGTTTATGTTTAATACATCGGTCCCTTATTAGAAGGGTTTGAACCCCAAACATGCTCCTAGTGTCCACACACGCAGGCGCTCGGCCAGCTTGGTGGATTGTAGCCCAAAGCTGTCAGAGCTGCCCTTAGTTATCTACTCATACCTCATATTATTATGTTTATTTGTGAATATATTTTTACCCGGGTTTCCTTTCTTATCTACATTGGAGAGTAAATCGACCTATCTAAAAGTATTAAAGGAAAAGGTGACTGACTGACTGATCTATCAACGCACAGCTCAAACCACTGCAACGTAGCTATTATGACGTAGATATGCGCTAAGATAGGATTTTTGAAAATTCAACTCATAAGTGGGTTAAATAGGGGTTTGAAATTTATGTACTATATAGTCTACACGGACGAAGTCGCGGGCGTTGGTACAAACTTTAAACTTCGAGCTTCAAACAAGTTACGACGTCTTTTAATTACGCCGTAAGATAGAAAACGGATTGACAATAATAATTATGATGATGTGTATTTTTTTTTATCCACTACAAGTTAGCCCTTGACTGCAATCTCACCTGATGGTAAGTGATGATGCAGTCTAAGATGGTAGCGGGCTAAGCTGTTAGCGGCATGGCGATTATATGAAACCCATACCCCTATTCGGTTTCCACACGGCATCGTACCGGAACGCTACATCGCTTGGTGGCACGTCTTTGCCGGTAGGGTAACTAGCCACGGCCGAAGCCTCCCACCAGGCCAGACCAGGAAAAATTCAGAAATTATAAACTCCCAAATTGACCCTGCCGGGGATCGAACCCGGGACCTCCGCACGTCAAGACAACAGCGCTCAACACTGCGCCACGGAGGTCGTCAAATAGCGGTTAAACACCTGAAGAATATTAAAACGATACAAATTCGGAGGCATGATCTAGAACTTATAAGATCACAATTTTATTCAAACGGAATCGTAATGCCAAAATATGAGTTACCGCGTATTTCAGAATTCCAAAACGTCCGGGTACTTCGGCGAAATTTTGCGGGTGACGACAAATCCGGTCGGGATGGTGAACCTCGTTTACGAGTACAGTAAAGAGGTTACTGCGCAAACTAGGGCTAGGGTTGTCAACTACCTTCGTACTTTCACTTTCAAATATTGGAAAACTATACACAACTAGCTGTTACCCGCGACTTCGTCCGCGTGGAATAAGTTTTTTCAATTCCCACAGGAACTCCTTAATTTTCCGGGATAAAAATATTCCATAGCCTATGTCACTCTCCAGGTCCTCAACTACTTATACCCATGCCAAAAATCACGTCGATCCGTTGCTCCGTTACGGCGTGAATGAAGGACAACCCAACAAACCAATTAACCAACAAACAAACACACTTTCGCATGTATAATTAATGATTAAACGAACTTACCTGTAAGTGAAGTTCGATCATAATTATACGAGTATTCGTCCGAAGAGATTAGCAAGATATACTTGTAGTACCGTGTACGTACGGCCACTTTCACACGTTAGTTGAGGTAACTGAAAATAAAAACAAACGCTCCCTCCTAGCGGCCGATAGCTGGCCACTATATATAGGCCCCACTCCTGCACAACTAGTCATTTAGTTCGGAGCTTGACCTTTTTTTTTTTTTTTTTGTTTTTTTTTTTTTTACACTTTCATAAACACATATATATTACAAATTTAACCTTGAATTTGAAATGTGACCTTTTCATGACACTGGGGTAACCCGTGGGAGGGTGGGATGCTAATCTCTTCGGACGAATACTCGTATAATTATGATCGAACTTCACTTACAGGTAAGTTCGTTTAATCATTAATTACACTTCGTATTCGTCCTCCGAGATTAGCAAGATATACTTGTAGATATTGAGAGACTTGTCATGAAAACAGGTCTTACTCGTAGTTATTATGCGAAAAACGCACTTTAACCATCAGGTATATCATATTTAATACATAATAATGATTATGTTCTTATTTAATGAACAATCTTATTTATTTTGATAGATATTTACGAGGTACTGTATAACTTTGTTTTTTATAATGCTCGATTTTATTATTACAGGATCATAGTATTTGTAAGAAATGAGTCAACTCAACAATCTGAATTTTCGATAAGGAAAATTATAATTTCAAAAGTATTCGAGCAACTACTTAGTGTCGTGTACTTTGGGCAAAAACAAGGACCAGTCTGTGGATATGCCAAGTGACTGTAACTAAAATATTCTTGTGGATATGGCGGGCTCTTGAGGCCGCGCTGTATTGAGGAACAGATAAGTCCGATATTGTGTCGAAGGTGTTTAATTTTGTCAAGATAACTATTGAGTTACACTTACGATAATGTAAAAATTGTATTATATACGGAAAAAACCTGTTCAGAAAGTTTTAATTAAAAATTAAAAATTTTGATTGACGAGAAATTTCGAAGGAAAGTTCTATGTTATATATTATTATTATTACAATTTTGAAAAACTTTTGCATTCTATGTAATGTTCTTGAAGCTCATAAAATTATTTAATGCTTCAAAAGTTCTTTTATAGTTGAAATTTCATCAGATCATTGATTGAGAAAAACAAAACACAAAAAAAAAATTAATGCATTCCAAGGATCTCAAGTGATGTTACATTTTAGCATAGAAAGTCAGTATGAATTTGAAAAAAAAATTTAGAAAATCTATTTATAGTACCTATGTTCAATTTTTTCAATGAAACTGCATATTATACTTAGAGATCACTTATCTCTAATATTATGAGATCTACAACTATTGGTAAAGTTGTGATAAATTTCAACAACTCAAATTCAATTGAATTAATGCTTGCTGAAGACATCCATGGAAGAGATGTATAGTATTGATTGCCGAATTGAAATAACTTAATTGATCAACCATCGTGTTGTTTAAATGAATTTATAGAAGGACAGAAATAAAACTGACTGAAAGGTATTCATCATTTCTATAGATGAGAGTGGGAAATCTCATATCAATAAGGACTACTGGCGAGCAGCCAGCAGTAGTTCCAACCAGGGTATGTGAGGTGTAATTTGCGGCTGCAGGAACGAGAGAGAAAGAAAAAAAAAAAACAATTAAATAAATAAAAATATATATATACTTATGTATATATATAACCACGTCAGATGGTTCAAAGACCAGTGGACCAGTGGGTCCGAAGACAAATTACAGCAAGTAAACCATTAAATATGCGATATGATGGTAGGCTATAAAGGAACAAAAATTATGAACTTTACTTGTGTTTTCTTGATAATACCGAAGAGTGGAAACCCAAGAGATTGAAACCCATGAAAGCATTAATGACGTACGCATCGGAGTCATTCTTACACGAAATATATTAATTTTTATAATTGGTATAACATTGTGACGCAAAAAGGAGAATTTTCGAGTTATTTAGTCAGTTCCCACTAAATACCTTTGAACGGATTCGTCTTGATTCTCTAATAGCTTTAGTATCGTGACTAGAGCGTTTATATGTAATACAAACATCTTTGTAATCGCATCTATTCAATATATATCTCGTGGGCTCATCTCAAGAGGGGAAATACCTACAAGCCATGCAGGTTATGAAACCAACTGCAATGGTATTGGCGATCTTGAAAAGATTTTGAAAAAATGTGTAAGTATTCAACAAATACTTGAAACCGAAGTAAGCTGGCAGAATTTCCAACTGGTTAATGTGAAATGCCTCATTTCGTAGGGTGCTAGCAGTTTCCTCACCACAAGCGGCCCCCAACCCCGCAGTTGAGAATCCTATGACCAATTTTGTTTACAGAATTAAGCCGCTCAAAATCTGAAGGACAACAGGATATAGATGCGTTGTTTCTTAATTACCATTTTTTAAATTTAAAACATTTACACCTTCTAAAACTTGGTTGTTTTAGCCAGCCACGATGAAGTAATAAGGCCAACTAATGTAGCAAAGTTCAAAAAAAAATATTATTATGTATATAAGAATAAATTACGTATTCAAAAAAAAAAAGTTGCAGGAGCTCGGTGGCAACTTATTGTTTCTTTTCATTGAAATATTATGTTATAGAGACGTTCGTTTTGTGATTTCTTTTTAAAAAGAGAATCAATCATCATCGAACAATAATTATAGGTAGTGTCGGAACTCCTTATACGGAAGTTATTTACTTGTTTTAAAATTAATTATAAAATAAAACTGTTAAGTTGCCAAACTGTAAAGATTATTAAAGAATTATTATGATTAACAGGAGTAACATTAATTTCTTAGCCTCGAGGAAATTTTTAGATAGGTTCCACGAGCGAAAAAATACAAAAAATATTGCAGTTTGGTTTAAATAAACCAAATAACTGTGGAACGTATATTTGGAAAACTATTTTCAAACAAAAGCGCAATTAATTTAGTTGCCTTTCTGGTCTGCATGTATTAGGACCGAAAACTAAGCATATTTTTGATTGGTTGTGGTCATATAGCAGTTCTCACTAATACAATTATTGTTCTAAATTCTTCAAATAAAGAAAAAATATTGAAATGTATTTCATTGTTTTATATTAAAGTAAATAGTATGTTCTTGCCGTATGACTCGGAAAAAGAGTACTGCAGTCAAAAATTAATGTACTGCAGGTTCACTTTGTGATATAGCTCCTATAGCTAAGGGACCATCGACTTCCTTTTGAATGAATTTCGAGGCAAAACAAGAAACACTTAAAATAGGAATACTATAGGAAAAAACAACTAACCACTGTAGTAGGGTCATCGGTTATGGATGACCACTGCTTTTTTAAAAATTTTGCCAATTTTTTAAAAAAAATTACCAGTGTTCCTAATCTCGGACAACGATGGCTGCGATGAGAAGTCCTTAGCCGAAATGCTCGCATAACAGGTCTGTTGATTTAAAACTTCCTTTGCGGTTTGGGCTTGAGGCTGTTTCGACTCTGCGCTCTATTTAATTATCGCCTTAGCATCTTTGTAAGTTTCTGAAAGATTCTTGCTAAATAATAAGAATTAGTTTTAATATGCAATAACTAATCCTGAGGACAATTAAACGTCTTGTTAAAGAATCGCTGTATGTCGTAATTAAAGCGTCGTGCGTCCATTAATAGATGCTGTATCCGACGATCCGTATCGTTTTATAAAGCTCTGCTGTAGTAGCTATGCTCAAAACATCATAACAAAAAACTCGAAGGCGTCTTGCTGTCGGGATTCGGGAGTGAAGGCGGGACTTGCGCCTGCGTCATCATGACTTCTCCCAGGGCAGGTAAGATCGTTGGTCTTCATGACATTAGTCATTCATTATTGTTCATTAGAACGCAGTCCCAATAGTGAAGCATATTATAGCAACATGAATGCTTGGATAAGTTTTCGCACCTGATCGAAGATGCTTTGAGATTCAAGCACGTGCGCGCGCACTTTCGTCGTATGAAAAAAGGTGTGCCAATAAAGTGCGTAAAAGGACGCACTTCTCAAAAAATAGATTTTGCAATAGTTAGTTCAAACAATCAACGCAATACAGGCATAATTTCATAGGCATGAAATCGTGTACGGAAAAAACACTTCAAAATTGAACAACGCCTGAGAGCCCCCGCTCATGACCCATTGCCAGTCCATTACTTTGTAGGCATGAGATTGCACGCAAAAATATACTTCAAAATTGAGCAATGCCTGAGGGCTTTCGCCCACGACTCATTGCAAGTCTATTACTTTGTAGGCATGAGATTGCACGCGAAAACGTACTCCAAATTGAAACGTACTTCAAATTTGAGAAATGCCTGAGGGCTTTCGCCCACGACTCATTGCAAGTCTATTACTTTGAAGGCATGAGATTGCACGCGAAAACGTACTCCAAATTGAAACGTACTTCAATTTGAGCAATGCCTGAGGGCCCCCGCCTACGACTCATTGTAAGTCTATCATTTTGTAGGCATGAGATTGCACGCGAAAACGTACTCCGACTTATTGTAAGTCTATTAGGCATGAGTTTGCACGCGAAAACGTACTTCAAATTGAGCAATGCCTGAGGGCTTTCGCCCACGACTTATTGTAAGTCTATTATTTTGTAGGCATGAGATTGCACGCGAAAACGTACTTCCAATTTGAGCAATGCCTGGGGGGCCTCGCCTACGACTTATTGTAAGTCTATTATTTTTGTAGGCAAGAGATTGCATGCGAAAACACACTTCAATAGGTAGCCATAGGCAGTCCGATTTGCTAAGATTTCATAATATCCACGTCTAGACAGGTAGATTTTAACAGACTTTCTTGCCGATTCTTTTCTGTAGGAATGTTATTCCGAACCAGTGAAAGATTCCACTCGACAACTCAAAAAGGACTTGTAAAAGTCTATTTGAGTAAGAAACATTAATTGAATTTCGGTTTGAGTTTAGGTATATATCTGAAAAAAAAAAATCCTATGCGCAAACACACATTATTAGAAAGTTGGCTGACGAGCAATGTTGCGACTCGACGGTGGCAGTGTTGGCGATTGCAGTGACTCCAAAGAACTCGATGACAAGTAGTGTAGAAGACTTCAAAAACAAAAGCTCGATGACAAAACAGTGTAGAAGACTCCAAAAAACTCGATGACAAACTTATTCGGTGATAACGTTTACGTGATCGGTTTAATTTCAAATTTCCGAAATCACTTTTACGTTTTTATCACAAAAATAAATAATAAAAATATTAATTTTTAATTTAATAATTTAAAAATAAAAATAAAAACTCACCGAATTTGCGGACGTGCGAAGTGGCTGAGCACGAAAACACGAATGGCTAGTTGTGCAGGAGTGGGGCCTATATATAGTGGCCAGCTATCGGCCGCTAGGAGGGAGCGTTTGTTTTTATTTTCAGTTACCTCAACTAACGTGTGAAAGTGGCCGTACGTACACGGTACTTCAAGTATATCTTGCTAATCTCGGAGGACGAATACGAAGTGTAATATTAGTATGATGTTATGGCAGTATTATTACAAAGGAAATATAAACAATTTTATTTGGTTCAAAACCATTTTTTTTTCTAATTTACAACTATTTGTAATTTCTTATAAGTAATTTTATTGAATAGATGATTAGATGATGGCCGCGACTTCGTCCGCGTGCAGGATTAAGGTATATTTATTCCCTCTGGGAAACTCTTTAATTTTCCGGGAAAAAGTAACCTAAGTCCTTCCCCGGGATACAAGCTACCCCTGTACCAAATTTTATCAAAATCGGTAGAACAGATGGGCCGTGAAAGCGTAGCAGACAGACAGACATACGGACAGACACGCTTTCGCGTTTTTGATATTAGTATAGATGGCGATACTAAAATTATTTCTTATTGCATATATTTCTTCACAAACAGATTTTTCACGAAAATCTACACACTTTCATCAAACTAGAACCAATAGTGAACTGTTCCAAATTGGGCACTACATAACCATATTTAATAATGAAAATCCTATGTGCAGTCTTTCTTATATAATGCGAAAACAGTTAAGAAAATATTTTTATTGTATAGATTTAGTAACAATTTATGTTATGGTTTATTATAAAAATCGTATTATATTAAACAAATGTTTACTTCACTTTGTAGGGTTTAATATATTTCCAAGCCATCTGTACGTTAATTCGACGTAAATGTTGTTTTATTTCATGCTTCAATGACTAATGAACGTTTTGTGCAAACAAGGTGGCACCCCTAGTGGAGCTCTCTGATTCGGCGGTACGCATCGGTTCTTGGCAAACAGCCAAAAGGTATACGCGGATATTTGAAATATGTAGAGTCAGTTATAAACCTCACATTGGGTTCACTAAAGAAATTCTGAGAATAGAACGTTCTGGTATATTTTCATAATATCAGCGATTTTTAATATAGGTAATTTTGTGATCAAGAGATTAAAGCTCGTTTAGAACTGCTTTAATTTCCAAATAAATCAGTTGAATAGTGTTCAATTCATCCGAGAAGACAAGTATTAACAGAAGTCGGATCAATTGGCGTAGAATATGGAAGATGGAAAATTGCAATTTGGTTTTCAGTTTGTGATTAGAAAAAAACCGTTATGCATACTTTTTTTCTTAGTTTGTTTATGCCTTATTTGCAACGACCTCCGGGCCTTTGATTATGTTTAAGGGCCCTGTCAAACAAAGTAGGTATGTGGGCGAATTTTTAGTAACGCCATCTACTCTGAAAAGCGGGAACTTGCTTGCAACATAATATACCTATATGGTATAGGTACTAAAATTCTACATCAATGCCTATATGCCACAGACATACAAACCAGAAGCAGACTGAAAATAATTTTCACAACTACATATAAGAGAATAAATAATATCTTTGCTTGTTTCTCTCCAACCAAAAATATATGAATCTATCTCTTTTCTTTCTGTTGTTGCAACACTTACGCACTCATAAACAAAATAGATCTTGAGGCAAACCGCCATCTTGCTAAGATACAATAAGAGCAATATGGTGCAATTTGTCAAAATTACGTCAAAAACAAGCTCTTAACTTGCGAGTTGTTTATCTTTTATTTTTGTATTAAAATCAAGTCTAAAGATCCAAGAATACTAAAATAAAATGGTTAAGTGTAGTGCACCTCTGTGCGGCAATTCTTCATATAGGAAATCACCTGAAATTACTTTTCATCGGTAAGTTTTCATGTACCATGAAGTCGTAATTTGGATAAATGTTTACTGTGAGATTAATAATAATCGTTCGGCATTTTGGAAGCAGTCCCTATTTATTTTATGTGCAAAACTCGTAAATAGTTATAGTAATTTTGGTTCTAGTAGATTCCTGTTACAATATTTATCAATTAATTAATACCTCTGATCTTGTTTGACGCTTCCTATACTTGTACAATTTTACAGGGCCGTATTCATGCTCAAGTTTTGTTTAGTAGGTATATTTTGAAGATTGATTAGATAAAAGATTAGATAAATATTATATCATCAATCAAATCATTTTTCAGATTTCCAAAGGACAAAAATCTAAAAAATGCCTGGTTGCTCAACATGAATGAAGAAAATTGGCAGCCCAAGTCATCGAGTGTGCTATGTTCTAAACATTTTGAAGCACATTTATTGGATCACAGTGGCATTCATACCCTACTTACTTCTAGTGCAATTCCAGCGCTCTTTGATTCATCGTTTCAAGAAGTAAGTTTCTAGTTGTTCTTATCTTAACTATGTTAGGTACCTACCCAAACTATCTTGCCAATTAAACGTAAATATTGATAGCTATGTAGCTGTTTACCTATTTGTATTACCTATTAAATTTTTAATACTAGACAATGATTATTTAATACTTTTGTTTTCAGAATATATCTACATCATCACTAAAAGGTCTAGTACAAAGAAAAGCTGCTGGAGATCAAGTTTTGATGGATAACCCCAATGTAGTTCAGTTTAAGTCTGCCTATAAAAAAAATATCATAAGGTTAAAATGAAAAATACATAACGATGGATTTATAATACCCAATCCGATACTAACTGTTAGCAGCAGCAATAAACCTATAGATACAGTCCTAGTTTTGAAAAAAATGAAATGGAACTTTGCAACGTGAATGAAGATGATGTTGATTGCTTTCTTGACAATATCATGTCTACTCCTTTAGATGAGTACACTCACCACGTCACAGTTTATATTGCAGGGTTCATATCTAGAAAATAATTACAGTGGTCCATTGTTATATTTGTCAAATGCTGATGCTAGGAGAAAAAGAAAGCTTTTTGTGTTCCTTAATCAACAAAAAGGACAGGGGAGGTTAGATTTACCCATCGAATGGTTTGATTAAAATAATTCAATAGTGTGAAAAAGTTTTAAAAATGATTAAAGGAAATATTAATTATAATAGTATGATGATGTATATAGCTGATTTATTGAATAATTGTAGTGAATTAAAACCCAATGATGAACATGATTTCAATCATTTGCAATTTTTGATTAAGGTGATTGTTAAATATGTTGATTTAAGAATGAAGCATAATGCAAAGCAAAGCAATCTATCGGAAAGAAATTATTAAAAAAAAATTGTTTTGTTCAAAAATAAATAATTGAAACTTGATTGTTTTTATTTATTTCACTGATTTTACTTATTTATCAAACTAGCTTTTTACTAGTATAACTATTTCATTCAAGTGAAGTGTCACGCCATAATATATAGCATGAAGTGAATCATCAATCAGCAGGCCTATTCAGTATCTCAGTGGGTATAAAATAACGTTAGTAACTGAAAATGTGCCCATCAAATAACTATCAAACCATCATTTTACATTGTGTAACCTCAGTTCCCAACCGAGATAAAGTCATAGGAACTGCATCCCGGTTGGAAATTAAGGTTACAGAATGTTAAATAAGGGTTTATCCTACAATTTGATGACAACTTTCCGTAGTTTCCAAATTAATTGCATATCACAGATACTAAATAGGCCTGCAGGTCGGTCGCTACGCTTCGGTAGTATCTATACTAATCTGGCAATAGTGTTCTCTGATTATAACTTTCAAGGGCCTAGTGACTCGTCGCGTAAATAATAGAACCAAATCATCGCAAGTTTGCGCGAATGTTCGTACGAACACAAGTAGGTGTCCTTAATTCCTAATTGACACGCGCGATGTATTGACGCGAATAAAATGGTTTGGTTACTATTTCACGCGAACTTAGGTCGGTCGTACGAATAAAAACAGATCAGGCAGGCCAACCAACATTGACATTCGAGCGATAATCGTGCAGATTAAAGATTGACTCTAGATAAAATCGCATCACGCCACTGCCATCTCAATGCTCGCGCGATTATAGATACGATATCTATTAGGACACCAACGTGATGAACGCGTACCTAACTAATCGCATTCTAATAGGACAACGCCTCAAGTCTGATTCCGCGTTACGAGTCCAATCCCTCACCCTCGCTTGCCATGTGCTTGCCTGAGTTCGGCCCTGCATATTGTCAATGTGTGCCTGAAATTTGTACGTAGGCGTAATTGGCACACCAATTTTGTTCTTATGTTCAGTCTGCTTCTGGTTTGTATGTCTGTGCTATATGCCTCATCTTGAATGAAAGCTTGAAAACGTATGACTCGGTCATAGATAAATATAGGTCATAGTCATAGAAGCCAGTTAGTAAAAGAAAAAGATCATACAGTTTGCCGCGGAAATTAAATGATTGCGTAATGGATAGAAATATTAAATAGGAATATTAAATAACGTATTTTTGGAAATGTATAATTGTGAATTGAAACACTTACCTTAAAATAAAAATTATACAGTGCCAAACTAATAAGACTTTAGATGTTATAAACAAAATATATATGACAGGTGAGGAACGTGCTCTGCAAGTCGGACGCCCGACTTTTTTCTATGAAAGGGCACATCTAGTAGGTACCTACACATATTATATCGATGCTTATTTGATCACATTGTAATAAAACGTAATTTTTAACTTTTGTAAAACAATATTTGTAAATAAAATAATTATAATTATACAAATGACCACGGGCTTAAATTACGGCTTTCATTTGTGTAATAATTTTATCAGCACGTGCAAGTCGGTCGGATAATTTACAAACTTGCTAAAGCCTAATTGGCTTATAATATAAATACGTTTATTTCGTTTTAATGTTTAATCCTCATTCTGCGGTTCAGCAAAACGTTGATTGAGTATTTTCTCATTTATATGTACACAGAGTTTCTGTTGATTATACCACTAAGAGTTTGAGTTTCTTGCCGGCTATACTGACTACAATAATTTATTCTCCGAATTGGCGTTGGAAGGTCTGAGCTCATCTCTGCTCTTGGCAATATTGTTTATTATAACACATCCACAACTACTGTCCATTAACGTCACACTCCTGGGCATAGGCCTCCAGTCTCATAGGAGAGAAGGAATTAGAGCTTAGACCTACCACGCTGCTCCAACGCGGGTTGTCGGACTTTAACGACTTATCATGTTAGTGATAATAACCGCGACCGACGGCTTAACGTGCTCTTCGAGGCATGGGGGTGAAACACCGCCAACTTCCTAACTCCGGGCTAATTTGTAGTCGGAAAAACCCAATACTTAATTATGGTCCGACCCGGGACTCGAACCCGGGACCTCGTCAAAATACATAAATATAAGTAATTATTACAAGTTACTAGAAAAAGATTATGACTATATATGTTAGTGGCCAAATCTATTCTCTCTCTGCGTCGTTATCATTGCTGAGGGTTGTGACCCCATTCCATTGACCACATAATGGTTTTCTTGGGATAATAACGCGATGCTTTCCCAGGTCCTTCCGCATACGACTCGAGTTAAGAGTAGGTAATTACTATTTCAACTCTTAGGTTACTAACGATTATGATCAGCTTTTAGTGATAATAATCGGGTAAATAATAAGTACGAGTAAGTGCTCTCCGAAACACGGAGGAAACGACAAGGCCAAATTCGGACGGAAAAAATAATTAAGGGAGGTTTCAAACCGAAACAATTATTTCCGTTTCATTTCATTGAAGGCATACAAAATGTACTTCTTAATTATTTCTACCAGATTGTATGCTATTCAACGTTTGTTAAATAAATAATATAAACCTTAATTTTCGCACAGACATAAAACAAAAGCTGCCACATCATTAAATTTTCACGTCACGCTTGAATGAGCGGAAATCTAATTGTTTGGGCGTAATTAAATTTATAACAACAGAAATTTTTTTGAACATTGCAGACTGCACTTCTTTATTGAGCTTGGACAAAATTAATTTCTGTATTGAAAATTGAAATAAATAAAACTAGAACTAAACTAACTTAACATTTTTTTTTTTTTTTCATCAATCATGGTACAGTTTTTTTAACACAAATGCTCTACCATGGAGTTGTTTAGTCGATAGCTTTTTGTGTATTCGTGTTGCTATCGGATCGTGCTCAATGAGGACCTATCACGATATTTTGTTTACAAAGCTTTTGTATTTTGATATCAGCAAATTACCTCTGTTATTTACATTTTCAGATTATTATTTACTCGATGATGCCCGCGACTTCGTCCGCGTGGATTAAGTTTTGTGAATCCCGCGGGAACTCCTCAATTTTCGTTAAAAAGTAGCCTATGTCCTTTCCCGGGATACAACCTATCCCTCTACCAAATTTCATCAAAATCGGTTGAACAGATACAGACAGACGGACAGACAGACACACTTTTGCATTTATAAATTAGTATGGATTGATAAATGTTGACTTACTGCTGCACTTCGAGTCGTTTAATCATGACATACAGAACTCCTCAGTAAAGATTGTTATCTGAAGACTTTGACACTCTGAGTGTACGGGCACGAAATTAAATAGACTACGCAGTTAGGTTAAAGGTAAGTTATGATAATATATAATACAATTTTTGAATCTGATTTAAGTGGAAATCATTTTTTTTTTTCATTTATTTATTCACCTTCTTGCATATAGATAATATTATCTATATGCTGATATTGAGAGATGATAACCACATTGTTTATAAATGTGCTAACATTGTTAATTAATATTAAGAGGTAACAGAAAGATTGACAGACCGATATTATATTATAGACCGACATAATATTCAACCTTTTTATATAAAAAGGAGCAGAAAACTTCTTTTTTTTTTTATCCACTACAAGTTAGCCCTTGACTGCGATCTCACCTGATGGTAAGTGATGATGCAGTCTAAGGTGGTAGCGGGCTAACCTGTTAGGGGCATGGCAGTTATATTAAACCCATACCCCTATATTCGGTTTGTACACGGCATCGTACCGGAACGCTAAATCGCTTGGCGGCCCGTCTTTGCCGGTAGGGTGGTCACAATGTAAATCTTGACTTAACTTTGTTGCGTGCCAAGGCAAAAAATGATCAATGACATAATTAAGATCTTTTTACCTTTATTTTCGAAAACCCATTCAAATGAATTAATTAATTAATTATACCAATTAATTATAGGCATTCTTTCATTTTATGTTTTTTGAAATTTTTGTTTGTTCTTTGTTTTTGTGTTCACATCCCAAATGAAGACTTTATTTATTTATTTATTTATTTTATTTATTGGTGAATGTGTCACTGATAAAGACATATTATATTCGACTTGAAATATTTAGTTAACTACTAGCTGATGCCCGCGACTTCGTCCGTGTGGTTTAAGTTTTTAGGGTTCCGTAGCCAAATTTGGCAAAAACGGAACCCTTATAGATTCGTCATGTCTGTCTGTCTGTCTGTCTGTCTGTCTGTCCGTCCGTATGTCACAGCCACTTTTTTCCGAAACTATAAGAAATATACTGTTGAAACTTGGTAAGTAGATGTATTCTGTGAACCGCATTAAGATTTTCACACAAAAATAGAAAAAAAACAATAAATTTTGGGGGTCCCCATACTTAGAACTGAAACTCAAAAATTTTTTTTTCATCAAACCCATACGTGTGGGGTATCTATGGATAGGTCTTCAAAAATGATATTGAGGTTTCTAATATCATTTTTTTCTAAACTGAACAGTTTGCGCGAGAGACACTTCCAAAGTGGTAAAATGTTGGTCCCCCCCCCCGTAACTTCTAAAATAAGAGAATGATAAAACTAAAAAAAATATATGATGTACATTACCATGCAAACTTCCACCGAAAATTGGTTTGAACGAGATCTAGTAAGTAGTTTTTTTTTAATAATTTAAAACTTACTACAGGTTTGTACGGAACCCTCGGTGCGCGAGTCCGACTCGCACTTGGCCGGTTTTTTTGTTATTCCCGCGGGAACTCCTTAATTTTACGGGTTAAGGCAACAGCGCTCAACACTGCGCCGCGGAGGTCGTCAAAAATTCTGAAAGCTAGCTGAAATTTCAGAAAATAGTATATTTGTGAAAGTAGGAAATACTATGTTGTCCCTCAAAATCCCTAGTTGTAACCACGCATTTCAGTGGATTGCAATTGTCAATCGACATTGACCCAAGTCGGTAACTGGATGGGTGCCCAAATCTGGAGGTTCAAATTTGGTCTCTACAAAAACCAACGGTCACGCGCATTTTCTACCTACAAATACAAATTAATTCCACTTTATCAAGCCTAATGGATTAATTTGTAATTTATTCCACTTTATAAAGCCCGGTGAAATAATTTGTAAATTATTCCACTTTTCGAAGCCTAACTGAATGATATCTTGTATTGTAGTCCACTTTTGAAGCGTAACGATATAATATTTGTAAATTATTTCACTATATCAAGCCTAACGGAATAATTTATAAATGATTCCACTTCATAAATCCCAATGGAATAATTTGCAAATTATTTCATATTAAGTTACCCACTCAACAGAATAAATTGCAATTTATTCCTTACATTAGATTATCGTAAAAAGGAGAGCAAAATGTTCTCACATCTTGTGGAATCCTTTTCATCTCCATTTCATCTCGACACTCGGAGACATCAATCATACTGAGACGTATTATTCCGCGAATACATTCATTCAACACCTACTCGGTGAAAGGCTTCAATGGTTTTCATGGCTGTCTGTCGTTTGGATGCTTAGCTACTCAAGCATGGCGTATTATGTTATATCGTACTGTATTCCGATATATTTTCGGGAGCTTTTTTACTTTATTATAGTTTTTATCTTTGAGCCATATTTTTTTTTTTTTTTTCAGTAATCAACAGCGTTACAACTAGTATTTACAATAATCATAACTTAACATTAAATAAGGCCATTAACGATTACAGAATAAGAATATAAAAAAATACTTTGAGCACTGAAGCAAGTGTGATAAAATAGTTATTTGTTATACAAGAGTGAAAAGTTGTTTTTTCACCTCGTGCTCTTTTGATTCAAAAGAGCACGAGGTGAAAAATCTTTTCACTCGAGTGCAACACGTAACTTTTCATCCCACCTCAGCGAGGAAATGACTAAATGCAAAAAAAATCACAAGATTAAATTCAATTCTGTTAATTTCTTCGTCACTAGAATCACTCATTTTAGGTTTTTCACTTATTTTCAATTTTCTTGTTTTTAATCGGTTTTAATTTTAAACAATATGACGTGAAAGAAAATGGTGCGCGCAAAGCAAATTAAAAAAGTACACCAAGAAGGTTACCAGTTTGAGTTTTTAACAAATTAAAAACGATTGTATGGAAATTCGGCACCATAGAGGTAGGAGGTAGAGTAGAGGAGTAAATAGGTTTTAATGATGTTTTGAATTCACAAACTTCATAGACGAGTGATATTATTTACTAACGTGCACACGATGTTCTAAATTCAATTTACTTTATCCTCTTGAGGATAATAACGGATTTTACCTTCAGATATCGAAGAGTAAAAATACTCTTTCTGAGATGGTGGGATGAAAAAATATTTACAGTCGGACTGCCGATAGAAGTGAAAACAAACAAATAATTCAAACAAATAAAATTTTCTTTATTAGCAGATAGGTATTAATGAACAAAAGTCATAAAAATGTTCAGAAGCAACAAGAAAAGTTGAAAAAAAAGGAATCTAAATATTTTCCCCTAACCTTTATCTAACAAAGTCGGATTATCCTAAGAGACATCTAGAAATATTTTCCTTGTCTATTAAGTACATTTTTTTGACACAAAGCAGATTTTCAATATAAGTCTACCTATTATACAGACCAAACGAGATGAGAAAATGCTGCTTTTACAAAGCAAACAAAACGCTATAGGATCTGACTCTGAAATAGCCACCCTAAAGATGCGTTCTCATTGATGCGGAGAAGAGAAAAGCGGATATTGTGAAAAACGGTATCTATCTATCTATCTAATGGTGTTGCCATTGAAACAGAATTGATTTTTCATTAAAAATAGGACCTATTATGCCTAAACTAAACTTAACCTTACCTTATTAAAAAGTAATATAAGAATTATATTGAATTTGTGACTTTAAAGCAAGGGCGTATGAGTCCATTTTTCTCTGTAGCTAAGATGTGTATGAGTGTAGATGTGATGTGACCCTTATCACAAGGTTTGTTTGAAAACCTTGCAATACGGGTACTCAATCACCTGGAGGCATTTCTTTGCCAGCATGATGGAAAATGACTAAGGACAAAGCCTTTTACAAACATATCAGATTAGAGCCTAATCAGAAATAATGAATTTCCAAGTTATAAGATCACATCACTCACGAACACGGCAGGTCGTTTTCGGTTTAAAGACATTTACCTACTTCTCAAAAAGAACACAATAATTTACTTACATCGAGACTTAGGTACACATAATTTACATTTGGTAAGTTACGAGTATATAGTGTAAGTGACACAAGTTACTATTATCTAAGTAAAGTTACTAATGGTAGTAATAAAAACTAGTTTAAAATTTTCATACGTTTACAAAACTGTTTACCTTTATACGGAGGTTACATTAACATGACTGAATGTAACTGATCCTGTTCGATTTTCTGTTTCGCTAGGTACGATGAGAACGCGCCTTTAGAGCCTAAGCTGACATTAGAGAATAGGGACAACCTTTCAATGGATTAGACCAAATACAAAGTCTCAAACAACCCTATCGATAAAGTCATAGAGTTTAAATTTGCCTAAACCGTAGTTTCCAGTCGAATGCACCGCTAAAACTTTTGGAATACTTAAACAGGCAAAGTGTCCGTGTATTAATTCTAAACGGATTTGTAATTTAGTTTGTTTGTTCTGGTTTGGGCTCATCTATCAAAGTAGTTTTATTTTCAACTAGATGATACCCGCTACGCTATCAGGAAAATTAGACAGCTTACCGATATTGAGACGGCTAGGCTTGTCTATTTTGCCTATTTTCATAGTGCTATGTCGTACGGCATCTTATTGTGGGGCAGAGCTGCTGATATACAAACAATTTATGTTTTGCAAAAGAGGGCGATTCGATCAATATATAAACTCGGATCACGCGAGTCCCTTCGTTAAAAATTTAAAGAAATTGGCATCCTTACGGTTGCATCATCTCTATAGACAAAGAGGGGATACACAAAATCGACTTACTAGAAACCGGCATAAACTAGTAATGCCGCAATGTCGTCTTCGTAAGGTGCAGAAATCCTTTGTGGGGTCGAGTATTACCTTTTATAATATGGTTCCAAAATAATTTTTGGACTTGCCGTTACACAAATTTAAAACAACCGTAACAGAACACTTGTTGAGTCGGGGCTATTATACAATTGACGAATTTCTTAATGACAAAGTTGTATGGAAGCAATCGACTCTGGGTCAAGCTCTCCGCAGGACAGTATAATAACTTACACTTTTGTATTTAATTTACATACATAAGTACCTACGTAATGTAATATATATTGTTTAAAAAAATATTTTGTTGTATCCCTTCTGTTGTATCTTTTAATCTTTCTGTTTATTGTCCTAGTTCTAAGTGTTTGCAATAAAGAGGTTCTATCTAGAGAGAATCTATCTATCTATCTTCCCCGTCTTGCCTTGTCATCCCGCAGCATTAGTTAAAATTTGATTTGATTTGATTTGATTTAGACTGTCTAGACGTCTGCGTCGGAAGACTGGTAGAAAAGAAAATACCTATCATCCTACACTGTGCTATAACTCTCACTAAGTAATTGAAATTCAAATACGAACATAAGAAACCTTTGTCGTAGAAAAAGATTTAGAACTATTAATACAGTCAAGTAGAAAATTTAACTACTTATATTATTAGAAATCAAAACATAATTTTTTAAATGTAATTTTTTTCACGTAGTATCTATGTTTAATTAAAATTTTAAGTCAATTTTAGGTGGTTAACTTTAACTAAATCCTTTACCATCGATGGTACAATCGACTCTAAAAGTCTAATAAGAATTAACGTCATCACCAAATCGATAGACCACAATACGTTATTCTAGATACAATAATAACTAGATATTATGTTCTTGATACGGACCAAGCAAAAGCTTATAGGTTTTTATTCCTTTCCAGTAGCCTCAACTTGGGAGGAAACCTTATCTTTGACAGTCTCTAGGGACAAAATGTCTACATAGAGGGTTTAAATTGGAGCAAATTACGGTTCCTATAAGAAGTCTAAATCCGTGCGACGCGGCGACGATGCTACGTTCCCAAAGGTATACCTTGAAGACATAATGTAGAGGTATATTTTAGATTTTAATTAGATTCTTGCATGCACTTTAATTTAATGTTATTATTCTCTTTTCTTTCTCACTCTTTAATTTAATAAATCTTTACTTAAAACGATAATTCAAGTTAGGTAAACCGAACACAATTTAAAAAGGAAATAATTAAAAAAAAAATATTTTAAGACGCATAAAACAGGTTTGACCTTGAAATATTGTTAGAATCTGATTATACTCTCAGTAAAAAATTATATTATTTAATCTTAATTACAAAATAATAATATTTATTTACTTAGCAAACTTCAATTATCGTTTTCAAAAAGATCGATTAAAATGTAAATTCAACAAAAATGGGAGATCAAAAGAATTTTATATTTCCTCATTACCAAGTAAAATGGAAGCACTCTATGGACATTTTCATTACGGCCTTCGGTCGATTTATGGACCGTAAAAAAGATATCTAGCGCTTTTTGAAAAAATCTTTTCTTATACTAATATTATCGTTGTAGGTTTAATAATTATTAACATAATATTATACTCGTACCTATAACGATTTATCTTAGCTAAACTAACATCATTACTAGGATAAGCAATTAATATAATTGTTGAATTTAACAACTAAATTATACTAGAACGTGAATATAAAAAAAAATAATTACTTGTGATACACCGTACGTATGGGGGTTCTAAACGCGCCCTGGTCTAAGAAGAAGCCGGGTTACTTTTTTTGTAGGATCAACTCCGTCGGGTATACAATAATTGACGAATGTCATAAGACGTGACAAAGATGTATCAGCTGCTCACGAGGTACTTTTAACTTATTACATTACTTTATGTATTGTAAGTGCGTAGTACTATTTGAAAAGAGTTACTGCTATAAGTAATTATTTTCCGGCTTTCGCAGTGAAATCTACATTTCAAAAAGTAACACTTTAGTTTAAGGTGCCCAATAAGTTTATTTTGCTTGTGAAAGTAATATTTTAATCAAATCTTTCAACTTAATTCTAGGATATTCCAATTAATTTAGGAATCTAACTGAGATTATTATCGGATTAAATATCGAAGAAACTTGTAGCACAGAATATTAATTAATGGTACTACAAGTTACGAACTACGTAGTTAGAATATCGTACCTAGTTTAATCATTAAGCCATTTGACGTGGTTGTTTGTCGTCTCAATAATTATTAGCATCATCAGCCTTCATCCACTGCTGGATGAAGGCCTCCATTCACAACAAATACACGAAAAATTTCCGAGTTACTTAATACAGAGTGTTCTATTACGGTACTGTTACGGTATTTTACCGATAGTTGAAACACTCTGTAAAATTCCCATTTTACATAAAGGATGTCTGTATCTTACGATTTTTCAACTCTCTTTTCCCGAGCGTGTGTTATCCTTATAAAATATGTCAATTATTATTATTTCAATACAACTAACAACTCCAGATTAGAGGTGAGCATTAAAAGTTATAACATTTAATTTAACACAATATTTTTTTTTAACTTTTAACTTTGTTAATAAATATTGAGATGTTCGTTAAAAGTTATAACTGTATCGCGTATAGATTTATTGACAACGATCGTTGTGTCTTTTACAGTAAATTGCATAGAAGTTTAGGTGGCTGCCAGACGATGGCGCTGTTACAACATTCGGCCAGCAGACACCATGTACTGCTTTACCTATTTATTATTTTTTACAAGGAATTGTGAGCCTTATCTCAATAAAAATAACTTTTTATTATTGAATTTACGTAAAAATAACTTTTTAACGTTTAATGATTTCAAGCAAACGTAAACCATTATCAAACTTCAGTTGTTATTGAAATGTGTTATGAATGTTATACCTATTCATTTAATGGAAGTAAAATATTAAGTTTTTAAGCATAAAGTTGTAAAGTGTAACCTTAGTACACGAGTTCAAGGCGGAGTATTTAATGCCGCAATTTGGAACTATTTTGAAGTGCTGAACTCGATCAACTTAAAAACACTTTTCAATTTCAAACCTATTTCATATTGATGTTTTTAAATGTAAAACAACTCAAAAAAACGTTTGATTTCCGAATCCAGTTGCATCTTTGCAGTAGGTAAGTAGGCCTATTAAGTTATAAAAAATATAACATTCATTCCATTGAACTTTTAACGAAACGAATTATTATATAACATTAAAATTTGACAACTTTTGAATATTTGTTATCCTTAAAAGTTATAATTATAACTTTTAATTTAACGTGTTAATTTTTTATAACAATAACGTTTTAACAATTAATCTTTTATAACATTTAATCACAACTCTACTCCAGATGCCATACTGCAGCCAACGCTTAAAGCCTTAATGTTTCACTATTGTTGACTTTTGTGTTTAGAATTATAATCCTCATTTTAGGACCGTCCTTTGGAACGTCAAGGTAAGTGACATATATATGTGACTGTCATTTTGAGTAATATTGCTTGTACTTATTGCTATAATTTAAGCGTTGCCAGTACGGTTCCTGTACTTTTACAACAAATACACGAAAAATATCCGAGTTACTTAAGGACGCATTTGCAAAACAAATAGGTATAAAATCGCACTACTACACTCGCATCGTTCACACGCACACACATGTACAAGTACAAGCTGCGTGAATCAACTTATTTCGATACTTCGGTATATTTTTTTTTTTTATAAATGACTGACTAACTACATTGATATTTGAGTTTTGAAACGAAATCAAACCAGTGACCGAGCAAAATCAAAATAGCCCTTATTTTCACTATGTTAAGATTTACGTTTGAAAGCAAAATATGCGAAAAAAATACATGCGATTTTTATTTTATTTTTTATACTATATGTACTATTCTTAATATTTTTCTTTCCAAAATTTTTAGTTGAACATATATCCTAACAGATGGTATTTTTTAATGACAAAAATCGGCATATATACGGAAAAAAAATTACCGATAGTTGCCCCTAAAACGTCAATTTTGTGTGAAGAGGTGTCGGAAAATCATTTTTATAGTACTTTAAATGAAGATTTTTAACAAAGTCATTTCCAAAAATTGGAGATAAGGGATCAATCTATATGTAGTAATTTTTAGTTCCATTTTATTTTGTCCGACTTAGTCACAAAATGTACCGACAATTCTATGTATTTTAAGGGATTTGCAAATCCGTCCTTAACACAGGGTGTCTGTTACGGTATTTTACCGATAGTTGAAAATACTCCGAAGAATTCCCATCTTACTTATAGGGTGTCCCTATCTGAGGATTTTCCGACTCTCTTTCCTTCGATCAGATTACTAAAGCTTAACTAAACTTTGAGAAGAAACGACCTTTCAGAATATTTTTCTTCCCCGACAGAATGGCTCTTAGTTTTGTATGGATGGAAAGTTTTTCTCGATTGATCTTAACTAACGAAGTCGTGCGAGTTAGTGTGTCCATTCATCAATTAATGGAGGGAAAGTTTCCGAGAAAATATTTTTATCTACCTTTTAACCGCAAGGTCGTCTACGTAATTTAGTTGTTTTTTTTCTGCCGTGTGGGTAATATTGGATTACGATAAAAAATACACTTTATTTGAACAGCAGAATATTTTTAAGGGATTCTTGTAATAGGGATGATGACAACTCAATCAAATCAGCAACTCTTTATCAAACTTAAAAACGCACTTCTAGTATGGAAGTTGTATGAAATTCACACTTGTGACGTCATCAAAGGGGTTGTTTCATCTTGGGCCTGGTACTTGTACAGTATTCCAAAAAATTGTATAAAATCATAGAAAACAAAATAAAATATGCTTTTTGGCAGTTTTACAGTGATTAAGAGGTACAAAAATAAAATGTTTAATTAGGTACATTTGTAGAATAGCAACTCTCGCAGCGCATCCATTCATCAATCTGACTGCTGTTGGATATTTTAAGGTTATTTCACATTTCCCAGGTAATTTTATGTCAAATATCATCATGACACGTGTAATATACGTCAATGTCAAAATGGACGCATGTTGTTGCGCTTTTATTTTGCAAAATAATTTCGCATTGTACTTACCTCGTGAATTGAACTTTTTAGTAAGAAATAAAGAAAAAAATGTTACTATTTTATGACCCTGAACATTTTGAAATACCGTACAAATACCTGGCCCAGGCTCCATATAAATTTGAAACAACCCCTTTCATCGCACTTTTTTTCTTTAATTTTCTATGTTTTAAAATGGTCATCAAACTTAAAACTAACCGAGGATGTGAATTTTAGGTCTTTTAGAAGACACTCTATTTAATAATTAATCAGTTAGAAACAATTTATTTTTGATACAGGCATCATCCCTACTCCCTCCAGTCCAACTGATAAAAGATTTCCTCTCAGAATGAAATGGGCTTACGTCAACCACCACGAGAGCAACTGCAGAGTATAAAGCTGCAATCACACTTACTTTGATGTCTAGAAGCTTACATAATATACCTACAGGCAGGCTTTCTTCAGCTATTGCATTGGGGCAAGCACGTATCCAGAGGACCCCTCCTCGAATTCGAATCCGACCCCCGAAATCAAGCGTACCTAACATTGGTACCTAAGTATTGTACGTATTGGTATTGACGACCTCCGTGCCGCAGTGTTGAGAGCTGTTGTCTTAACGTGCGAAGGTCGCGGTTTCGATCCCCGGCAGGGTCAATTTGGGAATATATAATTTCTGAATTTTCCCTAGTCTGGCCTGGTGGGAGGTTTCGGCCGTGGTTAGTTACTACCCTACCGGCAAAGACGTGCCACCAAGCGATTTAGCGTTCCGGTACGATGCTGTGTAGAAACCGAATAGGGGTATGGGTTTAATATAACTGCCTAACAGGTTAGCCCCCTACCATCTTAGGCTGCATCATCACTTACCATCATGTGAGGTCGCAGTCAAGGGCTAACTTGTAGTGGATAAAAAAAATCTACACAAGGCAACGATATTTTAAAATAAAACAAATAACTCCTTCTTACAGTAAAATGTGTTTATTTTATAGTACCACAGAATAGGTAATAGATAGTACCTAACCGACCTTAGCCTAGCCTAATTTGAATACATGGCTTTTGACTTCGGCTTTAGCCATCGAGCCACTAGTCCGATACCGCGTGCCTGCTTGAAGGTTAACGGAAACCTACGTGGGTTAAGAGTATCTATCCGCGGGTGAAATAATATTTTATTTGTTATATAAAGATCATCAACAAAAAACCATTGTATCCTTCATGAAAGATATTTTAGATTTTAGTTTAAATAAGTCTCTTTACACCATCTTTGTCTTTTTTAACTGCCTCGTTGGACTAGTGGTTATCATGTTCGACTGCGGCAGACGAGGTCCCGGGTTCGAGTCCCGGGTCGGGCCATAATTAAGTGCTGGGTTTTTCTGATTAGAAATTCTCAGTACTAGCCCGGAGTTAGGAAGTTGGCGGTGTTTCACCCCCGTGCCTCGGAGAGCACGTTAAGCCGTCGCGTCGGTCCCGGTTATTATCACTTACATGATAATAGTCGTTAAAGCCCGCCAACCCGCATTGGAGCAGCGTGGTGGGTCTAAGCTCTAATTCCCTCTGTCCTATGAGAGTGGAGGCCTGTGCCCAGCAGTGGGACGTTAATGGGCTGTGGTGTAGTGGAAGTCTCTTTAAAGGTTTCTTAGTGCAATGAACTTAGGGCTTATAGGTCGTTCGCAGTGAAGTTATAGGTACATTGTTGTAAAGCCTTCTTTACTTAATTAAGCCCTTTATTGTGAAAACTAAGCGAAGTCGAGGGTTCAGTCAATTTCAAAGTTGTTTGCTTTGGATTTCAGAGCAATTAGATACTGTGCCATGAATATTCTTTATAAAAATCATTATTAATGTAGTCTACTTAAAGATTAAACTAGCTATTGCCCGCGACTTCTTTCGCGTGGACTACCCAAATTTAAAACCCCTGTTTTACCTTCGTATGGCTTGAATTTTCACAAGTCGTTTCTTAGCGGCCAAATTTAAGCCCGATCCGTCCAGTGGTTTGAGCTGTGCGTTGATAGATAAGTCAGTCAGTCAGTTAGTCAATCAGTCAGTCACCTTTTCCTTTTATATTTTCCTTTTATATAATATTAAGGAGAAGAAGATTATTGAATACGTCGAACAAATTATAACAAAATTTGCCAAAGCCCACCATCGGTTTCATCACCGCGTTAACGTTGAGGCAATCCAGCTGCTTGACGTAACGAAACTAGTGAGAAGACTAAATAAACCGGCCAAGTGCGAGTCGGACTCGCGCATCGAGAGTTCCGTACAAACTTGTAGTAAGTTTTAAATTATTAAAAAAAAAACTACTTACTAGATCTCGTTGAAACCAATTTTCGGCGGAAGTTTGCATGGTAATGTACATCATATATTTTTTTTAGTTTTATCATTCTCTTATTTTAGAAGTTACAGGGGGGGGACACACATTTTACCACTTTGGAAGTGTCTCTTGCGCAAACTATTCAGTTTAGAAAAAAATAATATTAGAAACCTCAATATCATTTTTGAAGACCTATCCATAGATACCCGACAAAATTTTTGAGTTTCAGTTCTAAGTATGGGGACCCCCAAAATTTAGTGTTTTTTTTCTGATAAATTATATGTTTAGGTTAAAGTAGGACTACTCATTAGCCAATTAGGCTAGATCGTAGTACCTCGCTGGTACTCAATAATAGGAAAAAAAAATATTAAGAAGAAGTAGACTAGAAAGTGTCCGCGACTTTGTCCGCGTGAATTTAGTTTTTTTTTGCCCGCGGGAACTCCTTAACTTTCTGGGATAAAAAGTAGCCTATGTCCTTCCTCGAAGTCACTGGCATCATAGCCTCATAATACTACGAGACGGCTTCATTAGTTAAGATAAGGGAAATCTTGAGGTCCCGTTACTTCCAGGAGGCAAAAACAAATAGTTGGCAGCCCCTCGCGTTACGTAAGTGGATTAGACTGAGGTTGCGCACTGCGCACAATCCTTGCTCTATTTTTTGTTTACTCTACTGTTTTAAAAAAAAATCGACCAATTTAAAAAAAAAGTGCGTTCCAACTTAGACCTCATCATTGCTTTGCACTAAGCATGATTGTCGTCAAGCGCAAGTCTATCACGCAATAAAAAAAATGATGACCGTTTATTCTGGAATGTCTACGACATCTCCATACTGATTAAATTTTAATTACTAGCTGGTGCCCGCGACTTCGTCCGCGGGGATTGAGGTTTTCCGGTTCCCGCGGGAACTCTTTAATTTTCCGGACTGAACTTTTAGCCTATGTGCTATTCCAGACTATAATCTATCTCTGTGCCAAATTTCATCCAGATCCGTTCAGCCGTTAGAGCGTGATTGAGTAACAAACATCCATACATCCATACATCCATACATCCATCCAAACTTTCGCATTTATAATATTTATTTGATTAGGTATATTATATGGACGAGTGGCCTAGTTGTGACAACGCATACTCGATTACGAATCTTAAGCAACGTTGACCCAAGTCGGTAACTGAATGGGTTACCGAATTTAGAGGTTAAAATTTGGCAAATTTTCGTTTCCTCCATGCCTCGCACGTTAAGCCGTCGGTCCCGGTTATTATCACTAACATCTGATAATAATCGTTACAAAAACCTAAGAGTGTAAATACTCTTAGTCGAGTTATGCGGAAGGACGTGGGAACCCACCGAACGCAATAATATCCCAAGAAAACTCTTACCTACCATTATTTGATTAATGGAAAGGGGGTCACGATCCTCAGTAATGTGGAATACGACGCAAAGAGAGATTATATTATATTGACTAGATATCATACTATAAATATTATAAATGCGAAAGTGTGGTTGTTTGTTGGTTAGTCCTTCAATCACGCCGCAACAGAGCAAACGGATCGACGTGATTGAATATTTTGCTTCACTCACAACTCACAACACTCCTCGAGGAGGTGGTACTTCACCCAAACTCCGCAATTAAACTCGAATCAGACGCACGTAGTGGATTAAACCCATATCTCGAGTCAAGTAGTGGTTATGAGGGTAGTTACACTATCGCGAGGCGATCTGTTCCAACCCACTTAACTCTCACCTAAGCCTGCGGGTTAAGCTCTGTACAGACGATCTTGAGATAAATCTATTGATTTTAATTCAAGCAAGCGAGTATAATATTACTTCAAGCAAAGTTAGAAGGACGTTCTCAATTATATTCAAACTTAAACTCCAACTCAGAGTATATTTAAATACAAAATTGGTACCTACACAGTACACCTTCTGAACGTCACGTTTACAAAGTTTGCCTGGTGGGAGGCTTCGGCCGTGGCTAGTTACCACCCTACCGGCAAAGACGTGCCGCCAAGCGATTTAGCGTTCCGGTACGATGCTGTGTAGAAACCGAATAGGGGTATGGGTTTAATATAACTGCCATGCCCCTAACAGGTTAGCCCGCTACCATCTTAGACTGCATCATCACTTACCATCAGGTGAGATCGCAGTCAAGGGCTAACTTGTAGTGGATAAAAAAAAAACTTTTACAAAGTATAAGACGTGATGGTGATAATTAACCACGGTATCTTAAAACTAAAGCCTAGCCTATTTGAACTAGATGATGCCCGCGACTTCGTCCGCGTGGATTAAGTTTTTTGATACCCACTGGACTTCTCATCAACATTTTCCGGTACTAAAAATGTAGCTCAACTTTTGGCCTTCCCCGGGACGCAACCTATCTCTTTACCAAATTTCATCAAAATTGGTTGAAAAGATGGAACGTGAAAGCATAGCAGACAGACAGACACACTTTCACATTTATACAATTAGTAGGGATATCTCTCACGATAGTTTAAAGGCTGAAATAGAAAAAAAGAATCTGAAATCTTTACTAACCACTATGCTTAGAAGATCTTCCTTCTCAAAGGTCTTCTTTCTTCTCTTGTTGTTAATTAAAACATTTCGTCTTTTTGCTCCTAGCATCCCACAGCGGCTTGTTCGTCGGAAATCTTTTAATTTAGTTAGCGGCCGTCTCGGCTTCCGATCCAATTGTGCTCATATTTCGCCGGCGGAGTTGCTTAATGAGGATTTTCGATTCCCTCCTCAATTTGAGGGACCGGAAAATTAGCTTTATCCCACCTAGGGCTGCCTCATAGCCGGGATAATTCGAGGACGGCCGCCCCGTACACTGAGAAAAATTTCCTTGTTTACCTTCCGATTTTTTCCTTCTAAAACCGATTCCTTCCAAAATTGGGTCTTTTCCTTCCACCGATTACCTTCTGAATTGGGGAACTGCCAAATTCCTACCGATATTTAGAAGGTAATGAATTTTATCCGTCTAATACGGAAGAACATAATGGAAGGAAATTTGTTGGAAGGAATTAACCAAGAAGGAATTTCCTTCTAGCTAAATATTCCTACTAAATAAGGATGCATTATAATAATTCCTCCCAAATTTATCCTTCCAAATTAGATGTTAATGTCCTTCTGAATTCAAATCCAAAGTTGTCGGAAGGAAAACGCAGCTAACCTTCTGATATTCAAAGATATTTACCCTCTTAACTAGTGGGAAATAAATTAACATTACTATTCCATAAAAAAAGAGAGGATTAGAAGGGCTCGCTGGCAGGAACTACCATCCAAATTAGATGGATCACATTTGGAGGGAATAACACAAGGAATATCCTTCTAAATTAGATGATAATATCCTTCTAAATCAATTATAGTTTTTCAGTAGGAACAGTGTCAGAAGGAAAACGCATATTTACTCTTCGAAATTGAAGGATATTTACCCTCTTATCTAGTGGGAAATAAAATGACATTACTTTTCCATCAAAACCGAAAGGATTAGAAAGGCTCGCTGGAAGGAATTACAATCCAAATTAGATGGATCACGCTTTGAGGGAATAACACAAGGAGTATCCTTCTAAATAAGATGATAATATCCTTCTAAATCAATTATAATTTTTCGGTAGGAACAGTGTCGGAAGGAAAACGCATATTTACCCTCCGAAATTGAAGGATATTTACCCTCTTATTTAGTAGGAAATGAAGTGACATTACTATTCCATCAAAAACGAAGGGATTAGAAAAGCTCGCTGGAAGGAATTACCATCCAAATTAGATGGATCACATTTGGAGAAAATAACACAAGGAACATCTTTCTAAATTTGATGATAATATCTCTCCAAACAAATTTTAATATTTCGGTATCGGAAGGAAAACGAATAAGTTTTATTAAATAGAAATTGTAACACCGAATGTAGTACCCGACCCGACCACTAGATGTCGCTACGCGTATATTGGCTCGCGGTATAGGGTGGCGCCGGTCAAACACATATATATCGTCAAGTCCGCTTGTATCGGTAGTCGGCAGATTCCGTGCTTAGCGTTCGCCCCGAGCGGACGTCTCTCATGCACGCCCAACAGTGTTCCCGATTCCCCTCTCGCGCAAGTGTGGTGCCGTCCGACTTCATTAGTGTTTGTGCCAGTGTTGTGAACGGACGTATTCCAGCGTTGTGTATAGTGTAGTGTAGTTCCAGGGTCTAGGATTCCGTGAGTACACTACTTTAAGCGCAGCATAGGTCCACACCCCCGTCCCCAAAGGACGGGGACTCAGCCAGGGTTTTCACCTTAGGTACCCACCTCCCTGCCCCGGCAGGGGGGACACCTTTAGCTCCCGGGTCCACTATGGACCCCCAACTTACCGACCGACCCGCTCTCGGGGCCACTAGGGTCCCGCAGAAGCAAGCCCAATTAAATATTCAGGCTCTATTAGAGGACCTACACAAGCGCAGTCCAGAATATCTGAGCTATTTCTATGGCTCCTCCAAAACTATGGTCCCCCCGGTCATGCCACCAACCGAACCGCCCATCAGGCAGCTAAAACCCACCTCTCAGGCGTCGACTGCCATGGAGGTCACCCCCGCGCACCCGAAAACCAAGGAGCTTCTCTCCTTGCCCCCCTCTGGGCCTTCAGCCGCCCCTGGTAGACCGACCCCGTCCAAAACCTTCCCAGGTCCCCCAGCCCGAATAGCTCTTCCAGCAATATCCGAGGAACCTCATAATGAGACCTCTCCCGCCTCGTCAGAATCGGACGACTTCACCCCCGTCCAGTCCAAAAGCCAAAAGCGCAAGCTTAAACCCTCAAAATCCGCCGCCAACCCTCCTAAGAAGGTGGGTGTCACCATCCCGACTCCTACCTCTTCCTCATCAAACCCTCCCAGGCCCCAAAGCCCATCCGCTACCCAAGCCTCCTCCGGAGAAGAGTCGGAAGACTCCCCAATGGAGGAACCAGCAAGGGAGAAAGTCCCTCCCCTATACATCCGCGAAAAGCTGAGCTGGCAGCGCATCCTCCCGATTATAACAGAGAAAGGCATCACCTTCTCTGAAGCCCGCTCCACAGCCATAGGCATTCGAGTTGAATGTCCTTCATCCCGAGACCACCGCGGTCTCACAACCATTCTCCGCCAGGAAAACATAGGTTTTCACACGTACGCGTTGCCCGAGGAACGCGTCCTCCGCGTAGTAGTACGTAACTTACCGAAGGAACTCGCCACCGACATCATAAAGGATGATCTCATATCCCAAGGATTCCCAGTTCGGGAGGTACACCGGATGTACCACGCCCAGTCCAAAGCCCCCTACGAGATGGTGCTAGTTATATTAGACCTTACCCCGGAAGGTAAGAAAATCTATAACATTACGGCAATATGTCGTCTTTCTGGCCTCAAGGTCGAATCCCCCCGTCAACGCGGTAAATTAGGGCAGTGTCATCGCTGCCAGTTATACGGACATTCTGCTAGGAATTGTTTCGCCCGTCCTAGGTGTGTAAAGTGCCTAGGGGACCACGGCACGGCAGATTGCTCTAGGACGCAACCGACCGAGGAGCCCCCAAGCTGTGTTCTTTGCGGGTCTAAAGGGCACCCCGCGAATTATCGCGGATGCCCTAAAGCCCCCAAGGAACCCAAGCGAAGGGTCAAACCGGCCGGCAGCAAAACTGCCGCCCCCTCCAAACCGACCCCAACTTTCGTCCCGGCCCCGGCCCCGGCCACCAACGCATGGGACAAACCGCTTCCTAGGACTAACCACCCTGCTCCCGCGGCCGCGACCGCTAAACAAACCCCGACTCAGGCCTCTCAATCATCCCAATCATCTCATAATTCGGCCAGTCAGGCCAACACCGACCAGCCTCCCGATCCCGTCTCCCGTGCGTATGCAAATGCAAACAGGAACATAGAGGTTCTAAACCGAATCCTCCTTGCCGTAGATCTCGTCAAATTGGACACCTTCATTTCGGAGTTTAGGACAACGCGAGACCCATTTGCAGTCCTCGAAAAGCATAAAGAATTTTACGTTCAGATTATACAACTGCGCGATTCCCTTTTAAATGGCTAACACAACCAATAGTAGAATCAAACCTCACTCCATAACGGTCGCTTTTTACAACGCAGCCGGCCTTATCGACCAAATAGACGAAGTCCGCGAATTTGTCTGTGCACATCAAATCGACATTCTCCTAGTGCAAGAGACCTTCTTAAAACCTAGTAGAAGCAATCCGCGAATTGCCAATTATAATTTAATCAGAAACGACAGAGCAACCGCCCTCGGCGGCACCGCGATTTATTACAGAAGGGCTCTTCACTGCACTCCTCTCGACACTCCACCCCTTACCAATATGGAAGCATCTATCTGTCAGGTTAGTATGTCCGGCCATCCGACGGTCATACTAGCATCCGTATATCTTTCTCCTACAAAACAGCTACTAGAGAGTGACATCAGCGCACTCCTTTCTCTTGGTAACTCCGTCATTTTGGCAGGAGATTTCAATGCTAAACACCGCCGCTGGAACTGTAACACAACCAACCAACGAGGAGTTATACTCGACAGACTGACAAACCGACAGGACCTTAATTTTGTACTTTTGGCCCCTGACACACCGACTCGTTATCCAAATACAGAACGGACTACAGACCGACCGGACATACTAGACATAGCACTGCTAAAGAACATCGCCTTACAGGTGAGTCCTTTGGAAGTGTTATCCGAACTATGTTCAGACCATCGCCCCGTCCTACTCCGGCTAGGACCCCCGCCCGTTGCAGCCCCCCCGACCAAAACAGTCATTGACTTCAAGAAACTCTCCGAGCATCTTAAGTCCATAGACTCAGTGCACCTCTCTCAAATTCCTGACAAAATAGAAAGCTTAGATGAAGCGCAAGCAGCCTCACTGCACCTAACCAATCACATTCGCGATGCTCTCAGCGTCTGCTCCAGGGAAATGCCTAACGGTTTTATCCGCCAGCAACTACCGGACGACGCTAGAGAATTAATTACCATAAAAAATGCCAAACGTAGAGCCCATGACGCATGTCCGACCGCTGACAACCGGAGAGAACTCTGGAGAGCCCAGAGGGAGGTAAAGGCTCGCCTTGCCGAACTCCGCGACGAACAATGGGACAGGAAGCTGAGCGAGCTCTCGCCATCGCATGTAGCGTACTACAGGCTGGCTAGGGCTCTCAAAGCCGACCCTGTCTCGGCCACCCCTCCGCTGTTACGTCCCAACCAACCGCCCGCCTTTGAAGATGTCGATAAGGCCGAATTATTAGCTGATAGCCTAGAAGCCCAATGCTCACCAAGCACAACCTCCCTGGATAGGTCCCACGTAGAGCGAGTCGATAATGAACTAGCTACCCTTCTCCCCTCCTCCCCCTCTTCGGAAGAGGAACCTCTCACTCCCACAAATTTCGGCGAAGTCCGAGGAATTATCAAAGAGTTACACGCTAAGAAAGCTCCAGGTCCCGATTCAATTAATAACAAAACATTAAAATTGCTCCCCGATCAAATAATAAACCTCCTAGTAGTCATATTTAATGCCCTTATGGCCGGATGCTCCTTCCCCGATAGATGGAAGGAAGCAACAGTGATAGGCATCCCCAAACCGGGAAAACCCCGAAACCTACCAACTAGTTATCGTCCTATAAGTCTACTCAACACGCTCGGAAAGGTGTATGAGAGAATCATTCTCAATCGGCTAAAGTCCGTCGTTGAAGAGAAAAAGCTCCTCAACGACGAGCAATTCGGCTTTCGGGCCAGACATTCCTGCGTTCATCAAGCGCACCGCCTCACGGAACATATCTACACAGGTTTCAGTCGCCTCTCTAGAGGCATCCCGACCGGAGTCCTCTTCTTTGACGTTGCGAAAGCGTTCGATAGGGTTTGGCATGCCGGCTTGATCTACAAGCTTCACCATCTTGGCGTACCAACTAGGCTCGTACGTCTGCTACGAGATTTCCTCACAAATCGCTCCTTCCGCTACCGGATAGACGGAACCTTATCTTCCCCCAGACCGATCCGTGCTGGCGTCCCACAGGGCTCAGTACTTTCCCCCCTTCTCTACTCGCTGTTTACCAGCGATATTCCCGCGTCCCCTCATGTAAGCATGGCCCAGTACGCGGATGATACCGCCCTTTATTGCTCTGCGGCAAACCGCATCTTTATTAGATCCCGCCTTCAAACAGCAGTCAGTAGCTTAGGTGACTGGTTCCGCCGTTGGAGAATCGAAGTCAATCCCGAAAAGAGCGCCGCGATGCTCTTCTGTCCCTCCAAGCGTAGGAAGCATATACACCTCCCTGAAATCACCTTATACGGTCGCCCAATCCCATGGCAAAAGAATGCCAAATACTTAGGTGTAACCTTCGATACTAAACTAAAATTTAACGCCCATATACGCCGAGTCCGTAACAAAGCTAGCTATGTTTTATTCCGCCTATATCCCATGATTTGCAGTAAAAGCAAAATGTCCCTGCGTCACAAAGTCACGCTTTATAAAACGTGCATCCGCCCTATCATGTCCTACGCATGCGTCTTATTCGCACACCTCCCCCACTCTCGATTTAACAGTCTCCAGGTCCTCCAAAACAAGTTCATGCGTATGGCCACGGGGTCCCCGTGGTTCGTACGCAACGTAGACCTCCATCGCGATCTCGAACTCCCCACCATAGCCCAATACTTCAAACAGCTTTCCAAAAATTATTTTGAGAGGGCAGTCAGTCACCCCAACCCTCTTGTAGTTCAGACTGCATCGTATATCACCGACCGAAATGACCCACCAGACAAAAGACGTCCCAAACACGTCCTTAACGACCCCGACGACCAAATCACTACCGACAATGCTCCCTATATGGTAGGGCCACACACAAACACCAGCCAAACACAGCGTCTTCGCCGGCGAAGACGAGGACCCCGATATCTTACGTCACCCGGACGTGGTGGACTCAACCCACGGCCTCGGGGGCGTACGGACTAACCTAGTCCAACCGACCTCCAATTCGTCCCAACGTCATCCTAAGCCGAGGTCCGAGTCTCATAGGAGGCGCCCTTAGGAAGACGTTGTCCCCCCCGATGTCATCGAGCCCTAGGGCTCTTTTCTCGGCGACGCCTAGTGCTCGCCCAACCCCCCGGTGACGCTGTAGCGGCCAGTAGGGCCTATGCAGCATACTCAATCCGAAAAAAAAAAAAAATTGTATCGGTACCTGCATCGTGGCAAATGGTGCTTCCCCTAGTTGGGAGTGGGACATTCATTGAAAGCGCATGCCGCATAGCAGAGCATAAGTCATAGGTGGTATACGGACCCCTGCTTCCACCCTCGATGGGACAGGGCGTTTGAAAGCCTATAATTTATCTGTTACCTCGTAGACCGTAATCTATAACCTCTATAAGGAAAATTTTGAAATTACCTTCCTATTATATCCGATTACCTTCGGTATTTACTTTCTAGATTGGGGGGGATTACTGAGATTCGCAGAAGGTAAATACTTCTAAGTTGGAAGGATAATGCTAAAATACCCACCGCAATGAGCATGCAAAAGCCCGTTTTCCTTCGCCTTAGGTAGGTAATATTATGTCTTTACCTTCTAGATTTGGAAGGTTATTTATATTTTCCTTCCAAAAATTACCTTCCCTTTTGACTCAGTAGGAATTTCCGACCGAAATTTGGAAGGTACGTATTACCCACCAAAATAGAAGGCAGACATTGTTTGGAAGGAAATTTTGGACGGTAATAATATCCTTCCAAGTTGAAAGGTAAATTTCCTACTGAGTCAAAAGGGACGGTAATACCTTCCGTATTTCGGAAGGTCTTTTTTCTCAGTGTAGTTATTATTAATCTACGCTGTTATAGATATTTACGTTCAATTAAAAGCCCTACGATGTTGTGTACAACATTCCGTTACTTCGCCGTTTTTGATTCCCGCGGGAACACTTTAACTTTCATGGATAAAATATAGCTTAGGTAATTAGTAAGTTAGTACAAGCTATTTTTTTGCATGGGTATAGTTGATACCTGGAGATTGGCATAGGCTACTTTTTATCCCAGAAAATTAAGGAGTTCCCGTGGGAATCAATAAAACTTAAACCACGCGGATGAAGTCGCGGGCATCAGCTAGTTTACAATATTAGTAAGATCTGTTATGTTTTTAGTTATTGAAAAAAATGATGGCGAAATACATAGTGAGGTAACCACTAACCTGCATGTATGAGCGTTAACCAAATAATGTTATCAAACTTCTCTATAAGAGAAGAGATCCATGCTTAGTAGCCGATGATGAATTTAATGATAGTATTTTAATGACACAGGCGTGCTAAATATATTTTGTATTTTATATTTTCATAGGGTTTCAAGGTTTTTTTAATAATCACCGATATCCAAGATATGGACGCTTTATCAGCTGGAAATAAGACTCTTGTAGGGATTACCGTGTTGCACGATTTGGTGCAGTCAGTCAGTTAGCCAGTCCAAGTTCAAAAACACAAAAACAGAGAGTCACAAACTCAGAAATGAACGCTAATAATAATTAAGTCATAAGTCATAAATATATATTTATTCAATTTAGGTAGGTATACTACACTTATTGACGTCCAGTTACATAAAAATGTGATGGTACGGTATCTTAAAACTAAAGCTACGAGGGTTCCAAACGCGCCCTAGTCTGAGAAGAGCCCACACAAAACTCAGCCGGGTTTTTTATTATTATTTATTTATTTTTCTGAAAATAATGAACCTGTGCGTAGCAGCCCTAACCTTACGTTATGTTTTTTCTTGCGGCCAAGAATCAATCAACCGAGCGTTGGTTTTTGTTGCTGATTAAGACGTTACGTAGCTGGATTTACTTTTTTTTTCTAAATTAAACAAAGCTCCGAGGAAATCAAAGCATGAAAAAATGGAAATAAACGCTGAGAAATGAGAATTCGCATAAAATTGATAAAAATTAATGCTACAAATAATTATTTCTTGAGTAGGTATAGCTTAATTAAAAACTTAAAAGTGACGACAAAATGATTTCCAGAGAGATTTTGATTAATTTTACTCGATGTTTAATTTACCTACGACAACATTTTGGGTATTTTCAGATAGGTGACGTTATTTATAAAACACCATCACGTTCTATTTGCTTTGTTAAATTCCTCGATAATTAATTGATGTTCAAAAAGTGTACAGTCCTGAGTGCTTCCCACTTTGATTAAAATTAATTTTGATTTACCTAAACTGCCTCGTTGGTCTAGTGGTTGGCATGTTCGACTGCGGCCGACGAGGTCCCGGGTTCGATTCCCGGGTCGGGCCATAATTGAGTATTGGGTTTTTCTGACTAGAAACTCTCAGTACTAGCCCGGAGTTAGGAAGTTGGCGGTGTTTCACCCCCGTGCCTCGGAGAGCACGTTAAGCCGTCGGTCCCGGTTATTATCACTATAACATGATAATATTCGTTAATGCCCGCCAACCCGTATTGGAGCAGCGTGGTGGGTCTAAGCTCTAATTCCCTCTCTCCTATGAGAGTGGAAGCCTGTGCCCAGCAGTGCAGTGTAGTGGTGGATTTTGATTTACATATCTATAAGTTACATATAATAAGTTTAAACAAAATTGCGCCTTGCCCAGCTTTGTGAAGTAAATTCTGGGTGTTAAATATCAGCACCAAAATTCAAAATTTAAATGTTTTTTATTCAAATAAGCTTTTACAAGCGCTTTTGAATCGTTACAATATGAATCTACCGCTGGTTCGGAATGCCATTCCTACCGAGAAGAGCCAGCAAGAAACTCGGTGGTTGCTCTTTTCCATCAAAACTTACAATCATCATAATGATACAAGTAACTGCAGTCCCACGCATAGCTGGAGCGAATCAAATCCACGCTTTTTTTTATCATTTACGTAATCTTCGATTGTATAGTAAGCTTTTTTCACGAGCATACAATACTCAATACACGCCAATACACGCCGTCAATAGTGTCGGGAGTTTCAGACGGAATATTCACCTAGCGTATACCTAGCACAGATATTCGATATATTTGACGTCACAAAGCCCCTATTGTGTATTGAAGAGATATTCGTTTCAAACAGAGCAAAAAGCAAGCCCGTGTACCGTGCCGTACGTTGCTTTGTCGGATTTCGTTGTTGAAATACCTGCGCAAACTTTCAGCTTGGTCAGTTACATATTATGGAAAATTTTCTGGCTCCCACTACACATTGGCCCAACGAGTACTTTTTATTCATTTACATTTATGTTTACTATTTACACAATAATATATGGTGTAAGAAGCGTTAGGGCATTGCAAAGTTACAGTAATCCACGTAGGTATATTTAATCAGCAAAAATGTAATAATATCGTGGAAATTATGAATATTAGGTAGGTACTTCTTAAATAATTTGAATGTGTAGGAACTAGAAATTTATTTTGCTATAATCCGCAACAGTAGGTAAATATATGTGGTACAGTGTATCTTGCACTTGCAGCTTGCTAGATACACCACACCACATAAATCTTCCAAATTATTCTCAACGTACGTTTAACTCCGACACCGAAGAATCTTCAGGAGATGTTGACTCGACAATGCATGATTGTAAAGTCGCCACACACTGCGTTTACCGATACACGGTCTCCACTCCAACGCGTCTGCCCCAACGGCCATCGGTTCTGCGACAGATATGGCTGCCAACAGCCACTGCGTCTTACTAATTATCTGTTTACAATCTTAAAATTAATGTTAGTAGATACACAACAATTATTAACCACTAGCTGATGCCCGCGACTTCGTCCGCGTAGATTGAGGTTTTTTGGTTCCCGCGGGAACTCTTTAATTTTTCGGGATAAAAAGTAGCCTATGTGCTATTCCAGACTATAATCTATCTCTGTGCCAAATTTCATCCAGATCCAGTCAGCCGTTGGAGCGTGATTGAGTAACAAACATCCATACATCCATACATCCATACATCCATCCAAACTTTCGCATTTATTTGATTAACGATCACTTGGACGGCGTATATTTTTTGTAAATATAATATAATTGTAATAGTTTTTTCTTAATATGTAGATAATAATATACCCATACTAATATTATAAATGCGAAAGTGTGTCGGTCTGTCTGTCTGCTACGCTTTCACGGCCCATCTTTTCAACCAGTTTTGCTGATTTTGTATAGAGGTAGGTTATGTCCCGGGAAAGGACATAGGCCACTTTTTATCCCGGAAAATTAAGGAGTTCCCGCGGGAATCAAAAAAATCGTAATCCACGCGGACGAAGTCGCGGGCATCATCTAATAGAATTTGTAAATAGAGCTGTTATTATAGTTTAGTTTAGAGATGGTGTAAGTACAATAGCATTTCCCCGATTTCAGACCGCGACGTACAAAGCAGTACACCGATATATCAATGAGAGTATCGATTCGCAATCAATCGCGCGCCAGCTGCGGGCGACTTTGTTTGATCTGTGAACATTTTCCGAAGTCTGTAAAAGGTTGGCCGCCGCTACAAATTGTTGCAAACGGATAAATAAAACGCTCTACAGTATTTAAAAGAAAGAAAAAACATTTATACCTAAATAGGTAGATCACCCCTGCACCTCAACGATCTAAACAAGATCTATAGTTACTAACAAATATGAGTCAATGGTACTTGAAACAAAGTTTTTATTATTATATTATTATAGTCTAAACAACAACGAAGAGGCGCCGGAATTAACTGTATCACGCATGGCACAACCCGAAAAATGGTTCAGGCTCAGCATATCTATAATGCTGTATGTTTAGTGCAAGCACTAAAGCATACAGCGCTGATTTTCAGCCGGAACCCTGGGCCCCAATCATGTAAGAATAGCCGATCAAACGTTAAAGATTTTCGTCAAAGTAAAATAAACCTTATCTGCATTAGAATTATCTGAATTAGAGCTCAATTTCGCGTATCCATTCTTATACGTTTGAGTATCGTACATACCTAAACGTATAAGAATAGGTACACGAAATTGAGCTCTAATTTAATGAAGTTATGGTTTATTTACTTTGCCGCAGATTTTTATCGATTTCATCGGTCATCCTTACATGATTGGGGGGCTGATTCAGTTGACACCACGAAAAAACTACGTAGCTGTAAGCTAGTAGGAAACTTAAAATACTATATTTTATAATTTCACTAGCTGATGCCCGCGACTTCGTCCGCGTGGTTTAGGTTTTTTTATATTCCCGCGCGAACTTTTTAATTTTCCGGGATAAAAAGTAGCCTATGTCACTCTCCAGGTCTTCAACTATACCCATGCTAAAAATCACGTCAATCCGTTGCTCCGTTGCGGCGTGATTGAAGGACAAACCAAAAAAACAAACATACTTTCGCATTTATAATATTAGTATGAGTACAGTGCTTCACACACGAGGAAAGTTTCTACACTTACTTAAATACATATCAAAAATCTGTACAAATCAAATTTCAGCACTGGCAGGTAAGTGAACCGTGGCCGAGTGGTCGAAGGCGCTCAGGGCGCGATTCCCAGAGAGACTCAGGTTCAAATCCTGCCGGTTCCGCAGATTTTTGATATGTATGTAAGTTTAACAAACTATAGTTCACTTATTTAATTTGCGTTCCGAAGGCTAGAATGTAACTGCCGTACCTCTAACAGGTTAGTTCGCTACCATCTTAGACTATTACTTACCATCAGGTGAAATCGCAGTCACAGGCTAACTTGTTATGGGCAAAAAAAAAGTAAAATCCAGCAAGAAGAAAAAGATACTTCCACGCTTGAATTCGTTTATCTTTTGGAACATTAAGCCCGGAGGTAGTAATTCTAACGTAATCCTTAATGGCACAGGACGGTATAATTACGGTATATAAACTGCAGCTTAAGGACCCATGTTTCAAAAGGATAATACTCTGGTTACCCGCAAAACCGTATAAATCTCTGAAGTGAACATAAACCTAACAATTCCGAGTGTCTACTTAAATATACTTACTACATTATTAAAATAGGATTTACCGAGTTCAATCAAATAAATATTATAAATGCGAAAGTTTGGATGGATGTATGGATGTACGTTTGTTACTCAATCACGCTCCAACGGCTGAATGGATCTGGATGAAATTTGGCACAGAGATAGATTATAGTCTGGAATAGCACATAAGCTACTTTTTATCCCAGAAAATTAAAGAGTTCCCGCGGTAACCAAAAAACCTCAATCCACGCGGACGAAGTCGCGGGCATCAGCTATTTTAGTGTAAACATATGGCAGAAAACCACACTATTTATGTGTACATAAAGTACTAGATGACCGCGTAGATTTAGGGGTTTTGTTTCCCGCAGGGAATTTGTAATTTTTCTGGATATAAGGAACTTTAAGTCACTCTCTAGGTCAACTATAACCATGAAAAAATCACGTCGATCCGTTGCTCTGTTGCGTCGTGATTGAAGGACAAACCAACAAACAAACACTGTCGCATTTGTAATATTAGTATGATGCGAAAGTGTGTCTGTTTGTTGGTTTGTCCTTCAATCACGCCGCAACAGAATGTAATTAAGAGGTAATTAAGACGTGCGTAAAGTATGTATTTAATCTGTGCTGCAACTTAGACCTTATCATTGCTTTCCATATGTTATTGCTTTCCTGAAATAAGTAAAGTTAGAGGAGTTAAAAACTGCTTATCAGATCATGAGATCAGGTGCAAGCCGTCGGCCTTGCACCTGATCTCTCTCCGGTCGTGTCGGATTTTCCGTCCCATCAGGCTGTGAGAGTAAAGGAACAGAGAGTGCACCTGTGTTTGCGCACACACTTGTGCACTATAGTACCTATCTCCCGCGCAGATGGCTAGTCTCTCTGGAGATTGGCCGCCGTGGCCAAAATTCGGTCGGGAGGGCATTATTATTTTTATTATTTAGTTCTAGCCCCACTTGAGATGCACGGAACGGCGCGGCACGTAGCGGCAATAGTTATTTGTTATACACATTGAATTGTTATACAAGAGTGAAAAGTTGTTTTTTAACCGCGTGCTCAATTTTGATGACCGAGCAAGCGAAGGATTCAAAAATTAGAATCCTGAGCGTCAGCGAGGGAATCAAAAGAACACGAGGGGAAAAATCTTTTCACTCGAGTGCAACACGTTACTTTTCATCCCACCTCAGCGAGGAAATGACTTTACAAAAAAAATCACAAGATTAAATTCAATTCTGTTAATTTCTTCGTCACTAGAATCACTCATTTTAGGTTTTTCACTTATTTTCAATTTTCTTGTTTTTAATCGGTTTTAATTTTAAACAATATGACGTGAAAGAAAATGGTGCGCGCAAAGCAAATTAAAAAAGTACACCAAGAAGGTTACGAGTGTGAGTTTTTAACAAATTAAAAACGATTGTATGGAAATTCGGCACCATAGAGGTACAAGTAAATAGGTTTTAATGATGTTTTGAATTCACAAACTTCATAGACGAGTGATATTTACTAACGTGCACACGATGTTCTAAATTCAATTTACTTTATCCTCTAGAGGATAATAACGGCTTTTACCTTCAGATATCGAAGAGTAAAAATACTCTTTCCGAGATGGTGGGATGAAAATAATATTTGTATGAGTTTGTGCGGTGCCTAGGTGAGCGACAGAAGCGACGTCACGCGACGCGACGCGACGTGAAATGACAAACGTATATCTAGGTGATAACGTAGAACACGTGAAGTATCAGCTACTGTTTGACACTGTCGCGTTGCCATACAAACTTTTTTTTTTTTTTGTTATCCTCTACAAGTTAGCCCTTGACTGCGATCTCACCTGATGGTAAGTGATGATGCAGTCTAAGATGGTAGCAGGCTAACCTGTTAGGGGCATAGCAGTTATATTTAACCCAAACCCCTATTCGGTTTCTACACGGCATCGTACCGGAACGCTTAATCGCTTGGCGGCACATCTTTGCCGTTAAAGTAGTAACTAGCCACGGCCAAAGCAGGCCAGACCAGAAAAAAATCAGAAATTATAAATTCCCAAATTGACCCTGCCGGGATCGAACCCGGGGCCTCCGCACGTTAAGACAACTGCGCCCAACCCTGCGCCACGGAGGTCGTCACGTGATTGAAGGACAAACAACAAAAAAACAAACACAAGTGTAGTGATTTCCCGCACCGAAAATCAAAACATTCTAGACGATAAATAAGTTGATAGATTTTAAAAACTTTTTGTATTTTACGTTTACTTTGTGTTGGATCAGCAAATAAACCTTATTCTATTCTATTCTATTCTATTCTAAAACGGGGACCTAAATAACTTGACTTGACTCTGTTATCGATTTCGCCTATTTATTTTAGGACTAGCTGACGTCGACAACCTCTTATAAACTCTTGACATTTTCACGGCCTTTGAACCTTGCCGCTCGACAACTTCCGACAAGCGGAAAGCATTTTTCATATTTTTTATACTTTTCAAAAGACGTAAGAGAGGGCGTAGTTTCTGAGAACACTTTTTTCGTGACAATTATTAGTTACTAGCTGATGCCCGCGACTTTGTCCGCGTGGTTTAAGTTTTCTTGACCCGTGGGAACTCCTTAATTTTCCGGGATAAAAAGTAGCCTATGTCACTCTCAGGTCACAGAGAACTGAACAGAGAGGAAGCTTCATACAAACTGCTCGCGGCGACTTCACCCATACATAGCGCAACGATGTGTGCGTGAGCTCTCACCGACACATTCACCGATACGATCGTCCGGGTTAGCGAGACACTGTCTGGGTTAAGAACGCAAGGGCTGACTGTGGCTGACGGTCGTGCGTTTAATGAAAATAAATAGAGGAACAATTTCGTGTTCAATCACGAAATTGTTCCTCAATTTATTTTCATTACTATAAGTTTACTGATTTTGTATTAAAAATAAAACTATTTAGATTTATTTATGTAAATATAGTGTTCTGTTTCAACAAAAATGCCGAATACTTGCACAGTTTGCTTGAAAAGCTCTAAAGACAATAAGGATGTTTCCTATTTTTCATACCCGAGAGATAAAGAGAAGTAAGTACCTTTTTACACGTACCTAGCGCACCTGTATAATAAAACTAGGTAATAACATAGATCGTCAAGTGAGAATGACGTGCTAGACAGGTAGGTATGTAGTATGTACCATGTAGCCTAAGTCGGTCTCACCTACTTGAAGACAGTGCTCATATAGTAGAACTAGTATGGCGCGTGGTTGCGCGGCCCGCAACAGCGGACCGCGTAATGGACCGCGTGGTCCACTGTCTACTTACTCGCTGTCCTACTATCCTGCCCCCCGATTATGTAAGAATGGCCGATCAAATCGTCAAAGTTCGGCGTCAAAGTAAAATAAACCACAACAGCATTAAATTAGAGCTCAATTTCGAAACACGAAATTGAGCTCTAATTCAATGCTGTTATGGTTTATTTTACTTTGACGCCGAACTTTTACGATTTGATCGACAATTCTTACATAATCGGGCAGCTGGTTTACTGTCTACGTGTTCTGATCTGAACAACACACTGCTTTGCTAGTGAGCACAGTGGAAGCGCCAGCACGCCAAGCGTCCGACGTAAAAGAAAATTCTCATAAAGGAAAAACATAAAACAAAGACCACCAACCCCCCGCCCCTCCCTTTTTGTTTGAGCAGCCCCTAAGTAGGTACCTATCTTTAATACCCTGACCGTGCTCCTCACCCATCATCCGAACCTTCGATCATCATCTCTCTCCATATTTTTTCTCCGAACCATTCGTCAAAATGAGATTTCTTCCATAAAAACAAATCTTGAAAAGGAACCGTAGTCTTGCATAGTTCTACACTAATTGTAGCCTCTTCAATATTCGCCATACATTTTCTATGGAAAATAAATTCCGCCATGTTCATCAAGTACCTAGACCTTCATGTCCCGATCATCTTTTGCCGAGAAACCACTCTTCCGTCTTTTATACTCTCCGTGATAGACATCGACGAAATGTATGGCGGCCATCTTAAATCCGCCATTTTGAATTTTTTTTCAGCTCACTGTCAATTGGATGAAGTTTCGAGTGACATTTGGTCGAGCACCCCCCACCTATCTTCAATACCTTTATCTATGGAAAAATAAACTCCGCCATCTTGATTTTTTTTCCTATTCATCAAGTAGACCTTCATGTCCTGATCATCTTTTGCCAAGAAACCACTCTTCCATCTTTTATACTCTCCGAGATAGACACCGACGAAATTTGTATGGCGGCCATCTTAAATCCGCCATTTTGAATTTTTTTTCAGCTCACTGTCAATTGGATGAAGTTTTGAGTGACATTTGGTCGAGCACCCCCCACCTATCTTCAATACCCTGGCTGGTGCTCTTCATCCGTCTTCGAAATCCTCAATCATCAGCTCTCTCCGTATTTTTCCTCCGAATGAATTTTTGTCTTTTATACGAAACGATGAGTGAAAAAAAAATTTTTCATACAAAATTTTACAGGAGAGGTGATCAATCAGTCAGTCAGTCAGCACGAGCAGCTATATATATATTAACTAGTATGGCGCGTGGGTGCGCGGCCCGCTAGCGGACCGCGTAGTGGATCGCGTGGCCCACTGTGATCCACTGTCTACTTACTCGCTGTCCTATCCTGGTTTACTGTCTACGTGTTTGACGACCTCCGTGGCGCAGTGCTGAGCGCTGTTGAATTAACGTGCGGAGGTCTCGGGTTCGATCCCCGGCAGGGTTTGGAAAATTTATAATTTCTGAATTTCCCTGGTCTGGCCTGGTGGGAGGCTTCGGCCATGGCTAGTTACCGCCCTACCGGCAAAGACGTGCCGCCAAGCGATTTAGCGTTCCGGTACGATGCCGTGTAGAAATCGAATAGGGGTATGGGTTTAATAAAACTGCCATACCCCTAACAGGTTAGCGCGCTACCATCTTAGACTGCATCATCACTTACCATCAGGTGAGATCGCAGTCAAGGGCTTACTTGTAGTGGATAAAAAAAAACTGAACAACACTGCTATCCTAGTGAGCACAGTGGAAGCGTCAGCACGTCAAGCGTCCGACGTAAAAGAAAATTCTCATAAAGGAAAAAACATAAAACAAAGACCACCAACCCCCCGCCCCCCCACATCTCCCCCCCCCCTCCCCCACATTCCCCCATTCCTCCCCCCCTCACCCCCTTGTACCTTTGGGTGCCATCGAACTTCGGCAACTTGGCTTTCCTAATGGTAAACCGACAATAATTCTTCCATAAAGAACAAATCTTGTAAAAAACCATATCAAAATCATGCATTTCTGCTCATCAAGTAGACTTTCAGGCCCTGATAATTTTCTACCCAAAAACCACTCTTCCATCTTTTAAATACTATCTGCGATAGCCGCCATCTTGAATCCGCCGTTTTGGATATTCTTTTTCAGCTCACTGCCAATTGTATGAAGTTTCGAGTATTTTTTGTTTGAGCAGCCCCTACCTATCATTAATACCCTGACCGTGCTCCTCACACATCATCCGAACCTTCGATCATCATCTCTCTCCATATTTTTTTCTCCGAACCATTCGTCAAAATGAGAATTCTTCCATAAAAACAAATTTTGAAAAGGATATATCCGCCATACATTTTCTATGGAAAAATAAATTCCGCCATCTTGAATTTTTTTCCTATTCATCAAGTAGACCTTCAAGTCCTGATCATCTTTTGCCAAGAAACCACTCCTCCATATTTTATACTCTCCGAGATAGACACCGACAAAATTTGTATGGCGGCCATCTTAAATCCGCCATTTTGAATTTTTTTTCAGCTCACTGTCAATTGGATGAAGTTTCGAGTGACATTTGGTCGAGCACCCCCCACCTATCTTCGATACCCTGGCTGGTGCTCTTCATCCGTCTTCGAAATCCTCAATCATCAGCTCTCTCCGTATTTTTCCTCCGGATGAATTTTTGTCATCTATACGAAACGATGAGTGAAAAAAAAAAAGTTCATACAAAATTTTACAGGAGAGGTGATCAATCAGTCAATCAGCACGAGCAGCTATATATATATTAACTAGTATGGCGCGTGGCTGCGCGGCCCGCTAAAGCGGACCGCGTACTGGAGCGCGTGGTCCACTGTCTACTTACTCGCTGTCCTACTATCCTGCCCCCCGATTATGTAAGAATGGCCGATCAAATCGTCAAAGTTCGGCGTCAAAGTAAAATAAACCATAACAGCATTAAATTAGAGCTCAATTTCGAAACACGAAATTGAGCTCTAATTCAATGCTGTTATGGTTTATTTTACTTTGACGTCGAACTTTGACGATTTGATCGACAATTCTTACATAATCGGGCAGCTGGTTTACTGTCTACGCGTTCTGATCTGAACAACACACTGCTATGCTAGTGAGCACAGTGGAAGCGCCAGCACGCCAAGCGTCCGACGTAAAAGAAAATTCTCATAAAGGAGAAACATAAAACAAAGACCACCAACCCCCCGCCCCTTTAATACCCTGACCGTGCTCCTCACCCATCATCCGAACCTTCGATCATCATCTCTCTCTCCATATTTTTTTCTCCGAACCATTCGTCAAAATGAGATTTCTTTCATAAAAACAAATCTTGAAAAGGAACCGTAGTCTTGCATAGTTCTACACTTGTAGCCTCTTCAATATTCGCCATACATTTTCTATGGAAAATAAATTCCGCCATCTTGAATTTTTTTCCTGTTCATCAAGTAGACCTTCATGTTCTGATCATCTTTTGCCAAGAAACCACTCTTCCATCTTTTATTCTCTCCGAGATAGACACCGACGAAATTTGTATGGCGGCCATCTTAAATCCGCCATTTTGAATTTTTTATCAGCTCACTGTCAATTGGATGAAGTTTCGAGTGACATTTGGTCGAGCACCCCCCACCTATCTTCAATACCCTTTTCTATGGAAAAATAAATTCCGCCATCTTGAATTTTTTTCCTGTACATCAAGTAGACCCTCACGTCCTGATCATCTTTTGCCAAGAAACCACTCTTCCATCTTTTATACTCTCCGAGATAGACACCGTCGAAATTTGTATGGCGGCCATCTTAAATCCGCCATTTTGAAATTTTTTTCAGCTAACTGTCAATTGGATGAAGTTTCGAGTGACATTTGGTCGAGCACCCCCCACCTATCTTCGATAACCTGGCTGGTGCTCTTCATCCGTCTTCGAAATCCTCAATCATCAGCTCTCTCCGTATTTTTCCTCCGGATGAATTTTTGTTTTCTATACGAAACGATGAGTGAAAAAAAAAAAGTTCATACAAAATTGTCCAGGAGAGGTGATCAATCAGTCAATCAGCACGAGCAGCTATATATATATTAATACCCGAAGTACCTAATATGGCTAAAATGTGTGACTTTGTCCACCCCCCAAATTATAAATGCGAAAATGTGTCAGTCTGTCTGTCTGTTACGCTTTAACGGCCCAGTTTTTCAACCGATTTTGAAGAAACTTTGTATAGAGGTAGGAGGAACTTTTTGCTAGTTGCGAGTTGCGACCCCAGGGATAAATAGGGTAAACGTGGGGCAGGAGTTTCCTATTTACCCCTGGCTCCACCAACATTTTTAACCGACTTCAAAAGGATTTGACCCGTATGTAGGTATGTATGTAGGTTTGTTAACGATTTTCTCGGAAACCAATGAACCTATTTTTATGATTTTTTCACTTGTGTAATTAACGTACCTACCTACTTTCGGGAAGGTTTAGGTTAGGTTGGGTTCGGGAAGAATATATTTAAATACACCAATAAATCAAAAGAATTTGACTATGTCTTACCATGAAGGATATAATGTTAGAAGCAGCTTCACCATATTTGACATAGAAAAGTCAAATAATATGGTGAATGTCGATTGTCGATATCGATATTAATGCCGATTTTGATGGTCGATATCGATGTCGATTGTTGACATCGATTTTGATACTCATATCGATTGACGATATCGATGTCGATATCGTTTGTCGATATCGATGTCGATTGTCGATATCGATGTCGATTGTCGATTGTCGATGTCTAAGTCGATGTATAATATTTTTATTTTTCCTTAAATTGTTGACATGCATCAGGTGACAACCCTAGCAGAATAGGTATACATTTTCGACTTTATTAGGAAGCTTCCCCTCTGATCGGATATATACTCGTGTGCTCAGGTCTTCAACTATACCCATGCCAAAAATCACGTCGATCCGTTGCTCCGGTGCGGCGTGATTGAAAGAAAAACCAGCAAACAAACACACTTTCGCATTTATAATATTTTAGTTATAAATAAGTTAGGAAATATTATGTTACACTTTCAATCGTAAACTTATTTTTTAAACATTATTTAAACTTAATAAATAATAATATAATATTTCGAAATACCTACTTGTACTATTTATTACTTAAATACAAGTGGAAAAAGTCACGGGCAGCTTCTGTCTAGCTTAATTTTAAAAATAAACTCAGGAAAAAAATATATTTATTATAGCCAATATTATGTTCCAGAATATTCTATTTGTTTCGTAATTTCGTTATTACTTATTAACCATTGATGTATTAGCCCGCCATGATGGATAGTGAAATGCATACGCAGCAAGAAATGGATGATTGATGCGGCTGTTAGTGCGATGCGAACACATAGTGCTTTTAGTGGACTTACATAAATGGGTGTATAGAATTACACATTTTCAATCATAGCTGAAAGGGAAGCAGGCGGCTTTACTTATTACACGATACCTTTTTTTTCCACTACAATTTAGTCCTTGACTGCGATCTCATCTGATGGTTAGTGATGATGCAGTCTAAGTTGGTAGCGGGCTAACCTGTTAGGGGATGGCAGTTATATTAACCCCATACCCCTATTCGGGTTCTACTCGGTTTTTATCGATTGGTAAGACGTGCCGCCAAGCGATTTAGCGTCCCGGTACGATGCCGTGTAGAAACCGAATAGAGGTATGGGTTTAATATAACTGCCATGCCCCTAACTGGTTAGCCCGCTACCATCTTAGACTGCATCATCACTTACCATCAGGTGAGATCGCAGTCAAGGGCTAACTTGTAGTGGATAAAAAAAAACTATAGAGACATAATATTGTAGTGTACCTAGTCATTTTGATGGAGGCTTCAAATATGCAACAGCACGTAAGTTTCAATCAAGGCGATAACATAAAAATAGATTTTATCGGAAACCCTTTCATGGCTTTTCTAACCTTTCTTGCGTGTGGAATATAAAATAACTTTCATGGTTATGGTAATGATATGCGAACACCCTATTCCCTTTAATGTTTGTCAAGGTTCGTGTGGTTTTGAAGACTGACTTACACCACGTTTTGGTAGGGGTTTTTTGGGCATCTTCAAGGAAAGAGCCTATCTACAATAAAAAAAAAATTGGCAATCATATAAGGACTGTCGATAGAAGTGAAAACGAATATTTAATTTAAAAAAAAAAATTAAATTTAAAACTAAGGCATTCAAGTTTAATTACGAATGTTGTATATTTATATTTAAGACCTTTTGTCTTCGTAACAACGCAAGCATGTCGGTGTTCGCGAACATGTCGGTGACGGTGACGCGAATCCACAAGTTTACCCCCTACCCAAAAAGTGCTCAACGCGGCTAAAGAAGGTTTCTCTGAACAAAAAAAAGATAAAGATATCTTGGCAGCGTAGAGTCATACAGTAGAATGTGATGGCATCTTCCCACATGAGCCTGTACAAGCCGTCATAACCATAATCGTTACAGCATGTTCACCATAAGCCCATTACTCAGGCACAGGACGCAGACTCAATAACATGTAGCCATAACCCATGGCATGTTTATGGTGTACATAGTTTTGGACGTGTTCCAACATTGTGTACGCATCCTTGCTGAAAACTTCAATTTAAAGGCTATCTTGTAAACCACCAACGTTCTCGCCGCCATCACTAAGGGGGAGAGACATTGATGTAGAATTTTAGTAATGGGGAGAGATAAATCTTTTTGAGCTGAAACTTCTTTAGCACCGTTGTGATTTGAAAATTCGATGAAACGAAAAAGGTGAAACGAAAAAGCGACACCAAAAAGTGACAAACATATTCTTAGCCGATGCCTACGTGATACGTATATATCTGTGCCAATGCCAAATTTCAGCCAATTTTTGAGCTTGATTCCTACCAATGGTTTGAGCTGCGCGTTGATAAATCAGTCGTTCGCTTTTCCTTATTCAAGTATATTCAGATAGAAACGTACACATTTTAAACCCCACTTTACGCCCTCACGGGCAGAATTTTAAAAAATCCTTTCTTAGCGAATACTTTGCGGATTAATTTCGTTCACGTTGCAACCAACTTACTCTATCTCTGTACACTAAAGTAAATAAATCTATCTCTCTCAATTTTTGCTGCAAATTGGTTTGAGTCCTTTGAATCATTAATTCCTAGAAAGCATTAGATATGCAATTTATGCATAGAAACCACCCCACAGGGACTGGGCAGGGGGCATTTGACACTCGGAAGCGATTCTATCGAGTCCATTTATGTTTGGAAAGCTTTGATTCGCCGCCGATTGGAAATCGAACATCTCGGTCGCTTTTGAGAGATATTCCTCAACTTGCTTTTGATCAACTTTCAACTCTGATTGAACTTTAATAGAGAGAGAAAATCAAATTCATTTTTGTACAAACATTCCAAGTTAAATAAAAAGCTTGTATAAAATATACTAATTTCAATATAGGAAATAGGATTGAAATTATACATACACACAGTTAACTTTGTTTACGGTCGTTCCGCAATTATTTCTTCCAAATTCCATTTTAAAGTTACTAAAGTCATTAAAAATTTATATAATCGTGCAGTGCTCAAGATAAACTTGTGACTAGTGTTTAGATATTGAAAATCGGACCTGGGGATCGTGAGTTTTTGCGTTTTTTCTTAACGAAAACGTTGGTCACTCAAGAAAAACCCTGACCTACGACAACTCGCGATCGCCTCGCATGTACGTCACAAGTACCTGGCCTGCGCATGCATTGCTGTTAGCGCCTGCAAAATAATAAAAGCAACCCCGCGTGGCAAACTTTTGCTTGCATAATTTAATCAGAACTACAAAAATGAGTACCAAAACTATGAAACCCAAAAAATGTGCGGCGTGCTCTGAAGACCTTTTAACGCCTGAACAACTTAAGTGCTCTTCTTGTGGTCTGCGTTACCACTTTGAATGCATCAATACCAGCAACAAGAAATATAAAGAGCTCCCCACAGAGTACAAAACCAAATGGGTATGCCCATCTTGCCGCTCGAAGCAGCCAAAAGGAGATAACTCTAACACGCCTGTGCGTGCTACCGGTAGCTCGCCAAACGATACGAGCCCGTCATCCAACATCACACATAGACGCACACAGCCTCAAACACTAAGTCATGACTCTCTCACCCTTGACAATGTCAAGCAGTTAATCCAACAAGAAATGAAAATCCTGTTAGGAAATATGGAAAAAAACATTTCTAAAATAATCGATAACAAAACCAAAGAAATGTCAAAGGAGATCAACGAAATAAAGGATTCTATCTGCTTCATAAATAACCAATACGAGGACTTTAAAAAGGAACTACAAGGGAAACTGACACAAGTAAATGAACTAAAAGTGGAAAATGAAAACCTGAAATCAACCGTAAGGGACCTTAACAGTCGACTTAACATAATCGAGCAGCATTCACGTATGTGTAATTTAGAGATACAATGCTTGCCTGAGCACAAATCAGAAAATCTTCCAAACATTATCGCACAAATTGGCAAGGCAACAGGCACCTGTATCTCAGACGCAGAAATCCATAAATGCACCAGAATAGCCAAAATAAACCTGGACAATGCACGCCCGCGTTCAGTGATCGTGAAGTTTTCAAGCCCGCGCATCCGAGATACATTCCTAGCTGGAGTCATCAAGTTTAATAAGAAATACAAGGATGACAAACTGAACACGAGCCACATTGGTATAGGAGGAGAGAAAAACCTGATCTATGTAGTCGAACACTTGACACCGGAGTTAAAGAAAATACACGCTTTCGCTAGATTGACGGCTAAAAAATTAAAATATAGATTCGTCTGGATAAAACACGGTCGCGTACTTTTGAGGAAAACCGAAGTTTCTGAACACATTGTTGTGCGTGATATTGAACAGCTGGAACATTTAACCTCATAAGTCTTAGGTTCTACTGTCTAGTCTATCATAGTTATTCTGTTAACATACGATTCTTTAAATATATACTATCAAAATGTTAGGGGAATCCGTAGCAAAACCCGAGAAGTTAAACTCAATATTTTATCAAACGATTTCGATATAATAATCTTTACAGAGACCTGGCTCAATGATGGGGTTTTCGATGGCGAGTTTATTGATAGTCGCTATACGGTTTATCGTAGGGATAGGGCTCAAACAAACATACATAAAATAAAAAATGGGGGGGGAGTTTTGATTGCAGTTAAAAATAATTTAAAATCATGCCGCAAAATAGAATGGGAAAGTATTCACGAAGATCTATGGATTACGGTGGACCTAGACACAATTCAAGGTAAACCAAGTCATATTGCAATCTGTGCCGCATATTTGCCACCACCAATAAAAAAAGATACTCTTAACGACTTATTGACGAACTTATCTAAAATTATCGACCATAATGAACATGTCCTGCTAATAGGAGATTTTAATGTGAGTTCAATATCTTGGTCAAAAGTGCCTGAACTAAATCACTTACACCCATCTAGTAGTTGCATTTTAGATTCCACATTCGTGGATTTTATAGAAGAAAATGACTTAAAACAATTTAACTCCATTTTCAATACCAATGATAGGCTACTTGATTTAGTTCTATCTAACATTACCCAAGTACTAGTTAAAGAACATCTTAACCCTATTAGTATCATCGACAACCACCACCCACCACTTAACATAAAGATTAAGCTGGGCAAGATGACAAATATCAAGGAAAAGCTCTCTGAAAAATATAACTTTTACAAGGCTAACTACAACGCCATAAACAAGGAATTAGACAATACACCCTGGTTAGATTTATTTAAAAATTGCGATGATGTCAATTCCATGCTCTCTATATTCTACCACAAATTAAACACAATTATAGAAAAATATGTCCCAAAGACCAAGCCTAAAAATCTTAAGTATCCTGTCTGGTATACACATAAACTTATCTCTATATTAAACCTAAAAAACAAATGCAGAATAAAGGCTAAAATTTACAAAAATCCGTTAGATATACTTAGGTTCGAAACGTATAGATCTGACAGCAGCAAGCTAATTCAAGAATGCTACAACGTGTATATTGAGTCTATTGAAAGTAACTTAGCAAAGAATCCTAAATACTTCTGGACACATCTAAAAAATGTTAAAAGCTCACCAAACACGTATCCAGCTGAAATGATTTTTAAATCTAAAAAAGCTACTGATGGACCTAGTACATGCAATCTCTTTGCTGAATACTTCGCTTCAGTCTATGAGAGCAGTGACCCTCCAAGCAATAAATATCCAATGCATGACATCTGTACAAACCACCTCTGCTCCGTTAATATCACCGTCAAGGAAGTTATTCGGAAGCTAAAAAGACTTGATATAAAGAAAGGTGCTGGTCCTGACAATCTACCCCCATTACTTATTAATAAATGTGCTGTACCATTATCATTACCCATCACCCTGATCTTTAACAAATCACTCCATACTGGAAGCTTTCCCGATTTGTGGAAATGCGCCAGAACAGTACCCATCTATAAGAAGGGTGGTCGCGAGAATATTGCCAATTACAGGCCGATCTCGATCCTGTCAGCCTTGCCGAAGGTCTTCGAATCTCTCATACATCCTGTACTATTACGTCATGTACATCATGCGCTTTCGGAAGCTCAACACGGCTTCATGGCGGCTCGATCCACTATCACTAATTTAGCCAACTTTACGAGCTATGTGATAGCTTCTGTAGATTCCCGTCTACAAGTGGATGCCATCTATACAGATTTCTCGAAGGCCTTCGACAAGGTGAATCATAAACTGTTGGTGGATAAACTGTCTGTTTTTGGACTGGGTGGATCGTTTCTTTCGTGGCTTTCTTCTTATTTGACTGGAAGATTCTCATTTGTAGCAGTTAAGGGCCATACATCCCAAACCTACAGCGTATCATCTGGAGTTCCTCAGGGATCAATTTTGGGACCACTTTTATTCAACATTTTCATAAATGACATCACGAACTGCATTCAAAATTCAAAATACTTCATCTTCGCAGACGATCTGAAACTTGCCAAAAAATTGATAAGACAGATGACATCACCCTGTTACAAGAGGACATAAACAGAGTAGCAGATTGGTGTAAGCTAAATGGCATGGAACTCAATCCTGCAAAATGCTCCTTTATAAGTTTCACACGCAAACACTCTAAACTCGATGGCAATTATTTGATTAATAATAATTTGCTACAAAGACTGGATCTTGTTCGCGATCTGGGAATTACACTAGATGCTAAATTACGTTTTAACCACCATATCGACAACATTTGCAGATCTGCGCGTAAAATGCTAGGTTTTGTCTTTAGAAACTCCAAACCATTCAAAAAACTCCAAACCAAAAAGCTTTTGTACACGAGCCTAGTCAGAAGTAAACTCGAGTACGGGACGGTGATATGGAACCCTAGTTACCAGATTCACAAAGATCGAATAGAAAGTATACAGAGACGATTCACAAAGTTCTATTCCGGATCAAATAGAATAGTACCCTACTCTTCTCGCCTTAAAACCTTTAAATTAAACTCACTATCAGACAGACGAAAGTTACATGATATGTTGTTCTTATATAAGCTTATCAACGGAACTATAGATAACCCAGAATTACTAAGCCAGATTTCTCTCAAAACTCCCTCGCATCTGCCGCGGCACCCTATCCAACAGCTGTTTGCACACAAATTCAACAGAACCAACCTTGGCAATCATTCAATAATACCCCGGCTGAGCAGGCTGTATAGGGAACTTACGGTCAAGGATAAGTCTGTCGACGTGTTCCACGACAATATCAAAAAATTTAAAGCGAAAGTGATCAACACTTTTAAAAGCGCTACTTAATTTAATCTATACTTATAATAAAACTGTAACAGGTCCAATTCTGTACATTGAAGATATTTTGAAAATTTTTTTTGGAGGGCACTCATTATTCGATACTGAAGCCAAATCTGTAATTTTTTTCATTTTTGTCTGTCTGTCTGTCTGTCTGTCTGTCTGTCTGTCTGTCTGTCTGTCTGTCTGTACCTTGGCCGCGCATCACGCCGAAACTACTGAATAAATTCAAACGAAACTTGGCACGATTTGAGCCTATACTACGAGGTAGGACATAGGATACTTTTTATCCAGAAATTCTACCCCCGAAGGGGTGAAATAGGGGTTGAAAGTTTGTATGAAAGTCCTTAATTTCTCAAGTTATAACCATGAAACTTGATATATGAGCTGCAGGTTGAAAATGGAGACATACGTGTTTCACAGTTTTTGAAAATTCGACCCCCAAAAGGGTGAAATAGGGGATGAAAGTTGGTATGAAAGTCCTTCGTTTCTCAAGATGTTTTACAAGTTATATCAACGAAACTTTTTATTTTGGCTAACGGTAAAAAATAAAGAAGTACGTGTGTCACAGTTTTTCAAAATTCCACCCCTAAGGGGCTGAAATAGGGGGTGAAAGTTTGTATGAAAGTCCGTCATTTCTCAAGTTATATCAATTAAACTTGGTATACAAGCTACTGGTTGAAAATGAAGAAATACGTGTTTCACAGTTTTCGTAAATTTTACCCCCGAAGGGGTGAAATAAGGGTTGAAAGTTTGTATGGAAGTCCTTCATTTTTCAAGTTATATCCATGAAACTTGGTATATGAGCAGCGGGTTAGAAATGAAAACATACGTGGTTCACAATTTTTCAAAATTCCACCCCCAAAGGGGTGAAATAGAGGTTGAAAGTTTGTATAAAAGTCCGTCATATCTCAAGTTATTTCGATGAAACTTGGTATATCCACGCGGACGAAGTCGCGGGCATCAGCTAGTTAACAATAAGTTTAGTAAGGTAATAAGTCTAGTTTAAATTTTTTAGCAATAAGTATAAGTAGTTGTTATAATTTAATAATTTATTTCGTTTAACTTAATAATTTGTTTATGTATTGTACGACCTTTATTTTGTGCATGATGTGGCTGCCTATAAGTGAAATTATGTGTGTTTCGCTACCCTAAGTTTATTTATGTCTAAGTTTAATGTACATGTAATTTTGTTGGTAACCCAAGTAAAAATAAAATAAAAAATAAAAATAAAAATACCGAAATTATTAAAAATCCTTTATACTTAAATAATACGTATTTTGGCGAGCAGCTCTAAACTTAATATTTCTGACTAAAATGTATATTAATATCTCATAATCATATTTCAACCGCATAAAGCGTGGTTTAATTTTGAAATGTACCTAGATAATAATTTTATGCCCGGCATAATGAATAGCAAATTTAATAGAACTCAATTAAAACCGACTTTAAACTAGATTAAAAACTAAAACTTCTATAATTTATTGCTGTCCAGTTAAAATTTATGAGTGCAAATAATTTGTTATAATGCCTTATGTTAGGTTTCCCTTTGTAAAAAGTAGCCTTTTCTTAATGTTAATTCCAAGCATAAAGACTAATTCACTTTAATATTAAGTTAGCCCATGATTTAATTATACCTGGTAGTTAGTTATGATGCAGTCTAAGATGGTAGCGGATTAACCTGATAGGGGCAAGGCAGTTATATATAACCCATACCACGGCTGAAGCCAGCAACCAGATCAGACATATTTTTATAATGCGCCAGCGTCAAACAATTATTATGAACAAGAAAGCCGTTGTATAAGTCCCAACTCATTGTTTTTAAGTCCCAACTCATCCAGTAGGTAAGTCCGCAATTATTGCGTTGGCGCCAGTAATTACTCTGCGCTTATTTACGGAGCGAACACAATGACCGCTTTTATCAGGGACGCATTCGTCCAGTTTGTGCATTTTATTTGCTTTGTGCCTTTGTTTGGTCGACTCTCTTACTGTCTTTCCTATATAGAAACTAGGTGAGAACAGATATATCCGCATGTGGACTTCACGACCTCGAAATCCCCATATTTTAGTCAGCATCATTTACTTTTATACATAAAATACAAAATACAGTATTTTAGCTATTATTAATTGAAATACATTTTGTATTTCAATTAAAAATAGCTACAAATTACAAAATACGAAATAAGTAATTTAGATCATCACGGGCTGAAAAGTAGAGGAAAACAATATGAAAAAACCGTTAGGACTTGACATCTTAGCTTGACATTGACATTTTGACGTACATTTTTTGCGTTTTGTTGGCCAATTTTGATGACAGTCCTAGTGTACAGTATACATAACAGGTGCAGTGTTGCCAACTCTAATAGCTGCTTTACCATACCACACTCACGATCGCTAAATGAAGGTTAAATGTATTTTAATGTTAAAATGTATTTTGAAGCCTCAAGTATTTGAAATACTAATTACAAAATACCTCGGTGTCAGGTATTTGAAATACGAATTACAAATTACATTTTAAGGAAGTAATTAAAATACAAATACCAAATACGTATTTGTATTTCAATTACGTATTTTAATTACAAGTAATTCAAATACTGCCCAACCCTGGCTTCCGCACTAATATAGAAGGTCGTAAACAGGCTATTTTGATCACAATAAAATATCGCAGCCCTACTAAAATATTATGTAATACTTTACCTCAAAACAGAAAAATCGTTCAAAAACTCCAACGGCCAACCCGATTCACTAAGTCCGAAATTATTGCATTGGCGTGAGAAATTACTCCGAGTGAGCACAATAGGTGCTTTTATCTGCATCGCATTTATTTACTTACTCGTAGTCGTGGTCCTAGGTGAGCAACAAAAGCGATGCGACGCAACGCGACGCAGAACAACTCTATAGCAAATAACAAACTTATCTGCGCGACAACGTAGGCCTCGTGAAGAGTTAGTTATTGTTTGATACTGTCGCTTCGTATAGAGTCCCGTTGTTGCGTTTGTCTCAATGACAGGGCCCTTAGTGCGTGATTTATAGATCTACAATCACTATATAAACACTTCTACCATCTAAATTTACTTAAAAGATGGTAGAAATAATTTTGTAAATTTATTACAGTGCTTCCCCACACACGAGGAAAGTTTCTAAACTTACTTATATACATATCAAAAATTTGCGGAACCGGCAGGATTCATTCCTCGTTCAAAGAGTTCCATCGAATATGGGCCTTTGAAATTAGTTTCGATACTGTTATATATCGCTACTGGATGGCATAAACAGTCGCGTAAAAAGACTGGATTAAAGATGCTTAACTCAAATTTTGGCACTGAAAGGTATGTGAACCGTGGCCGAGTGGTTGAAGGCGCTCAGGGCGCGATTCCCAGAGTGACGCAGGTTCAAATCCTACCGGTTCCGCAAATTTTTGATATGTATATAAGTAAGTTTAGAAACTTTCCTCGTATGTGGGGAAGCACTGTAATCATCAAATAAATATTATAAATGCGAAAGTTTGGATGGACGTATGGATGTATGGATGCACATAGGCTACTTTTTATCCTGGAAAATTAAGGAGTTCCCGCGGGAACCGAAAAACCTCAATCCACGAGGACGAAGTCCGCGTGGATTGAGATAAAAAGTATAAAATTATTTACTAGTAAAATTATAAAATTATTTCTACCATCTTTTATTAGTTACAATTTTTTTAATGAAAACACAAGAAAATCGTTCAAAAACTCCAACGGCCAACCCATTCACTAAGTCCGCAATAATTGCGTTGGCGTGAGAAATTACTTAGAGAGAACACAATAGGTGCTTTTATCTGCCAACGCATTTGTCCGGTACGTGCATTTTATTTGCTTTGTGCCTTTGTGTTTGGACCACTCCCTTGAAAAGATTTAACGAATTATGACATTAAACCCTAGCCCGGCCCTGGATTATTTATTTGAATCCTGGATTTCACGATTTATGTCCTAAAGCTTTATCTTGCTAGTGTTATAAAAATGTAATATTTTATATTTTTATTAGTTTGTTCACTTTTGAGCTACTGATAAATCTAGGGTCATATGAGCACAAAATGGAAGGAAAAGGTAGAGAGAATTTCTCTACGTGAGATTTTTCGATAGATACACACCTCGCCTTACTTTACACCTTCGTATATTATCCGCGAATTTTATGCTAGATACAAACTTAGCATAAGTCACCGACGCATTCATACGTGGTAGCTTAACATATTTATTTTGCAGGTGTAAAGGCAACTTGAATAAGAAAGGTGTTACGAATACATTACTGCGTTGAAAAACGACTGCGCGAATAGTGCTTGTCGGAGCCGGAGGAGACAGACGTTTCTTCTTATCGCGCTAGAGTCTAGACTGTATGTTAATTTTTTTTACGCCACTATAAGTTAGCCCTTGAATCTCATATTATGTTGGTAAGTGATGATGCAGTCTAAGATGGTAGCGGGCTAACCTGTTGGAGGTATGGCAGTTATATTAAACCCATACCCCCAATCGGTTCGTACACGGTATCGTACTGAGCGCAAAATTGCTTGGCGATAAGTACGCCTTTGCCGTTAGTAGTAGAGCGAATTCAGAAATTATAAATTGCTGATACGACCCTGCCGGGGATCGAACTCGGGACCTCTCACGTATAAAACCACAGCGCACCTGAATAATAGTGAGCTAAGCAGACTTTAGTCCGTCACACAATTTTTACTATCCCTAGTGTGTTTTCACACTTGTTTCTGAAACGCGCATCGACTGCGCCAAACAGTTCACGTGTCGTCACTTCAGAAATACAAATAAAAAACAAAAAACTGGCAATTAAGGCCCTTTAAACATTTACCCCGCGACCAACTATAGGTAAAAAACTCAACTATAGGTATAAAACTCGTCACACTACAGCATATATATGCACGCTTTACGAGAGCGTAGAGCTATAGAGCGTAGAGACGCTCGATTTTATGGCCAACTAACCAATTTTGTTACTTGAAAATATTAGACGATTATTTATTTACTAGGTACTTGTTTACGCTGTTGGCCGCGGTAAATATTATGTACCTATTTATGCGCCGAAACAATACTCGCGGCTACAATAATACTCAGTTTTTGAGATTGTAAAATAATGTATAAAAGATTATCTTACCGATTTCGTTCAAAATCGATATCTGGGGTTCCGTAGGATCACAAAATAGGAAACTGTTACCAATATTTTAAAAAAGTCAGCGCCATTTTGAAATTCTTTGTTATCGTACCGATTTCGTTCAAAATCGATATCTGGGGTTCCCTGGGATCACAAAACAGGAAACTATGAACAAAATTTTAAAAAAGTCAGCGCCATTTTGAAATTCTTTGTTATCGTACAAATTTCGTTCAAAATCGATATCTGGGGTTCCCTGGGATCACAAAACAGGAAACTGTTACCAAAATTTAAAAAACGGCAGCGCCATTTTGAAATTCTTTGTTATCATACCGATTTCGTTCAAAATCGATATCTGGGGTTCTCTGGGATCACAAAACAGGAAACTGTTACCAAAATTTTAAAAAGTTCACTGCTGACTTTTTTTTGATTGTCTGCTGTTTTGTGATCCCAGGGAACCCCAGATATCGATTTTGAACGAAATCGGTACGATAACAAAGAATTCCAAAATGGCGCTGACTTTTTTAATACACCCACCCGTCCACGAGCGCGTCTCAGCGCGTACTGAGCGCCAAACGCCTAGCGCTCGGCTTCTTTTCATAGAAAAATGTATGAAACATTTTTTTTTTGCCACATAAACTATAAACATATTTATTTGTATGCTTAATGCTTTGCACCATGGATAGAGGACTATATAAGCCCCACTTTATTGTTAATATTCAAGTTAAAATATGCAGCGGATCTAGCTTTATGGGTACCTATCCGGACCCCATTTTTCGTCATTTTCAGCAGATCTTGCGTTCGGAGAAACGTATTTATGCAGAAAATTTGTATTGGAGTGTGCATTTTTATAAGGTCAAACGAGAGATGAAGAAATGACCTTTAATTTGATACCATGACATCCCCACAGCTGTGACTCCCGATTCTTTAAAGTGTACCTGGAAAAGGATGACACATCATGAAATCCGTATAAGGCACCTCTTCCAAGAAAACTCTCAAGCCCTATCTCGAAACAAAAGGAGACGGTAAGGGAAAGAAAAGCGGTGACAAATCCTGTTAATTCATTAGGTCCGCAGTTATTGCGTTGCGTGATTACTTAGCCGCATATTAATTACTAGCTGATGCCCGCGAGTTCGTCCGCGTGGATTGAGGTTTTTTGGTTCCCGCGGGAACTTTTGAATTTTCGGGGATGAAAAGATTGGGTTTTTCTGATAAAAAATTCTCAGTACTATCCCGGAGTTAGTTCCCGTGCCTCGGAGAGCACGTTAAGCTGTCGATCCTACGCCTGATCTCTCTCCGGTCGTATCAGAATTTTCCGTCCCATCGGGCTATGAAAGTAAAGGAACAGAGAGTGCACCTGTGTTTCCGCACACACTTGTGCACTATCATATCTCCCGCACAGATGGCTAATATCTCTGGAGGTTAAAAGTTATGTGCGTTTCAAAGAAATTATAAATATCACTTGCTTTAACGTTGAAGGTATACATCGTGAGATAACTGCATGCTCGAGAGTTCTTTATAGTTCTCAAGGGTGTGTGAGGTCTACCAATTCGCGCTTGCCTAGTAAAGTATAGTAAAAGTAAAATATATGCTTTATTGTACACCATTAAAAGAAATAAAAAAAATTGGCAGTCATAGGAACTGCCGATAGAATTAAAAACGAATATTTAAAATATATTTTTTTTAAATATTTTTTTTTTAATTTTAATTTTTTTTTTAATTTAAAAAAATTAAAATAATAACCTTAAAACTAAGGCATTAAAGTTTAATTACGAATGTACTATATTTATATTTAAGACCTTTTGTCTTCGTAACAACGCGAGCATGTCGGTGACGAGCATGTCGGTGACGCGAATCCACAAGTTTACCCCCTACCAAAAAGTGCTCAACGCGGCTAAAGAAGTTTTCACTTCAAAAACACAAAAACAATTATAATGGATATGGCACATCGAGCGGCCTTATCGCTTAAATAGCGATCTCTTCCAGGCAACCGTAGGGCAGAGGAAACTTAGGAGTTGTGGTGGATTTTTTTTATCCACTAATAGTTAGCCCTTGACTGCGATCTCACCTGATGGTAAGTGATGATACAGTCTAAGATGGTAGCGGGCTAACCTGTAAGGGGCATGGCAGTTATATTAAACCCATAACCCCATTCGGTTTCTACACGGCATCGTACTGGAACGCTAGATCGCTTGGCGGCACGTTTTTGCCGGTAGAGTGGTAACTAGCCACGGCCGAAGCCTCCCACCAGGTAATATGGCCATACATCAATTGAGGCAGCCTTAGTTTGCCTCAAGTAGAGGCAGCTTCGCTAATTTGAGAATGTGACTATTGAGATTGGAGCATTCAATTATTTATCAGAGGACTAGAGTTTCTTTTTTTTTTTTGATTTGTCTTGTATAAGTTTTAATTTGAGGACTAGAGTATACAAAACCTCAGGTGGTATGATATTGGTTTTTTTATAATACGCCACTACAAGTTAGCTCTTGACTGCGATCTCACCTGATGGTAAGTAATCATGGAGTCTAAGATGCTAGCGGGTTAACCTGTTAGTAGTATGGCAGTTATAAACCCGTACCCCTACCCCTAGTTGGTATGTACGCGGCATAGTACCGGAACGCTTGGCGGTACGTCTTTGCCGGTAGGGTGGTAAATAGCCACGGTCGAAGCCTCCTATCAGAGAAGTTCTTGACCTTGTCGGGAATCGAACCTGGGACCTTCCACGTTAACCTACACGTGACCGAACAGCGCAAAACACTGCGCCAGGGAGGTCGTCAAATAAAAGTTATTATATAGAACTTTTTAGAAAGTTATTATATAGAACTTTTTAGAAAGTTCCGCGACCGCCCGCGACTTCGAATATAAAAATATGTTTGTCTCTTTTTGGTGTCGCTTTTTCGTTTCGTTTTTCGTGTCATCCAATTTTCAAATCACAACGATTGCAAACAAGTTTCACTTCAAAACACAAAAATTTTTTGTACCTATGTTCGTTAAATAGACTTTGAAACCATCCAACCGATGTTCTCCAAAACGGTTTCATTAGAAAGGCAATAATGCGAAGATGATTTTTTGAAGTGAAAACTTTTTTAGCCGCGTTAAGCACTTTTTGAGAATATTTTGGAAGATTTGTGTGGTGTGGTGAATATTGCAAGCTGCAAGTGCAAGATACACTGTACCACATAAATTTGCCTATTGTTGCGGATTATAGCGAAATAAATTTCTAGTTCCTTCATTATCATGGACTTCCGCAGAGTAACGCCTGCTTCTATCCAATAAATACCCAATTGTGACCATAGATGTAGAAGTTTAGTACCTATATTGTGACAGTCAAAACGGTAGATTCAAACGTTTTACACACGAAAGGGATTTCAATATCACAGATTGGAGTGATTCTGTATAAAAGAGAGGATTACACGATCACAAAGGGAGGATTCACAATTAATCACAATAAGAGGAACGTAATCTAATCCGACAATGCCTGGAATTCTATAATAGGAGATTTTGCTTTGGGTTAAAAATCAATCCGTAATTCATGGAATACACGAGGGTAGGTGATCCGGATTTATTGTAATATTTCTTTTACATTTTCTAATGATTTAGTTTAAATATTTTCGGAGAAATATTTTTTCAGGCGATGTATTTGGGTGTAAAAAAGACACTTATGACTGGATCACAAAAACTTTAAAAAATCAAAGCAATCAATAAAGTATAGGTATTTAATAGGTATATCACTATAATATTATACACAGAATAAAACTGTAACTAGACGATTTCTGTACATTGAATATTCTTTGTTTTTTTCAAGGAAGCTTTATTGATTGACATCTTTACCGCGCCGCATAGATTGCATAGATTGAACCGATTTGACTGAAATTTGGAATGGAGATAGCTTATAAGTTAAGCCTAACTTAACTTACAGGCTACTTTTTAACCCGGAAAATTTAATAATTCTGGTGAGAATCAAAAAACCTTAATCCACACGGACGAAGTCGCGGGCATCATCTAATACAGTGTAATACATGAATAAATGCTGTAGTACTCATATAAAGTACGAGAAGCCTATCCGTGCAAAGAAAGGGCGGGTCCACCACCACCACCACTACAGCTACAACATTAACGTCCCACTGCTGGCACGGGCCTCCTCTCTCATAGGAGAGAGGGAATTAGAGCTTAGACCCACCACGCTGCTCCAATACGGGTTGGCGGGCTAACTAAGGGCGGGTCATATAGTCCATATTAAAGTTTCCTTTTTTTCCAAATGCTTTTTATCCCGGCAAATTAAAGAGTTCTCGCGGGGAAAAAAAATCCTTATTCCACGCGGACGACATCTGGTTCAAAATATAAGAATGAAGTAATATTCATCATACTAATATAATAAATGCGAAAGTGTGTTTGTTTGCTGGTTTGTTGGTTTATTGGTTTGTTAGTTTGTTGGTTTGTCCTTTAATCACGCCGCAACGGGGCAACGGATCGACGTGATTTTTGGCATGGGTATATAGTTGTGGACCTCGAGAGTGACATAGGCTACTTTTTATCCCGGAAAATTAAGGAGTTCCCGCGGGAATCAAAAAAACTTAAACCACGCGGACGAAGTCGCGGGCATCAGCTAGTTATTTCCATAAATAAAGAGAATTTAAATGGTAAACGCTTGTTGGCTGAAAGAAGAAAACAAGTCGAGTTAAAAATGTTAACTAAACTTAGACTAAGCCATGACTACAAATGAGCACAAAGTTATCCAAAGCCCCGACTCGTGGACGGATTTCAAAATTAGACGTTTAAAATGTAAGTGAGGTCTGAAATATATGGATGGAATAATGTTCGGGTGAAAGAACCCTACGGTAAGGAGCAGTACAAGAAAATCGTCCGCGCAAAATGCCTTCGTTAGATTTAGATTTATTTATTCAGCAGTTTTGTTTTTGAAGTGAAAACTTCATTAGCCGCGAATCACTTTTTGGTAGGGGGTAAACTTGTGGATTCGCGTCAACAACATGCTCGCGAACATCGACATGCTCGCGTTGTTACGAAGACAAAAGGTCTTAAATATATACATTCAATTATACTACATTCGTAATTAAACTTTAATGCCTCAGTTTTAAGGTTTATATTTTAATTGTTTTAATTTTTTTTTTTAAATATTCGTTTTCACTTCTATCGCCAGTCCCTATGACTGTAAATTTTTTTTGCAATGCATCCAGCCATTTCTGGCGTTATTATTACTTACATTAATTTAAACTATTATTATACTAACTAAGTAAATTAAATTATTTACAAAATTTAAATTAAAATAATAATATTATAAGTACACTAATAAGAACAAATCGTATATATAAATCGCACATATAAATATATATCGCATCGCATATATAAATCGCACAATCGCAATAAAAAATATATATATATAATACGAACACGTTCGTCGTTGTATGGAAAACAGGTTTCGTCCGAATGATTTACGACTTATTTCGTGGTTTAATGACATGATATAATGTAATGTATTACGTTTCGTCCTATCGCGGTAGTCTGTACTGCTCCGTAGAGTAAGTGCGTGCGAGGACTTAGATTTTTTATCCTATGTGTGTTTTTGCCCTTGAAGCTGAAACGGTTACGACTGATTCCATGATATCCACCCGTTGTCTTATGTAAGTGACAGAAGCGACGCCACGCGACGCGGCGCGATGCGACGCCATAGAAAATGACAGACATCGTAGGCATGACATCTACATAACAACGTATGAGGGACGTGAAGGGACTCAGGGGAGATCGCAGTCACTAGGGCTAACATGTAGTGGATAAAAAAAAAGGGGCTACTGTTTGATACTGTCGCGTCGCGTCGCGTTGCCGCGTTTGTCGCCCGGGCACCGGGTGACGGCGCCAAATACTTTTTAAACAAAATAAGCAGCACTACTTTAACAAGAGTTCACGCAATGGCAATAAATTTTATCAGTTGAAGGGTTGATCAACCTCGTATCATCAACCTCGCATAAAACTTGTACCTACTTATTCAGCTGATATTTCGCAGCAATTTTTTCGACTTTTCGTGTCCTCACCAATGTGCGACTTGACCGCCTCGTTGGTCTAGTGGTCAGCATGTTTGACTGCCGCCGACGAGGTCCCAGGTTCGAGTCCCGGGTTGGGCCATAATTAAGTACTGGGTTTTTCTGACTAGAAATTCTCAGTATTACCCCGGAGGTAGGAAGTTGGCGGCGTTTCACCCCCGTGCCTCGGAGAACACGTTAACCTGTTGATCCCGGTTATTATATCATGTTAGTATAATATTAAACTAACATGATAATAGTTGTTAAAGCCGGCCAACCCGCACTGGAGCAGCGTGGTGGGTCTAAGCTCTAATTCCCTCTCACCTATGAGCGTGGAGGCCTATGCCCAGCAGTTGGACGTTAATGGGCTGTAGTGGTGTGACTTGACCAATGATTTGACAATACATAATTTTTTCTGTACATTTTATAAGCTTTATAAAATTATCAGGTAATTTTCATCTAATTTCCCTGAACATGAATTAGATCGACTGATCTGATATTTGGAGATGGAGGGAGGAACTCCTCAACGAGAAACAGTAAAACAATTGCGAAACGAAAAATTTTGCAAATAAATTAGATCTTTGCCCATTCATACTATAAAAGCGGGTAAGACAAGTATAACTTCTAATTTGGCATTAGAACGACAGAATTTAGCATTGAAAATTCTGTCAGTTTCCTCTGTCAGTGTCACATCCCTGTTTCCACAGAATAAATAATATTATGATGTGATGAATTCAATAAAAAAAAAATAGCCGAATAGAATACAATAGAATAATCTTTATTTGCTTAATGTGTGTGTACATAAGATGTTATGTCTGATATAACAGAGTCCAGCACATTAGCCGTATCGGCGTACAAATATATTATAAACAGGCAAGTGAGTTTAAATTCATTATAGTTACTATTATAGTTACAATAATAATATTACAACATAGATTCATTTTAACATTACATTCATTTTAGTTACACTTACAATAATACAACAACATAAAAATTAGATTTTAATAATAATTCAGGATCAATGTCAAAAGCTATATAAAAATTAAAAAAAAGTGTAAAAGTGTCGAAGTGGTCTGTCTGGTGGAAAAGAACTTTTTTCCTTAGACTGATATTCTAGCATGTATCTTAACATTTAAATTTTGTTTTAATTACTTAGATTAATAACAATTGTAGCACAAAATTCGTTGAACGAAAAACTTGTCACGTAGGTGCACCTTAATACGAGTGCAATGTCAGTTCTATCCTCTTTTACTTAAGTGGGAACCGACGCCGTCTCGCGTGATCAGTACGCTAAGTATAAGTTTTTACATTGTCCACTCGATTGAACGTATTGAGCGTTCGATCACATTAGCGTCAAAGTAAAATGGACCCAAAAGCTCCTGATTTGAAGTCACAAATTCAATGCAACCGATTTTAATTTCAAAACGTATCGTTGGCTGTGAATGCATACAAGAAAATGAGCTCTAAATCAGTTACGCGAAGATTCATTTTACTTTGACGCTAATGTGATTGGACACTAAAAACGATCAATCGAATTTGCAATGTAAAAACTTCATCGATATGTAGGTACTAGATGGTCCCTTTCATAGAAAAAAGTTGGGCATCCGACTTGTAGGGCGTGCCCCTCACCTGTATAAGCCTGTCCTTGTCCCCGGCATAGCGCTGTCCCGCTTTTCAGACTTGATGGCGTTAGTAAAATAAGTCCACATTCTTTGTTTGACTTGGCCCGTCTATGTAAATTGAGGTCGTTGAAATACTTAGACTAAGCGTGATCAGAAATCCGTGGGAGAAACGTGTTTTAATTCAAAAAGTTTCCTCGTACTCAACTAAGTTCTTTCTGCCGATGCAAGTTCCTACAGAATCGATTAACAGCGCGGCGTACTTAACTCTGAGGAAGAGTACTTCGAGAGGAGGAGGAGGAGAGCTTTGAGATTGGAATTGTTAATAAAAGATTTAAATTAGGCTCACTCAATCTGATCTAGGCTAAAAATCAGAACAGGGATAGATCATTAACGTTTATTCATAGGTAAACGATTTGTTCATGGCGTATATTTTGACAAGTTTTTCTGACAAGAAATTCTCAGTAGGTACTACCCCGGACTGGAGTTACGAAGTTGGCGGTGTTTCACCCTGGTCCTGCGCCTGATCTCTTTCCGGTCGTGTCGGATTTTCCGTCCCTCCCTATGGCTAATCTCTATGGAGATTGGCCGCCGTGGCCAAAATTCGGTCGGCAGGAAATTATTATATTTTGACATTCGCCAGTATATATTTTTAAAAAACACGACTGCCCTGGCTTGAATATTTTTCAAAAAATAGCCAGTGTAACTCGTGATGATGTAAGGATTGTAACGATACCCCATAGATCCAAATCTATTCAGGCATTTAGATGTTATGGTGGAATACAGAAACTCACATAAAGAACTGCAATCACAGACCACAGAAGGATCTGTGACTTCAATAGTTCAGTTCTTTTGACTACACACAAGTTTGTACGGAACCCTTGGTGCGTGAGTCAGTCGCACTTGTCCGATTTTTCTTCTTAGGGATCAATATTGAGGTTCTTTATTTAAACGGTAACGGTAACAACATAGTTTGTACCTAACCTAAATCGAATAGCCTTTTTAAACCCAATCCCTTTTCATCTAAACATATAAAAGGAAAATCTGACTGACTGATCTATCAACGCACAGCTCGAAACACTGGACGAATCGGGCTAAGGCATGCAGATACGAGTAGCTATTATAACGTAGACATCAGCTAAGAAAGGATTTTTGAAAATTTGGCTATTAGCGAGGTGAAATAATATGTTTGAAATTTGTGTAGTCTACGCGGTTGAAGTTGCGGGCAAAAGCTAGTCATATATTTTCATATTAATATTATAAATACGAAAGTTGGTTTGTCCTTCAATCGCGCCGCAACGGAGCAACGCATCGACGTGATTTTTGGCATGGATATAGTTGAAGACCTGGAGAGTGACATAAGCTAATTTTTACTCCGGAAAATTAAGGAGTTCCCGCGGGAATCAAAAAAACTTAAACCACACGGACGAAGTCGCAGGCATCAGCTAGTTACTTACAAGTGCAGAGATAGTTTCAACTTGGCCAGTCTTAGGTAGATTAATGCGAGGTCTAGGTGATTTATCAAAGTCATTAATCTTTTCAACGGTTACCTAAGACGAGATAAGAACAGTGTGCCATTACTGAGGTTTATCGCGCAAGATTGCTTTAATAATGTGATTAGGTAATTGACGCAGAATTAATTAGGGGTGTTATTATAGGCGATCAAATATTGGCTGTTAGACTATTAGAATCAATTAATATGGGTATGGTAAACTGGGTGTTTCAAAATACATTTAACTCTCCCTCTTTGCGTCGTATTCCTTATTACAGAGGGACGTGACCCCTTTCCATTATTCAAATAATGGTAGGAGTTTTCTGACATAGGAATTCGCACCGTCACAACGTCACACCACACAAATCTTCCAAATTACTGGCTTACTGGGCGGTGAATATCGCAAGCTTCAAGTGCAAGATTGTATCGCATATATTTGCCTACTGTGGCAGATTAAGTATAGCGAATTAAACTTTTTTTTCCTTCCACGGACTTCCGCAAAGTAACGCCTGCTTCTATCCAAATATGCACAACATAAACTAAACATAAGTCAAGGAAAAATATTGCACAGAAGCGGGTTATATCACTTAAAAGAACAAGCATTTTGACTTAAAAACCGGCCAAGTGCGAGTCGGACTCGCGCACCGGGGGTTCCGTACAAACCTGTTGTAAGTTTTAAATTATTAAAAAAAAAACATTTTACCACTTTGGAAGTGTCTCTCGCGCAAACTATTCAGTTTAGAAAGAAATGATATGAAAAACCTCAATATCATTTTTCAAGACCTATCCATAGATACACTTATGGGTTTAATGAAAAAAAAATTTTGAGTTTCAGTTCTAAGTATGGGGAGGGAACCCCCAAAATTTATTGTTTTTACTTACCAAGTTTCAACAGTATAGTTCTTATAGTTTCGGAAAAAAAGTGGCTGTGACATACGGACGGACAGACAGACAGACAGACAGACATGACTAATCCATAAGGGTTCCGTTTTTTGCCATTTGGCTATGGCACCCTAATAAAAACACGCCCGAAGTCAAGTAGTTCAATGAACTAAATACGTTTTAATAGATAGTTAGATTCGAAAATTGTAGGTGGGAACACAATAATTACGAATCACTTATCACCGGTTGCAGTGGGGGCTATGAACTGAATATTTTGCAAGCGTGAATTTGCGAGCTCGATTTTGCACGTGAAATAATTTGGTGAAGCCGTTTTAATTTTCGCTACTGGGAATAGTTTGGCTGTTATTCGGAAATCTAACTGAATTTCATGTTAGTATTAAGGAGTATTATAAGTTAAGTTATTTACATAGTTCCCACCAGTTCCGCTTGGATTTTTTTTTAAAATCCCATGGGAACTCCTTAACTTTCCGGGATAAAAAGTAGCCTATGTCACTCTCCAGGTTCTCAACTATGCCCATGCAAAAATCACGTCGATGCGTTGCTCTGTTGCGACGTGATTGAGGGACAAACCAACAGGCAACAAACCTACAAACCAACAAACAAACACACTTTCGCATTTATAATATTAGTATGATTACTATAGATGATGCCCGTGACTTCGTCCGCGTGAAGTAAGATTTTCGATTTCCGCGGGAACTCCTTAATTTTCCGGGATAAAAAGTATCCTTTGTAGGGTTTGTAACCTATACCTCTGTACCAAAGTTCGTCAAAATGGGTTGTTAAATCGGCGGGAAAGCGTAGCAGACGGACACACTTTCGCATCCATACTAATATTATAAATGCGAAAGTCTGTCTGTCTGTATGTCTGTCTGTTACGCTTTCCCGGCCCATCTTTTCTTACCGATTTTGCTGAAATTTGGTATAGAGGTAGGTTATATCCCGGAAAATTAGGGAATTCCCGCGGGAATCAAAAAACCTTAATCCACGCGGACGAAGTCGCGGGCATCGTCTAGTTTATAATATGAGTATGGATTTTATACCTTTCATTTGAAGAAAAAGCTAGAATTTCCAAGAAAAGGTAAAGCTCGCTGAAGATAATCAGATGTATCACTACGCAAGCTACGCGGTTGAACTGTGGTTGAACCACAGAATACTAGTTAAACTGAGCTTGAACTTAAATCGAATCTAACATCACGCCCGTTTCACGGTTAGAAGCGAAGCGAATATCATTGTGGAATACTATGAATATTTGAAACAAAGATAACTGTTTCGTCTCTACTATTATGCAGACTACACACCTTCAAATAAATCATACTATATACTATGCTTAATATTATAAATTCGAAAGTGTGTTTGTTTGTTGGTTTATTGGTTTGTTGGTTTGTCCTTCAATCACGCTGCAACGGAGCAACGGATCGACGTTATTTTGCGTGATTGCATGGGTATAGTTGAGGACCTGGGGGTCTACTCTCTTTCTCTAAAACGAAACTTCGCAAACAAACGAACGAAATTTCGTTAACTCCTCTCCTACATAATATTATCTCTATGCTCCTCTCTATTTCGTTTTCGTACACGCAGACGAAGTACGGATCCATAGAAAATTTTCGTGACCGATTGGATTGAACGATTTTGTGTGGGTCTAATAACCGACTAATTACGTTCGTTTGAGAGAAAGAGAGTAGACCCCCTGGACTGAGAATTTCTAGTCAGAAAAACCCAATACTTAATTGTCCCGACCCAGGACTCGAACCCAGGACCCCGTCGGCCGCAGTCGAACATGCTAACCACTAGACGAACTAGGCAGTATAAATATTATACAACTAGTATTAAAGATGCGTGCTTGGGATTCGAATCCTGGAGAGCGCTTGATTTCTTCTATTCGGCATAATGTTAACTATGCGTAAATCTGGCCCCAGAGTTAATTTCCATAATGAAAGAAACTCGAAGAATGTCACTCAGGGCTTTGTATAATGCAAATGTTAATTCCAACGATCAATGAAATGGCAATAGTTTAGCGAATGTGCAAAGTTTAGCGAACAAACTCATCAGAAGCCTTAAAACAGCTGAGTCTTTCAAATTAACCGTTTAAATGTGAGTGGAAACATGATATGGGTGGTATAAAGTCGCAGCGGCATGGATTAAGCTGGGATTAGAATTTCATTAAAGTGTATATAAAGGCTCTTTGTTGCATCGAGCAAAATGACTGAATGTGGGGAAAGGCGAATGATATTGATGAAGCTGTTAAAGTGTAAAACATGCATGTTAATTCTTCAGAAAAAAACTTTCAAATTCAATTCACACACAAATTACTTTTAAAACTAAATCACATAAACTTGGTACACGTAACAAACATAAATTACAATTATTAAAAGCTAGGACTAAAACTTATGGTACCTACTAACTATACAGTTTGAGTGATCACTACTGTACAATGCCTTACCATTTACCAAATGAAGTTGTTAATGAAAAATGTTTTATTAAATTCAAAAAAAAATCACTCAAACATTTCCAAAATTAAGTTTAATAATAATTAGTTTGTAGATAGAAATTAGTATAAGTTCACCTTTTTACTATCTAAGCATAGTTTAAGTATTATTATTATTCTCATATAAGTGAACTTCCTTCAGAAATAAATATCTTTAAACTTAAAGCTGAAGAAGATTTACGCTTTAAGGCCTAGCCCCACTACAGAGGCGCGGCGCGGCACGTAGCGGCAATTATTCTTTGTATGAGGTTGTATGGAGCAGGGCCCACTTAAGCGAAGCGGCACGGATATGTGACGGAGATGCACTGCGCGACGGCCCCGCACATCTTATACAAATAATATTTGCCACTATGTGTCGTGCCGTTCCGTGCATCTGAAGTGGGCTGCCTGTCCACTGAAGCGGAGCGGAGCGGAACGGAGCGGGGCGCATTTCGCTCCAAGCGCTGTTTGAGCTGAATTTCATTTTGATGTGATAAGGCGAGGGTAAACCTGATTGTTGTCGTGGCGATACAGGCCGTGGGGACGCATCGCCACGCTATATGATGGAATAATAATATCTGAGTGGCCGAGCTTTGCTCGGTATTTTTTCTTTGGTCAATCGTGTTTTTTTGGAAATTTTATTTAAACAATAAATTATATTTTATTTTTTTAAATAAAATATTATATTATATTTTAAAAAAGGGAAAAAAATAATCGGACATCTGGACTCGAACCGGGGTCTTCTGGTTTCGGGGCCGACCTGTTTCCCACCTGAGCCTTGATAACCTTGTGGTGGCGAAATTTACCTTCGTATTCTAATGATCTCTCTCGCCGCACTCAATTTTTGTATATAAATGTTTATTGAATAAACAGTCATCATTTTCTAGAGAAAATTCGTAATATTGTATTTTTTCATCATGCCATATTTAGTTCCTGTCATAATCTGTACTTTTATGCCTATTACTTGTACAAAATAATTTCGATGTTTCACATCAGCTGCCAGCCGTCACGTGACAGCTCACATTTTTTTTTATTTCATTTTATTACGCTATTTATTATAACGCACCTACCTGAAAGGTACTATTAAAGGTCTAACCCCACTTGGGATTTGTATGAGTTTGTAATTTAAAGACTATTTAGAACAATAAGCTGTTGGTTTTCCTTAATAAATAAAATAAATATCTCCTCTCCTCTCTGCTGTGGTGGACACTGGACACCCGCCCTAAAGCTAGAACTCAGAACAGAATGAAACAAGTTACCTACCGATACTGGTTTTGAAAAGCAAAATGCAAAATAGAGGTATTTTAAATAACTCTATGTTCAATGAATTCCGATGAAATGTTTCAATGTTTTTCAATCGACGCGACGCTTCTTTGGGAACCAAACGTTTTTACCGATGTCAATCGCTTGTTTCTTTTTTAATTAATTTCAATGAAAGAAAAACATCTTTTTATATAGAGCGATGCACTTTAAAACATTTTAAATTTTAAAAACTATGTAATTTCAGCGAAAATATAATGTTCATTCAGAAATTTAATTTAAAACGGCTGCATTTTGAATTTTCATTACAATTTAAATTCCATGCTAGCCTCCGTTTCCACTCGCGTAACGTTTTGAAGTTTATCCGAGCAAAATCAAATGTGTGGGTGCAATGTTCAGTCTACCATCGCTTTAAGCAGTATTATTTCAATATTGTTTACGCTCTTGTTTCAGAATTATAATCCTTATTTTAGGGGCATCAAGGTAAGATTTTATCACTACAACACAAGACCACTTTTATGTGAAGCACCGACTACTGCGATACAACGAAACGTATCATCATACTAATATTATAAATGCGAAAGGGTGTTTGTTTGTTGGTTTGTTTGTTTATTGGTTTGTTGGTTTGTCCTTCAATCACGGCGCAACGGAGCAACGGATCGACGTGATTTTTGGCATGGGTATAGTTGAAGACCTGGAGATTGACATAGGCTATTTTTATCCCGGAAAATTAAGGAGTTCCTGCGGGAATTAAAAAAGCTTAAAACACGCGGACGAAGTCGCGGGAATTCGCTAGTTTCCTATATTATGACGGCTGACGCGGGAATTTTGCTTGGACGTTTCGTTCTGTATGTCCGTAGTGTTCGGTATATTAACGTCTTTGCGTGGTAGGGTGGTAACTAGCCACGGCCGAAGCCTCCCAACAAGCATAAAAAAAATATCTATGTGTAATTTTACGATTTATAAAAATTTTTGTAATATAGCATATCAAAAAATTATTTTGGAAACATCTTAAAAGGGTAACTCAACCCTACAAAGGATTTCTGCGCATTGGTCCATCGTGTAAACATGTAAATTTTAATAAGTAGGTAATAATAAATTAATTTTAATTGGTATTATGAGATCTGACATAATATTTTTTAATTTATGTTTTATACGATTTTAACATATTATTGGTACTTTTAGACTAATTCAATGTGGTCTTAGAATTATATTTGTGGTTATTAGATAAGAATTATAGTTGTGGATTTTAGTTATTTAGTTTTAGTATAGTTTTGATTTAATGATTAAGGTTTCATAAATTGCAAAGACGAAACATGTTTGTTCTTTAATTGGTTTGTCATCTTAATTGTACAATGTTTCTTGCAAATAAACGATTGATTGATTGATTGTGTACTGGAGACTTTACAGTCAGTCAGTAACAACAATTTTGGCACCAAATGTATTATGGCAGTGCCACCCCTCGTAACTCAAGTGGAGGGTTAATCGCGCCTTGCGTGACCGGTTATACGAGATCTAGAGGGTGAAGGGCGTTTTAACCTAAGTTTTCATACCTACCATGGGTATTTTCACCCCATAATAAGGGAATCTATTACCGCCTTCTATAATATGACTCTCAGGGCACTATGAAAAAGTAAGAGCGAGAATACAGGCATATTTTTGTTCCAAACCATCTTTTCAAAGTTCTCAAAATGATTTATCATACTAATATTATGATAAGTGTGACTGTCTGTCTGTCATTAAATCTATTTGTCTGTCTGTCTTTAACAGCCTATGTTTTCAGCCGATTTTGATAAAATTCGGTATAGATGTAGGACATAAGCTTTTTATACCGGAAAATCAAAGAGTTCCTCCTGTAATTAAAAAACTTAATCCACGCGGAAAAGTCGCGGGCATCATCTAGTGCATAAATAAATAAATTAACATTCAGCGCCCAGAACGATTTTCAAAGAACCGACAAAAAACTCAGCTGTATGAAACCCCACGCATCCATCTTAAACACAATAATGTCATACGTGACCTACAAATAAATAAATTTAAAAAAATCTTTATTGACCCACACAATAACTACCCTACCTGAACCTATCTACCTATACCTAAGTCGATAATTTCTTGTGTCTTTCTGTTTATCTGTATGAGTAATTAATTTGCGTAGCTTTCACATCAGAAGGGCGTAAACACACTATGGACAAAGAAAATTGCTTGGCTGATAAAAAGTCCGCGCCAGTCACTTTTCTTTGGAGCGCACTCGCTAGCGCGACAGGACAAATCGTCTCCACCAACACGGATTAAAATCGCAGACTTAATGTCCAGGGGGGTTACTATACCATAGCGCAGTATTATTATAAATTACCAGCTTTAATAATATAAGAATTATAATTATTATTCTAAAACACGAACGTCAATAATTATATTAGAACAATACAGCTTTAAGCGAAGGCAGTATGCCCTCTGTCCCTCCCTAGTGAGTTTACGCTCAAAGTTCTTGACTTTGTTAGAAAACTGTAATACTTTCCGGTAAAATTACCACTTACTAGAAATCGTTTACATATAATATATTCTTTGTCTCGTACTCCTAGTGAATTTAAGAAATATCTGCAGCCGTTTTTATTTATTGATAATAATTATATCATTGAAGCGAAAACTTCTTTAGCCGCGTTGAGCACTTTTTGGTAGGGGGTAAACTTGTGGACTCGCGTCACCGACACCTCGCGTTGTTACGAAGACAAAAGGTCTTAAATATAATTCTATATTCGTAATTAAACTTTAATGCCTCAGTTTTAAGGTTTATATTTTAATTATTTTTTTGTACTATAAAAAAATATATTTTTTTTATATTTAAAAAAAATTACTTTAAATATTCGTTTTCACTTCTGTCGGCAGTCCCTATGACTGCCAATTTTTTTTTAAATTTAAAAAGCATCCCGGAGTTTTAGATTACAAGGATAGAGGTATAATATTTAAACCTACAAGGGATTTTCAACATTTTTAACTAATAGCGCCTATTACCTATTCTGTGCTAATAGCCCGAGTAAGCTAGTATATTATAACAATAATATTTTCATGAAATACAGTAGGTAATTTTCGTTGTATCGTCCGCCCTTTTGTTGTTTTTATACTAGAATTCATTTTCATGTTACCCTTAGTTGTATTAAAAGGCATGATGCAGCAAAAATTGTTAATAACTTTGAAGATTAGCAGGGGAACGCCCGGCGCCATGGATCGGCCTTGGCAGTTCAACACACTAGCTTGTACCCATGACTTTGCGTGGATTTTAGTTAAGTATCACGGGTTGTAGCCCAAAAAAATGTAGGTCTGTCTGTTGCATAGCACTCTGATTAAGATTCAGATACTTTACTTGTATTATAAATATGAGTATATACGAGTATATAAGATGGTTAATATAGTTACAGAGTCCCAACATATTAGCCTCCACTTGACCTTTGACGACCTCCATGACGCAGTGTAGAGCGCTATTGTCTTAACGTGGGAGGTCCCGGGTTCGGTTCCCGGCAGGGTCAATTTGGAAATTTATAATTTCTGAATTTTCGCTGGCCTGGACTGGTGGGAGGCTTCGGACGTGGCTAGTTACCACCCTACCGGCAAAGACGTACCGCCAAGCGATTTAGCGTTCCGGTACGATGCCGTGTAGAAACCAACTAGGGCTATGGGTTTAATATAAATGCCATTCTTCTAATGCCCGCTACCATCTTAGAATATTGAATAAAAATAATGTCTTGAATAAATTACAAATAACGTCAGGCTTTACACTTTTTTGTCCAAGGAACAGTCAAATTACCTACTCCTTCAATAAGCCTATTCATACAATGGATGGCTTTAATATCAGTAGTCCAAATAGTGCACGCAGACGAGTACGCAGAGAAATAGTGTACGCAGAGAGACGACTCCAGGACCATTCTGAAACTAAATGAGACATTCGAACTCATCAATCGGCAGAGATTCCGACCCTTTTCAAAGTTAAAAGGCGTCGATAAAATCCAGTCCGAATGTCAAAGGGGTAGTAGGATGAATCGCCTCGTTGAAATTCTTTGATCTATGTCAAAGCTATGCAGGTTTTAGAGTTAAGATATTGCGTTACATTGAATATATCCTGAAAAAATAATTTAATGCTTAATAGTTATTTGTGTTACATGGGGCCAAAGAAAATTTTTGTTCCCCGAGGGCGCTATTTTGAATTCAGAGCGAAGTGAAGGATCCTATAGTAGAATCCCGAGCGTAGCGAGGGGTTCTAAAGTAGAATCCTGAGCGTAGCGAGGAATTCAATATACGCCGCCCGAGAACAAAAAATTTGGCCCCTAGTGACACACACTATTTTTCATCATTACGTATGAGAAAAAGCTAGGAGTATCAACCTACTATGTATGGACATTACCTATAAGTTTAAGCACCAATCAGAAGATACTCCTATCAACCTTCTATGTAATTGTATAGACATTATTTAGACGTATATTTAAAGTTTAAATAAAATGTAAAGACGTATATCCGATCAACAAATTGATTACGTGACTTCGGACCAATCAGAACAGAGAAATGCAAAGTCGTATATTCGATCAACAAATTCATGACGTGACTTCGGACCAATCAGAAGAGAGAAATGAAAAGTCCTATGGGCCTACAAGTTACACTTTGCTCCCGCTATTCTCTGAAGGCAATATGCGTTTTTCGAATAGGTATGATGAAAACAAATTTATTTATTAACTTGTTGTGTTGGTCAATATTAATTAATTTATGAAAAGATTGACGGAGACGGAATTGTAGACGAACGAGCTTATGTGTATTTCATGTCAGCAGCAATATCAATATTGATTTGTCTCCATGACCTTGGCTTAAAAACATTCCAGCTTCTTAGCTTATTTCAAAATGCAGTGGGAACTGTTTGACTGTTTGATTTTCCGGGAAAATAGCCTATGTAATACTCCAGGCCCTCAACTGTAACCATGTAAAGAAACACGTCAATCCGTAGCTCTGTTGCGGCGTGATTGTAGGATGAACCAACAAACTATGTCCATCCCCGGGACACAACCTAGTCTGTACCAAATTTCTTCAAAATCGGTTGAAAATATGGGCCGTTAAAGCGAAATATGAAAACCGACCTGTTAGCGAAATGTATAACTTTAAGAGCTCTGCAGAAGTATTGCTGTTGCCATAGCGCTCGGTGCAAAGTTACGTAATATCTGAATCATGCAGGAGTCAAAGAGAAAATTTCAAATTCCACGGCGGCACTTCAGACGGCAAGCTATAAATATACAGATGAGCATAAACAAGATGTTGCGGAAACCGCGCACGGAAATATTTGGAGCCGTTTCACACGTATACCGTTTATAATCGGACGTGTTCACTGTATGGACCGAGAGCTCGAGGGAAATTCTGAACAGGTGCTTGATACTCGTGAATTAAGCTTATTGATAAACAAAAATCTTTGGATTTTCTCTAATGCTTTAATAGTAGAGATCTACGTTATAGAGAAGCTACTTTAATAGCAAGTTTCTCATAAATCATAAGTATGAGTTTAATATTATAACGGCCATACCAATAACAATCTATTAGTGCACAGCATAACTTTAGGAGCTCTTCAGAAGTTGCCATAGCGATCGGTGCAAAATTACGTAATATCTGAATCATGCAAGAGTCAAAGAGAAAATTTCAAATTCCACGCTGGCACTTCAGACGGCAAGCTATAAATATACAGATGAGCATAAACAAGTTGTTGCGGAAACCGCGCACGGAAATATTTGGAGCTGTTTCACACGTATACCGTTTATAATCGTACGTGTTCGCTGTTGTATAGACCGAGAGCTCGTGGAAAGTTCATAAGAGATGCTTGTTGAAAGCCGATATTATTTTATGTGTTGTTATATTATTAACTTTTCTTTAGAAATCCTGTGGAATTCTTCCATGCAAGACGTAACAAGGCCCGTGATTTGGTAAACGTGTCCAATTCAATAACATTATTTGGTCAAAAATAATTTGTGTTATGGCACGGACAGTAAAGTGAGTGTAATTATAATATGATAGCGGTTTATGTTCACTTTAACTGCGACTAAAGATTATTTTAAAATCCCATTGCATTTATTGCTCTAATCTTATCAATTATAGGATCCTACTCAAAAAGAAATAACCAACATATAAATCTGAAGTTTCAAGACCGATTTGAGCTGAAATAATAGGACAGTACCTATTTCATGCCATGTATGAGATGATGTTACAATGACTGAGTGCTAATGAATTGTTGATTAGAAAACCAGCTGCTAGCAGACGTAGTATGGAATAACAAACAAGCAACATTAACAGTAATCCACGTGGAATAGCCAAACCAACCTGTTATCCTGATTTCTGATCCTATAGAAAATGATAAACATCTTCGGGATAATGAAGGCAATGCGAATAGCCAACTTTTGGAAGGCGCGGTACGGTTACGCCGCGTCGTACCAAGTCGCGTTGTTGCGTTTGTCGCGTAAGCCTTAAGTCAATCACCTCCACAAAATTTATAGTGCTCTCCTAGTCTACTCATTGTTAACGAGCAGAGCAGACGTATACTGAAAATTTTGAAAATTCCTTTACCATGGAATAAATTGCATCTTTTAGTATACATTTTCCCTAGCTTCTCGCTTTCGACAAGCTATTCCCTGCGGCCTCGTCCGAGCGGAATTTATGTATTTTTCAAGACTTTCTGTTCTCCTGTATGGACCAGAGATTTTCCACGGCAAAAAGTAAAATGTATTCGTCTCCAGAATACAAGCTAACTCTGTGCCTTGGCTACGGTTGCAGAAATGCATATTGTGACTAAATTAATTGTATACAATCTCTAAACTAAAATGGCAGCTCTAAATATATTGCAGAACAGGACAGCACTGGATTTAGTGCTCTCAATTTACTTTAACTAAGAGATAGTGTATAAAAATATAGCCATAACAAAAATTTGGCCTTTTATTAACACGATAAAATTGTCAAAAAGCGCGCCCTGCGACCGGCGTACTGCGTTTCTGTGATTTAAGAGGATATGGCATGAACGGGAAACTTTGAGAATAGGTATTGAACAATTATATTGCCGTCACGCTGCTCCTCGAATAGAATTCCATAATACTCGATAGGGACAACTGCAGCTTGGACCGATAATACCTGTGAAAAACAGTCGAATTCTTACTCTCGTATGTTTCCTCCTCCAAAAACGAACCGATTTAAATTTTTTTCAAGAAAAATTTAAGATGGACTCGGGCTATGTCGATATGTTTTTCTTTTTTTGATTATATTCGTCAAATTTATTGCCGGGATATCTGATGTTAACGCCAAAACTGGGCCATTTTTTGCAATTTTTGAAGGTTCCATATTCTTAAAATTATTAATTTATCGAAAAAAGCAAAACATAGGCACATGACACGGACGCATATAGATTTTACGCAAAAATATTTTCTCTATTGTAATTTTGCATGGAGAAACCAGACTAATTACGACTGTATGAGGAAATCGCCTTCCCGTATCTTCCAAAATAAGTATAATTTAAGTTACTAATAAAATAGGGGCTCGGTGCCACTATATTTCAGTGTCATTGAAATAGTACTTGTGCTACATATTATCTAGGTCACATTAATAGTGAACACTAAGTATATAAGAATTATCTAAGAACAGTTATTGGACTGAAAATTTGATGAAGATATTACTCGTAGAAGTTTAAGTTAACGTTATAATATTATTTAGTAGCCCATAGGCTAGATTGTTGTATAAAAATATATCTAGCATAAACTTATTTTGTGGCAATATGTGTAGTGTACGTCGAAATTTAACCAATGTATTTATACACTAGCTGATGCCCGCGACTTCGTCCGCGTGGACTAAGTTTTTTCGATTCCCGCAGGAACTCATTAATTTTCCGGGATAAAAAGTAGCCTATGTATGTATGTATGCATATTCTTTATAGCTGATGCCCGCGACTTCGTCCGCGTGGAATAAGTTTTTCAGTTAATTTTCCAGGATAAAAAGTAGCCCACGGTATAATCCCCCTATAATGGTGAAACACGTTCTTCTTCATATTTTAACGAAAGCCCAAATGCTGTTTCATGGCTATAACTTGAGAAATTAAGGATTTTCATACAAACTCTCAACCCCTATTTCACCCCTTCGGGGGTGGAATTTGAAAAAACTGTGAAACACATTTTGTGAAATTGTGGAACCAACTTCCATCTTCTGTGTTCCCTAATGATTATAATATGGGGCTCTTCAAAGGGCGGATAAACAAATTTCTCAAAAGCCAGCAACGCATTGGCGGTTCCTCTGGTGCTGCAAATGTTCATGGGCGGCGGTAATCACTTACCATCAGGTGACCCGCCTGCTCGTTTGCTCGCTATATATATATAAAAAAAAAAAAAAAAACATATGTTTTCATTTTCAACCCGCAGCTCATATATCAAGTTTCATGGCCATAACTTGAGAAATTAAGGACTTTCATACAAACTTTCAACCCCTATTTCACCCCTTCGGGGGTAGAATTTCGGGATAAAAAGTATCCTATGACCTACCTCGTAGTATGGGCTCAAATCGTGCCAAGTTTCGTTTGAATTCATTCAGTAGTTTCGGCGTGATGCGCGGCCAAGATACAGACAGACAGACAGACAGACAGACAGACAGACAGACAGACAAAAATGAAAAAAATTACAGATTTGGCTTCAGTATCGAATAATGAGTGCACTCCAAAAAAAAATTTCAAAATATCTTCAATGTACAGAATTGGACCTGTTACAGTTTTATTATAAGTATAGATTCAAGTGCATTAAGTTATTAACAACTGATTAGTGATTAACAACTGGTATCTTTCTCAACACAGGTTTTTGTGTATCAACAGGTACCCTTGTTCTTTTTAGTGTCTATTTGTGAAAACCTGTCATTAGCTATAAGTTACCTAATTTTAAGACTATCTAGAACAATAAGCTGTTAGTTTTCCTTAACAAATAAAATAAAATAAATAAATAAAATAAAATAACGCTGAAATGCTAAATGGTGAAATCATAGGAAAAAAAGGTAGGCGTTACTTAGATAATTATTAGTTAACTTCTTTCAGAAAAATCGCTTAGTACTTAAGCTCTGGAATTGTTTAGTAATATGTAGATTGCTTTTGTAGTACCCACTGTAATTTTATTTTATTCTTTTAATCTGGGGCTGTTATTATTACCTATGTTATTTTTTCATTTACTCTTTCTTCGAACCAATTTTGATGGTCGCAATCTTTCTGTTTTTTTAGGCTTTTTACCAAACTATTAAAGAAAGATATAGGTCCGGGAGTACCTAGTTACTATAATAAAATGTGATCCTCATCCCACGCTTTCAGATCATGGTTCAACCGATACTTCCATACAAATCGAAATTACTCGTAACTTAGCGATCAGACAGGTAAAATATCTCCTTTAGACCTCCTGGGGCAAGTCCGCAGGCCTTACGTGCTCTCCGAGGCACTGGGGTTAAACACTGCCAACTTTCTAACTCAGGGTTAGTACTGAGAATTTACTGGTAAAAAACCCAAATTTCACTATTTTCGGCTCAACCAGGGAATTCGTTCATTCTCAGTAGTTCTGTTGATCAATTTGTTGACAAAACTAGTAACTGAACCCTGGCCCTCAACATCTGTAACTACATGCTAACCACTAGACCAACGAGGTAGTCAGGTACAATAAAACACGAAATTAAGATAGGATTCTCTCAGATTCAGATCATGCAAGGCCCGTCGTCTTCGGGTTGAGTCTTGAACTGACGGCGTTCTGGGATGTCTTGCCAACATTTTTATTACGATCCCTTCCGCTAAATTAAATTCTAAACCATCGGGGATTTTGTTACAGGCTTTGGAATGCTTCAGAGATACTAGCATTTTTCCGACTTCAATAAATCAATCAATCATTTAATTACTTGAAACCGTATGATTTATTATATTTAAAGTCCTAAATACCTAAATGTAGATGTGCAAAGTCACGAGAAAAAATAAAATAAAAACAAAAACTAAACAGGCATAAATGACATGGTTAACGTTAAATTTTCCCAAGTCACTATGAGTTGTAGAAGCCTCTTACACAACTGAAAAATATTTTCAATCCATTCAATCATTATCCATTGTTTTTGAGCATAATACCAACTGGGGACTGTGATATTACCATGACCTAACAGTGTATCTGCATAATATTACGACTTTTGGGATATTTAATAATGGGACTGTTTAATAATCACTAAAACATAATAATTTATTTGAATAGTGGTCCCAATTTCCAACGGGCCCATACTGCCAACGCTTAAAGCCCTATTGTTTCATTATTGTTTACTGGCATGGAATAGCATTCCGAACCAGTGGTAGATTCACTTGACGTTTCAAAAGTACTCGTAAAAGTTAATTTGAATATAAAAAAACATTTGAATTTTGAAATATTGTTTACTTTCATGTTTTAGAATAATTATTGTAATCCTTATTTTTGGAACGTCAAGGTACGGTCGACGGCATAATTCCATACATAGCTCTAAGGCTAAAACCACGTGCAAGCAATGCTGTGAATCACTCACGTGCTCACTCACACTGATAAACATAAACTGTCATTAATAATATGCATCCTCTTCTGCATATTAATATTAGCCTGCATTATTGTTGAAGATAAGAAACAGCAATACTTTGTAAATTATTATAATTTTATAGTATTTGCTAGTAACGACTAACGATTGTCAAATCTTCCGTCCGTCAGTACTCAATGTCCATATCTGTTCAGTGATATTTTAAACTACCCGCATATGCTATTACTGGTATAAAAATATCAATCATCAAATAAAAACAGTAAAAACAGCTTACACGGGGTCGAGATTTGAACCTACAACAGTTGCGTTGCGCAATCTGAGTAGTTCCACGCCTCACCATTGAGCTTACTTACTTGGGGTGTTAAATTATCGATATTACTCAGCTATTACAATACCTACAAGCTGAATGACTTATATTATACTACTTTAAGTGTGTGGGTGTCCGACCGCATGCAAAGCACCTTGTTTGCTTATTCTATATGCACTTTTGACGCTGACTGTACGTGTCATCGAACTGTCATTTTAAGTAATATTGCTTAAGTATTACTTTATGCGTTGGCAGTATGGCCCCAGGAAATTCAAACCTACAAACAAACATCCATGTACACAATGTTATATATTAGAGGGAGCTATCCAAACAAAACCCACTATACAAGCGCCTAGACGGCGACATAACATCAATATCAATCAATACAATAATAGCATGTGGCTTCCCGTAGTCGATTAATTAATTATTATTGCTATCAACACAAGCATTAAGCCGTGCTAATGGAACGCCCGTGTTCTGATACCAACTGCTGAAAAGATGGATGACTTTGACGAATTGGCATGTTGCCAATTGGGTATTTGACAAATAGTCAAATCAGCAACTTATTTTCAAACGTCAAAACGCGTCCTAAGCATGGGATTTATATATTGATTTATATGAAATTCTAAAATGTGACCATTAAATTTCGATGCACTTTTTTACTCTAATCGATAGTTTAAAATGGTTATTCAACATAAAACTATCAGGGGACGTGGATATTACGACTTTTGGGGGATCATCGACTTAATAATTACTAAAAAATACTTTTTTTGTAATTTTTTTTACTGACTATTTTTTATCATGGAAGAAGGAATTACGACTGCCGTTTTTATCCTCTGATTTCTGACATAAAGTAAAGCAATGATGCTTCTTTACTCTATGATTACTGTTTATTTATTTGCTTTACGTCATCATCATGAATTCATGCGGAATTCATCTGAATTCATCTGGGTATTTCAAAGTATAAAATTATTTCAATTAAACTTTTTTAAAATATTATTCCAGCAATTCTTCTCCGTATAGTGACCTCAAAGTTATGGAATAGTTATAGAAAAATATTTCACTATTTTATTACGTACCAACACATAAATTAAAAATGATCGCTTTAAGAAGAAAATAGTTTCCCTCAATGATGTTCTATAATATAGATGTGGTTTCCCTTTATCACAATGTACGCAGGTTGCTGTATTATCAATAATGCCTTCCAAGCTATTCAACAAGAGTAATGTAAAACATGGCGACTTGGTTTCTCCACTTTCTTATGGCATGGTTGACGGTCTGGTTTGGATTTCGTATGGCGGTAAGTTTTGTTTTATTATGAGGCAAATGAGGATGCACTCCCGGCAACCCGCATTTTAGCAGCGTGGTGGGTCAAAACTCTAATTCCCTCTCTCCTATAAGAGTGGAGGCCTGTGCCCAGCAGTGGGACATTAATGAGCTGTAGTGGTCGTGGTGGAGGATGCAGTCTATAAGAATATTGCAGTATCGGACTAACTTTAGTTACAACCATACTTATATTATAAATGTGTCTGTCTGTCTGCTACGCTTTCACGGCCCATCTTTTCAACCGATTTTGATGAAATTTGGTATAGTGATACTACTTTTTATCCCGGAAAATTATGAAGTTCTCGCGAGAGTACAAAAAACTTCATCCACGCGAATGAAATCGCAGGCATCATCTAGTGTTAAATAAATAAATAAAAAAGTAGGTATATGGCAGTTACTTATCAAACCCATAACCCAAAAGCAACGGATCGATGCCAGTTTTTGCATGGATATTGTTACAGACCAGGAGAATGACATAGGCTGCCTAGTATGCCTGGAGAACTCCAAAAAATCTGATAATAATTCAGGGATTTAAAAAAAAAAATCTTCGCAGACGATGTCGCGGGCAAAGCTATGATAGATTAATTATTATTATTTAATAATTATATTATTAAAGGGAGGCCTTTGCCCAACATTGGGACACAAAAGGCTGCAAATAAAAAATAAATAAATAAATAATTATATAATAATTACATTACATTTTTGCAGAAAAAGTATAACGTAGCTCCGGAATACCTTGACAAATTTGACCTCTCGTTACGTTGGAAGAAATGGGTCGAAAAAGGTCGTCCCCCTGACTACCCATGACCTATGAGTGTATCAATCACAACATCGTGAAACGATTTCACAGTTCAAATAATATCAAAATACAAATAGCATAATATTAACTCCGGTGTTTTATTTATGAACTAGATTTTGCCCGAGACTTCGCCCGGTTGGACCACACAAATTTTACACCCCTGTTGTATCCCTTTAGGGGTTGAATTTTAGAAAATCCTTTTAATATCGGATATCTTCGTCATTTTTTTTTTATTTTAAATATATAGGCTAGCGCTTGGCTGCAATCAGACTTGCCAGCAAGTGGTGATGCAGCCTAAGGTGGAGCGCGCTTGTCTAGAAGATGCCTATTCACTCTTGATTTGAAGGTACCTATATTAAAAGAGGAGGGGAAAACGGAAGCCGGAAGGGCATTCCATATCCTAGCGGTTCGAATTAGAAACGAGGAAGCAAAACGCTTCGTACGAGCCCGCGGAATTTCGACTGCGTAAGGGGATATCTTCGTCATAATAGCATTGCATAATGCCTGCATGCATAATAGCCCAATTCGCCCAGTGGTTTGAGATGTGCGTTGATAGATCAGTCAGTCAGTCATTCAGTCAGCGCCTTTTTTTAATATGTTTACTTTAGACTACAAGAAGAGGCCCATGTTTTCATTCACGTGGATTTGAGTTTTCAAATACCGTAGGATCTGATTTTTTGAGATTGCTTATCCTTCCCCACGATGTTACCAAATTACGTCAATAGCGGTTGAACAGATGAGCCGTGAAACATAGCAAACAGACAGACTATTATAAATGCAAAAGTGTGTTTGTCTGTCTGCTACGCTTTAACAACCCACATGTTCAACCGATTTTAATTAAATTTGGTTCAGGGATAGATTGTATCCCGAGGAAGGACCTATGTCCTTAGTAGTCCTTAGTAGTCTATACTACTTTTATCCCGGAAAAGAAGTTCCCGTGGGAATTGATGAACCGGGATTGAAATGGGAAAAACCATCAACGCGGACGAAGTCGCGGCATCGTCTAGTTTATAATATTAGTATTGACCAGATGATGTTCCTGCCACTCCGTCCGCGTGGATTTAGATTTATTGATCTGTGTAATCTGCTATGCTGCTACTTAACCCTACAAAATTTCAGACAGAATGTAACTGACAGAAAGATAGACAGGCAGACAAATTATCACATTTTAATATACTTGATGGTCCAAGAGCTGGCGACGAATTTCGGGAAGGTCCTTTTGGCAGGCTGAAATTGTGAAAAGATATAATTTCGTCAATTGACGAATCCAGTCCTGCCAGTCTGGTAGAGCGTTTGCGGTTATTTCGTATGTCGTACTCATTTGAAAACTTTATTCACGTCTGGGAATTGTATAAAACCGCAAAATTTTTCGGGCGATTTGCAGGTATTATTGAAATTTCTCAATAAATACGTGATTAAAATTTCAGATTGCCAAAAGTATATTTTTTGGAAATTTTATTAAAATATTTTTGAAAAGGTCTGGTAATACTTTGTAACCGAAAAAAACCTCTGTCATTTCTTTTTCGAATTCTACAAGTACTAAATTAAAAGATTAAAAAAAAAACAAGTTGCCAAACAAATATTTTTTTGGTTAAATTTTGCAAATGTTGTTTGCAAATGCTGCGCAGTAGCGAAATAACCGCAAACGCTCTACCAGACTGGCAGGACTGGATTCGCCAATTGACGAAATAATATTTTTTCACAATTTCAGCTTGCCAAAAGGACCTTTCCGAAATTCGTCGCCAGCTCTCCGTCTATAAGTGTGTATAAGTAATTAGCTTGTGGAAGACGGTATAAGTAATGAGTCTGCTTGCTAGGGGGATACATTTTAATCATATGCTACGCCTATGAATGAAACTAGCGTATAAAACAGCCAGACAGAGTTATAAATTCGTTTGTCAGTTACCAGATTCAAGCATTTCCGGAGTGCATACTAGGGACGTTTGTAATGTGCACTTTAATGAAATTCCACTCGCAGAATAATCCAGCCTAGTTAGAACTTCATGAACTGGCCTATTTCCATGTTCATCCATTATGGCGTACGATTTAATGAGTGCCACAGAAATCAGAATTTATTAAAGAAATGTGCTAGTCTAAATATTATGTGGGAGATCATCTGTTATAATGAACTCATCAGCCGGAATGTTTCCATAAATTAAGCTCTCTCTCTCTCTCTCTGCGTCTTATTCCCCATTGCTGAGGGTCGTGACCCCATTCCATTAATCACATAATGGTTTTCTTGGGATAATAATAAATACTCTTTATTTGAAGCAACTAGGGCTCACTAGTACAACACATAAAACATGAAACCTTAAAAATTAATGTTAGTAATTTCCTATAAAAATAAAAACATTATTAACATTACAACTACGAGTATTTTGGCCTCACCATCACTTGAATAATGTGTCCAAGCATTGGTGAGTCCACCTTACTCGCAAACATATTCAGGATGCGGTTGGTACTTGAGCGCAGCCTTGTCAGCAGTGAGGATGACTTTTTCCGCATTATGGATAAGAAGTCATCAGTGTGCTCATTTGCGCATAATATTGAGGTGGGTTCCCAGATCCTTCCGCATACGACTCTACTAAGAGTACTATTTCAACTGTTAGGTTAGGTACTAACGATTATTATCAGATGTTAGAGATAATAACCGAACCGACGGCATAACGTGCTCTCTGAGGCACGGAGGAAACGAAAAGGCTGTATTGAACTGCTGTATCTTGGCGAAGATAATATAAAGTGAAACTAATTACTGAAAGGGAAGCATCTTCTAGACAAGCTCACTTCATCCTAGATCTAATTGCTTACCATAAATCACGATTGTCATTCAAGCGCAAGACTATCTTGTATTAAATGAAATTGCAAAATGAGGAATAGAAGGCAGAAAAAGAAACTGGATTATATTATTGTATATAAAGGGCAATCACGAACCTCCGTTTGTTACGCGGGCTCAGACAGGCTTCATTTAAATTGATTTACCTGATATCGACGTCTGTACCTCCAATTGAGAGATTTTCTTTAGACCCGAGACTTCTATTTGAATTTTTTGCAGCGCTTGCTTAGATTTTTTTTATTTTGTCGTGACTAATTGTCGATTCCCTTTGGGGTTGTAATCTTCTAGGTTCTTAAAAGTTCTTTTGACGACCTCCGTGGCGCAGTGTTGAGCGCTGTTGTCTTAATGTGCGGAGGTCCCGGGTTCGATCCCCGGCAGGGTCAAATTGGGAATTTATAATTTCTGAGTTTTCCCTGGTCAGGCCTGGTGGGAGGCTTCGGCCGTGGCTAGTTACCACCCTACCGGCAAAGACGTGCCGCCAAGCGATCTAGCGTTCCGGTACGATGCCGCGTAGAAATGGAATAGGGGTATGGGTTTAATATAACAGCCCATGCCCCTAACAGGTTAGCCCGCTACCATCATAGACTGCATCGTCACTTACCATCAGGTGAGATCGCAGTCAAGGGCTTACTAGTAGTGGATAAAAAAAAGGTTGTCTGGGAGAGAATGCATTAGCAATAAGACCGCCTTTGCGCCCTTCTGTTTTATCTTTTAACCTTTTGTTTATGTTTTTAAGTGTGTGCTCTCGAAGAAGATTTAACCTAACCAAAAAGGAATGCGATACAGTGAGAACTGGTGAAAATATCAGGTTGATATAAGAAAGGCTTAAGGGACCGGCGACCGCCGCTCGCAACTTCTACTCGAACCGCAAATATAAATTTGCCGGTATATTGCTATCCCTATTTGGCTGAAGACACATGATCGCGTGCAAGCGCGATAGCAATATGAGCGTACAGAATTTGTTGTACATTTAGTCTTGTTCCGTGAATACCAAAAATGATGAATGAAAAATTGTTGTGTTTTTAACTTCGTGTTGTTATTCTGTAACTTGACAATATAGGCTATGTTCCTGATCAATTAGTACGTGAGATATCGTTGGTTTTAATATGAAACAAATAAGGAGAAAACATGTCGTTTATGTCGCAAAAACATACAAAACGCAATGTGCTTACATTTAATTTTGGGAAAGTATTTTGGAAAAATAATTATCCAGGGACCTAGATAAATACAAGTTCAATCTTAATAATCGCATAATATGGAGGAAATATGCTCGAATTACTAATTATTTTGGTATTACGTTTGTATGAGCAATTCACCCTCCGCTGGCGCCTTAAGGAAGACAATAGGGTATTCAAGCGAAAACATAGACCATGTATAGCAGCGGACGCATGTGGATTGGGTTGGAGATTAACTAGAATTAAGTGTCAACTCAAACACACAATCTAATCAAGCAAGGCTCCAGGCTGACCGATAATCTAACAATACTCGAAGCACACGAGGGATTCTACACTCGGACGGGTTTCACAATCAGACAGTATTAGGCGAATGGGGCTTCCGTGAAACTGTGTGACGTCATGTTTCCGGACCAAATGCTTCTCTCTCACTCTGCGTCGTATTCCTCATTGCTGAGGGTCGTTACCCCATTTCATTAATCATGCAATGATAGGGTTTTTCACGGGATAATATTGCGGTGGGTTCCCAGGTCCTTCCGCATACGACTCAACTAAGAGTATTCTATCAACTATAGATATAGGTTTGTAAAAAGACTCATGACAGGTTATAATAACGATTATTATCAGATGTTAGTGATAACAACCGAGACCGACGGCTTAACGTGCTCTCCGAGGCACGGAGGAAATGAAAAGGCCAAATTAGTATTTCCCAATTCGGTCACCCATCCAGTTACCGTCTTGGGTTGACCCAAGCGTTGCGTAACAACCGCAATCGACTGATATTGCGTTGTCGCAACAAGGCCACTCGTCCCTGCTTTGATTACAAAATGCTTAGGTAAATGCATTATTATAACTTGCTTCACACGTCAAAATAAAACATGGTGAGAAAACCTGCATGCGCGGCAGTTTGCCATAGTCCACCACACTGGGCAAGTGTGGATTGGCAGACATCACACACCTTCGAGAACATTGTTTAGAACTCGCGGGTATACTTGAAGCAGTATTGATATCAATACAATACAATTTATTTTGTATTTAATAATTGGTGGCCATCAATGACCATTAATTAAATTGATCTCGAGATTCATCTCTACGTCCATTATACGTCGATAACTCCAAAATATTCCAACGTAATACCTATCTGCGAAGTGAAATCCACTAAAAGCAATAAACGTTTTTTCCGAGCGATAAAATGTAAGAAATCGCTCGATATATTTACGACCTCTAATGCTGACGCTACGGAAACTTTATTGAGATGTAAACAAACATAAAGAAAAGTTTTTCATTCGCCCGGGAATATTTCACGAGAACCATAATACGACCCATCTCAAACGGTTTATGTATACTCCGTATTACCATAGAATTCCTTTTTATTAAACATACTCAGCTAATATTACGAACTGAGACATTTGAACATTGGACTGACAGACAGGGCAAAGCCAAAATAGACAAAAAATCAGTTGGCTACTTCTTCCTGAATAAATTGAAAGAAAGAAAGAAAATAAATTTATTCAATGATGGTGATTCAAATTGCTAAAATTCTGACATTTCTGGCGCAAATTTTATTGGTACTAACTAGGTATAGTCCGCGCGCGAGCTCCGAGGAATCCTATAAAGTAATGATCTAGAGTTGTTTAAAGTACAAAACAATACTGCTATCGCAAAAAGCAGGCGTCAAGCTCGAAACTAGTGCTGGGAGCGAGCTGGATATGAAGCGACGATCGGGGGTGGCGTACAGCCGTCGTTTCTTCAGACCTCGATTCCTCGGAGCTCGTGCGCGGACTGTATCGTAGCTTTCTAACTTTATTGCTAGTCTGTCTTGGAACAAGGCTTTGGGCACGTTAAGTAACAAATCACAACTATCAGAAACAAAATCTGGTATCAACACTAATAAACTTAGATTGAAACAATATTCTTTTATCCGCTCTAATCTTAAGATATGTCTCCTTGACATCATAAGAAATCACGATGTTATTCAATCTAAATTATTAGAATTGTAAGGCTTTATTGTGTCTCCTTTTGCTAACACAAGTTACCAAGAAATACAACCTACTATTTCGCACATCCGGACAAACTAAAAATAAAATAAACCAAATATTTACCGAAGACCCAATCTACTCAATGCGGTATCTTTTGAGATGGATTGAAGGTTTGAAAGGTGAAGGAAGGCGCCGTAAAAGAAAAGCATTTTAATAAAATAAATGTCATCTTTGCGCTATGTTTCGCATTGCTAAGGGTTATGGCTCTTTCCATTAGAGATTTTCTTCGGATATTAATTAACTGGCCTTAGTCGTGTCTGAAGTTGACCGCAAGACGCATCGTAATAGCATATTGTTGCGCGTAGTATCACCTTTGATTATATACTCCAGTATCACATAGTATTATAGTAGTATGTACGTTGACTTCGACAGTTTGTGTGAGAGCTGCGCAAACAAGCACTCGCACCTTAGCTCAGAGACGACTAATTGATTGGCGCTAACCATATAATATTAATATTTATTTTCTAACATCTTAGACTGCATCATCACTTACCATCAGGTGAGATCGCAGTCAAGGGCTAACTTGTAGTGGAATTTTATTAAAAACTAGAGGATGCTTGCGACTTCGTTCGCGTGGTATAAGTTTTTTTAATTCCCACAGGCACTCCTTAATTTTCTGGGATAAATCCTATATCACTCTCCAGGTCCTCAACTATACCCATGCAAAAATCACGTTGATCCGTTGCTCTGTTGCGGCGTGATTGAAGGACAAACTCTCTATTTAACGTCCTTGGGGATAAAATTTTCAAAAACTGTGAAACACGTATTTCTTTATTTTAAACCAGAAGCCCAAATACCAACTTTCATGGTGGCCCAAATACCTCTTCCCCCCGGACCGCTGCGGCGAATGGACGTGCGCATCGTGCACTGCTCCGCGTTACCCGTGTTTTAATACAAACCGGTTCCGAGTGACGAGTCTGTGTGCGCGTGTACATCGTTATCGCGTCGTCGTGCACGTCATCGCAAGCGCTTGCCGCAACTCATAAGCGTTAGCGGTAGCGGGCAGAATTTTGTCGCTGGTCCAAGTTTACAGTGGATTTAAATAAAATGGAAAGTGCATCATACAGATCGGCCTCTGATTCAGAGTCAAACCAAATTGAAGTCGAAACTACACCCTCTGCACGTGTTTTTCCACGATACAAAAGGAAAAGGGAAGAAGATTATTCCGAGTTATGTAATTTCAAGGATGAAATAAAATGCCTGCTACAAGATCAAGAAAAGGATATTAAGAAAATACTTCAGGAGATCCAGCAGTCTAATAGTAGTATTCAAACCTCAGTTGAACATCTATTAGAACAAAATGAAGACTTCAAGAAAAAAATCATTTGCTTAGAACAGCAGCGAGCCGAAGACAGGAAATACATAACCGAACTTGAGAACAAGATAGAAGACATGCAGATTGCTACGCGGAAAGCTAATATTGAACTAAAAAACGTGCCTAGGAAACAGTCGGAAACCAAAGAGGACTTAATAGAAATGACCTTGTGCTTAACGAAGACTATAGGAAGCAGTATTAATAAAACTGATATCAAGGATATTTATCGAGTAAAAGCAAAAAAAGATGGCACCAAGAATACTCCAATTGTTGTGGAAATGTCTTCTACTTTGATAAAGACTGACATCTTAAAATCGAGCAAGAGTTTTAATATCAGGCACACGACAAAACTTTGCGCTTCGCACTTGGGGTTGAAGACAGGCGAGGATACACCAATATATGTGTCAGAACAGCTCACAGCCAAAAGCTCCCGCCTATACTTTCTGGCTCGAGACTTGACTAAGTCCAAGAAATATAGATTTTGCTGGACCGCATATGGCAAGGTATATGTGAGGAGGGATGAGAATTCACCCATTGTTCTAATAAGATCTGAAGCTCAGGTACAGCAACTATTACAAGGGACATGACTACGCCAGATGGAACCTAAAAGTGTAAGCTGGCTGCTAAGGTACCTTGTCAGTAATTATCTGCTAGTATTGTCTGTATGTTTTTCATATTGTTATACACTTAACACACACTTTCACACACGTAACTTATTTATTTATCAAAAATATACCAAATTAACACTTGCGCATACACAATATATAAACACACACACGACCTACAACAAAATACTTAAAGACAACCTTAAAACTATTAAAGCTATTGTTAAAACCTTTATTTACATTATTATAAAAAATTTCCAACTAATAAACAGCTTTATCTATCTACATAACCACAATTTTAGATACACTCGAAATTCTTTCAATATGTCTCAGTATGGATAGCTCTCTTACTACTCAGAATGAAATAGACGATATAGAAATTGGACGAGCAATTCAATGCGACATTGAGGATCTAACAAAATACATACCTGTAAAAAAGAACGACTTGACAATTGTATCTCAAAATATTAGAAGTGTATATAGTAACATTCAAGATTTATATTTAAATATTAAAGCATTAAACTTTGACCCAGATATTATCATTCTTACTGAATGTAGACTTAACTCTAATAAAGCCCTTCCTGATATTGACAATTATACTTCGCACATTACAACAAAACACATTAATCAGAATGACGGAGTTGTGGTTTATGTAAAGAAAGATATCTTTGTTACATCCGCTAAGGAAATTAAACTACAACACGCATCTTGTATACAATTAACCACCTGTAACAATGTAATTCTTGGTATATATCGTTCCCCTTCCAATACTAATGCTGACCAATTTATAAATTCTCTGAACTTACACCTAGAAACATTAGATTCCCGTAAAACTATTATATTAACAGGAGATATTAACATAAACATAATACCTAAGGAAATGGAACAAGCTTACGAGCGTAATAATAGACTTAACTATCTCAATATGTTATCCTTACACAGTCTGATGCCAGGTCATATTCTACCAACTAGGGAAAGTAATTGTCTAGACCATTTTATGATCAAACTTGACAAAAATACAGTAACTGCACAAATAGCTGTTTTAAACACAACAATCACCGACCACTCTATGATATTCCTTTGCCTGACTGTAGCAACAACGAAACATAAATCAAATCATAAAATTAAAACGGTAACAGACTTTAACGCAGCACTCTTAAGCCTAGCTCAGAAAAACTTACCAGAGTTATTGTTTTGTTATGACCCACGCCTCGTAGCTGATAAATTAATAAACAGCTTAATTGAATCACTGACTGAAAACACCAGTACAGTAAAGGTCCCTAGATGTAAAAGGGTGATCAAACCATGGATTACTCCTGGTATTTTGAGATGCATAAGAAACAGAAATAAAATGCAAAAAAAAGTCCGTTTAGATCCTTACAACGAAATTTTAAAAATAAGCTATAGTAGATATCGAAATTTCTGTAACAATTTAATTAAAAAGTTAAAACGTTCTTATGACAGAAAACAGTTGGAAGCATCGCTCAAAAATTCAAAAATCTTATGGTCTAATATAAAATCAGTAACTAACATGAATAATAGGAAAACCGATAATACTCAATTATTAAATATAAAGTCTTCTCCTATTGAGTCAGCGGATCATATTAACAAATATTTTGCCAACATAGGGAAACAATTAGCCGAGGATATTAAAGCATGTGGACATACTGTGGAGACTAATGAGACTTATGTGGTACAGCTAAATTCTTTTGGGTTGTTGGATACTGATATTGCGGAAGTGAATAATGAACTTATGAATCTTAAAACAAATAGCGCCCCTGGCTGGGATAACATCCCTTCTAAGTTCCTTAAGCTTGCTAAGGAGCAGGTAGCTCCCATTATCTGCCATTTAATTAATCTTTGTTTTAATAAGGGTATATTTCCCACACCACTAAAACGATCCAACATAACTCCTGTTCACAAGAGTGGAGATAGAGACGATGTAAATAATTACCGGCCAATTTCTGTTTTACCCTCAATTTCCAAAATAATAGAAAAGATTATGAATGTACGATTACTGAATTACTTGAACAAATACCAGCTTCTCTCTGACACTCAATATGGGTTCAGACATGGGAAATCCACAGAAGATGCCATCATAGCCCTTACTTCGTTTATAGATCAACAACTGGATGGCGGTAAAAAATGTATCGGAGTGTTTCTCGATCTAAAAAAAGCTTTCGATACTGTCTCTGTCCCCATTCTTGTGAAAAAGTTAGAAAATATAGGTATAAGAGGTGTCCCTCTGGCTCTTTTTAAAAACTACCTCACTGGACGTACCCAGAGAGTCAAAATTGGGCAGTATGTAAGTCAAGATCTCGATATCTCTTATGGTGTGCCACAGGGTAGTGTCTTAGGACCTACGCTGTTCCTAATCTATATCAATGAACTTTGTAATCTAAAATTAAATAATGCTAAAATCTTTTCATAGGCAGATGATACTGCAATTGTATTTACTGATACTTCATGGGAAAAAGTTAAAGCTGTAGCTGAACTGGGACTTGCTAATGTCGCTAATTGGCTGAGAATTAATTTACTCACTCTCAATAAGGAAAAAACGAATTATATATGTTTCTCAATCAGCAACAGGACGCAGCCAAATAGCGATTATAGCATAATATTGCACGCCCCTAATTGTAATATTGATTGTAATAAATGTTCCGGCATCAGTAGGGTAAACTCAATTAGGTATCTAGGTATTATAATAGATCATAGGTTATCTTGGCAGGGACAAATTGAAGTTATCAGCAGCAGAATAAGAAAATTAATTTGGATATTTAAGATGCTAAGACACATAGCCTCTAAAGACCTATTAAATAAAATTTACATTGCTTTGGCTCAATCAGTACTAGGCTATTGCATCACTGTCTGGGGTGGTGCAGCAAAAACAAGGTTTATTGATATAGAAAGAGCACAGCGATCTTTGCTAAAGGTCATGTTTTATAAACCTTATAGATTCCGTACTCAAAAGCTGTACTCAGCTTGTCAACTTTTAACCGTGAGACAGTTGTATATCCTGCAAACGATTCTAAAAGTCCATAAATCCATAAAATTTGAAGCCACCATCTTACGCAGAAGAAGGAAGCTTAATGTCTTAAAGGTATCCGCATCAAAAACATCATTTTCTCGCAATCAGTACACAAAAAGATCTGTACACCTTTACAATAAGATTAACAAATTACTTAATATCTACCCCACTAAACAGTATGACGTAAAGAAAACTTTGACCGAATGGTTAAAATCTAAAACATATGAAGAAACAGAGGCACTTTTGGAAAACTTATCTAAATTAATTTAAAGGCAACAAACCACACATAAACACACACTCACGCACACACACACACACACACACACACACACACACACACACACACACACACACACACACTATCACACACACACAGACACACACACACTGTCCATTTTTGTATTTTTATTATTGTAAATTTTTCATAATATTAAGGATTTAAAATTTAAATTAAAAAATGTCAATTTAATAATCTTGTAAGTAATTGTATGTTATGGAAGAGCGGAACCTCCTGACACAGGTATTTAATTATACTTAAAAGGAGGTTCCAGCCCCAATGCTATTGAATAGTATGTATTTTGTTTGAGAAATAAATCATTTATTTATTATTTATTTATGGTTATAACTTGAAAAATGAAGGACTTTCATGCAAATTTTCAACCCCTATTTAACGCCTTTGGGGGTAGAATTTTCAAAAACTGTGAAACACCTATTTATTTATTTTAAACCAGAAGCTCAAATACCAAGTTTCATGGATATAACTTGAGAAATGACGGACTTTCATACAAACTTTCACCCCCTATTTCACCCCCTTAGGGGTGGAATTTTGAAAAATCCTTCCTTAGTGAGCGCCTGTGTCACAAAAGAAACCTACTGTCAAAATTTCAAGTTTCTAACCCCAGCGGTTTAGGCTGTGCGTTGATATATAAGTCAGTCAGTCAGGACTTTGAATTTTATATATATAGATTATTTATTTTCTAACATCTTAGACTGCATCATCACTTCCCATCAGGTAAGATCGCAGTCAAGGGCTAACTTGTAGTGGAATTTTATTAAAAATAAACATATTATTTGCTTGTGGCACTGTACCTGCAATTGAATTAGCCACATTGATGATGCAAAAATGTATACATCAGTCCGTCAAACATATCTGACCCGGTTGCCAAAATTGGAACTAACTTTAATGCCTGTTAAGTTTATTTTAAACTAGATGATGCTCGAGACTTCGTTCGCGTGGATTGATGTTTTTAATTCCCGCGGGAACTCTTCAATTTCCGTTATAAAAAGTAGCCAATGTCCTTCCCCGGGATGTAATCTATCTCTGTACCAAATTTCATCAAAATCAGATTAGTTGGGTCGTGAAAGCATAGCAGAAAGACAGACAGACAGACGCATTTATAATATTAGTATGGATTGCTGTCACCGGATCAGATAAATTTAAATAAGACTATATACGTTGATATTATGTCTTTCAGTTTACTCCTTTAAAACTTGGAATTCTTTTTCACCCCAAGGAGCTCGCACTTAGCCAATTTTAGTTCACCCACATCTCTAAAAGCCGCATACATAATGTATGCAATGCATTATTTATCTGTGCCGGCCCGCGGCACTCTCTCCACGGAACCGGTTGTTGTTTCTTATTATTTTGTTGTTCTCTGATATTTTTACGAGGAAAAACAGCGGTATCGTAGAAATTACACAACAATAAATCATTGAAAAATGTTGTATCACTCCCCATCTTAATATCATACTACTCATTATTATAAACTAGCTGATGCCCGTGACTCCGCCCGCTTGGATTAAGTTTTTTTTGATTCCCTCGGGAACTCCATAATTTTCCGGGATAAAAAGTAGCCTATGTCACTCTCCGTCCTCAATTATACCCATGCCAAAAATCAAGTCGATCCGTTGCTCCGTTGCAGCGTGATTGAAGGACAAACCAATAAACCAACAAACAAACACACTTTCGCATTTATAATATTAGTATGATGCGAAAGTGTGTTTGTTCGTTACGACTGTCTCGTTGGTCTAGTGGTTAGCATATTCGACTGGGGCCGACTAGGTCCCGGGCTCGAGTCCCGGGTCGGGTCATAAAACAAGTATTGGGTTTTTCTGACAATAAATTCACAGTACTAGCCCGGAGTTGGGAAGTTGGCGGTGTTTCACCCCCGTGCCTCGGAGAGCACGTAAAGCCGTCGGTCCTGCGCCTGATCTCTCACCGGTCGTGTCGTGGAGTAAAGGAAAAGAGAGTGCAACTGGGTATGCGCACACACTTGTGCACTAGGTGTAATAGGTATCTCCCGCGCAGTTGGCTAATCTCTCTGGAGATAGGAGGACATTATTATTATAAATGCAAAAGTGTTGATTGTTTGTTGATTGATTTATTGGTTTGTCCATCACAAAACGGGCATCAGCCAATCCTAAAATACAACTAAAAATAACAAAAAAAGGTAATATTCATACAATGTTCAACTTCGGGCAACAAACATGGCGTCCTTATTAATAATACACACCCTACTCTGTGCTGTCGGCTGGTGTAGAGTTTTAATTTCAAATTCCGCTCAAATTGCTTTGGAAATCTTTTGCTTTGTATTTTGTATACCGTTTAGGTATTATTAGATATTTGCTTTTGTTTGTACTACACATTCGTTTGTGTAATGTAAGAGCGAACTAATAAGCGCACAGATTTTTTAATTTAACTTATGACGATAAAAATATTAAAGACATTGATGTAACTAAATTTTTAGGACTTCATATAGATATCAATGTAAATTGGAAGGCGCACCTTGAAGCTGTAAGTATGTTATAAATTGAGCAAATGCTCTTACACTCTTTATATTATGCTCGCTAGGTGGTTAGCATAGATACTCTTAGAACTGCATACCATGCATATGTCGCCTCCGTCTTAAGATACGGGCTTATTTTCTGGGGTAACGCAGCGGGTCATGATGCTGTTTTTAAAGCACAGAAAAAATGTGTACGAGCAATGTTCAATTTAAAGCAAACCGACAGTTGTAAGCCATATTTCAACCAATTCAAAATTTTAACATTTCCTTCGATGTATATTTTAGAGTCAATATTGTTTGCTCTAAGAAATCTGCACCTTTATGATAATTTAATAAGTAAAAGACATATAAATGAACTCCGCATGCCGGCATCAAAGACTGCACATTTTGGTAATAGCGCCTTTGTTATGACTTGCGTTCTGTATTACAAACTCCCAGAAAGTATTGTTAATATAAAAAACTATTATAAATTTAAGCATTCACTACAAGAATTTTTAATGGATTTTACACCATACAAGAGTACGCAAACCGTTATAAAATATGATAAGATGATAATCTTTACAGACTTACCTAGTACCTATTTTATAAATTTGCACGTCAGCAATGACGAAACATGTTAGTTTGTCATCTTTTATTGTACAATGTTTCTTGCAAATAAACGATTGATTGATTGATTGATTTTTTTATAAGTAGGTATCCCATGTTGAATTTAAATCCGATCAGCCCCCCTTTTGTATCAGTGCCTATCAAAAAAAATTTGATAGCCATTGGGTTAGAGAATAGCGGAGCAGTAGTCTCATCGTGATGCGAGAATAGACGCACAGAAAAAAAAGAAAGTCTGTCTCTCTCTATATGTAATAGTGGAAGAGAGAGATTTTTGAGGCCTAGTCTCAACGTTTCGTCCCGCTTAAGGATAAAAAGTACTACATTTTAATTAGTGAAAAGAATATTTTTTGCCTCTATATCCATTGACTTAAAATCGATGTTTATATCGATAAAAAACCTTACATCAATCAAATTTAAAAAAAAAATGAATGCACCGAAATCGTCCATCTTCAGATTTAAATCCGTTCTGAACTTTCGGACAGACACAAAATGACAAAAAATTAAAAGAAAATAATTGTTTTGAGCTCTATGCCGATAGTAAAGTTGTCTCAATTAAATTTTTCAAAAAACATTTATTTATTTAATTAATACCTACTTTATTACGCAAAATGATACAGGAAACAGTTTACAAAAAAAATATAGTACAAAGTCTTGCATACAAAGGCGGTCTTATCAATTACAGCGATCTCTCACAGACAATCTTTGATGAGAAAAAGTATTTAAATATTTTTAATAAGAATCGTCCAGTACCCACTTTCTTTTGTTAAAAGCTTACTTACTTATTATAAACATGTGTATATTATGTCAAAAAATACTCGTACGTGGAACAAATCATTACCCAGCTCTTTAGCTCAAACAATATTTATTTACTTCCACTGTAACACAAAGTGTTCGGAGTTAATTCAAAAGCTTACATTTTGTGTTTATACGTTTTTGTTAATATTATGTTTCCCCCGTTTTGGGGGATTTTCTATTTGTATTTAATTAAGTTCTTGCTCCGTTTAAACGGAATCTTGATAATTAAATTTTATAAATGGATGCCTTAATAGCTTAAGGGTGAAGAGTCATAAATTTCAATGCCTTGTTTGACTTTTGTCTCAGTTAATGTAGGCGCCCGTTTATTTTAAGACCCACAGCCAGAGTTTCAATCATATCATACTATCATACTTCATATGAAATGATGATAATGAAATGAAATGATGATGATGAAAAATTATTAATATTATCATCACACTAATATTATAAATGTGAAAGTGTTAGTTTGTTGGCTCGTTGGTTTGTCCTTTAATCACGCCGTGACAGAGCAATAGCAAACGTAATTTTTTGTATGGATATCGTTGAGGACCTAGGGAGTGACATAGGCTACTTTTTATCCCGGAAAATTTAAGGCATCCCATGGGAATTAAAAAAAACTTATTCCACGTGAATGAAGTCGCAGGCAACATCTAGTTCATGCTAAATTTTAAAATTTCCTTCAGTTACAGATTTAATAGAAGAAAAAGTACAGTGGGTTACTAGAAAAGTAATCCACTGTTAATAAATTATCGGAAAGGATACTTTTTTTTTTAACCACTACAAGTTAGCCCCTGACTGCGATCTCACCTGATGGTAAGTGATGATGCAGTCTTAGATAGTAGGTAGCGGGCAAACCTGTTAGGGGCATGGCAGTAATATTAAACCCATACCCCTATTCGGTTTCTACACGGCATCGTATACTGGAACGCTAAATCGCTAGGCAGCACGTCTATGCCGGTTGGGCGGTAACTAGCCACGGCCGAAGCCTCCCACCAGGCCAGACCAGGGAAAATTCAGAAAGTATAAATTCCCTAATTGACCCTGCCGGGGATCGAACCCACGTTAAGACAACAGCGCTACACACTGCGCCACGTAGGTCGTTACAACACTTAGAGAAGTGCTCGTGCGAAGTCGGGGCGACTCGGAATACTTTTCAATATTTCCGAGCCATTTTCTCAATAACAACCACTGGCCTACTTTTCACGTCTTTGATGTCGGCTTCTGAAAGTTTTCGCCCCACCTGCTTTCCTCTCGGCGACAATTATGTCTCGGCCAGCCGCCATTGTTCTGGGTACAAAGAACTTGACTATAAGATCCGTTCGTCGCCTTAATACTACGGGATTTCGGTGAAAAAATACTTTGCCCTTTCCCCGCGATACAACCGAAAGCGTAGCAGACAGACAGACACACATTCACAAATAAAATATTAGTATGGATATTTAAACCAAAAAGTTAATAATTTAATCACACTCTAATCATGGAATTAGGAATTACGACTATGGGTCTAATTCACAGGTCTAATTCATTGCAGTGTCAAATTATTATTTTTTAACCTGCGCTCTTAACTAATAAAATACTCTGTGACTTATGTCTTAAGCAAAAAGTACCTAATCCCAGAAACAATTCTATGGTGAAACTAAATTATCCATAATTTGGCTTAAAAATACCTCATTTATTAAGTGACATTAATAGAACTAAATGATTTAAAAACAATGTGACCTTTTTATAATGCCTCTCCAGGTATTTGGATGAAGCGCGATGCAAATAAACCATTTGTAAGTGCATTTTCGCGTACCCCTGTTTTTTTGTTTGTCTAACAATATCTTCTCGTGTTTAGATCTAAAACTAAAAACTGATTGTAGGTTTTGCACTGGCGATGGGACCTGTAAGTGAACTTAAACCACACATCATAAGTTATACGCAAACATAGATTATCCTGACCACAAAATACTGTATCCTGGCGCATCGACGACTTGAGCATTTAACGCTTAAAGACCTCAAGCTAAAGAGGCGCCGGTGTGATAAACTGTGTAATTACAGCACAACCATAGAAAAGGTATTACCTCAGCGTAATTGAGTACGTCCCGAGCAAATACGAGAGCATACAGCGCTGATTTTCAGTTGGAACCCTGATTCAGGTGACATCACGAAACTCAATTACGTCATTGTAAGCTAGATTTTAGTAAATGTTAGATAGATATTACCATTTTTATATCTCCTTGGTATTCCTTAAGTATTTTCCCGCGATTTCATACGAATATTATTGTATTTTCTAAGAAGGTAGGACATTTCGAATCTGTGGTAGATTCACTTGATGATTTAATGCAAATATAAAAGTTGCTTTTGAAAAAATTTCATAGTTTTTAACTCGTCTAGCTTCAGGATTTATAACAATAATCTATACTTGCTATAAATGCGAAAGTTTGGATGGATGTATGGATGGATGTTTGTTACTCAATCACGCCAGAACGGCTGAATGGATCTGCATGAAATTTGGCACAAAGATAGATTATATTCTGGAATAACACATAGGCTACTTTTTATCCCGGAAAATTAAGGAGTTCTCGCGGAAACCAAAAACCACAATCCACGCGGACAAAGTCGTGGGCATCAGTTAGTTTCTTATTATAATCATAAAAGGTTCAGCGGCTTAGCTGTGATAATATACAATTTCGAATTTTATAAGTACAAAATCACAGTATCACACTGTTTTCATTAAAATATTGAGGTTGAAATACATTATTCAGCGGGAGTTACGCCCACATAATATTCGCATTCGCAGCGCTAAATTAAATACAAGCACAACGTTCGCGAATGAGAAATAAACAATTTGCAAGGAACTTGATTTCTCAGTAAATTAATTCCAAGTTACTACAAAGTACAAAGATTGTACTCCATAAATCACAATTCGATAACTTTATTGATTGCGAGAACAAAGAACCGGCGCAAGCTGAACAATATTACGGAAAACGTAGTAATAAAAAGAATCGCAAATATTCAACATGAATTTCCTTTTGTTCCAGATAATGTTCGCCAACTTCATTGATGCCCGAGTGCCTTAAGGCAATATGAAAGTCAAAGGGTGCCTAGATCTGAGGCTAATAGCCTTATGTACCACGTGCATCCTGCTCCCCGCCATCGCCTGCCCGACCCAGTGTATATGCAAATGGAAGAACGGCAAAAGGTATGTCGAATGCACCGACAAAGACTTAAAAGCGATTCCCAACTCGTTAGACTCCGAAACGCAAGTCCTCGATTTCACCGGGAATGATTTGCAAGTTCTACAAAAGGAAGCGTTCCACAAACTAGGGCTCTTGGACTTACAGAAAATTTATCTGCAGAGATGTCGGCTGCAGAAAATCGATAACCATGCCTTCAGGGGACTCGCGAATCTAGTCGAGTTGGATCTCTCCAATAATTATATTACTGTCATCCCGTCGAACAACTTCGTCTTTTTTCCATCTCTAATGAGGCTCTCCCTGAGCAACAATCCTATTACGAGCATAAAAATGCACTGCTTCCAGCATCTCTCCTACCTCAATACGTTAGAACTGAGCAATTGCAAAATTGAGAACGTCGAGCCGGAAGCTTTCTCCGGGCTGAAGCATTTGGAATGGCTGCGGCTGAACGGCAATAGATTATCCAACATTCAAGGCGATAATTTATTTCCGGACACGTTGCGGGGCATCGATCTTCAAAACAATAATTGGAATTGCGATTGTAATTTGAGAGATTTACATAACTGGCTGTCGAATTTCAATATGCCGCACGCGGTCGAGCCCATCTGCTCGCTACCTGAGCGTTTGAAAAAACGTACCATCACGAGCGTAAATGAATTCGATTTGGCTTGCCTGCCGAAACTGACCCCTACAACCGTATACATAGAAACGAACGTCAGCAACAATGTGACCCTCGAGTGTATCGTGAAGGCCGTGCCGGAGGCCAAGCTACAGTGGTTCTATCAAGGACAACTTATTCGGAATTATTCAACGTCCGCTGCGGAGCCTCATCACGTATTTTTCGTGGAAAGCGGTGTCATAGACAAGAAGAGTCAGTTATATATTTTCAATATCGGGAACGATGATAACGGAACGTACTCGTGTATCGCAGAAAACTCCGCAGGGAAGGTCCGAGCGAATTATACGATAAAAATACTAGTAAAAGAGGAGCCTGTCGTTATCGTGGTCACGTTCCCTCATAGACACGTAGTGGTGATAATAACTGTAGTATTTTTAATTATAGTATTATTAATAGCAATAATAGCTGTCGTATTATTAAAATTTAAAACGGATACGAGAAGTAGAAAGAAGAAAGAGAGCGGAAAGGATGTAGCGCTTTGTAACCAGATATTGCCGTCTAGTAGAAACAATGGAACAATGCCTAAGAATAATGGGAGCCTCATAGTGAACGCGCATTCGCATCACGCCCTACATTACACGGTGCAGACAAACCGAGACTACGAACCGAGCGATGCATACCAAAGCAATAATATGAAAGGCTTCGTCGACAGGAATCCTGACCTAATAAGCGACGCGGAAACAGTCGCTAACAATTCTCAAAATGAGAACACAGCACTCTCAGTGTACAAAGCGCAGACTGCCAATGACACTTTCGAAGAGGAGACCACATTTACCGCTCAAACAGCGCCCCGGCAAGTCACGTGGCAGGATCAACAAACGTTGACAAGCATGCCACCCATTAGTATGCCGCCTAACGCTATGTATCAGCATTCAGCAGACGTGCACCTCAATCCCGGCTGTTTCCTAGACAGCGAAGGGTACCCTTACGACTACGGCCTTCCAAAACACCCTTGTCAACGACCGCCCCTAATGTCAAACTATTCTGTGGTCGGGCCGTTTTACCAAACTCTGCCCCACAATAGACCGAAGGGACAAAAGTTAGTCTGCAAATTCGCAAAAGACAACGAGTTCAACGCGGCTCCGCCAACTTGTCAAAATTACGAGGTATTTAACGCGACAAATGTGCGTCGTACTTTGGAAGGCTATCCGGTTCCTCGGAACCGGCCAATCGCATTCGTCGGTAATGGCACCGTGTATTATAACGAGGAGTTCGTACCTTCGCCGCCGGAAGGCTACAAGACGGAGCCGGTCCAGTGTTGTGCTTCAACCGAAACGTGTTCAAACTGGAATCCTAAAGGGACTTGTGCAGTGATGGTGCCGATGGGAATGCCTGAAGGTCCCGGGAGGTGTTACCAAGTGGAAACTAGGTGTGTTGATACGCAGACGACAGACGCTCGCATGCCGGGCGAAGGAAGCGATAACCTGAAACCCTTACCACAAGTATCAAACGCCAAATGTGCTTCGGATATATGTTCGGAAAGCCCCGACGAGGGGTACGTGGGAGACGCGAACGACATCTGACGACGTCGTCGGACCGATAACGCGTAAACAGGGCAATTTAGACGCTACTAAAGTGATAAAGCGACTGAATATGAGAATAGTATTGTATATACGCTTACTGAGTATACACGGACAGAACGAACGTTTCTGTGTAATGTGCACAATCACTCGTATTAAGAATCAAATTCTGAACATCATAATGTTTTTATACATACTCATTTCTATTATATTTTTATAGGCGAATAAAATGTAAGCTTAGACAGTCCTAATCAATTCCCTATCGTGTACAAGTTGAGAGTTGTTTTTGTAAAGAATGATTGTAATTAATTATCCTATTAGATTTTTTATACAATGAAGTTTCTAGGAGATGGAGTTAAGGTTATGATTTGTAAATTTTGTTGATGCCTCAATCACTCTAGTCAAAAACGCACGATACCAAAAAAACCTTTAATTTTTTATTAATTTACACAATTTTATACAATCTGCTTCATTGTTTATTAAATTACTTAGTTATTTTGTATTGTAAGGCTAGAAACAAACCTAAAATATTATGTGCCAATTAAAATGCTCATTTTTAAACTTTATTGTCTATGTTTCTTACAAATCGTGTAAGTAAATTAAGCATGAGCTATTTTTGTGAACTGTAACAAAGAAAAAGTTACCGTAGGCCGTGTCGAAGTGACCATACCGTAAAGTGACCGTACCAAAAGGACTGTTTAGTACTGTAAAGCAATATACAATTGGGTTTTTGACAACTATTCAAATAAATTATAATTTGTGATTATTAAACAGAGGATCTCCCAAAAGTCGTAATATCCACGTCCCCTGTTATTTATGTTCAAAAACCATTTTAAACTATCGTTTGAACTAAAAAAAAAGTGCGTCGAATTTTGATGACGTCACAATTCAGTATTCCATACAACATCCCCTACTATAAGCGCGCGTTTTGACCTTTGAATAAAAGTTGTTGATTTGACTTGTTGTCACATACCCAATTGTGAACACTAGTAATATTATAAGGCCGACTATTCCACCTAACAGTGATTTTTTCAACTCGATATATTTTTCTGCATTCGTTTATTAGCTTATAAGGCTCGATTCCGATTCCGATACCGATTGCCGCCGACAGACGGCAGCGGCTGGCGACAGGGACACTTATTTTTTAATCTACTACAAACAACCGTGCAGCTGACCGGAAGCAACACGAAATTGTTTCTTTTTAAAACAAATTTTTAATTCTATTTTTTTCCCTTTTGGGTATGTCAATCCCATCGTACAAACTACAAAGGAGAAAAAAACAAATCAATCTTAAAAGTAACAGCAAAATAAATAAGTACACTATGATGGTTTCTATACATTTTCTATGACTTCTTATGAAGATATATATTCTGAGTACATAGGTTCGTCGATACTGTCGCCGAGTCGCAACAAGGTCACCGATTCGCGCGATGTATTCTAATCTAATCTAATCTAATCTAGCCTGTAAGTACTGTCCCACGACTGGGCAAAATCCTCCCTCCGATGTTTTTTCACTTCACAATATTCTAAGCTATCTTTCACGCTTTTGTCCCCAATCGTGTCAGTATTAGTTTCGCTACAAAACTTTCGGCCGCAAAACGCACACAAACCAAACGCAAACAACATCTAGAATCGCTAGCTACTGCTGGAAGTTTGAAGTGTGGAACGGACATAAGTCCGCTAATTAATCTGCAGTTCTGGTATTTATTAGCTAATTCAATTAAATTTGTGAATTAATTAGTTAAAATAAATAAATAAGCCCTTTATTCTGAATAAACAAAGTTAAGGAATTTGACTGTTAGTTTGTAAGATATCTCGTAATTCAGAGTGCTTCTTGGCATAGGCCTCCTCTAGCGTTTTCCATTGGGTTCTGTCTTGCGCTACCCTTCTCCAGTGGTGTCCAGCCGTTATTAATTATAATTTTATTTAATTAAAGCAGTGGACGAAAGTATCCACATAAAAAAATTAAATCAAATGCAGCGCAGTTTTCGCGCGGCAATTGCTAATAAATTTCGAAATAACTTCATTAAAAGATGTCGTTTCACGTGGCTCGTAAAACTTTGACGTTTGAGGGTCGCTATACACATAATCGGCTCCACACTACGCAGTCAGATGGTAAAATCATAGGCAGACTGTGAGCTGAGGTAAAGCTAAACTAGCGAAAGGTGAGCATGCAAAATGGCAGAAAAAAAGTGTGTGTGTGCAATTCACACACAGCAGAAGTGAAACTTGAAAAAATTAGCCAACGAGATAATGAGATAAATATCACTTGTATTCTATATCATTCTCTCGCAGGCTAAATCCTATTTTGAATATGTTTGTTTCTTTTTGGTGTCGCTATTTCGTTTCATCGAATTTTCAAATCACAACCATCCTAAAGAAGTTTAATGAAGAATAGATACGGTGTCCCCAAATGTACTTACTAGTTTTTTGTTTTGAATTGAGTTTTGTATGAATGTTACTAGTATCTTAAAACTTTTTCCTAGCCAAACAGATAAAGTTTCCAGCCTCGGTTTTTTTGCAGTAATGAGTATTTGAGTTACTTATTTACTCGTTACTCGACTAAATACTCGTATAAGCTGAACCAGGCTTAGGCTTAGGCAAATCTTTTTTATTCAAGTTTGACAAGTGCTTTTGAATCGTCGAGTGAATTTACCACTGGTTCGGAAGGAAAACCGAGTGTTTTTACCGATCGGAAAAGCCGTGTGAAAATTAAACATGTACTTAAGTGTGTAGACGACCCATCAGGATTTATGATCATTAAAAATTTCCGAATCGAATGTGCTGTTTCGATTATGTGTAAAGCATCTCTGCCATTTTTAATAAAAAGCTACAAGGGTCATGAAAGGGCTCTAAATCACAGATGAAAATACATTTCACTCGACTGAATTTAATAAACTCTAATAAATGCTCAATTTATGTTTTTGGAAGTGTTTGGGAATAGGAAATCTAATTTTGGATATTTTCCGAATTTACACAATAAAACCTACGAGTAAGATTTTGATGCCAAACTCCGTACATTCCCCATTTTATTTCTTTGACGACTTACCTGGCGCAGTGGTGAGCGCTGTTGGGTTATAAGCGGAAGGTCCCGAGTTCGATCCCCGGTAGGGTCAATTCGGGAATTTACAATTTCTGAACTGTCTCTGGTCTTATCTGGTGGGGGGCTTCGGCCGTGACTAGTTAGCAAATCCGCGCAGCCCAGCCGGCAAAGACGTACCATCAAACGATTAAGCGTTACGATACGATGCCGTGTTAGAAACCGATTAAGAGTATGGGTTGAATATATCTGTTATACCTTTAATAGGCTAGCCCGCTACCATTTTAAACTGCATCATTACTTACCACCAGGTGAGATCGCAGTCAAAGGCGTAACTAGTAGTAAATAAAAAAACGTATTTTTGTTTTCTGTGTCCGCCATCTTTCATTGTTCATACTCCGCCATATTGGAGTCACGTGACGTATCTATAGCCTTTGTAATGTGAACTCAAATGTCACAACACAGCGGTAATGATATCATACATAATTATTTGTAATTTTGCCTTTGCGTTATGGTCAGTTCGGTTCAGTGCTTCCAGATTTACTGTAATTACAATCAATTGACTGTAATTTCGGTTTATCTAATGATTAAATTGCAGTGTATAGAATCACATGGTCTCTTTGGTTAGAGTTATGATAACAATTGAAACCAAGACGTAATACCTACTTATACCTGTTTTTAAATAAATAATTATAAACAGTATTATTAAATAATGTAGATTAGTTAGTCAATTTCCTTCCTTTCCATCCTATGTATGCCACTTCAAAGGCTAAAGGCATATAGGCTGAAGTGTCGAAGCATACTCATCGAGAAGTCGGTTTTTGCCAGCTTTATTTCCATTCTATTGTATTGGGTATATTGCTGATATATTTTCTGTTCTACACCATCTTTAAAACGTCAGTTCAAAGTATATTGCTATAGTTTTTGTTATGCTAGGTACTACTTTAGTAGCTAAAAGATTGTGCATAACGGAATTATCAGCACTAATTGTATAGAAAAAAAAACAACTTTTGTTGCTTTTGTTTCTCACAAAGTATAATTAATAGAAGAGATAAATTAAAGCTTTGCAAAACAAACCTTTTTAACTTGTTCTTTTGAAAGCACACTCATTGCTACACTTTCACTATGCCTCAATATGCTATGAGCCTAAATATTTGCTGTTTATCTGTTAAGTATAGTTTTAAGTACCTACCTACGAGTATAATTTTGTTTTTTAATTTTATACCATGACCAAAGTAACACCAAATTCTGTATAACTCAATAATAAAGCCGAAACTTTGCTACTTTACCGTTTTGCAGGTGTCTACTTTCTTATAATGCCCAATATCTCTCAAGATTAAGGTGAAAACACACTAAGGATTAAAAAAAATTGTTCTGACGGACAAAAAGTCCGCGCACGAACTTTGGAGCTGGAGCTACACAAACAACCGCGATAGGACGACAGGTCGTACTTATTCGTGGTCCTTATATAAGTCCTTATAAACCTTAGGACCCCTAATTTTATTGGAACCTCAGTAAGTGCTTCAACTCACGCATTTTTACGGTGCGTCGTATGCTAATGCCATTTGCATATTCAGTACATACTGAAAAATGCTTCTCTGGGCTATTGTAAATCTTGTGAACCTTAAAACTGTAGTAAATTTTCGGCTTTATATTACTTTGTAACATCTTAGAGCTAAAATTCTTCAATTTTCTACTTACTTATAAAAAAAGTAATAAATTTTCATAATCTAAGTAAGTAGCATCTAAACTTGTAAAAAGTTTGTAAATATTAGATTTTACTACAAAATACTTCCTAATGGAATGTACATAATAATATTATGTAAATTGTTTGGATATTTTGCAACATGAAATATTATGAAAATCGTGGAATACTTTTATCCCACAAATAGACAGACTTTTCGAAATGGTATCGACGCCTTTCTTTTATAAAACAATTTAATGTTAGCATGAGTTCTTTGAAATATGGTTGAAACTACTTAAAAACATGCTATACAACAAAGATATTTTTGTTTTAGCTATCTTGGTTTAAGTATTCTAAACTGCAATTACACTTAATTGTAATGATAATGCAGCCTAAGGCGAATTAAGCGACTCTGCCTAAAATATACCTATTCGCTCTTCCATTGAAAATATCATAGGAAATTGTAGGAAATCTTTTTTGTAGGAAATTGTAACATCTATGTATGAGACATAATAATATTACAAAAGAGGTCTCGTTTCGTCTTACTCTAAACGCAGTGCCAACTTTGACCAGCTTGGCAATGGGTTTCCATCGAGGAGGCTGATGCCAAAGGGTGGTAGGGAAAACCGAAGCTGGAAGGGCGTTATTTGCGTTAAAATGCGGAAACAAATCGCTTCGTACGTGTCCATTAAATGTGGATTACGTGGAGGTGTACAACTTTACCATGCCTGAAGTTTCGATAGTAGAAAGACGAGGGAGAATTTGTACTGTTATAAAATACGAGTATAAGTGTAAAAACAGTTTTTGCTCAAACCAGTTCATACTTTGGTAAATGGGGAAAAACTTCCCTTTGCCTATTTATGACAAGTCGTAAAATTATTATTGTCTTTACTTTAGTAATTCTGTCAGTATTTTGTCCTACCTAGTTTTGGATATAAATTAGAATTTTATGTTGTTTTAGATATCAATTAAAACTTAAGCACTTTCTACTACAATCAATGAACTTTCGTTCCATGTTGCAAAATGTCCGATCATAGAAAAATTAAGGCACCATTCACACAAATGAGAGTTTCTTCGATATAGTCTAAATAAGGTCCAGGGATAAATATTTTCCCTAGTCTTAGTAAAAGTTCTTGGAATAATATGCACTGGGTACGGCGTGATCTAGCATGAATTACTTGATAATGCGTATACACATAGAACTCGCAGAGAGGCAGGTTTTATAATATTAATACAAACTATGTACGGTCGCGGTCTGAAAATATTTACCAGTTTATAATTAAATTAATTAGATTCTTTATAACACTGCGTGCAGTAAGGTCTCAAATGCCTTAGCAACCGATATAAAAAAGCTTTGATCTATGCCTAATGAAATCACTCACGAAATTTTGACGACCTCCGTGGCGCAGTGTTAAGCGTGCGGAGGTCCCGGGTTCGATCCCCGGCAGGGTTTGGAAATTTATAATTTCTGAATTTCCCTGGTCTGGCCTAGTGGGAGGCTTCGGCCGTGGCTAGTTACCACCCTACCGGCAAAGACGTGCCGCCAAGCGATTTAGCGTTCCGGTACGATGCCGTGTAGAAACCGAATAGGGGTATGGGTTTAATATAACTGCCATGCCCCTAACAGGTTAACCCGCTACCATCTTAGACTGCATCATCACTTACCATCAGGTAAGATCGCAGTCAAGGGCTAACTTCTAGTGGACAAAAAAAAAACTTACGTTCTTCTGGCACAGATGTATGCATGCAATTATAAACCTTAAGGTGGTAAACATTTTTAGACCGCGACTGTATGTACTCGTTTCGTCAATTTTCCCGTCCGTCACCAGGCCCAGTCTAAACTAAATGGTCCCTCCTCTCGTCTGTGTGCAAGGCGCCGTAAAATCGATATCAGGGTATCTCCCTCAAAATAGAAACGTTGGTAACTGGCACTTGATTCGTAACAATCTATTTTAGGTGCGCTTCGTCTCTATTTCCCTTGATTTAAAAAGTATAAAAGCACAGTTACTTCACTTGTATTTTTTTAATCTATAACTATTACTTTACTATTACTATTACTATAATATTATAATTGCGAAAGTTTAGATGGATGGATGGATATTTGTTACTCAATCACGCCAGAACGGCCGAACGGATCTGGATGAAATTTGGCAGCGATAGCTTATAGCCTGGAATAACACATAGGCTACTTTTCATCCCGGAAAATTAAAGAGTTCCCGGGGGAACCAAAAAACTTCAATCCACGCTGACGAAGTCGCGGGCATCAGCACTAGCTGATGCCCGCGACTTCGTCCGCGTGATAATTCTATATAATGATCCAGATTAGTGACTTTTAAAAAAATTTAAAATTGTTCCGTTTCGGCGTGATTGAAGGAGAAACCAATAAACAAACACATATAGTACACATCAAGCTTATTGTATACTCAAAAAGTTTATACGAGTACGGCTTTACAATACATTAAACCGAAATTCTTAGCTTCAAAATATTGTACGAAAATTTAATTTAAGTTTATAATACCACCTGCTCTATAAGTGTATTAACATAGTTCACTTTAAAATATTCACGATGGAAACTTCTAGATAGTTCCACGTAATAAACTTGCTACGAAGAAAGTGCCAGAACCACCTATAGGGAAATATTATACGTCTATCTTTTGTAAGAAAGTTTTGTTTTTCTTTTCTTTCCCAAACAGCAAGTCCCTTCTGGCACATTTGTCAACTTTAATAAATCTTTTTATGTTTTAATACTGAATCCGGATTATAAACTCGCTAGCAAAGAATTTGGGTAGATTTTGTTTCAAGTTTCAAGAGTTTTTTCTTTTTTAGAAAGAGAATTTTGTGCTCATAACTTGATGAAGTTATTAGTAACAACAATTGAAGCTATTTAAATAATTTCTCAATTGAATCTGTATAAAACATCAAAATTTTCCATAATTACCTCCATAGTCTACCTTATGTGCCAAATAATGACGGCCTACCTATATGCCTTATAACCTTGCAGCGAGCGAAATAATTACAAAATCCATACTAATATTGTAAATGCGAAAGTGTGTCTGTCTGTCTGTCTGCTACGCTTTCTCATCATTTTACAGCTTAAAACGTATAACTCGAACTGTTCAAGGAGTTCACACATGCTTTTTGACGTGCAGGCATCTCTCTCTCTCTCTGCGTCGTATTCCTCATTACTGAGGGTCGTGACCCCTTTCCATTAATAATGGTAGGAGTTTTCTTGGACGTGGGAACCCACCGCATTATTATGCGGTGGGTTCCCACGTCCTTCCGCATACGACTCGTCGTGTCGGGTCGTGACCCCTTTCCATTAATAATGGTAGGAGTTTTCTTGGGATAATAATGCGATGGGTTCCCACGTTCTTCCGCATACGACTCGACTAAAACTCGTATTTAAACAGTCAGGTTTTTGAAAAAACTAGAAATTTAATTCGCTATAATCCGCCACAGAAGGTAAATCTATGTGGTACAGTGCGTATCTTGAACTTGCAGCCCGCACTGTACCACATAGATTTACCTTCTGTGGCGGATTATAGCGAATTAAATTTCTAGTTTTTTCAATATCATGGACTTCCGCAAAGTAACGCCTGCTTCTATCCAATATCTTAGGTTTTTAACGATTATTATCAGATGTTGGTGATAATAACCGAAACCGACGGCTTAACGTGCTTTCCGAGGCACGGAGGAAACGAAAAGGCCAAATTTGAACCTCCAAATTCGGTCACCCATCCAGTTACCGACTTGCGTCAACGTTGCTTAACATTCGCAATCGACTGATATGCGTTGTCTCAACTAGGCCACTCGTCCCTCAATCGTGCAAGCAGGCATCTATAAACTCCTAACAGGTCGAATTATGCGTTTGACATACTATTACGATTCCGGTTTCCTTATGGCAGCAATGTGTAATGTGTATGTACATACATATTATTTTTATTTTATTTTAGCTGCTCGCCACACCACCACGGAATATATTCCGTCTAGCGCCACACTAAATTATTTATCACTCACAGCAAAAGCAAAAGAAAGGCGAAATTCGATGTTTTATCCAAAATTGTATCTTAAGAAGCTACCCCATTTCTGTGTTGGTACATACTTAAGTATATTGTGTTTATTTATGCCAAAAGAGACTTCCTGTTTGTAAAAGGCAATATTTTCTTTTATCGCGTTTTATGTATAGCAATAAATAATCGTTGACCCCCACAGACGACGCCGTGCAGTCAGAAGTTGTTATGATATTCTTTCTGATACTGAAACATAAACTAGTTTGACCGACCTAATTCTCTGCACGCAAGTTTTATAATGTAATCATATTATTAGAGTTGTTTTTACACAGATTGGTTGTTGGAATAATTAAGTTTGTTTAAGCTTTAACACCGATTTGAGTGATATTCATTATAATCTTGACACTTTAAAGCTGTGTTGTTTTGTAATATTATTATTAATATTCTTTGTAAGTTTTTCGTAGAGTTATTTTATAAAACATTGTTCGGAGCTTTTACTAACCTTCTTTCGATATTATTGTTGAACCTATTATTATGTTCGATAATAATAATTCTACCAATAGATTAGTCCATTTTAGGAATTATAATTAGAACCTATGACCCTTTAGGTTTCAGTCCAAATCCTTAGAATAAATGAGGAATGCGACATCATACAAAGAAAAATTAAAACTGTATCATCACTTACCACTTATTAGGTGAAATTGTTGTCAAGAACTAACAACAAAGTTGATAATTAACTTATTGATTAATTACAGAGAGATGAATTATTAATTCGGCTGTTAAATTGTTACACAAACTTATTACGATTATAGTCAAAGATAATAATGATGTCCGAAACATAATGTAGTTTATGCTTCGAAATAATAAATTGATGCATCAATAATATTTTAATTACTGCCTATCAATTCATTAGTTCATCCAAACCGCATTATGCTGATGTTTACTTATAATATTATGAAGTAAATATTTTAAATTAATCATTATTATCGTATCGGAACCAATTAAATAGCTCGTTTGGTCCGATATTCATAAAATATTTGAATTTAATCTAAAGTTCTTCGCTCACTACGTAGTCATAACATTTTTATTATTTGTATAGCGTTATATGTCACGATATTTATTTTATTAGTATAGTAGTTGACAACCACAGAATTCTACACAAGGTAATAGAAATTGTTGCTGCTATATTTTATTCTGGGACAGCGTATCACAAAGCAGCTCACATATACATAAAATATTATTTCACCTACCAAAATATTATCTCTAATAAGCAAAAAGTCGTAAAAAAAATGAGGTCTCCTTCTTATAAGATTAATGATGTTTCCATACCTATTTAGTATTCTGTGGTAAATATTATGTTCTTTATAAGTTTAATATTATGAATAACGTTTTAAGTTAATATGTTTTATAATATAAAATGAAAACAGCTGCTGACTGCACACGTTTCAAATCTCATTTTATAAATTTCATAAAAGCAGACTGGATAGATTTTCGATATAAATAGCACAATATCACAGTGTTACTCTTAGAGAAAAAAAAAACAAATTGTAGATGTGCATGACTTTGGAATAAAAGTGTATTTTTATGAACGTCTTTTATTTCACTCGAAGAAGGCCTTTGTTGAATCCATAAAAAATAGTAAGTTGTTTTTGTTCTTTGTTGTTTTCTTTCTTTCTTGATTGACCCTGCGTTTGACTTTTCTTGTTGTATAAATTTTCAGTAAAATTTTATAGTTCATAGTCAGCACGAAAGATTTTCATCATACACTTGCGAAGACGATTAATTGATGGCTCGCACTTACTTCTAAAATTTTGTTCAAATCATTAATCATCTTAATATCATAAATGCGAAAGTGTGTTTGTTTGTTGGTTTGTTCTTCAATCACGCCAGAACAGAGCAACGTATCGACGTGATTTTTGTATGGGTTTAGTTGAAGACCTGAAGAGTGGCATAGGCTTACTTTTTATCCCGGAAAATTAAGAAGTTCCCGTGGGAATATAAAGAAACATATTCCACGCGGGCGAAGTCCTGGTGGGCTTCAGGTATAGTTATTATTAATTATTTAATGCCGACAACTTCGTCGGTGTGAATAAGTTTTTAAAAAATCTCGTAGGGATTCTGTGATTTACAGGGATAAGTAGTAGCCTATGAATGCTGGATGAAATTTGACCTATGTGTCAAATTTTATCAAAATCGACTAATCGGCCGTGAAAGTGTAGCAGACATACACTTTCCCATGTATTTTAATATGATGTATGAAGAATGTACGCTAGTAATATAATAAGTCTATGGAAGAATGCTAAAATTGTTGATAATGGTAAGAACTTTCCCGGCGTAGTGGTAAGCAGTGGTCGAAAATTCGGAAATCATAATCTCGAAATCATCCGGCCGTGGTTATATAAGACTAGCGATCCGCCCCGGCTTCGCACGGGTAGCACTAATAATCCTAATCTATATAATATAAACTATCCTATCTCTCAAGTTAGATCGAACTGCACATGGTGTGCGAATTTTATTATAATCGGTTAAGTGGTTTAGAAGTCCATTGAGGACAAACATTGTGACACGAGATTTATATATATATAGACTAGCTACCGTCTCGGGTCTACGTTAGATTGAGCAATTGAGCGCTCCGCTATACTTACCAAAACGTAGAAAAGGATAAAGGGTTATTTCCGTTACTCTTCCAAGTAGGCTCGCTTCAATCTGACTGTTAATTAGACGAGCAATCAATGGCTAATTTCTCTTTTATTCTTTTCTATTCTATGGCAAGTCAGACCTTGAATCACGCAATTGGTGTAACAAAAAGGTTTTTCACCTCTCTAGCTCGAAAAACGCGCCTTTGCTGCTTAAAACCAGTGAGCAAAATTTGTTTTTGTGAGCAAAATGATTTGGCATTTATATTTACATAGTCCACGAAATGTTCAGAATCAGTTCGTATTTCCTCGTTATTGAGGTGAAAATTTGAATGTATCACAAGATAGCAAAGTGTTTAGTTTAGTTCTTATCGAACTTTGCTACCTTGTTGAAATAATAACTATGCGACGGACGACGGTTGTTCCTCGAAGGCATGAAAGCTGGAAGAAGGGGCACCCGTACTACCGACGACCAAGAAGTTATTTAACGATATTTTAAGGGTAAGTGAAGGTAAGTCTATAGGTACCTACATTTAATAAAACTGTAACTGAAGGATTCTTGTACATTAAATATTTTTTGAACTTTAATTGGAAAAAGCTTTATTGCCGCTATGAGCCTTAAAAAAAATTGTTTTTAAGTTTTGTCTGTCTATTTGTCTGTCTGTTTGTCTGTTTGTGACGGCATCACGCTAAAGCTGCTGGATGGATTTGTAAGCTACTCGGCATACTTGTGGCATTCTGGATTATCATATTATAGGGTACTAGATGATTCCGGAACTTCGTCCGCGTGGATTAAGTTTTTTCGTTTCCCACGGTAACTCCTTAATTTTCCGGGATAAAAAGTAGCCTATGTCCTTCCCCTGGATATAACCTATCCCTGTACCTTTCATTAAAATCGGTTGAATAGGTGTGCCGTGAAAGCGTAGCAGAGAGACAGACAGACACACTTTCGCATTTATAATATTATTTTGGATTTTTAACCTGAAAAAAAAAAAAAAAAATCTATTGAGTTCCTTCGGGATAGGAGATGAAAGTTTTGTAGTTCCAGTAGTTTGCGCTGTACGTTGATAGATCAGTCACCTTTTTCTATTGCCTGTATATTTTGCTCATTTACTAGCAGTGGCTGGCTGTGTTAACGACCTTTGACTAAGTAGTCGGTGAAGTTTCTAGGTAGACTTGTCGATGTTTCGGCTTTTGACTAAAACATCAGCACTAAATTCACATATTGAGGGTACAAAATGTCGGAGCGAAATGTAAAATCAATACTTGAGCAAGCCCTAAATAACTACGTGGGGCGGTATTTGTACCGTTTTGACACGTAGGCCTGAAACACACGCACCGCGCGGCGTAAACTGGAAGAAAGAAAGAAAATCTATTTATTCTCACCAACTGCTCAGAAACGTCATAGCTTGGGCAGGAACTTTTTGAAATTCAAATGAAGTAATCTTTTCTTATCCACTACAAGTTAGACCTTGACTGTGATCTCACCTGAAGTAAGATGATGCAGTCTAAGATGGTAGCAGGCTAACCTGTTAGGGCTTATAAACAATAAACTTGCATCTATTGAACTGTCATCTTGTTAAGGATATCAGATAGGCATAATTTTGCATATTATGTAATAGACGATCTCCTACCGACCAGAGACCTAATTGTCTAAGCAATTCGTAATCATTTGACAGCTTAAAACGTATTACTCGAACTGTTTAAGGAGTTCATACATACTTTTTTTTTATTTTTTTTGTATCTTTATTTAAAGAGATTATTCGCTTGGCGAATATGCCTCTCTGTAGAATAACTAAATTAATAAGTAAACAATTATATAATATAGGTACATTATTCACTAATTATTAATAAATATAAACTAATTATATGGTACACAACAAAAATGGTACACAACTCCTTTAACAGGTCAAATTATACGAGTACGTTTGACAAACAATTACGATTTCCTTACACAATCGGGGGGCTGATAGCAGCAACGGTAGCCAATCTCAAAAGCGGAGATTAGTCAACTACGCTATTTAAAATATTTAATATTAGTATAATGAGTGTGCACTGCGCAAACACAACTGATCATCTCTGTTCCTTCACTCCTCATTGTCATTGTCGTCGTCTCAGCCGACAGACGTCCATTGCTGGACAAAGATATCAGGACACAGTCTTGTGCCGCTTGCTTCCCGCAGCTCCCAGCTATTTGCTTTCCAATAGAGTAGTAATCCAATACAACTATAAAGTTCTTGGAGTCGCAAAAATACGCTATCATTTTGTTACGCTGCCACGACCATCGATATATCTGTAGATGGGCCCTTTCATAGAAAAAAATTTGGCGTTCTACTTGTAGGGCGTGCCTCTCAACTGTATAAGCCTGTATTTTTCCTCGCCATAGCGCTGTCTCGCTTTTCAGACTAGATGGCGTAAGGAAAATAAGTTCACATTCTTTGTTTGACAGGACCCGTCTATGTAAATTGAGGTCGTTGGCCACGACGCGTTATGTTTGTTTCAGCCTTTATTTTGTTGGCCACTCCTAGTGACCGGTAATGGAGGCAACATTTTCTATTTCTAGACTATCTAGTATTTATTTTTAAATAAATGGAGCGTCCTTGCAGATTGATGTTTTTAGCGACAATACGTTTGCAGTGTTTTCCTATAATAATAATGCATCATGGTTACGTTATCTATAATAATAATGCATCATGGTTATGTTTCCTATAATAATAATGCATCATGGTTACGTTATCTATAATAATAATGCATCATGGTTATGTTTCCTATAATAATAATGCATCATGGATACGTAAAAAATAGCAGTCGTAAAATCAGATCGAAGCGAGGCGCAGTCGCGAGGGATAAAAACGGCTAGGTAATTACTTTATCAGGCTGAGGCCGCCGCAGACGAGCATCAAATCTTATGGGCCTCTTTTTTATACGACTGCCTGAAAAAAGGAGCATATTGTTTTCAGGGTTCATGTATGTATGTATGTATGCGAGTTCGTATATTCCACCATAACTTCTATACGCCTTAACGGATTTTGATGAATGAGGTATCGTTAGAATCCTTAGCTTATTCCGGGTGACATAGGCTAGTAAAATTTAAAAAAAAATGATAGGGTGACCACGGTCCTGCATCAAAGTCTAAAGTTGAATTTTTTTTCCAAAATGAGATTAGCTATATTGTCATCATCAAGAAAATGATGAGTAGATTCCAAAAATATATAAGACTATATTTCAATATCTAGTGATTCACAAAAAAATATCATTTAACTATGGCAGTCGTATTTTTTAATTCTTAAGAATTGAGTTATATTCACTTGTTGATTGCCCGTAAGCATGTGGCTGTATAAAATCTCCCACGGCTGGCAAGGTAATGGATTCGATTCCCGGGACAGGCAAAAATAGAAGAAAAGAAAATATTTTTAATTTTTTTTCGCGGGAACCAAAAAAAACCTCAATCCACGCGGACGAAGTCGCGGGCATCAGCTAGTTAACTGAAAGTTGACTAGCCCGGCTTCGCATGGGTACATATTTATAAAATTAGGTACGTAAATCGTTAAACTAAATTAGTCAAGAATGATTTGCTGTTACCCATCGAGGAGTTACACTTTCCATTTTTCTGAACGAATCATCAGAATTTTATGAAATTTACATTTACCAACCTACTAACCTGATAAAGCAACCTTTATAAAAAATTAAAAATTGTCATAATCGGTTCAGAATTGAGATGTGGAGTAACATCAGAATATAATTGCTTCAATGCTACATTACCTGATTAAATAATATTGTAATAGCGTGGCGGGCGGCGAATTTTAGGTTAGGAGTTGCTTGTATGGAGCAAACTGAAAAACAGCGCTGGGTTTTGCTGCCATTACCCAGCACAAAGCTGAGTTTGCAACCAATTGTGTCTTTTGTTGTCCTTTAGTTTGTAAGTCTAATATAATTAATGTACATATTATTATGAGAACAAAAGTGTAACACAAAAGCTTTATTTATTTATTTATTTTATACTATAACATTGACTAAAACTCTTATTTCCTATCCCGAGAATAATGATTTTTCGTGATTCCAATGATGACGTCTCTCTCTCTCCTTGGCCTAAGCCCTAAGGCGTTGCGCCTTAGGGTGTGTCCAAACATAAATCCTCAACTTTTGCGTTATTGGACGTTATTGGACGTCTGCCGCGTATATTATATTCAGTGGTATTCAGTTGTGGAAACGCATAACAGTTGATTGCGATTGTTAAGCAACGTTGACCCAAGTCGGTAACTGGATGGGTGACCGAATTTGGAGTTTCAAATCTGGCCTTTTCGATTCCACCGTGCCTCGGAGAGCACGTTAAGACGTCGGTCCCGGTTATTTGGTTATTGTGAGTCAACCTTAAAAGATAGATGTATGCTATCATGAACATTTTTTAGAACTTTTTGAGAGGAACACTTCTACCATACTTTGTTTTCGTGTAACTTTAACTATTTACGCAGCGCACGCCACGTAAGCTTTCAGAAGAGAGGATTTTTTCCGACTTATTTCACATAATTGCAATTTTCGTAAGGATCTCTAATTTTTTGAAAATAAAATATAGCCTATGTTACTCGCTGATAATGTAGCTTACTATAGGTGAAAGAATTTTTAAAATCGGTTGAGTAGTTTTTGAGTTTATCCATTACAAACAAACAAACAAACAAATCTTTCCTCTTTATAATATTAGTTTTATTCAAAATTGGTAGCGGCACAGTACACTTTTAGACCAGGGTAGAAGCCTTTAAAAATAATAAAAAGTGAAAAAAAATAATAGTAGGATGAAACCCATTAGAAAAGGAGGGGAATATTATAAAAATGAAAGGAAAAATAATTTACGGGCGATCTGAGGTCGGGAAGGGGATGGGGGGGGGGGGGGGGGGGGGGGGTTTAAGGGTAAAAAAACGGTTTTTCTCGATTTCCGGCAAAACTAAAAGTCCTATCGAAAAAAGTCAAATGGCAAAGTTGTAGGTAATAAAAAGATCTAAAACTTTTGTATTTACACTTTTTTCACATAACCTCAAAATTTATGTGAAAAATTCAAAAAACCAAGTTTTGATTTTTTATTTTTATCTTTTACAAATAATTTTTTTTTAAACGAAATTTGGTGAAAACTTACCTTTTTATGTCCCAAATACGCTGTAATTTATTTGAGTAAAAATATTTATTTTTTCACCTTATTTTCAATTACTATCGAAAAAGCACCCTAATTTTCAATCGAAAATTCACCCGTCAAAATATCAGCTTTTTTCAAAAAATTGGTATGTTTTCTGTTCGTTGAAATCTCTACTTTCCGATGGTGAAAAAAAATATATATGTTACTATAGTAAATCTTCTCAGAAAATGCAAAAATCGAAAATCGAAAACTCGAATTCGAATTTTTTTTTTTAATTATTATAAATCATTTTGAGCTATTTATTAAAATTTACACTTTAATTACTCGAAAAACGTTAGATTACATGTTAAATTGATAAAAAAAAAAATTGCAAATCAAAATATACTACTATAATTAACAAACAAATAAGTTAATAAAATTAATATTTATGTAATCGAGAAAAACCGTTTTTTACCCTTAAAACCCCCCCCCCCCCCCCACCCCCCCCCCCCCCATCCCCTTCCCGACCTCAGATCGCCCGTAAATTATTTTTCCTTTAATTTTTATAATATTCCCCTCCTTTTCTAATGGGTTTCATCCTACTATTATTTTTTTTGGTTTTAAAAATTAAAAATTATCGACCCTGGTCTATTTCCCCTTTTTGAACATCATGTATACAAAGTATAAGACGTGATGGTGATAATTAACGACGGTATCTTAAAACTAAAAGAAGAGGGTTTCAAACGCGCCCAGTATGGCTAGCATGCGCACTACGAGTAAAATTATGTCTACCCGTTATCTCTATCTGTCTACCGAAGGTTACTTGTCTCGTTACGTCAAAAGTAGAGATAAAAGTAATATTTGTTTTACTGTGGTATTTTTCTCTGCGAACCTTTACATGTCGACTATTTTTTTCTTGTAATATACCGCATTTTGTGCATCTTAGGGTAAATGAAATATTTGCCGGCAACGACAACATCTCTCTCTCTCGTCGCGAGATAATCTAGTTGTGCGCATGCTAACCACACTGGTCTGATACACAACGCTGCGCCAGGGAGGTCGTCAAAATGTAATCAAAGCCCCGTCTGGTTTGTAAATGCATAAGCAAAGTTAAAAATTTATTCATATTAGCCAACTTTGGAGCCAAAGCTTTGCTGCGCTCTCGCGAATAAGCCAGAAGGTGCTATGAAGAAAATATACTGGATATAAGCAAGTATATAGGATATTATATAAAAGGATGCGATGGTGCCGGGATCATCGAAATCGTTTTCTACTCCAGTCAAATAAGATCTGAAATCATCCATATAGACTAAGAGATATCGGGAATATCTCCGATTTAAGTTATTTACGATGTAAGTATTCAAAGTTACTTAGATCGGAGATATTCCCGATATCTCTAAGTCTATATGGAGCTTGCACCCTTAAACTTAAAAACCTCCCTAACTCGGTCAATTTTGTTCGGAGGAAAAAAAGTCATAGGACCCTTTTTATGTAAAATTTTAAGCTCTACATATTCTTAGAAGAACTTTTTTGTCTAATTTTTACCGTTTTCAAGTAATTGCGAAAAACAATTTTGACAATTTTTTTTCAACCCTTGCCGGGGGTTGTGGACGCGAAAACCTTTACACATGTTTTTGTATCATTAAAACTACATTATATCAAAAATGCAAAGTTGTGCTAAAATTTTGATTTCAGATCTTATTTGACTGGACTATTTCAACCGATTTCGATGTTTGATGGGCCGTTAAAGTTACCTGAGAATTAATTTATTACGTTGGTAGACCCGTATAACTAAGAAACGATTTTCAGAATTTGCACCCAAGCGTAGCTGGGGTGTGTCAGCTAGTGGCACTTAAATAATAGTTACTGTGAAGTTTCTGAACCATTTTCTATGTAATCTAACTTTAATTGGTCGCTAAGCTTAATGTCTTTCAAACTTTTACAGTAGGTATACGTTCACAAAACTGGTCAACCGCGTGTCAGATGTCACAAGGTAAGGTTCCGTAGCCATAGCTAGTAGAGTAAAAGTTTGGCGGCCATTATTGAATTGAAACTTCTTTAAAATCGTTGTGATTTAAAAATTCGATGAAACGAAAAGATGAAACCACCTCGTACCTAATTTGAATAAATGAATATTGATTGATTGATTGATTGTGATTGCATCGGGATCAATCAAGGTGCTGCTCAACTCGCACTTTACGTAGCACAAGCGTAGCTTTCTACGCTATGTAAAAGCTTATGCTACGTGAAACGTAGAGATCTTTTTTTTTTATCTACTACAAGTTAGCCCTTGACCGAGATCTTACCTGATGGTAAGTGATGATGCAGTTTAAGATGGTAGCCGGCTAACCTGTTAGGGGCATGGCAGTTATATTAAGCCCATACCCCTATTCGGTTTCTACACGGCATCGTACCGGAACGCTAAATCGCTTGGCAGCACATCCTTGCCAGTTAGGGTTGTAACTAGCCAACCAGGCCAGACCAGGGAAAATTCAGAAATTATAAATTTCCAAGCCCTGTCGGGGATCGAACCCGGGACCTTCGCACGTTAAGGCTACAGCGCTCAACACTGCGCCACGAAGGTCGTCAATCAGTCGATGCCTTTAAGACATAAAGGACCAACGCTCAGGCGGCTTGGATGAAGCTACAGATAACAGGGGTTCCTTGTCTTACCACGGAACCCAGAAAACGGGAAAGAACGCGAAATTCTCAGAACGTGAGTTACTGTTCTCTTACTGCGGCCGAGTGCCCCTTTGTTACGAGTTGGCTTACAAAGTAATAGTAGTTTGTGATATAAGGGCGGTAAATAGGTTTTTACATACGAGTTGACTAATGTCAGCCCGATGACGCCAGTCGAGGGCTGACCATCGTCACGAGTTTGTTAAAACCTTAACGCCCGTGTATCACACGATATTTTTCAATACATTTGTGAGAAAACTTGAAAATAAAACTCGAGTAGGTAGGCACAAGGTACTCACTAGAAAATGGTCTCTCACGCGCGTACTTATTTCGAGATTTTTGGCGGCTATTAATAGCGCGATTTTTTTCTCACATTTAAAATACCTAATTGTCGATTTAATTTTATTATTCCACATCACATAAACTACTCATATTATTTAATAATTTATAAGAAAAACTCAATGAAACTTTTAAAAATAGCGCGCACAGATTAAAGATTTAGTATCTACGGCGCGTTGTTGCAATGGCTTTTTTTTAATTGGCTTCATGGCTCTAGGTTCTAGGTCTTAACTCTCAACCTGGACTATTCAGCCATTATTTTATTGATTTGTAAAACTTAAAACAATTTTAATTAACTAAATTAAATACTATTTATAATTTCATGAATTAATTTCATCAATCCACATCTAAAATGTTATTTCTACATACAAAGTCAACATCATTAGCAAACCTTCTTGGAAGAAAACTTTTTATTTAGAAGGAAAGTGGACTTAAAAAAATTAAAAAAAACTGCAAATTTACTGCACGAGGGCAGTAAATTTTGCAAAAAAAAAGCACGAGGGCAGTAAATTTAACTTACAAGCCCTGTTTACTGCTTCTGTAAGTGCATTTTTCGAGCAAGTGTATTGAAAAATAACTTTAAATACTCCCTCAGCACAAGTTAGCTGTTTACAGTAATGGACGGGCGCTGTTTGAGGAATATACTCGTACCTATTACCTTCTTACTTCCAGTTAGGGGATGATAAATATAATGTAATGCTCCTCCTGACTGAATTTTTGTCGGTGAACAATGAGTAATTTTTAAAATTGAAACTTCGTTAGAATCGATGTGATTTAAAAAGTTGGCGATAGAAGTGAAAACTTATAACTTAGGATTTTAGTATTAAAATTTTCAAACGCCAATAAATACGCATATTTAAAAAAAAAAAAAAAATATAAACCTTAAAACTAAGGAATTAAAGAACTTTTGTCTTCATAACAACGCGAGCATGTCGGTGACGCGGAGCATGTCGGTGACGCGAATGCACAAGTTTACCCCCTACCAAAAAGTGCTCAACGCGGCTAAAGAAGTTTTCACTTCTAAAATTCGATGAAGCGACAAAGCGACACCAAAAAGAGACAAACATATTCATAATAGGATTTAGCCTGCGAGAGAATGAGATAGAATACAAATTATATGGTAGAGTATGTAAGGCAAGTTACCTCTATTTAGACCTATAATATCTGTAGCCATGTTCCTGCAAATAAATTATTATTATTAGAGACTTCTAGGAGACATAATGCTGAGAAAGTGTGTGTTATGCTGTGCAAAAATACAGGTGCACTCGCTATTCCCTCGCTTTCATGGCTCGATGGGGCGCCAATCCGATACAACTGGAGACGAATTAGATGCAATACCGACGGCTTTACGTGCTCTCAGAGGCACGGAGATAAGATACCGCCAACTCTGGACTGGACTCTGGACTCATTATAGTTTTATTTAATTTATAGACTAGCGCTTGGCTGCAATCAGACTTGCTGGCAAGTAGTGATGCAGCCTAAGGTAGAAATTATTAATGTCTTGACAGAAAAACGACAGTTTAACAATTTTTTGCCCGACCCAAGAATTAGGACCAAGTTGCCCTACTAGAGGGACAAAGTAAGACCAAGGCCTTGTCGTACTAAAATACAAATAAAAAATTACGTCGACTTAAAACTCATAGTTACATACTAGGGTTTGCAATGTTGAATTTGGTAGGTAGTATTTCTAAATAATTAGAATTGTATACATGTATTTAGATATGTATTTAAGAATAGTTTCAAAAATTCCCTAGTGTGAGAAGCACTATACTAAAAATTACAAAAACTAACAAACTATACTTCTAGTCATAATCACATTCAACATTTAATGCACTTTTTTCAGGCGATGTTTCAAAAGTTAAAAAATTTCACTCCTAAAACATACTCGAACATTTGCCCCTTTTGTATCACGTGGAATTTTTAGTATAAAAGTTTCGTAGTACTATGAGTAAGTTGATAAGTTCATGCAACCGTTTACAAACCCAGGTGGAACGATAAAACTGTTCGTATACTTTTATATTAAACAGTGAAATGAGCGCTACGTCTTTATTAAAGAGGTGGTTCTCTCAGTTTATTCATCTAGGTAACGTTTGGCCGCTTCGCCTGAAGAAAAACCATACCGAATAGGGGTATGGGTTTAATATAACTGCCATGCCCCTAACAGGTTAGCCCGCTACCATCTTAGACTGCATCATCACTTACCATCAGGTGAGATCGCAGTCAAGGGCTAACTTGTAGTGGATAAAAAAAAGCGTACGGAACCCTAAAAACAGAGGCCAAGTAGCTTTATATAATAATCCAGTAGGTAATACAAAACGACTGAGCTGTCTCATTATTTAAATTGAAAATTGGATAACTTCTACAAAGTTATACGAAGCGGGGAGCGTTCCTTTTGAAGCTTTTCTATAATACCTTCATAGAGGATATTATTTCACTTTTTTATTCATTCTACCTTACGCCGTATTATTCATTTCTAAACAACGTTATTATTATTTTATTCGTTTCATATTTTTTTACGTGATTGTAAAAATATAATTTTATTATTCCTTGACTATCGTCCTCTACTGGTTGTTATAATGTTTAACTGCTAAACTGTCTTCATCAAAATAAGATCTATGCTTATAATAAAACTGTAACATGTCCAATTCTGTACATTGAAGATATTTTGAAAATTTTTTTTGGAGGGCACTCATTATTCGATACTGAAGCAAAATCTGTAATTTTTTTCATTTTTGTCTGTCTGTCTGTCTGTCTGTCTGTCTGTCTGTATCTTGGCCGCGCATCACGCCGAAACTACTGAATGAATTCAAACGAAACTTGGCACGATTTGAGCCCATACTACGAGGTAGGACATAGGATACTTTTTATCCCGAAATTCTACCCCCGAAGGGTGAAATAGGGGTTGAAAGTTTGTATGAAAGTACTTAATTTCTCAAGTTATAGCCATGAAACTTTGTATATGAGCTGCGGGTTAAAAATGAAGAAATACGTGTTTCACAGTTTTCGAAAATTTTACCCCCGAAGGGGTGAAATAGGGGTTGAAAGTTTGTATGAAAGTCCTTCATTTCTCAAGTTATATCCATGAAACTTGGTATATGAGCTGCGGGTTAAAAATAAAACATACGTGTTTCACAGTTTTCCAAAATTCCACCCCCAAAGGGGTGAAATAGGGGTTGAAATTTTGTGTAAAAGTCCGTCATTTCTCAAGTTATTTCGATGAAACTTGGTATATCCACGCGGACGAAGTCGCGGGCATCAGCTAGTTAAATATAAAAGTAGCCAAATGGTTACTTTTATAAAGAGTTCATCGCTCTGTCTTTGGTTAAACCATCCTGGTAAAAAATAATAGCCTGAAGTGCGGACGTTTCATTTGATTTCCGCCTTGTGATATTGAATTCCTTTCTATTGAACGATGTACATAATATAATGTCATTTTTGTTCCACGTGGACCCTTGCTAGGGTTGTCACAGTTAACGAAATATCTTATCTCTAATACATATTTCCATACTAATCGAGCAAGTTTCCATACTAAACCTTTTTCACGGCTTAGCATGTGAGGTGGCCCTGATGAAACTATTGATGACTCACTGATTGCTTCTATGTGATATGAATAATATGGTATATATTTTATTCCGCAACAAATAAAGGGCCCTGACAAAATAAATTAACCCATTGATTGTTTGTATAGAAATGGAAAAGGGATTTATATTTTCTCCAGCAAAATATTAAGGACTAGCTGATGGCCGCGACTTCGTCCGCGTGGTTCAGTTCTTTTTTAATTCCCGCGGGATCTTTTTATTTCTCCGGGATAAAAAGTCTCTCCTTCCTCAGGACACAGCCTATGTCTGTATCAATTTCACCAAAAACGGTTGAAAAGATGGGCCGTGAAAGCGTAAGTAACAAACAAACAAATAAAAAGCAAATTCACAATATTCTCATTAGATAATAATAATATTACCCATGACTATTAACTACCCATGACATGAATTTTTTGAAAACTACAATCTGTCGTTGAGTAGAAGGCGAGTCGATAAAATAGCTTGCCTATCAAAATCCTGACCAGGCTATTTTTTAATTAATTAATAAAAAAAAATTTAAATGGTAAGTACCATAATATAATGGTATGTATGGTAACTTCACGGATCGGAACCGCTTGAGTCATATACCTATCAGAATATAGGTAATTTTATAACAGACGAGATGGTATAGCATTGCCTACAATAAACCTGTCAAAAAAAAATTTAATTAATTGATTTAAAAATAGCCTGGTGAGGATTTTGATAGGCAAGCTATTTTAGGCGTATTTAGTATATTATTAAATTAAAATAAAAAGTATGTTTCATCTGGTTAACAGATCGGTGAAGGTCGAAGTGTATCCGGCTCTTAGACCCTATAATATGTTTTGTGACCGAAATACTTCTGATACACTCAAAACATAAGCTACAACAATGTATATGCGTTCCAGTCGCCAAGTATCAATCCACTTCGCCACCCTTACCCACCATGTTGGATTACATTCTATCCCTCTCATGCTAGGGTTTCCGCCCACTACACAAACGAGGGCCGTGAGCTATAAAGAAATTGGTTTGCCTTTATCCCGAAGATATAGGTTCTTTTGTTGCTACAATGTAATTAAATACAAGCTCTTTGGTGCAGTGTGTTGTTATTAGTGAAAGGTGTGGGGTTCGATTTCCTGTGAGTGTTTTTTTTTATTCCACTACAAGTTAGCCCTTGACTGCAATTTCACCTGATGGTAAGTGATGATGCAGTCTAAGATGGTAGCGGGCTAACCTGTTAGGGGTATGGCCAGTTAAATTAAGCCCCATACCTCTAGTCAGTTTCTACACGGCATCGTACCGATACGCTAAGTCGATAGGGTGGTAACTAGCCACGGCCGAAGCCTACCACCAGACCAGTCCAGAGCAAATTCAGAAATTATAAATTACCAAATTGACCCTGCCGGGTATCGAATCCGGGACCTCCCACATTAAGACAACAGCGCTAAAACATTTATAATTTGGCAATTTGGCATATTATATAGATGATGCCCGCTACTTCGTCCACGTGAATTGAGGTTTCTTGGTTCCCGCGGGAACTCTTTAATTTTCCGGGATAAAAAGTAGCCTATGTCCTTCGCCGGTATACAAACTATCGATATACCAAATTTCATCAAAATCGATTAAACAGATGGGCCGTTAAAGTGTAGCAGACAGACAGACACACTTTCGCATTTATAATACATATTAGTATGGATTCGAAAGTTTGGATGGTTGGATGGATGTTTGTTACTCAATCACGCCAGAACGGCTGAACGAATCTGGATGAAATTTAGCACAGAGATAAATTGTAGTATGGAATACATAGGCTACTTTTAATCCCGGAAAATTAGAGATGCCGCAGGAATAAAAAATCCTCAATCCACGCGGACGAAATCGCGGGCATCAGCTAGTAGGTATGTTTTAATGTATCGTGTTTGTAGTGAGCGAGAACCCTAATAACAACGTTAAGGTTTCCCGCCGAGACATGTTATTAGATGGTTGATGTGATTATGAAGGTGTTGGTATTAGGTACCTACGTATAATTTTATTAATGGGGTGAAGAAAAATGTTTTCGTATCTCATATTATTGAGAACTAGCTGATGCCCGCGACTTCGTCCGCGTGAATTGAGGTTTCTTGGTTCCCGCGGGAACTCTTTAATTTTCCGGGATAAAAAGTAGCCTATGTGCTATTCCAGACTATAATCTATCTCTGTGCCAAATTTCATCCAGATCCGTTCAGCCGTTGGAGCGTGATTGAGTAACAAACATCCATACATCCATACACCCATACATCCATACATCCATTCAAACTTTCGCATTTATAATATTTATTTGATATACTAGATGATGCCCGCGACTTCGTCCGCGTGGATTAAAATTTTTTGATTCCCGCGGGAACTCTTTAATTTTCCGGAATAAAAAGTAGTCTATGTCCTTCCCCGGTATATAAACTATCCCCATACCAAATTTCATCAAAATCGGTTGAAAAGATGGGCCGTGAAAGCGTAGCAGACAGACAGACAGACAGACACACTTTCGCATTTATAATATTAGTATGGATTTTAAATATCAAGATCACTACGATCTTGATACGCTAGACGAAACTTTATGAAAACGAATATTTCACCAAAATGATGCATTATATTACAGTTACTCGTAGTTCGCGCTAGGGGCCAAAGTGCCGTATAATTTGCCAGCATTACAATGTTTTATAAGCAATAACGCCAAATTTATCTGCACAAGAGAACATTAGGGCCTTAATAATGTGTTTGTTGAAGTTAATTTCAATAGATTGGCTCTAATGCTCCATCATAAGACATCCATACTAATATAATAAATGCGAAAGTTTGTCTGTCTGCTTCGATTTCACGGCCAAACTTTTCAATTGATTTCGATGAAATTTCGTATAGTTAACCGTGTATAATATATTATAGTCGTGTATCCCGGCAAATGACATTGGCTACTCCTTATCCCGGAAAATTAAGAATTAAAAAAAACTTAATCCACGCGGTCGAAGTCGCGGGCATCAGCTTGTGGAACGCTACGGTCATAGTAAGTTACCACCCTACCAGTAAAACAATATAGGTCTGTAAAAACCTAAAATTTAGATTTGTTTGTTTTATTTAGGTTTTTTTTTAATTCTTGTATTTTTTATTATTTTCAATTCATGGTGATAATATTATTTTTGTAATAATTTTTTTTTCTACAGTTGCATTTAGAAAAAAATTAAGGTCTGGTAAACCTATAAAATATTGTTTTTTAATATTTCAAATGGGCCTAGTTAAACCCAGTTTGAAATGTGCACTGTATGGAGATTCGTGCTGTATGTTCAGTGGCCATACTACGCTTAAAGTAATATTGTTTCATTATTGTTGACTTTCGTGTTTTAGAAAATTATAATTCTTATTGTAGGAACGTCAAGGTACGTGACACTAAACTGTCATTTTGAGTAATTTTGCTTAAGTATTGCTTTATGCGTTGGCAGTACGGCCCCAGTGTACTAGAATCATAGAGGTATATTATATAAGTAGGTAGTATCATAGAGGTATAATATATAGTATACTATGATGCAAGTATGCCCTCTATCGGTTACAGCACGAGTAGCTGAAAGCATTTATAAGCACCTGCCGCTAATGAGCGCATCGCCCTCCTTGCGGCGTTGGCGCGCTGAAGCGACATATTAATTACACACGGTGTTGCCAAATTACTCTCAACACGTCATACAGTCCTAGTACCTAGTATCATCTACTATTGAGTACGAGTCACCTAGGGTATGCCGTAGTCCATCACGCTGGTCAGATGTGGATTCGTACACCAGCTTTAATTTTCCTTTAACATTATAGCAAGTGATATTTAAATGCTAAAATCGCATATAACTCAGAAAAGCTACAATAGTTGAATCCCCGACCACCTCAATAAGAGGCTGAACGCCTGAGACACTAGGTTATCACCACTAATATACGTTCAGATAAGATATCATTATGATGCAAGTATGCCCTCTATCGGTTACAGCACGAGTAGCTGAAAGCATTAGCACCTGCCGCTAATGAGCGCATCGTCCTCCTTGCGGAGTTGGCGCGCCGTTGCGACGACATATTAATTACACACGGTGTTGCCAAATTACTCTCAACACGTCATACAGTCCTAGTACTTATACCATGTTATAACTATAACAACTAGGCCTTGAAGTGGTTACTCCAAGAGTTAATGCTGCTGCTGTCAACGACCTCAATTTACATAGACGGGTCCTGTCAAACAAAGAATGTGGACTTATTTTACTAACGCCATCTAGTCTGAAAAGCGGGACAGCGCTATGGCGGGGACAAGGACAGGCAATACAGGCGAGGGGCACGCCCTACAAGTCGGATGCCTAACTTTTTTCTATGAAAGGACCCATCTAGTACCTACATATATTATATCGATAGCTGCTGTACGGCTGTCTGTTTGTCCGTTCGTCTATTCGTATCCAGTTCCATTTAATTGATTTGCACTTAGCCCTTTCAGACCCAAGTGCTACAATCGTGCGTGTATATTTTTTGCAAAATTAAACTCTATCGTCACAAATATCGTAGAATATTCCAGAAGTATTTAGGTATATAAACCAATTTTTTCACGACAACGATCAGTCTTTCACCATGAGCTCCGGAGTGCAGACGTGTGGCGCGTGCGGTGGCACTGATCATTCGAGGAGAACGTCAAAAAAGTGCAAGTTCCATTTGCCCTCGATTCGTAAACGCAACCTACAGGAGGATGAAGAGATTGAAGTATACATGATCAAACGAGGCTTGGTCTCTGTGCTATGTCCCCTCCTCGAGCCCGAGAAGAAACTCCGACTGCTCGCCGAAATTCGTCGTGACGTCCGTGATTTGTCGCGCGTGTACGTCGAGCTTGGAATATGGATCAATTACTACATGAAGACAGCCATGCCCTCTAAAAAACCGGACATTTTAAATTTTTTGTACGCAATGAAGGGCAAGGGTCCGTACGTCGATGCGTACAAATCCTTTTTCGGCAAACATAGAACATACGACGGCAAGCTACGGTCGTTTGTCGTTCAGGAGATGGCCAAACAATACGAGACGACTCTACACACGAACGTGTCTCTGCACGCGTACGGCCGGCTCGCTCGATATTTCAAGCTCAAACGCAACGATCCCAAACTCTTTGACGCCTATTTCAAAAAGATTTTGCCTGTAAACGACGATGATACTGCTGCTGAGATGCGTCGAATTTGCTCTGTTATAAATGTTGATACGATCAAGAATGCGTCTGTATGGTGGTCAACCGTTCCGATGTGGATCGAGATTCAGGAAAAGCTGCAGGATTTCCGTCTATTTCCCCAACCCTCGCACGGACTAAAACATTTGACGTATACGTCGCGAGGCTGGCACGAGCTGTTGCGTCGAGTTGATCCTTCTTCGATTTCCGGCGATTGGCGTAAAATCATCGATCATATGCGCGAGCTATGGACTCCTTGGCTAAACGTCGATGTGAAAAAGTTTGGATGCTGTCTGCAGACGGACGGAATCTCCGTGAGCCTGTCGATGAATCGACAAGTCGTCAAAAAAAATATCGAATCTAAACGCAAGAAAACTACGTACGATCGCATCATTGCAGTGGATCCAGGCTCGAGGGTGCCCGTGGCAGCCGTGGATGACACGTTTAAATTCAAAAGAATAACAAAGAGATACGTGAGATCGCACACGCTGGAATGGAAACGGGAGCGAGTTAGACTCCGGCTGACAAAGGACGTTTTATTTGCCGAGCAAAAGGCCCGAGAATCGTTGGATTATGTGATATCTTCGAAGAACAAGAGCCGAGTCGTCGAGTATACGCGTTTTCGCATGCAATGGTTCGATCGCAGGCAGGAACCGTACGAGAAGCACGCCCGACTCACGCGTCTCAATCTAGATAAATATATGCGCACGGCTCGATGCGAAGAAGAAATCGTTCGGAGCGTTTTTGACGGAGGAGGCCCGCTCTCGACGCTCGTTCTCTACGGCAAGGGATCCAAGTTTATGAACGTGGCATCGTTCAGCGGACGCAAGTTTCGGCACGATTCCCTCATTCGTAGATTGCGCGCCAAGAGAAACATCGTCGCCGTGGAGATGACCGACGAGGCGTACACGTCGCAGGCGTGCTCCACGTGCAACCAGCGAGACGGCCGCTTCAGCAAAGTGTCCATGGACAAGAGGACGCGTCGAGGAGTTTGCCCCAACTGCCGCGACGAGTTCGACCGGGACGCCAACGCAGCCAAGAATATATTAATCAACTATAAACGGTCCACCGTCTGTGGGCCCGGACGCTTCTCAAATAAAGAGAGAGCGTCGTAACCCTTTATCTGTAAAGATTGAAATGTCATTAGAGTTTAATTTTCAAATTAAACTCGGTGATGTTCCGGTCTGAAAGGGCTAAGCATGATTGTCGTCAAGCGCAAGCCTATCACGCAGTAAAAAAATAAAAATAAAAATATTTACCTATTTGCGTTGAATATAACAGAATGAGTAGGGCCTGCTTAGGTCCACCACGTTGGCCGAGTGTGAATTGGCAGACTTCACACGCTTTTGAGAACATTATGAAGAACTCTCAGGTTCAATCCAGGTTTCCTCACGAAGTTTTCAAAGTTTAAAGCAAGTGTTTTTTTTTATGCACGTATCAATCGAACCCGGGACCTCCCAATTGTAAGACAGCAGCGCTCAGCACTGAGTCAGGGAAGTGGTCAAAGTTACAGTATACAGGTAAACTCTGTAATCGTCACATAGTCAGATAAAAGGTCTGAAACTGTATTAGTAACTAGTAAAATACTCGTTTACTTTCATAAACTCGTATATTCCAAGAGAGAGCTGCCGTTTTATTAAAAATTTCCCTTTCACTCGAACAAACTGCCTTAATGAAACGCAGGGTTGCTTTCAGTGCCTCCATAAAATATTTTATCCGAAAGCCTTGAAGACATTAATAGTCCGAAGCTTTTATAAGGAATCGGCAACAATGAAGTTCCCCTCCTCTAAATAATTAACTGCGAATTATTGACTGCAATAATAATAAATTCATATTATAGGCGGAGTGGCTTATATCTGAGGAGAAGGAGTAATTTGCGAATGAATATCGGTTAGTTACCCTAGTATTTTGAAAATGTGACCCTCTTAATTTCAATTCATCCCCTGCCCACAACTGGACACGAGTCTGTCTCGCTCTCTTTCTCTATATTTTGAGTCAAGTGTGAGATCTATATGACTTTGCTTAGGCTTAAGACATGGTTAAAACGAGACAGATTTATGTTACTCACATTTATTGCTTGATAGGCTTGCGCTTGACGACAATCATGCTTGCCTAGAAGATGCCTATTCACTCTTGCCTTGAAGGTACTTAAGTTATATGTGGCAGGAAACACGTGCGCTGGGAGGGTGTTCCACACCCTAGCGGTTCGTATCAGAAACGACGAGCAAAAACGCTTCGTGCGAGCAGATTGGACGTCAACCACATAAGGATGCCAACGCTGACGGTTTCTTGCTGTTCTGTGGTAGAACGGAGAAGGAGGAACAAGGTTGTGAAGTTCCTGAGCACACTCCCCATGGTATATCCGATAAAAAACCGATAAGCAGGCGACATTGCGTCGGTGCTGTAGACTGAGCAATTTCGTCTGCGTAAGTGATTGATCGCCAATTATCCTTCGTTTATTATTTTATTAGTATTATTTTATTTTAACTCCATCTCGTTTTAACTCTAAGTAAAGTCTGAGCCAAGTCAAAGTACGCTTTATAGATCTCAGCATTAGAATGAGTTAGTAGGCTTTGGCGATAGTGTGCCATTCTGGCCAATTGCAGATTGTCATTGGTACCTTTGATACATTGGTCACCTTTGATACATTGGTCACCTTTGATACATTGGTCACCTTTGATACATTGGTCACCTTTGATACATTGGTCACCTTTGATACATTGGTCACCTTTGATACATTGGCCACCTTTGATACATTGGCACCTTTGATACATTGGTCACCTTTGATACATTGGCCACCTTTGACACATTACCAAGAACTCTCACGCATGCGTGAGTGACATTACACATGCAGTAAAATTAGAACTAATGAATTAGGATATTGATTTACTATAATTACTACGACGTTTTTCGTAATTACTTATAACGCATATACTTGTAGGTACCTAAATCATAAAAGCTAGAAGTGCGATGCCCGAAGATCGAATCTCCGACCACCAGAACAAGGTAAAATGTGAACTTATAATTTTCAAGCATTCATCCATACTAATATAAATGCGAAAGCATGTCTGTCACTTTGTCTGTTACATTTCCACAAAGCAAGTCGCAAGTCTTCGAAAGAAGTCGGAATCCGGGGAAGGACATTAACTTTTGATCCCAGACAAAAAATAATTGCGAAAATGTTTTTTAATAAACTACCTCGACTTTAACTGCCTCGTTGGTCTAGTGGTTAGTATGTTCGACTGCGGCCGACGAGGTCCCGGGTTCGAGTCCCGGTTCGGCCCATAATAAGTATTGGGTTTTTCTGACAAGAAATTCTCAGTAGTAGCCCGGAGTTAGGAAGTTGGCGGTGTTTCACCCCCGTGCCTCGAAGAGCATGTTAAGCCGTCGGTCCTGCGCCTGATCTCTCCGGTCGTGTCGGATTTTCCGTCCCATCGGGCTATGAGAGTAAAGGAACAGAGAGTGCACCTGTGTATGCGCACACACTTGTGCACTATAATATCTCCCGCGCAGATGGCTAATCTTTCTGGAGATTGGCCGCCGTGGCCGAAATTCGGATTATTAATAAACTAAAACACGGCATGATATAGAAACATAAATGATGCGAAATTAAAAAAGCAATATCTATTATTACATTTTAGGAACCCTCGCAGCTTTAGTTTTAAGACCGTCACGCCTTATACTTTGAATAAACAGTTTTGACTTTTGATTATTGACTATTTTCATTTCCAATTCTAAATTATAGAAGTCTATTCGTTCCAAGAAAATTGGAGTCTCGTATTTTATCAGATGAACTGGAGCGACACTTAATGCTCCGATTGTTTCAGAAAAGTTTTCATATAAATTTAATAATATTGGGTAAAGTCTACGAAATTATACTCAATATTTGTTTTGAATTATAACCTTCTGAGTTCCCATGGTGATCATTTATTTTAATATCCGTTATTAGCGCAGAATTGAGATTGCTGCATCAAGTTTGTTCTATTTTTGAAGGAAATTTTGAAATTATTCTTGATAAGAGATGCACGTTTATAATATTACTAGCTAATGCCCGCGACTTCGTCCGCGTGGATTGAGGTTTTTCAGTTCCCGCGGAAACTCTTTAATTTTCCGGGTTAAAAAGCCTCAGTGTTATTCCAGACTATAATCTATCTCTGTGCCAGATTTCATCCAGATCCGTTCAGCCGTTGGTGCGTGATTGAGTAACTAACATCCATCCATACGTCCATCCAAACTTTCGCATTTATAATATTAGTAATTATAGTACAGATATAGATGTTTTTTCGCATTACTACTTGTCTATTGCTACTTAGTTCCAGTTCTTTGAGGTGGAGATGATAAACATCTCAATTGGCACAGTACAACCGCTGAGATTGACTGCCAAACTCAATCTCGAGTTTGCGCCCTCACACAAGTAACAAAATAGCTTTAAACTATTAATTTAAAACATCTTTACATTTACAAAGATTTCCTCACTGGAAATGAATCCTATCTTCCACTGACAAGTAGCTTAGGGTCTTAACTCTTAAGACGGATTCAGGATCATCCGGTTCCCTCAAACTATTCCCCGGCTGAGCCGAAATGCTCGCATTGCAAATGAGAGGTATAAGAGGGGCAGCATAGATCGATACCCGATGTCAAGGCCCAGTCCCTCTTTGATTAACGACCTCCTAACCCTCCGGCATCCGCGATATCTTAATGTTTTATTCGATTGCTTGAACACTCGGAGGGTGGAATGGTGGATTTACTTTTATTCTTTTGCCTGAAACACCTTGTGGGGTTTCTACTTGAGTAGTTAAGTATACCACGCCAAATATATTGTAAGAAGTACTTGTATAATATATGTTGCGAAGTATATGTTTGTTTACTGTTTAAATACCACGTCAAATATTATGTATGTGTAAGTGTGATATTTTTTTAAAGTACCTACTGCTTTGCCTTCGATTTATTAGCTTTCAATCCATATATCTATATATCTATACTTACCTACAACCAAACTGTAACTGAACGATTTCTGTACATTAAATGCATGGAACAATAGTCTGTGATTAAATGTATTTTTTTTTATATTTGAATTGGAGGAAGTAGGCTTGGAAAAGTGCGTTTATTCTGTCAGATTTGTTTCATGTAAATTTCATAAAGATATGATAGGCGGAACTCCTCGACGAGTAACAGGAAATAGTGATTAGTTTAATACCTTAAGAAATAGTAAATTTTCAACGTTTTTGATAATATGTAAGATAAAACAACCCTTATGAAGCCAGTCGGATCATCTACTTGTCATCTTAACTAGAGGTACGTTTATAATAATTTAACCGCACATATCTACGCATGCCTATAATAATTTCTCACTCACTACACATTATCATATAAATTGGACTTGCGTACGAAGCCCAGACAATTATAACCATAATATTGCTAGGAATTGAATTACAAATAATAATATCGAATCTGCAAATAATATCAACGTGACAATGAAATTAGCTTTGAACTTAGCTACCATGATGATTTTCCGTGCAGAGCGTTTATGGAAGGTGCTGCTGGGTTCAGTATTTATTATATTATTGCGTATTTATCATATATCTATCATCGTCATCGTCGCTGGTCGTGTCACTATTTCATTTGTAATTTTTTATCCACTACAAGTTATACAAGCTTATCGTATATTTATAATATTATAGTTTATCTTCTTTATTATATAGTTTTTATTCTAGCTAAAGAACTACTCATTCTTTCAAATTTTTGATGTGTCACCTAACCTATACAAGAGATACAACAAAAAACGCCGAACAAGCACGTAAGGGACCTCAATAGATGTCCCTTAATCTTTTAATTTAATTTACTTTTCATTCATTTAATTTTAGTTACAGTTTTTATTTAAGGTTACGTTTAAGTATAGGTTTTAGAATTAGACCCTTTGGGTACGGAACTCTAAAACTGGATAATTGCTTTCAAACATCCCTCAATTTAAAAGCCAGCCAGTACAAAAACTCGTATCAAGTTCTTATTTGTTGCTTAGCAACGTTAATTCGATAAAAGATATTAAATTTCTTTCAACCCCTCCCCTAAAAGTAACAAAAATATAATGGCAATGCCCTCGATGGTAAAAAGTACTCTCATAAAATGAAACCCTCGAAGGGTGGATATTTTCGAATGCGTGTCGACTCAAATCAAATGACTACCTCTAATAAAAGGAAAGATACTACGTAGTAGTTTTACTAAATCCGATGCCGATGTGTAGAAACCGAATAGGGGTATGGGCTTAGAATAACTACCTATAGAAACCTAGTACACTTGCGAAATGTAAGCCGTTAAATTGATGCCATAAATGGCATCGTACGACGCTCGCGCAGTCCGAAAAAAGCTGGTTAACTTAGTTTTAGAAGCTACAATGGTACAAACAAACTAACCAATTACTTACCCAACTTTTAGGGGGGGAATCATTTAAACTGGCAACATTATATTTGTGTTTACGAGGCAAGTAAACACAGCACACATAGCGAATTTGTTGCTTGCGTTTTGAGAAGGCGTTGTTTGGAAACATACCTTCTATTCTAAGGGTATGGGTTTAATTTAACTGCCATGCCCCTAACAGGTTAGCCCGCTACCATCTTAGACTGCATCATCACTTACCATCAGTGAGATCGCAGTCAAGGGCTCACTTGTAGTGAATTTAAAAAAACAAGTAGGTTTGTTCTATTTTGTTGGTTCGTCTGTAGTAAGTTAACCTCATTAAAACCTACCAAACCTACCATCGCTTAAAACAGTATCATTTTAATATTGCAAATTTATATGACGTAAAAAAAAAAAAAAACGTAACTTAACATCCCTACAATAAGGATTATAATTTTAAAATTAGAACGTTAACAGTGTTAAAATAATACTGTTTTAAGACACGGTAGTAAGCGTGCAGTGCCTGATAAAAACATAACTGAGAAGTGTCTAGATGAGCAGGTTGTGAGTAAGTACTTAATTTTTTTGTTTGCTTGCGAATATAAGAATATAGTAAAAAGCTTTTCAGTATTAAGTACTAGTTGATGCCCGCGACTTCGTTGCGTGGTTTAAGTTTTTTTGATTCCCGCGGGAACTCCTTAACTTTCCGGGATAAAAATTTTATCACTCTCCAGGTCCTCAACATATCCATGCCGAAAATCACGTCGATCCGTTGCTCCGTTGCGGCGTGATTGAAGGACAAACCAATTAACAAACACACTTTCGCATTTATAATATTAAGTATGAAGTATGATGTAGAGAATTTACCCGTTAGGGGTCACAAGTGTTGTTAAAAATAAGCCCTGTATATTATGTTGAGAAGCAAATGAGGCCTTTACTTCGCCTCGCGTGGATATAATTTTTTTATCCCGTGGCAACTTGTCGTTTTTCCAGGATAAAAACTTAGCCCAAATGTTCAGGTGGCTGGTCACGTTTGGATTGTTTGCGTCGTACCTTAAGATTAACGTAACAAGCTATAATATAAATGGCCCAACTAAACCGTCAGTTCCATTAATAGAAATTTACTACACGACCGGCCTCGAGGGCCGAATAAATCGAGCCAGTCGTTTAAGGAACTATTAGCTGTGGCCCGGAGCGTAGTATCGATATAGCTGCAATAAAATTAAACTCAGGTGGGAAAGGCACAACCACTATTATATAGACGTAATAAATTGCAATTAATAGGGATGACGCCTTAGATATCAAAAATAAATTATTTCTAACTGATTATTATATAGAGGGTCTACCAAAAGACCCAAAAATTCACATCCTCGGTTAGTTTTAAGTTTGATAACTATTTTAAAATATATATTAAAGAAAAAAAGTTCTTTGATTTTATGACGTCACAACTGTGAATTTCATACAACTTCCGTACTAGAACTAGTTTGATAATGAGTTCAATTTCAATTTCATTGAACTATCATCATCCCTATTGTAATTAATTGACTTGGTACATAACAAACTAAAAAAAAAATCTTAATTAAAACTAGCATTACAATTTGGACGGCCTCTCTGTCGCAGTATTAAGCGCTGTTGTCTTAACGTGGGAGGTCCCGGGTTCGATTCCCGGCAGGGTCAATTTGGGAATTTATAATTTTTAAATTTTCCCTGGTCTGGCCTGGTAGGAGGCTGCGGCCGTGGCTGGTTAGTACCCTACCGGCAAAGACGTACCGCCAAGCATTTAGCGTTCTGGTATACGATGCCGTGTAGAAACCGATTAGGGGTATGGGTTTATTATAACTGCCATGCCCCTAAAAGGTTAGCCCACTACCATCTTATACTGCATCATCACTTACCGTCAGGTGAGATCGCAGTCAAGGGCTTACTTTTAGTGGATTTAAAAAAAATTAACAGTCCTAATTCTATTCGTTTTCGATTAGTAGTTCTCGATTCCATAACTCTTTATCAACATAATAATATTAAATCGAACGATACAAAACTCTTTTCCAGATCTTTGATCTTAACGGATAAAAAGAGAATCCATTTAAAAACAATTTTATTTTGCTTAAGGGTTCGTTCAGACGTGCCACAAGCACACGACAGCGGCAAAAATTTCGCTTTGCAAAAAATAATGTCATTATAAATATTGTTTTCCATTTACCTTTTATCTGAGCCATTTAAATTCTCTGACGTATGGTTGGTTAGTAAGGTCGTGTGTCTATACTCAATTTTTAGGGGTCCGTACCCAAAGGGTAAAAACGGGACCCTATTACTAAGACTCCGCTGTCTGTCTGTCTGTCTGTCTCCAGGCTGTATCTCATAAACCGTGATAGCTAGAAAGCTGAAATTTTCACAAATGATGTATTTCCGTTGCCGCTATAACAACAAATACTAAAAATTAAAAAAATAGATATATTAAGGGGGGTCCCCATGCAATAAACGTGTTTTTTTCGTATTTTTTTGCTCAATATTAAAAACGGTAACAGGTAGACGGTTCAAATTTTCACAGAATATTAACTTGTATATTACCTTTCAAAATAAATAATTAAATATCAATAAAGTAAATATTAAAGGGGGGCTCCCATACAACAAACGTAATTTTTAAGCAATTTTTTTTAATAATTTAAAACTTACTACAGGTTTGTACGGAACCCTCTGTGCGCGAGTCCGACTCGCACTTGGCCGGTTTTTTTTCCTTTCTCCTTGTTTATTTAGTAAATGGACATCCCGTACAGCTCATTATTCTGTGTTTTTGTTGCGTCCCAACAAACAATTGTAAAAACCTTTCGCATAGGCCCTTATCTCAGGGCGTGACATTAATAAGGTTACCTTTTCCGCCCTCGGAGGACGATGAAAAAATATATCGCATAAAATCCACGCCTTAAGCTCCTTAGGCATCTTTACCACGAGGATGTGTGAAGATACGTAGCTTAATACAATATTATGACGTCAGAACTAACTAATTCATACTGATATTATAAATGCGTAAGTGTGTCAGTCTGTCCGTCTGTTACGCTTTCACGGCCCATCTGTACAACCGATTTTGATGAATTGACGACCTCCGTGGCGCAGTTTTGAGCGCTGTTGTCTTAACTTGCGGAGGTCCCGGGTTCGATTCCCGGTAGGGTCAATTTGGGAATTTATAATTTTTGAATTATTCCTGGTCTGGCCTGGTGGGAGGCTTCGGCCGTGAATAGTTACCACCCTACCGCCAAAGACGTGCCGCCAAGCGATTTAGCGTTCCGGTACCTAAGATGCCGTGAAGAAACCGAATAGGGATATGGGTTTATCCCATCTGACTTACCATCAGGAGAGATCGCAGTCATGGGCTAACTTGTAGTGGATAAAAAAAAATTGGTATAGGGATAGAAAAAAACCGTAATCCATCGCGGACGAAGTGGCAGGCATCATCTAGTAAGTACTAAAACTTATATTATGTATTAGGTGTACGATAAGTACGCTTAATTTTCATAGCCCAAAATTCCTCAGCGCCCGAAGACAAAAGTCTTTTCATAGTGCCTACTTACGGCTCCGAAACATAGTCGCTAACTACGGGCTGAATAAAATGGCTCAAGGTTATTAGACGGGCGATAGAGAGCTCCATACTCGGAGTTTTTGAATAGTGGATAGGTATTTGTGTATTGAGTTTGTTTTTTTTTCTTGTTTTTTTAGGAAAAACTCGGTGGGAGTTCTTTAAAAAAAAATACAACTAGTGGTTCGCCCCAAACTGAGACCTCGCGGTATCAAAGAGCGCCATCTATTGACATCATTGTTAATTTCTGTTAAAAATATCATCATCATTAAAAATTAAATAATTTCGTTTCCTTATAATATTTATCTAATATTAGTATTTGTTGTTCAAGTACAGGATATAATTCAAATAATTGGTCAAGTTTCAGGCTCAGCCTTTCAGAAAATTGAGAGTTCTGAGGTCAACTTTGGACGTTAGAAAATCTCCACTTTGAAAGCCCCCCATTTCGTCAATTTAAAAAAAAAATATTATATATTTTAAGAAAAATTTAAAAAAAAAAAATTTTTGGACTCTATTCCTAATTATCTTTAAAATGATATACCGCAACTCTATGTAACGCTATAAAAAATATTTTACTTCGCATTCGCTTCTATGAGAGCCCCCCTGAAATAAAGATTTTTATAACTTTTTAGGCCATATTCGGCTGGAGGCCATAGGTTCACATATTATATTTAAATTTGAAGTAAATATGTTCAGTAATTCAGAAGTTATAAGGCTCTGACAGACGGACGGACTGATGGACGGACTGACGGACGGACAAGTGCCAATTCACTCAAGTAGACTCAGAGACCTTCGCTTCGCTCGGTCAATTATATCAATGTGTAGATACCTAAATACCTAACCGCAGTCCTAAGCATTGCTGGAGCGAGTGAAATCCAAGCTCTTTTATCATTTACATAATAAATTATACTGAGCTTTTTCAGGAGCATACTTTAAATCGATTTCTTAAACTTCGGTAACGGCAAGTTTAAATAAAATAGATGGAATTTTGTTATATACTCGTATTAGTGAACATAGGTTTCATGCAAGGAATCCCCATGCCAAGGTACGGTCTGGATCCAACAGTCCTGCGTCTCATTTGATGTCATCCGCCCACCTGGGTCCGTCTGGGTTGACAGACGCAGCGATTTTCTGTGCGGGGTCCAACATTTTTGTACACCGGGAAACGCAGTGTTGGAAAACACCATACTGCGAATAGTTAGTTACATAAAATTCAAAAAAAATATATCAAAATTCAAAATTCACACCTTCGTCTAGAAATTGACTTTATTGCTATCTCTATTGCTATGTAATTGAGTTGTACACTACAGTAAGTGTTTCCCCAAACTCCTAGCTTGTTATTGGCTAACTTTAGTAAATTATAGAGATGACATCAGATTATTACTACTGAATCTCAGTAATGGACACCGATAGTACATAGTACCTAGTATTATGTAACGGTATTCTACTCCTTCTTTCCTTCAAAGCTTCCAGCTTGAAGCCGTGTTACTTCCAAAAGGTTTTTGGGTATAAAACAATGGCTATTCCCGTTTTTATACATAGGGCCCGTGTCAGGCGTGAGAAGCGGTCTGTGGTCGTGTTCAGGAAACATAGTGACGGATATTTCGATAAAAACGACCCATATTTTGTTCATCATATTCATATTATTAATAAGTATTTCATACAATATGTACAATACATAATATTATTACGAGCTTATGCCGGGTTCGTTCCAACAGTAAATTATTCTAGCAAGAAGTTTTCAGTCTGAAAATGGGAATTGAACCCTTTTTCTCCCCCTGTGCCTGAGAAAAACGTGCACTAAAATATTGAAATTAAGCAAAGGTAGCGAGATTTTCTATAAAAGCGTTCATTTTTGAGACCCGTATAGTCTGTATACTGTAAAATAATTGTTGTCTTTTTGTTTTTTTTTTCGTATCGCATCGTCAACGTCTGAATGAAACGGACACGTACGAAATAATTTTATGTCTCGTTTCAAAACGCTACGCTAGGAAGGAATGCCCTTCCGTTATTCCTCCTACTTATAAAGGTACCTACTAGCCGATGCCCGCAACTTTTTCCACGTGGAAGTTTTTTTTAATTCTCACGGGAACTCCTTAATTTTCTGGAATAAAAAGTCAAGCCAATGTCACTCTCCAGGTTCTAAACTATACCCATGCAAAAATCACGTCGATCCGTTGCTTTGTTGCGGCGTGATTGAAGGACAAACATAAACCCACAAACAAAGAATAATAGTAATGAAAAAGTCACAGTTTGATTATAGGTGTCATTATGTGCCTAATTGCGGTGAAATTAGAGCCACTTTATGAGCAAGTGTGTTGAAAAAGATTATAGACTGCGCCATCACTTGCAGGTTTGATTGCAGCCTATAATACTAGTGTATCACACTACTACTACACCTGATACACTACTAGTGTATCAGGTGAGATCGCAGTCAAGGGCTAACTTGTAGTGGATTAAAAAAAAAATTAAAAAAAAAATCCAAATATTCATACCATCGTTCGACACTCGATAGCCAACCATATACAGTCCCGTGTGTTTCCGAACCTCCGTATCGCAGCCGTGTGAAAAACGCGTAGTGATTTATGTACCGAGTGGGATATCTCCCGATAAATTATTGTCTTCACATCGGTGCATGCATGCGAAAAAGTGAGTAATGGACCGCCATTCGTACACTTCCTTCCCTTCTTTAGGTAAGAGCCACAGAACTTTAAATCTATACTAACATTATAAATGCGAAAGTTTGGATGGATGGATGTATGTATGGATGGATATTTGTTACTCAATCACGCCAGAACGGCTTAACGGATCTGGATGATATTTGGCACAGAGATAGTATGGAATAGCACATAGGCTAATCCTGGAAAATTAAAGAGTTCCCGCGGAAACCCAAAAAACCTCAATCCACGCGGACAAAGTCGCGGGCATCATCTAATATTATAACTAATTAAATATTAATCTAATAATATAACAAAACTTGTTGCTTCTCAAGTGTCGCGTGTCACGGTCCCTAAGTATAGGTCTACCAGAATCTGATGGCAAAAAATACCTTTGATTTTATATATAAAATCAATGAAAAATACACCTAAAAGCAATGCGTTTAAGTACCAGTATACGGTGTATACTTTTTGCCATCAGATTCTGGTAGACCTATAATTACTGCAGGGCGATTGTCTAAAAAATGACAGCTACAATGTGACGATCGCTATCACCGATTGGATAACATTCTTCCAATATTGGCTAATATCCATTGATGCACCAAAAATACTATAAAATTAGCCAATCAAAACAATTGAGACTGTAATTCAACGATTGATGCACAATCGCCCTACTGTTTACCTCTACGCCCTGCAAATCATACTTAATATTATAAATGCGAAAGTGTGTTTGTTTGTTGGTTTGTTGGTTTGTTCTTCAATCACGCCGCAACGGAGCAACGGATCGACGTGATTTTTGGCATGGGTATAGTTGAGGACCTGGGCCCCAATCATGTAAGAATGTCCGATCAAACGTTTAAGATTTTCGTCAAAGTAAAATAAAAAATAACTACATTGAATTAGAGCTCAATTTCGTCTGCCCATTCTTATACGTTTAGGTATGTACGATACCCTAAACGTATAAGAATGGGCAGACGAAATTGAGCTCTAATTCAATGCTGTCATTGTTTATTTTACTTTGACGAAAATCTTTAACGTTTGATGGACAATTCTTACGTAATCGGGGGGCTGGGAGAGTGATATAGGCTACTTTTTATCCCGGAAAATTATGGAGTTCTCGCGGGAATCAAAAAAACTTAAGTTATATCTCTAAAAATGAATGAATGAAAAATTCTTTATTGTACACCAAGAAACACATACTTATAAACAATAACAATAAAACTTAGCTATGGTACAAGTGGCGGCCTTATCGCTTTAAAGCGATCTCTACCAGGCAACCATGCAAACAACGGATTAACCTAATGAGAAAGCTTCAAGGGTGTACGTTACTTGAAAATACGCTACTTAAAAATGTGTGTCTTTACAACACACTAGTGTATCACTGCACATTTGCGCGGAGTCAATCGCACTCTTTCTTATCACTTCCATACTCATTCTAATTTCTGTGGTTGAAACGTATCAGCTCAGTGAAAAATTTTACCGATTCGTTGCATACGTCTCAGCAAAAGCCAAAATTTGTAATGGTACCGAAACGTGGGTATGATGCTATTCAAGAGTTTTCTTATATGCTATGGACAAATGCATTCATTTTATTCTTATGCAAAAATCCATACATAATCCATTTACCTACTAATATTATAAATGCGAAAGTGTGTCTGTCTGTCTGTCTGCTACGCTTTCACCCACGATGCCCACCTATTCAACCGAGTTTGATGAAATTTGGTACAGGGATAGTTTATACCCCGGGGAAGGACATAGGCTACTTTTTATCCCGGAAAATTAAGGAGTTCTCGCGGGAATTAATATAAACTTAATCCACGTACTTAAACAAAGTTCGGGCATCGTCTAGTCCATACTAATATTATAAATGCGAAAGTGTGTCTGTCTGCTATGCTTTAACGGCTCGTCTTTTCAACCGATTTTAATAAAAAACCGGCCAAGTGCGAGTCGGACTCGCGCACCGAGGGTTCCGTACAAACCTGTAGCACAGAATAGGTAATAGCCTGTAGTACGTTTTACGATTTATGACGTATTAAAAATAAAAATTACGTTTGTTGTATGGGAGCCCCCCTTTAATATTTACTTTATTGATATTTAATTATTTATTTTGAAAGGTAATATACAAGTTAATATTCTGTGAAAATTTGAACCGTCTACCTGTTACCGTTTGTAATGTTGAGCAAAAAAATACGAAAAAAACACGTTTATTGTATGGGGACCCCCCTTAATATATATATATTTTTTTAATTTTTAGTATTTGTTGTTATAGCGGCAACGGAAATACATCATTTGTGAAAATTTCAGCTTTCTAGCTATCACGGTTTATGAGATACAGCCTGGAGACAGACAGACAGACAGCGGAGTCTTAGTAATAGGGTCCCGTTTTTACCCTTTGGGTACGGAACCCTAAAAATTGGAATAGAGACAGGTTGCATCCCGGGGAAGGACATATGCTACTTTTTTTATGGAACTAGATGATGTCCGCGACTGCGTCCGCGCGGATTAAGTTTTTTTAATCCCCGCAAGAACTCCTTAATTTTCCGGGATAAAAAAGTAGCTTATGTCCTTCCCGGGATACAAACTATCCCTGTAACAAATTTCATCAAAATCGGTTGAACAGGTGGGCCGTGAAAGCGTAGCAGACGAACGGACAGACAGACAGACAGACACACTTTCGCATTTATAATATTAGTATGGATTTTACAAAATACTACTACCAGGCTACTATTAAGCACAGAATAGGTACTAACAGCTATTACTACCTAAGCCTTTTCTGTTTTTTTTGCTTTGAAGTAAACAACTCAAGTAAAAAAAAGAGTGCTCTATTCCCTCCTATATTTCGTACGAAGCTTTCACTAAAATCCTGTAAATTGGCGCCGCCAAAGTAAGCCTCTATAATCCCATAGAAGTAAGGCCTCATATGTACCGCGCGGCATAAAGCTGATGTGTGCTTAAGCCTATCTTTGGCATAGCATACGCCGCTGAAGTAGATAGCTGAATCTACTTGGTATGTAAATATATTGTGTTGCTTATTGGGAAAAGAAACGAGAGTCGTTTAATTTTTTTTTATCCACTACAAGTTAGTCCTTGACTGCGATCTCACCTGATGGTAAGTGATGATGCAGTCTAAGATGGCAGCGGGCTAACCTGTTAGGGGCATGGCAGTTATATTAAACCCATACCCCTATTCGGTTTCTACACGGCATCGTACCGGAACGCTAAATCGCTTGGCGGCACGTCTTTGCCGGTAGGGTGGTAACGTAAATAACTCAAAAGTAAGTAATTATAATAATAAGCGTTCCAACCTAGACCTTATAATTGCTTCGCGCTAAGGATGATTCAAATCAAATCATATATTTTTTATTCAAGTAGACTTTTAACAAGTGCTTTGAATACTCGAATGAATCTACCACTGGTCTGGAATGCCGTTCCTGTCACTTCCTACCGAGCAGAACAAGCAAGAAACTCGGTGGTTGCTCCTGTGATAAAATAATTTACAAATGCATCAATTTGTAGATACTTATGTAATATGCATTGCTTGTCGTCAAGCACAAGCCTATTTCGCAATAAAAAATATAAATCTTAACACTAAGGCATTAAAGTTTAATTACGAATGTAGTATATTTATATTTAAGACCTTTTGTCTTCATAACAACGCGAGCATGTCGGTGTTCGCGAGCATGTCGGCCACGCGAATCCACAATTTTACCCCCTACCAAAAAGTGCTCAACGCGGCCAAAGAAGTTTTCACTTCAAAAACTGAACAAGATCCCACATAAGTGGGGCATTGTTTGTATCCCGACATAATGGCGGGAGAGGCGCGCGGTGCGAACTTCGTTAATTCGCTTACAGAATAGCGGGGAACGGAGAATCTAGTTATGGTGCACTAATGAGATGAACTGACGGCCTAATGATAAAGACTTTGGCCTTCTATGGTGGGTTTCCAAGGTTCGGATCCCTGAGCACCTCTAAATTTTCGGATGTGCGTTTTATGCAATTAAATAAGTATCACTTTCATTTTTAGAAGTTATCTTTAATACTCTTTAAAATTTATATATTTTTTTTGTACAGAAGTGCTCTATGAAGTGTGCAGAAAAGGTATATGTCCAGCAGTGGACGAATGCAGGCTGATGGATCGATACTCTATCCGTAAAAATAATCCCCACTCACTCCCTTGTATTCATTCCAAGCATGTGTAAATACAACTTCAGGCGGGTTGAGCCAACGACTTATCAAACTAATATTGTAAATGCATGCAAAGGTGTGTTTGTTTGTTGGTTTGTTGGTTTGTCCTTTAATCACGCCGCAACAGAACAACGGATCGACGTGACTTTTGGTATGGGTATAGTTGAGGACCTGGAGAGTGATAAGTTAAGCTACTTTTTATCCCGGAAAACTAAGGAGTTCCCGAGGGAATCAAAAAAACTTAAAACACGCGGACGGAGTCGCGGGCATCAGCTAGTTATAAATAAACGCGGCATACGCGAACATCATTGCTAAAGACGGCGTTAATATTACATTACCAAAACTACATACATTACTTACTACGCACTATACTCTGTCCGATCAATCCTTACACGCGGACTCATAAAACGTGGGAAGAAAAAGTGATTATTGTTCGCTTCGTTGCACTCATTCAGGTCCGTAAGTGCAAGGAACAAGCGATATGCAATACTCCTTCCCACGTTTTAAGACTTCGCGAGCAAGGAGCCATGGAACAAGTTATACTTGCTACTTCCTACGCGGAGAAAGGGAAAGAACATAAAGGTACGCTATACCTGTTATTAGAAAGAGATGAATATAGATTCTGAGTTACACTGTTGTTAACTACAATGGCCGCAAATTTCGACAAGTGACGGCAAGTGCCTTCTTATATTCTTGCCAGAAAAAAGCGCGGGGAACGTATCTAATGTTTTAAATATTATAGGGTTGAGCCACTAAATCGGCACTCAAAAGACCGCGTCTATTGAACCATTGTTTCCAGTCTAATAAACAACACAATACAAGACCAAGGTGGGAGCTGGGAGCGAACTTCAGTTAACTCACTTACCAAATAAATAATGGCACTCGAGAAATTCAGTTAGCCTGTTTATTAGCATTGTATGTGATGTGACCTAGCACTTAAGTCTATTTTGCTGGTTAGGTAACCTGGTAGTAAATGAACTAATTTGGAAGTTTGGATTTGCCCTTAATATCCTAAAATGATCCCTACGATTCTAAGAACGGGTTACGATGTTCAGTGAGAGATTCAATCAAGAGAGCTAGTTTCAGGTAGCTACTGATGGGTACCTACATGTCGCGCACTACATAGAAGCATAAAGGCACCGCTTACCCTAGTTAAAAAAGCTCAATGCTTATTTTTCATCGTGCCCTGCCTGAAAGTAGGTATCTACCTCTAGTTGGTTAACCAATGCCTACCCTGGCTCTACGAGTATATATAGTTGCGTACACGCGTGTGACATACAATACAGTACCTATAGAAATAGGCTTCCCCGGTCCCGGGTTCGATCCCCGGCAGGGACAACTTGGGAATTAATAATTTCTAAATTTTCTCTGGTCCGGTCTAGTGGGAGGCTTCCGCCGTGGCTAGTTACCAACCTACCGACAAAGACGTGCCGCCAAGCGATTAAGCGTTGCGGTACAATGCCGTGTAGAAGCCGATTTGGGGTAGGTATGGGTTTATTACTGCCATCCCCTAGTTAGTTAGCCTTGGTTATCCCACTACCAACTTAGACTGCATCATCACTACCATCCGGTGAGATCGCAGTCAAGTGCTAGGTTATAGTAAAATAAAAAAACATTAATTTTATTTCATACCTCTGTTTTTATTATATTTCACTAGATGATTCCCGTGACCTCTTTCGCATGGATTAAGGTTTTTTGGTTCTTTAATTTTCCGGGGTAAAAATAGTGTTATTCAGACTATAATCTTAGATATATCTGTGCCAAATTTCATCCAGAACCCGTTCTGGCGTGATTGAGTAACAAACATCCACCCAGTCATCCATCCATCCATCTATCTTTCCATCCATCCATCCAAATCTTAAAAAAATAAGAATAGATTCCTCTGTTTTATTATACTTACTTGAAACAAAGGAATGTACGAGCGGTCCATTTCTCACTTTTCCCATGCATGCACCGCTGTGAAGAGAATAATTTATCTCGTGATAGCCGCCTCCGAATATAAATCACGCAGCGTTTTTCAGCGATAGGACATTTCAAATGTAGAATGGTCTTCTTTCCTATTATCTACTCAGGGGGGCTGATTTCTCATTCCATTCCTTTTTTTCTGGCACTGTCCCACAAACTTATCTGACCCGCGGTGGCCAAAATTGGAACTAATTTTTATTCGGGAACAATTTGAAAGAGGTCTGGTAATACTTTTTATCAGACAAAAACGTCTGTTATTTATTTTTTCAAATTCTATAAGTACCTATATTTAAGTTCCCTTTGTAATAAAAAAAATAAAATCACGCAGATGAGTTCGTAGACATCATCTAATAGTATAATGTAAAGATAAAAAAATCAAGTTGCCAAAAAAATGATTTTTCGGATTTTTTGCAAATGTTATATGCTGCGCAGTAGCGAAATAACCGCAAACGCTCTACCAGACTGGCAGAACTGGATTCGCCAATGAACGAAATTATATTTTTTCACAATTTCAGCTTGCCTAAAGACCAGGACCTTTCAGGGCCTTCTCGAAATTCATCGCCAGCTCTCGGATCCCATCGCCCCGCTGTCGCCGTCGCTCTGCCGTCGCTAGTTTCGTTTCTGACGCTTTTCAGTTACTTTACCTGTCATCTCCTTATAAAAATTCCGATTTTTCAGTGGCTGGCTAATGTGTGGTATATATCTGACAAACTTATCTGACCCGGTGACAGCGTCGCTAGTAGGTATATATGAAAAAAAAAAAAAACAAAAAAAAAAAGAACAGGCATAAAAATTTGTTCCAATTTTGGCCACCTGTCCAGATAAGTATGACGCACTAGTGTGTATAACAGAGTGAAAGAGGGTAATTTAAGATGTCAAGATCGTTGGGGTTTTCTGAAAAAAATACTATGTACCTATACATAAATAAAACTGTGAGGCTTCATGTGGGCTTCATTGTACACAAAGCCTATCGGGACGATTTTTTGAAGTGACAACTTCTTTAGCCGCGTTGAGCACTTTATGGTGGGGGTAAACTTGTGGATTCGCGTCGCCGACACCGTCACCGACACCTCGCGTTGTTACGGCGTGTATACTACATTCGTATAAAAAATATACTACATTCTTTATTAAACTTAAAAGCCTTAGTTTTAAGGCTTTTAGGGTTTTAATTTTTTTTTTATAAAAAAAAAATTATTATTTTAAATATTCGTTTTCACTTCTATCGGCATCACTATGACTGCCAATATTTTTTTTAAATTTCTATTGGAGGAAGCTTTACTATTAATTTTAAATGTTTGTTTGTCTGTTACGGCACCACGCTGACACTACAGGACAGATTTGAATGCAACTCAGCAAATGAACTTATACTGGTCAATTAAACTTTGATTTGTTATAAATAAAATAAATGGAGAATATTTTGGGAATCCATACTAATCTGCGAGTTGCGATATAAATAATTATATTAAACACGTATTTATAGCAAATACTGGTAATTAACTACTTCGGTAATCAATTTACCTTGGTTCCGTGTACAGTACAATATAATTAGTAATTCCTGAGAATAATTCAAAAAAGATCAATTATATCAAATCTACAGGAATATTTATAAGTAGTAAATATTCCTGTAGATTTAATAAATCTTTTACGGTTTTATTGCGAAGCGCTAAAACTGTCTCCAATATAAAACTCCGTCGAAATTGAGCAAAATGGTGAAATAAAAAAGGGAAAGCCTGGAATATATAATAGGAATTTATTATATCGAGATCTGGGAGTGGAAGCGAGGCGACGCCGGTGCCAATAAGGGGAAGAGAAATTCAGACAATTAATACTATTTGTGGCACTCGCAATCTATTGGAAATGTCTTCCAGTTTTATGTTGTTTTACCCTGTCCTTATCCCTACCAAAGTCTGTAAGTTTACATCTGAGTACTGACCCCTAGGATGTTCTCTCTCACTGTGTCGTATTCCTCATTGCTGAGGGTCATGACCCCATTTCATTAATCACACAATGGCAGGGGTTTTCTTGGGATAATAATGCGGTGGGTTCCCAGGTCCTTCCGCATAGGATGCAAACACTTCAAATTCAGACTAGGCATTGCTGAGGAGTTAGGTGTAAGCTCGAAGATATTGGGGAGAAACGTCTTTCTAAAGGTTTTTTGCCTTTTGCTTCGGTCGTGACTAGTTACCACCCTAACGGCAAAGACGTGCCACCAAGCGATTTAGCGTTCGGATACGATGCCGTGTAAAAACCGAAGGGGTATGAGTTTAATATAACTACCATGCTCCTAACAGCTGTTAACCCGCTAACATCTTAGACTGCATCATCACTTACCATCAGTTGAGATCGCAGTCAAGGGCTAACTTGTAGGGGATAAAAAAGAAAAAGGTCTACACAACTTGAGATGCACGAATCGGCGCGGCACGTAGTGGCAAATATTGTTTGTGTGAGTTTGTTTGGGGCCGCGTCACACAGTGCATCCGTTTGCTGCATGGCTTAAATGGGCCCAGCTCCATACAAACTCATAGAAAGAATATTTGCCGCTACGTGCCGCGACGCTCCGTGCATCTAAAGTGGGGCTAGATCTTAAGGGCGCCTCTTATGAGGCTCCGACCTCGGCTTAAGAGATTGGCAATCCCAAAATGACCACTGCCGGAAATCGAACCCGAGACCTCCCACTTCGTCACCGTTGTCATCATGTTGTCGTCCCTACAAATCGTTTGACGTCATCTGTCAAGTGGGGGTCTACTAATACTGAGCTTGGACTTCGTTAAATAAGCTTTCAGGTTTAAGGTCACCCTTCACGCATCTAGAGACGCCACAAATAGGGGATTATAAGTCATGTCTTTAGGATAAGAGAAATTTATAACATAACTAGCTTTTGACCGCAGCTTCGATAACGTAAGTTCATACAAGTTTCAATCCCTTATTTACCCTTTTAGGGACCTACCTTTCTTAGCGGATGCCTACGTCATAAAAGCTATCTGTATGCTAAATTTCAGCCCGATCCGTCCAGTGGTTTAAACTGTGCGTTGATAGATCAGCCAGTGACCTTTTCCTTTTATATAATACTAGCTGATGCCGCGACTTCGTCCGCGTGGATTGAGGTTTTTTGGCTCCCGCAAAAACTCTTTAATTTTCTGGGATAAAAAGTAACCTATGTATTATTCCAGACTATAATCTATCTCTGTGCCAAATTTTATCCAGATCCGTTAAGCCGTGCTGGCGTGATTGAGTAACAATTATCCATCCATCCAAACAGTCGCATTTATAATATTAGTTTAGATAAATTATATTCTTCGTACCTACCTTCGTGACGACCTCCGTGGCACATGTGTGTAGCGCTGTTGTCTTAACGTGCGGAGGTCCCGGGTTCGATTCCCGGCAGGGTCAATTTCGGAATTTATAATTTCTGAATTTTCCCTGGTCTGGCCTGGTGGGAGGCTTCGGCCGTGGCTAGTTACCACCCTACCGGCAAAGACGTGCCGCTAAGCGATTTAGCGTTCCGGTACGATGCCGTGTAGAAACCGAATAGGGGTATGGGTTTAATATAACTGCCATGCCCCTAACAGGTTAGCTCGCTAACATCTTAGACTGCATCATCACTTACCATTGACAGGTGAGATCGCAGTCAAGGGCTAACTTGTAGTGGATTAAAAAAAAAACCTAAAAAGTATTATGTGTAATAATCTATCTTCCACAGTGTGGTTGAGGGCAAACACCTGATATCGAGAGGCTGGCAGGTGTCCTTGAGCCGGCACGTGATATTAATAACGTTTTGTCTTTGGTATAACTTATGCCATAAACTACATGTACAGTCGCTATCTGAAAATGTTTACCAGCTTTCAAATTGTAGTCCCACAAACTATTTTTTTTTAAATTTATTTTGTACCAATACGATGTGTAGAAAAACAGAAACATAGTGGAAAAAGGAAACACTTATCTTTTTAAGAGATCTCTACCAGTGACCCTTGACAGTGAGAAAGGTTGTGAAGGAAGAATGGGTACAACAAGATATGAGATGGATTGAAACGAGATATTATATGATAACCTTACACATTTATACATACTGATGACATAAATATGTACATAAATAAATAAATACATACCAACATACATATTCAAAAAATTCAAAACTCAAAAGTTTTTTATTCAAATAGACTTTTTACAAGTGCTTATGAATAGTCTTTTAATGGACTTTTTAAACTTGTGTAAAGACAAGTTTAAAATAGGTTGTGGAATTTTGTTATAGAATAGAATGCTCATTCCCACGAACGACCTTCGGACTTTCTTGAGGCGGAGCGATGGAGTCACGAGCCTATGGCGGTTTCGTGTCATATAATATGACATATTATATGATGCTTAATATAACCTGGTGGCCAAAATTGGAACTAATTCTATGCCTGTTTAGTCTTTATTTTTCATATAATACACTAGCGAAGTTGTCACCGGGTCAGCTATGTTTGTCAGACTTTACATTCAAAAATTCAAATTCAAAAGTTTTTTTATTCGGATAAACTTTTACAAGTGTTTTTAAGTATTTAGGTATTCTTTATAACACTGCGTATAGTCTAAAACGCCTCAACAAGGTACTTCAAAGTTAGCAATAAAGTTTTCAAGCAGTCAACAAAAAGAGTTTGTATGACTTTTTTTTTAATAAAACTCATTTCCTAATTTCATTAAGTTTGACACATTTGCATATGACATTTATTAAAAAAAGGTTTTCTACATCTATCCTGGTAAGGTGGTAAATCTAGCTATATCAAAGGTGGTAATCATTTTAGACCGCGACTGTACATCAAGTAAATATTATACCACCATCATTATAAACGAACTAGCTCAACCGCGCCGGTTTTGCTCGGGTACAATATCTGAAAAACATTTCTTAGTGGGGAAAAATCTATAAATAAAACTGTAGTTGGATGCCTTGTCTTGTCTGTTTGTCTGTTCATGCTAAAAATAGAACGGATAGATAAACGGATTTGAAGGGATCATGGTATACTTATAGCTTATTCGCTGGGTCGATATAATAGTTATTTTTGTCACACATTAATCGAATTATATTAAATGAAAATGAAAATGAAAATGATTTATTTCATGTAGGACCACTAGTGTCACTTATGATAAGTCGTAAGAATCTACCACCGGTTCGGAAAGCTGATTCTACTGAGAAGAACCGGCAAGAAACTCAGCAGTAGCTCTTTTCAAAATCAGAAAAATGTAACACTTTGTATATACATACTTAATATAAAATGCATACGCTACGTTACAAGTAGGTATTACACTGACTTGTGGGTTGCTGGATGCGAAGCCGGTTGCTTCCATGCAACTTTGTCATCGAGAAAATCATCTATACTATAATACCCTCGACTTATCAGATGCTGTTTAACACAGTCTTTAAATTTATGTAATAGCAACTCCAGAAACTCTTTTGGTACCATGTTATAAAAGCGTATACTCGACCCCACAAAGGATTTCTGCACCTTGCGCACGCGATATGACGCTGTTACAAGCTTATGGCGGTTTCTAGTACATCGATTGTGAGTATCACTTATTTGCTTATAAAGATTAATGTTCTGCCTAACAAAGATTATATTATTGTATATGTATTGTGAAGGCACCGTAAGAACACCAATCTCTTACTAATCTTAATTAACATTCAATAGACTGAATTTAATTTTTGATAGGTGTTTTAATGATTTGAAATGATTTTTATTAGCCTACTAAATTATTAAAATAGGAGTCATGACGGAGTTCTGAACATTTCCTTACACCACAGAATAGGTTGTACAATGACGTACGTACAGTTGTACAATGAAAAGCGTTCTAAATTTAAAATACTTTTTCTCACCGAATGAGCAAAAACTACTTTTGCTCACTGTTTTTAAGCAGCAATGGCACCCTTTTTCAGCTAGTGAGTTGTAAAAGGTTATTTTTCTTCTCCTCTCCCTAGGAGATAGCTAATTTAAAAAAACAAAGATCAGTCCCCATGATTGGTGAACTTCATTCGGAAAGGTCAAACTCAACACTTCATTGCCTAAATACAAAAGAGTTACTACAAAAAAAAACAAAAAAACAACAAACTTAACTTTTACTTTAACTTTAACTTTTGTAAAAGAGTTACAAAAGAGTAACTGCCATGCCCCTAACAGGTTAGCCCGCTTCTTCACTTACCCTCAGGTGAGATGGCAGTCAAGGGCTAACTTGTAGTGGATTAAAAAAAAAAAAGATTTCGAAAAATTTGTAACCTATCTAACGAGTACAATCAAAAATTTCATTACGGAGTAGGTGCCCCTTTACCGTGATATCCCCTAAAGGGTTTATTTAATGAAAGTTTAGATTACCACCGCAGGGCGGGCTCTTATCAGCAAATCTTTGAGTTATCTCGAGCCTCATTAAGGCAGCGTCTCAACAAATAGACGATTAGGTGGATAAATGAAATCATCATTATCATATTTTATCTCTATCACCCCGACCACCAGATCCCTTATCTATAATTGAATAAAAGATGGTAGATACTTTAGATTTGAGCTGCTAAATGAACAAATAAACTTATCAAATTCACCTTTACTCAATTTGTATAGTAGTAGAGGGGATGGGGCGGGGCTATAGTTTGAGTCATGCTAAAAAAAGGTATAAAAGACAGATTTTGCGACAAAATCCCCCCCAAACCCTCTTGGCCTCAGGCCAACCCAAAGACCCTGGCGTATTAACGCCAGGCGGTTGATCCCGCATGAAGGGGGCTCTGCCCCGAACATGCTCACTCCACGCCCTTGCGGGCGTGAGTGAAGAAGACTGAGAAAATCGTCACTTCACAATCGTGCATTGTAGAGTCAACATCTCCTGAAGATGCTCCGGTGTCGGAGTGAAATGTACGTTAAGGGTATTTTGGAAGATTTATGTGTGGAGAATATCGCGGGCTGCAAGTTCAAGATACGCACTGTACCACATAGATTTACCTTCTGTGGCGGATTATAGCGAATTAAATTTCTAGTTTTTTCAATATCCGCAGGAACTACCTTCTACCTCCCTGCACGTGTCCCCTGGGTGGTGCTAAACGAGCGACGAACTTTCAGGCGAAATAAGCGTTCCTTTTAATTAGCTTCTTAATATTATCAAAACGCTTAAATATACAAAACGCCATACGATTAAATATGGCGTAGCATCGCGTCGCGTTGCGTGGCGTCGCTTCGGTCGCTCACCTAGTACAACGGGTAACGTACAGTTCAAACGGTTGAACCGGGTCTCTTTTTATCGTAGAAATGAAACTATTTTCAGAATTGCAAGCATTCCTCACGTTCGTGGTTTTCTTACTTTCACTGTTTGAAGCACGTGATATTTAATTTATTATTGTGGAATCTCCTTGAGATACCCAATCTCTGGTGGGGGGAGATCAGGTTATGTGGGATTCCTACCCACTAAAATCCCCGGTGGCCACCCTCTACACGGAGCTTCTCTTGCGCGACGCCTATTGAAACGCATATACGAGTAACTCCGAAAAATTAGAAGTGTGAGTCCGGGAATCGAGCCTACGACCCTGTATAGAAAGTCGGGTGTCTAAACCACTAGGCTACCACCGCTCCGAAATCGATCTCAAAGTTAAGAGTCAATTTAGAGATTAATTATTCCCAAATTGCGTAAGGAATCGAAAATTGGGCCTCCCACATAAGTAAGAAACTGAAAATCAGGTCGTTTCCTGTTGCTACGCGATGTGACAACACCTCAATGTGAAGAGGAAACAATTCCGAGGCGCGCGCTGTCGTTAATTTACATCCCCTCCCCACTCAACATCCTTTGTGCCGCTGCTACTTGAGACACAGTATAAAATGATCAGTATGACGATTTTTTTTTATTCCACTACAAGTTAGCCCTTGACTGCGATCTCATCTGATGGTAAATGATGCTGCAGTCTAAGATGGTAGCGGGCTAACCTGTTAGGGGTATGGCTGCAATATTAAACCCATACCCCTAGTCGGTTTCTACACGGCATCGAACCGGAACGCTAATAATCGCTTGGCGGTACGTCTTTGCCGGTAGGATGGTAACCAGCCACGGCCGAAGCCTCCCACCAGACAAACAGACACACAAAGAGACAGATTTTATTTTGGGCAACAACATTTAAAATCCTACTGACATGACAAGATAAAACGACAACACGAATAATCTGCCAGTATTGTATTTTCGCTCTCAGAGGTATAAGGCTACGTTCACACTTCACACATATTTGCGCGGTTTTTGTTTTTGCAATTCTGTAACACTAGAAATCATATGGAGGTGTACGCAATTGCGAATAAAATTAGAGCGAAAATAAAATCGCTCGCTTGATATAATTGCACGCGGTGCGGTAAGAATTGTATTCGCGCAAATATTTCGATCTGTACACAGTTGTCTTACGCTCACCGCATTCGCAATCCAAAATAGCATTTGAGTAGCTGAAATCCGTACGCGAAATATAAATCGCAAGAATGTTTTTCGCAGTGCGAACGTGCCCTGCACTGCTATTTTGTTTACATCTTTTAGAATCCGAGATCAACGTGCGGTTGGCACTATTGTCTAATTGAAAATGACACATCGCAATCTCTGAACTCAATTACAATGATATCCCTAAATATATTACTATCTCTTTTCGTAGGCAGTATTATGAAGGTATTTACAGGTGTAATATTAGCTTAGTTCAACATGTTTATGTACAACATAATTAGCAACAATGGTCTTCTAGTCTTAGATAATTATGCGACCAAAAGTGTGCATACTGCTTCTAGTAGGCTATGTGCATGTTTTTGTTCTCTATTTTTACGAAACCAAGGAAATAATGCCTCTACATACTAGCAAGTTCGTATTACAAAGGGTGGTAGCGTTTCCACATATCCGCCGCTTTAGGGCAATATTGTCGCTGAAATGTTACTATTTTGGGAAAACTTTCGGATAAACAGGTCGGTATACATTTTTATTCCAAAAGAATTCTCGGATTTACTATTATATAAATTCATGCAATGTGCAAAATAAAATTTATTAATTCGAGGTAATTTTACAGTTGATAGATCTTATAATGAAAAAGTTGCATGGAAGCAATCCGCAATCGCATGGATGCATATTTAAGTTTCACGCGTGATAATGTACTTATTAAGTGGTTGCCCTATTTCCTGCTATATTAAGGTAAATTGAGATATTTTTAATTTATAAAAGTGAGTTTTTAAAAAAAACACTTAATTTTTTAAGACAAAAGGGGAATAACATGGTGTGAGCGCCGCTCGATGACAGCGCCGCTCGATGTTAGTGCTGCTTGATGACTACAGATGGCGCTGAACCTGTGGCGCGGCAAGGCAGTCTATACGCGTGGTTTTCCGCCATTAATGGCGTGACGTCACAATACTGCTTTAGAATTTACATTATAGCAACTTCAAAGTCTTTAACCATTCGATACTCAGATTTGCCTTGAGTAGCAAGTGTTCCAGAAAGTAGACTTATCTCTATACCTTGGTCGCGAGTGGTTATGGATCTAGTTGTTGTTATATTGTTACATTGCAATTAATTTAATATATTCAAAATGTTTTTTTTTATTCAAATAAGCTTTACAAGCGCTTTGAATCTTATATCTTATATGTTATTGTGTTTCTTCCTTAATAAATGATCGAGTCTGTGTATTACATACATCATTACATCTTAAAACCCTATCCATCACCACACGCATGTAGGTCAATAACAATGGCTACTATGTCCTTCCTCGTGTAATAATTATTTATGTGTAAATATTTCTGTGTAATAATTGTGTGACAAAGTGTATTAAATTTATATTACCTAATGTCAAACAGGTAAAAACCACTGTACAACTTGATCATGAGGAATTAGATTTAGTGGATACCGCTGTTTTTCTCGGAATAACGTTGGATGCTAAACTCCAATGGGGCCCTCATATAGATGACTTGTCGAACAGACTCAGTTCTGCTGCATATGCGGTTAAAAAGATTCGCCAGTTGACAGACTTAGAAACTGCGAGATTAGTATATTTTGGTTACTTTCACAGCATTATGTCATATGGCATATTATTATGGGGTAATGCTGCTGATATTCATTCTGTTTTCGTGCTGCAGAAAAGGGCTGTTCGTGCCATTTACAACATGGGACCTAGAGAGTCCCTAAGAACTAAATTCAAAGAAGTTAAAATTATGACAGTCCATATTTGAAAATTTAGTATATGTGCATAAAAACATGCATAAATTCAAGAAAAAAAGTGACTGTCATAATGTTAATACAAGAAATAAGAATAAAATTGTTGTGCCCTCTTCTAGACTTTGTAAAATTAGTAATTCATTTGTCGGTAGCGGTATACGTTTTTATAATAAACTCCCAGAAGACATATTGGAGATGTCTCTCAACAAGTTCAAAGTTTTTGTAAAACGGAAACTAATTGAAAAGTCATATTATAGTGTAAAGGATTATTTGAATGATAGGCAACCATGGGTATGAATTGTTCCAGCGGCTAATTATGTTATATTAAAAATATAATTTAGTAATTTACTGTATTTGTGAGATGGTGATAATAAAAAAAAAACTCCGGCTGAGTTTGTTGTGGGCTCTTCTCAGATCAGGGCGCGTTTGGAACCCTCGTAGCTTTAGTCTTAAGATACCGTTGTTAATTATCACCATCAATTCTTATTCTGTATAAACATGACGTTCAGAAGGTGTACTTTGTAGGTACCAATTTTGAATAAAGATGATTTGATTTGATTTGAATTATTATACTCTCATTTATTTGTACAGATTTTATAAAATGGTTTCTAAACACGTTTTACATAAATATACAAAAATACTATACAAAACACATTAAAAAATAATTAAATAATTAATTTTTATTATTGTTATAAATCATCATCATCTTCACCTTTTTCATCTACATTCAAAGCAAACGTAAGAAAGAAAAGAAAATATCATTTTACTACCTTTTTTCCACGTGAAAGTTAATTTTGTCCACATTCCCTGAGCCTATTATCCGGATATTCCGAAAATAGTTTCGTTCGTTTCACCTGAGCGTGGTCAAATAAGTTTCCGCCCCGTAACTTGATAAGATCACGGATTAATCAACCGAGACAAATACCTTTTCTTATGGAGTAATTACTTTTATACACAATGAAATAACATTATAATATAAGGAGCAAGGGACCTTAATGTACTCATGGCTTAAGGCTACGCTTAAATTGGTTACTATTATCGTCATAAACTTTGGCACTTTATCTGAAGACTACCGTCAAAGACACGCCGCAAAGCAATCTTGCTTGGTGGCAAGTCTTTGCCGCTACGTGCCGCGCCGTTCCGTGCATCTCAATTGGGGCTGGACCTCAATAGCCACGTCCTCTCCCTACAGGTCAATCGTTTCTCTAGAGGCCCCTTATAGAACTATCTAACGTTAACGCTACGTCCCGCTTAATATTAATATCGCTACGTTGAACAAAACAGTAATAATTGACCTCATCACTCGATATCACGTGACGGCCAAAACTGAAAAGCAACACGATCACGCAAGGTAAGTGATTGGCAATCAAAAAAGTGTTAAATACTACAAAAATCAAGCACTCCAGGTGTTCGTTGCGACCATAGAAATTATTTAAATAGCGTAAGCACAAGAAAATCAAGTAAGGTGTTCGTTGGGACTTGGGACCATAGATATTATTTTAGTAGCAAGCTCAAAAAAATCAAGTAAAGTGTTCTTTGAACTTCTTTGGGACTATTATTTATATAGCGTAAGCAAAAATCGCTCAATTTATAACTATAGTGTATCTTGACTTAATAATCTGTGGGTGGCAGAGAAACAATAGTATTGTACTGTTGTATCGTTGCCACTCACAGTTTGCTGCTCTCCTGAAACTAAGCATGAATAATATTGTTATTGTGTATGGTATTGTTATCGAATAAAATAAAGCCAAATATATTATGAAATGAAATTATTTATTGCACGGAGGACCACTTGTGATAATAATATATTAAGTACATCATTCAATAAAAAGGAATTCAATATCAATCGAAACCAAATGAAACGGAAATCAAATGAAACGTCTTACGTCAAAACTCTACCACCGGCCTCGGCTTAAAAAATACTGTAATACATACGAAGGGTCCACTGCAATAATGATGAATGTCCAAAAACATTTAATTCTTAACCAGTAATGCCATTCGGTCACTTGACTATGGTAGTTAGAAATCTTGTTTACATACTTAGCAATATCGCTTGCAGTCCCGAGATAAATATGTTTTTAATATTTGGCTACACGGCTAGAACGCTCAACGTCACAACTCACAGGTGTTCAGGTTCAGGTCTGAGATTTTTTTACACCGTTTATAAATTTAAAACCCAATTATCTTTAAACAAAAGACAAAGGACATTCATCATTATTGCAGTGGACGCTTCTACAGTCTCTAAATGTATGCCATGGAAAATTTAAGAACTCTTTTGGAACCATGTTATAAAAGCGTACCACTCGATCCCACAAAGAATTTCTGCACGTTGCGCGCACGATAAGTATGACGCGGTTTAGTAAGCGCGGTTTCTAGTATATCAATTGTGTGTATCACTTATTTGCTAATAATGTTAATTTTGCCTAACAAATACATTATTAGTGTAAATGTATTGCGAAGGTACTGCAAGTATGCCAATCTCTTTAAATTATTCACGAAGAGATTCGCGCTTGTATAATAGAACGGATGACTCTTTCTGGATTTCTCTTTTCTATTATTATCGTGCTAATAATATTATAAATGCGAAAGTATGTTTCTTTGTTGGTTTGTCCTTCAATCACGCTGCAACGGAGCAATGGATCGACGTGATTTTTGTGGTATGAGTATACTTGAGGACCTGGAGAGTGACATAGGCTATTTTTTATCCCGGAAAATTAAGGAGTTCCCGCGGGAATACAAAAAAAACTAAAATCACGCGGACGAAGCCGCGAGCATCAGCTACCTAGTATATTATGTTTGGTTCAATAAGATGAAAATCATTGATTGAATGAAGTATCCTAATATGCATTTTAGAAAGGTCGACGGATTATCTAAGATCAAAGGCAAACGTTGGACAAAAATAAAACACAACAAAGTAAAAACGGCACGTCAATCGAACGTCAACATCTCAAAGAACCATATGGTTGTTTCTAATCAAACGTAAAAACGAAGATGTACGTAAAAAGAAAATTGTTATTATGTTATATACAATATTATATGAAGGGACACGTTTCTTTGACAATAAATATGCCCCACACACAGATGTAGTACTAAAGCCCCACATATTTTATATTGACTTATTTTTAGGGGGTTAAGGTACCTACTACAAACCTTTTTTTAGACGCAGACAGAGGGGCGTTATAAGTTTAACGTGTGTATCTGTGTATTAGTGTATCTATGACATCAAAGGTCCCAAACGGATGAACCGATTTTGATTTAGTTTTTTTTTTGTTGAAAAGCGACTTGACCGAGAGTATGCTTAGCTTTGATTCAAAAAAATATTGCATACTCTCTTTTCGTTTGAAATTGATCCGAACCAGTGGTAGATTCACGAGACGTTTCAAAAAGCACTCGTAAAAGTTTGTTTAAATAAAAACATTTTAATTGAATTGAATTGTACTTTCTCCCCAAAATCAACTACATACTCCCAACATACTCCCAAGTCCCACTAAGAGAGTCCTTTTTTATTTCGAAGTTGAGTAGTAGATAAATAATAAAAATTCACGTAAAGTAACATGTTTGAATTCCGTCGTCGGATCATTTATTGATGGATTCAGATAGATTACAGACATACAAAATATTTACAATCCATCACTTATTGAATTGAAAATGTACCTATCTATTTATCTATACTTATAATATTATAAATGCAAAAGTTTGGATGGATGCATGGATGGATGTTTGTTACTCAATCACGTCCCAACAGCTGAACGAATCTGGATGAAATTTGTCACAGAGATAGATTATAGTCTGGAATAATACATAGGCTTTTTATCCCGGAAAATTAAAGAGTTTCCGCAGGAACCGAAAAACCTCAATCCACGCGGACGAAGTCGCGGACATTAGCTAGTATACTTATAAAATAAAACTGTAGCTGGACGATTTCGGCACGCTGAATGTTTTTTGAAAATTTAAAATTGGAGGAAGCTTTACTATCGATCGTACAGAGTCCAAAACAATGTTATTTAATGTTTTTTTTTCTGTCAGCTGTCTGTCTGTCTGTTACGGCGTCATGCTGAAACTAAGAACTGGATAGTTTTACAACTTGATACTCCTATAGACGAAGTAACTATTACTTCATCTGTGCTTATAACTTACACTCTGGGTTAACATTATGGATATTTTATCCCGGAAAACGGTCAATCAATGATTTCTCCATTCTATCGACTATTATTTCACGACCTCAGTGGCGCAGTGTGTAGCGCTGTTGTCTTAACGTGCGGAGGTCCCGGGTTCGATCCCCGGCAGGGTCAATTTGGGAATTTATAATTTCTGAATTTTCCCTGGTCTGGCCTGGTGCAGGAGGCTTCGGCCGTGGCTAGTTACCACCCTACCGGCAAAGACGTGCCGCCAAGCGATTTAGCGTTCCGGTACGATGCCGTGTAGAAACCGAATAGGGGTATGGGTTTAATATAACTGCCATACCGCTAACAGGTTAGCCCGCTGCCATCTTAGACTGCATCGTCACTAACCATCAGGTGAGATCGCAGTCAAGGGCTAACTTGTAGTGGATAAAAAAAAACACCTTAGAACCCCAACATCTATCGGTTCTTTGAACTATAATACGATGCAAAAGACGAGTCCAATCCAATCTATTTTGGAATAAGTAAAATATTTAAATTGCAAATGAGAGGTAAAGGACTGAGATCGATACCTTATGTCAAGTCTGCTTTCCTCTTTGATTAACGGCCTAACCTCCGGACCCCAGACCCCTGCCATATCTTAATGTTTTATTCGATTGCCTGAACACTGAAAAGAGCTCAGGGATAATTTATTTCAGTTTTGGCAACTGAAATATGTTTTGTGATAACGTTTTACAGATAATGAAGGAGCTCTAATTTAATTCACTATAATCCGCCACAGTAGGTAAATCAAAGATTGTGAAACGTACGTTGAGAATAATTTGGAAGATTAATGTGGTGTGGTGAATATCGCAAGCTACAAGTTCTAGAAACACGATGTACCCATAGAGATATAATATAACCTATATCTCTATGGCTGTACCACATAGATTTACCTACTGTGGCGGATTATAGCGATTCATAAGTCATTAAGTCATTAGTCATAAATATGTATTCAATTTAGGTAGGTAGGTACACTACACTTATTGACGTCCAGTTACATAAAAATATGATGGTGATTATCTGTTACGGTATCTTAAAACTAAAACTACGAGGGTTCCAAACGCGCCCTGGTCTGAGAAGAGCCCACAACAAACTCAGCCGGGTTTTTTTTTTTCATTATCACCATCTCACAAATCATCCTAGCTAGTGGTTCGCCCCGAACTGAGACCTCGCGACGTATCCATAAACTTGTACAGAGTGCCATCTATTGACATAATTGTGAAGTTCTGTTAATAATACTGAAGCACATTAAAAATTAAATAATTTCGTTTCCTTATAATATTTATCTAATTTTAGTATTTGTTGTTCATGTACAGGATATAATTCAAATAATTCATAAGTTTCAGGCTCAGCCTTTCAGAAAGTTGAGAGTTCTGAGGTCAACTTTGGACGTTAGAAAATCGCCACTTTGAAAGCCCCCAAATTTCGTCAATTTTAGGGGAAAAATTAAAAATAAAATATTTTTGGACTCTATTCATAATTATCTTTAAATGATATACCGCAACCGTATGTAACGCTATAAAAAATATTTTACTTCGCATTCGCTTCTATGAGAGCCCCCCTGAAATAAAGATTTTTATAACTTTTTAAGCCATATTCGGCGGGAGGCCATCGGTTTACATATTAAGTAATTACGTTCAGTAATTCAGAAGTTATAAGGCTCTGACAGACGGACGGACGGACGGACGGACGGACGGACGGACGGACGGACGGACAAGTGCCAATTCACTCAAGTAGACTCAGAGACCTTCGCTTCGCTCGGTCAACTAAGGAACTATAAGAGCCATTAGAGCAAATTATTGCCAAGCTTCCTTGTCATTTAAGTAATCCTTTACACGGTAATAAGATTTTTCAATGAGTTTACGTTTTACATTAACTTTGAACTTATTCAGAGACATCTTCAACATGTCTTCTGGGAGCTTATTGTAGAAACGGACATTATTGTAGATTGTAGATTTAGATTTCTACTTCCTTCATTATCATGGACTTCCGCAAAGTGACGCCTGCTTCTATCCAATGTTTTACAGATATTCAAGTCGACGGTGAGAAGAACTTGTGCCTACTGATGAAGTTAAATAGAGCTTTTTTAACACTAACGAGAACTGAACTTTGTGCTAGTTTTTGCTTTACTGCGTTGTAACTTTTAAGATTTTTTTTCAGATATAATATTATTTGGAAGGTGAAATTAAATTTGAAATTATCATTGATTTCAGCACAAAAGAAGTAATAGTACAGATTTCAGTTTGAAAATCAAAATCAAACAAATTTTTTTCTTAATTTCCAAAGCGTTCTCGGTAGGTTCATTTATCAGTAACAACACTTTAATGTTTTGTAAAAGTGTACTTACAAAACGCTGAAATGCAATATACTTTTTACGATCCACCCGTCCGAAAAGCCGTTGACACCAAAACAATTGGAGAAACACTTCCAACGCAATCAACTCGATGTATCTCCAATTTTGTAGCCAAATCCATCTGCGAACTTTGATCTCTATGCTCTTAGACATAAGGATTAGGGGTGACACTATGGACTGCCATTTCCCATTTCGATTAAACAAGTGAAGGACACCAGATAAACTGGAATCCCCAGCCAATAATGCTAAAAACTGAACAATGAAACTGAATTGGCTCTGGCTCTGGATACTGAGTAACTTACAAAAGGTTTTTGGAAGATTTATAATTTATACTGTCCTGTCGGAGCAGTTTCGATATAAAAGACCTCTTTTGTTCTGTGTTTGAATCGAATAATCGTAGTTATTTGCTTTTATAATTTGAAACAAAACTCAATTATTATCATGTGTGTCATGAACAGTTTATTTATAAAACCCCTTCAGTAGCCACCCTCATTTCATATTAGGGGGAAGCTCTCCCAAATCTCTTAAGAAAACAACAAGGGTCCCCCTTGCGCGACCCCTCACCTTAAGGGTCTGAAACCACAAAAATGTAATTGTTCGCAACAATTGCACAGTTAGTTAATGTAATGTCTACGAATAGCCTCGTAAACGACGACTCGATTAACAAAACCCTAGAGACCCAACGTGACACTAAATTTATATTAATGGTAACACGCAATTTACAATACTTAACATGGCAGACCGTCCTATTTACAATACTTTACTTCTTGTCATTATAAGAGGTACTAGTTACCACTTTTTCAGTTTGTGCGTTTGATGCGAATTATTGAAGGACCAACCAACAAACAAATTCGCAGTTACAAACCACACAGCATTGCATTTACAATTAGTGGGATACAATAAGTTAGATCAATAGGACCTATACTAAATGCGAAAGTTTGGATGGATGGATGTATGGATGGATGGATGCATGGACGGATATTTGTTACTCGAACACGCCAGAACGGCTGAACGGATCT